>CM054178.1:77398057-78598057 GCA_028829895.1 Sinotaia quadrata
TTTCACTGTTTCCGTTCCACGTCTGCACTCACCTTCAGTGGCTCGTGATCAACAACCTCTCTCTTTCTTTGCAGTGTTTCTGTCTTCTAGTTCAGCAACATTGATACTGTTGTTGCCTTTTTCTTGTTGGCAACTAGTGTCTGGTCTTCTCTTAGGGAATGTGTGATCTGTTCTCATCTCAAAGTCTCTCTTGTCTTTCTGAGTTCTGTTTCACTGCGTCTTTTGGCTGACATTATTGTCTTCATCATTGTGATAACACAGAGGCAGAGAATATGAATGTGACTTTGCAGCATTGTATTGGCTATTGTACTGGTTATTGTATTGTTTACTGTATTGTTTACTGCATTGTTTATTGTTTGCTTTTTGTATCGTGTATTGCATTGTTTACTGTATTGTTTATTGCTTTCTTTCTTGTATTGCTTATTGTAATGCTTATTTTATTCTTTATTGCATTGTTTATTGGATTGTTTATTGTATTGCTTATTGTTTAGTGCATTGTTTATTGTATTATTTATTGCATTGTTTATTGTATTGCTTATTGTATCATTTATTGCATTTTTTACTGTATTGCTTATTGCATTATTTATTGTATTGTTTATTGCATTGCTTATTGTATTGTTTATTAAATTATTTATTGTAATGTTTATTGAATTCTTTAGCATATTGTACATTGTATTGTTCTTTACAATGTTTATTCTATTGTTTGTTGTAATGCTTATTTTATTGTTTATTGCATTGTGTAGTGCTTATTGTATCATTTATTGCATTGTTTACTGGATTGTTTATTTCATTATTTATTGCATTGCTCATTGTATTGCCTATTGCATTGCTTATCATATTTCTTATTGTAATGTTTATTGTGTTTGCTTTTTGTGTTGTTTAAGTTAGTGATTATTGTACAGCTGATTGTATTGTTTATTGTATTGTGTATTGTATTTTAATGTGTTGATTATTGTTTATTGAACTATTTATTGTTCTGTTTATTGTATTGCTTATTATTGTATCACCTATTCATGTATTGTTTATTGTATTCTTATTATATTATTTATTGTGTTGTGACGTTTGAATAATGCCCGAGTGTCCATTTGCAGTTCGGGTTTAATTCTGTTAAGACTGCGGGAGAGTAACACAGACCGAAAAAAGAATGTTTAAAGGTTTACATCTGCACTGTCAAGGTATAATTCATGAATTAACTAATGTGAATTAGTCTAGCATCTTAGGAACCAACTGCGGTCCTGGTTTTCACTCAAACCATCACTACCGACTGTCGACTATTCGAACACATACTGGCGAATGAATGAATGAATGAAATAAAACAAAAGCCCGCAATCATATTGATAGAAAATATGAGAATGCATACAGATTGATAGAGATTAAAAGACAAGCAATACAGATAGATAGATAGATAGATAGATAGATAGATAGATAGATAGATAGATAGATAGATAGATAGATAGATAGATAGATAGATAGATAGATAGATAGATAGACACACAACAGCAGAAGAAAAAAGAAAGAAACAAGTGAGAATGACAAAATCTGTTAGTAACAAATACCTCTTCGTGGCCTAACATGTATTTGACTTAAATGTATTTATTTATTTATAGTTAAATTATCTTTATTTATACCCCCAAACAGACCATGCAGATTAGATTAGAGTAGATTTAGAAATTATGAACTCCATTTTAAAAGAAATAAAGAAAATGTATTAACTCCCTTTTATTGAAAAGAAAATACATGCTGAATGACCCAATTCAGTAAAAATACGTTTTAATGTATACAATATTTATTTTGACTCTGAAGCGTCTAATACAACCAAAGCCATTAGACGAGACTGGTTTTGCAGTAATAAACTTGCGCACCCCCCAAAAAAATAATTAAAAAAATATATCATTTCCTTTCTCACAAAAGGTCAGAACGACCTACCAAGCAATGGCCCATATCCTAAAAGAAGGAGATCAATGGTGACCTTGAGAAATCAGGCACGTGTTACAATATCATAATGAGGCGAAACTGATGGTGGCAGGTGTCTCTACTGTAGGACGGGGGAGGAGGTAGGGAGGGAAAAAGACGGAAGGGTTTCGTAGACTGCTCTTCAGCCGATCTGGTTTCTTCAGACACCTTTTTTTCTTTTCTTTCTTTTTTTCTTTCGAGGAAGGTGTTCGGAAAGATATCGACCACCTATTCGAATAAATCTTCTAGTCGGAACAGATCGTGTGGTGAATGAAATCACCAGATTTAGAAGAGAATCCTTGAGTTGTTATTTTGGGGGAGAGAGAGCCGTGATGAATCGAGACGGCAGTTGGTGATCGGGTCTAGAAATAAAACTTACACGACAAGGCTTTACGCAACGCAGGTGCGAATGGCGTGGCCAAGGCCCGTGAAAGTTTGTTACTATTTTTAAATAATCGGCAGAAGGACAAGAAAACACAACGGGATTGAATGAAAATTCCAAGGTCAAATGTAAGTAAGCGAACACTTAACTGTTACAAACTGATCAATCAAGGTACCACCTCTCCTGTCTTCCCTCATAGAAGTCGGTAAATGGACGGATGAGTTGGGGAGGGACGAAAAGGGAGGGTGAGAGAGTTAGGGAGAGAAATGTAAGGACGAGGCAGATAAGTAAAAATAAATATGAGAATGGTGGAAGCCTGATGACGAGAGAGTGACTGAGAGAGGGGGAAGAAGAGAGGACGAAAGTGGAGAGGTAAGGAGTGAAAGGAACGAGGAAAGAAAAGGGGGAAGCGGTTCGGAGGGAAAGGAAGGAAAGAAATAATATGGAGATGGGAGAGAGAGAGATTAAAATGGACGGAAAAAGAAATGTAGAAAGATAGCAAGAGAATGAGAGAAATGAAAGATAGAGAAACAGTGTAAAGATAGAGAAACAGAGTATAAATATAGAGAAAAAGAGTGTAAAGATAAACAGAGTATAAAGATAGAGAAACAGAGAGTAAAAAGATAAAGAAACAAAAAATGGATCCGGGACCAACAGAAGCAGCAAGCACAAAATCAACAACACACATATGTCAACTCAACCAAGCACACCAAGGGCAACCACCAGCAGCCCAGGAGCTATTAACATGGCTCATAAATACCCCACTACACTGGCCAATACGGACACCGATGGCGTTAAGACCACAACACAGCCTTCAACGGAACCCGGAGGTACTAAAGATTTTCTTTTTTTTTTTTACTTTTCCTCCCCGAGGACAGCAGCAACACGGAGAAGAGTATCGCTAGAGTCTAAAACTTGGCGAGAAATTCCCTGTGCTCTATAGCTGTCTGTACGGTTCACACCCTACACCCGATATTGGAGACTTTTTTGTTAAGTGGTACCGGACTAACCTACGGACTCCGCTGGGGTGGCCCCCCCCCCCCAAAAAAAACTGCCCAACTCATCACCTGCACGACACAAGACAACTACATCGCAGCAAAAACAATATATATATAAAGTTCTTACAACAGTCGCAGCGAGATGCAAGCACAAAGAACCAATAAATCCAACAACAGCAGTACACCCCTCCAAGTACCCTCCCCGAGACCAAGAGGAAGGCTCCACAGGAATCTACTAAAAATTGAAAATATCTAAAAATGAAAAGTTTCCTCTGGAGTAAAAGAAGTCAAGGAAATAACAGCAATTATGTGGTATCGTAATCTTAAGTTGATTCAGCATTCGAAGCTTTTTTCTTTTTTTATATCTAAGGAACAGTCTTCACCAAATACAGTTTATTTATTTTTGAAAGAGTTCTTGTTGTATAATTGCCAGTTCAGTCTCATGGTGTAGAGAACATTTGGTTTTTTTGCAACTTGTCTATTTATACATATTTAATTCTGCGCTTTAACTCACTCAAACACTTTCAAGGAAGCACTGACAATTACTGCATCCAAATGGAAAAAAAATGTTTAACTACATTGATGTATACAAACTGGATCTATTTAAGGAAACACTTCAACTTTCAGCAGGTTGTCTCCTCTAATGTGTTTAGTCATTAATCATACGGACATTAATCTAGTCTTTAATCAAACGGACAGTCTAGTCTTTAATCATACGAACATCAGTCTAGTCTTTAATCATATGGACATCAGTCTAGTCTTTAATCATACGGACAGTCTAGTCTTTAATAATATAGACATCTCTTCATTCGTCTAAAAAACATATAGGCATCTGTTGTGTAGGTTATTAATCATTTGAAAATCTGTATATTTTTATTTTGCCCCGACATCATCACACCTGTGTAAATAATATGGGTCATTCGTTCTGGTTGTCAAACACAGGAGAGACCTGATTATTTATGTTCAGGCTAGCAAAGATGTTGGGCATTCGTTCTTGTTGTAAAACACAGGAGAGACCTGATTATCTATGGTCAGGCTAACAAAGATGTTGTTAATAATATATGTGACAAAATATGTGATATGATAAAGTGGCTGTTTATGTGAAACAAGAAAGACTAAACATGCATTGTGATAGTGAAACACTGGTTGATATTACTAGCATTATGCACTGTGAAACTATGTAAGTTATTTTGCTGTTATTGCATAAATATAATCTTAAATATCTTTCTAAAAATTATCATACACGAGCATATATAAAAGTAAGCGGGTTGTTTTCTTCTAGAGAACTAAACTTAGAATAAATAAAATCTTTGAAAAAGAAGTGACAATCAACTCTGATTGTCAAAAAAAAACAAACAGCGACGGTCAAAATGTTGTCTGAAAAAGGTGTGACGGTCAAAATGTAGGAAAAAAGGTGTGAAGGTCATGGTCATATTGTTGTGTGAAAAAGGTGTGATAGTCAAAATGTTGTCCAAAAAAAGTGTGACGGTCAAAATGTTTTCTGAAAAAAGGTGTGATGGTCAAAATGTTTTTTTTAAAAAAGGTGTGAGTGTTGAAAGGGTCCTGGCTACACGTGACTTTTGTGCAAGATAAGTGAAACATTTCTACGGATAAACTGATTTAAAACGAAGACGTAGTAATTAAAGTATGTTCCGCTTGGTTGGTGAGAATACAAGAGGAAGTCAAGCTGCTTTGCTTTCTTACTTCAAATGACTAAAGTACACAATGTATCTGTAAGTTCATATACATTATATCTCCTCCACTTTTTTGTACATGACTTTGTACACGATTTTATACACTTTTTGTATATTGTTTTATATACTTTTGTACACTTATTGTACATTAGTTTGTACATGATTTTGTACTTTTGTACTTTTGTACACGATCTTGTTTACTTCTGTACACGATTTTGTACACTTTGTACACAATTTTGTACACGTTACATCGATGGCTAAGTAACATAAATTTTGATTATCCGGTGATTTATTTCTTCTTAATCCTGAATAATCCAGACTTCAGTATGTCATATCCATTTAACTATCGATTTGTCAGTCTGTCCATCCGCCTTTCAAGCCGTCTTCTTGTCTATCAATTATGTGTAGACAGTCATGGACATATTCTAAGGAGAACCTTGAAAGAATAATCAAAACATTATCCTCTTTAATTTAAACTTTCTGATTATGTCAGTTGATATTGCTAATTTGCTGTCTATGCCAGTTGATATTTCTAACATTTAGACGATGTCAGGCGACATTGATAACTTTCATCTTCGGTGACGTCATTTGCACAGTTATAGTTACTTGCAAAGTTGCAGCAAAAATTACCAATCCTCTTTCTCTTTTTAATGTACGACGTCATAAAACCACTCAATGTGGACAAATAACACTGCTTGAGGAAGGAGTAACAAATAAACAATTAAATATAAAAGTGAATCTTATTGCTGTCTTTCGTCCCTTCAAAAACGGTCTTGTTAGTCGTATTGATATTTGTAATTTTTGTAATTATGTTGTAATGTTTACATATTGATATTTGTAGTACAACTTAAACTTTCTGTATCCATGTTGTAAATTTTACTTATTGATATTTGTAGTACAACATGAATTTTCTATATCCTTGTTTAATTTTTACATATTGATATTTGTAGTACAACATGAATTTTCTTTGTTTAATTGTTACGTACTGATATTTGTAATACAACATAAACTTTCTATATCCACTATATCCATGTTGTAATTATTACATATTGATATTTGTAGTGGAACATAAACTTTGTGTATCCATGATGTAATTTTTAGTTATTGATATTTTGTAGTAGAACATACACTTGTTTTTGCTGTAACGTTATGTTGTAATGTGTGGTGGAACATAAACTTGTTTTTGCTGTAACGTTATGTTGTAATATGTAGTGGAACATAAACTTGCTTTTACTGTAACGTTATGTTGTAATATGTAGTAGAACATACACTTGTTTTTGCTGTAACGTTATGTTGTAATATGTAGTGGAACATAGACTTGTTTTTGCTGTAACGTTATGTTGTAATATGTAGTGGAACATAGACTTGTTTTTGCTGTAACGTCATGTTGTAATATGTAGTGGAGCATAGATTTTGTTAACCTTGGGTGATAATCTTTACATTTGATATTTGTAGTATTTATTTATCCTTGTTGTACTCAATACGTATTAATAATTAATATTAAGTGTAGAACATAAACTTACTTTATCCTTGTGGTAACCTTTACGCATAAATAGTAGAAGACCAACTTTATTTATTAATATTTCTAGTAGAAAAAACAACTGTTCTTTATCCTTGTAGTAATCTTTAAATATTAACCTCATTCTGCCGTTGATGTCTGACGTTTTCAACAGGTCATGATTTTCAAGTCAAGTAGTACAACTCAATTTCAAAAGGGTTAATCATTTTAAGTTGCCTCGAGAATGTTATTATTGTTATTATGGCAGCTACAGATTTCTTTTAATGACAAAATGTACTTGAGTTTCACATAGATTTATGTTAATATGAACATTAAATATAATTCAAAATGCTCATTAAATCTATATTGCACTTTCGTGTTCCCAGAATTGCTGAAAGCAATAGGTCAAACGGAAATCACACGGCCTCGTTTTGTATGTCACTAACGTTAATGAAACAGTTATTGCATGCAATAATATGGTGCAAAACCCGTCATTTAGAGATAAAGGTAATCATAACAGGCATCAGGTTGGGACGTGATTTAAATTTAAATCACCCAACTTGCGCAGTTTTTTAAGTCCAAAATATTAATTCTGGGGTAAGTAAGAAAGAACTAACTATTCACACGGAACAGGCAAAATAAGTCACTAACACGTGTGGCTGTGCCTTTTCGACTGTTCTTTTTCCTTTTTTCTCGATTTTTTGACAATATATATGCAGCTTCATTCACTCGTGACTGTAGTTGCGTACTAGTGGTTGAATGCGACAATGAATGTTGGTATCATGTGCAACAGTCACTCCTTTGACACTTTGCAGCTTTGTGCATGGGTCAAGGCCACACATGACGTGATTGGTCGTTCACCACACTGTAGATTTAACAAGTGACTGTAATTAGTATCAAATGGATAGACAGAGATTGCAGAGTATTAAAGTGAACAAAACATTATTACAGCAGGCTGAGGACTGAACAATTGGTTGTAATTAGTGTCAAATGGGTTGGCACAGGTTACAGGGCTATTACAATGAACAAAATAATATTACAGTAGACTCAGTATGTACTTATTTCATGAAATAATTATAATACTAAGAGTTTTTGTAATCTATACGTGCTCTTAGATTGTGTACAGGTAACAAAGAGAGCTAGTACTTTATGTATTATTGCAAATGGTACACTTTAATCTTAATGTCAGTGACTGTGGAATGAACTAACAAAACAGACAGACAGACGTCTCACATGATACAGTTAATGGATGACAATATGATTCTTGATTAATGCTGAAGATCGGCACTCACTGTCATACTATAAATGGTTGGCACAAGAGGTAAAAAGTGTCAAATCTAGATACACTCTGGAAACATAAATGGGTTCTGTTTGTTACTCGGTTACTTGCTTAGTAACCATGGAATGGATGGGGCAGAGAGAAAGCAAGTGAAGTGGGCACTATTTATAACACTAAAAGCTGTGAATTTTTCTAACTATGACGCCAGCGCCACCTAGTTATTTTTTATGATTATTATTATAATCACCCATAACTAATTACAAGTGATGAAAATTTTATTTATTGTTATTAATAATTCTCCATCAGACATCACTCTTCTCTCCTATTTGGCAGATATGTGGACGCTGTAAATGTTTTCTCTCTTCAAAACCATTAAAGACAAACATTTACCATTACACAATATTTCCGTAGGTGGAAAACTTCTTACAAAACGAGAAGACAAATCAGTTTTTAATCTATATTTAGCAAGCCACTATCCATCCACTGTCTTTCCAACATATGGTTATCAATATGTGTAAGAATGTCAAAAAATTTATAAACTGAACAATTAAATGTACATATAACAAATACATTGAGAAATATTTCTTGACATCAATATTTCCATGAAACCATGTTCGAATAATGGTAATACCTATACAATCTTATATCCTAAAATACAATTCACAAATTAGTGTCAATACAAATCACAGGATAGATCTTATCAGAGAACAGAAATGAAAAAGTTATCACAGATAAGCAATAATAGTTTCTAGGTAACATTATATAATGAAGCCAAAATAATCATTTCGCATGATTTTCATAATGAAGCCACAATTATATTGTTCACGTTATTACTGTTAATCCCACCTTTCCCCTTCTCACATTGTAGAGCACTGATTACTATTACTGAGTTACTATTCTCTCGAGGCTAACCTGGGCACTCCTCACATTGTAGAGCACTGATTAGCCACTATTCTCTCGAGACTAACCTGGGTGCTCCTTCACCATATTAGCTCCCTCAAGCAGAACAACAGTTGTAGCAAATTCCAGTAACTTCCTTCTTCCAGAAATTCCATGATGTAGTCAGCATACATTGCCATTATACCTCAATGGAGTGCAGTGTATTCCTTACACTTACAAACTGCGGTAGATACTCCTTGCATTTACCATGGTTGTAGCAGTTTATAATTAGTAAACCAGGAGACTCATGTAAAACAAGGAAAGGCTGCTTATTCTCTCTAAAATATAATCAGGGAACAAATGCTAAGTTTCTAGTTTATTCATCTTTAATTCCATTCCCACTAACATTCAAGTCTCAACTTACAGTTTCCTGCAACAAGATTTATTAGCCTGATGCATGTACACAGCATATCAATTTTTTTGGAATGCATTCGCTAGAAACAATGTCAAGTGTTTAGAATGCTATACGCGAGCATCTTATTTTAAAAATTTGTAGAAATAATAGTCTACTCACATAATACACCTCTACGTGCAGTATTGACGAGGAGAGATTCTTAAATAAGGTCAAATGTTTGGATACAGGTGCATTGATCACTTCATGAGTAACATAATATACAATGTACATTTGCATTGATCACTTCATGAGTAATATAACATACAATGTGTGGGTGTACATCCATTCTTAACATTATATTTCAAGTATGTAATTTAATGATTATGAGTCCATTGATGCGAGTTCTCTTGTCAAAATTTTGAATCACTCTTACGTATTGTCAATTGTTTATATATAGTTGAAATTTTCAACTTTCCTTAATACTATGTGAAATATTTCTGATGTGGATCCATTAATATCAGCGGTTATATTTTTGGTGAGCGGAAAGTATTAACTGACTGAGGACCGTTGAAGTCTAGGACTTAAGAATTGCAGCGTGCAGATAATACTGACAGGTTGTGAGTCCGCTGATATCAAGGATCCATGTAAATGTTTGTGCAGATTATATTGACCGGTTGTGGAAACATCGATATCAAGGGTCTAAGTAAAAGTGTGTGCAGATTATATTGACCGTTTGTGGATCCATTAATGGCAAGAGTTCAAAACTTTATGAAATGGTGTGCAGAGGTCATTGTCTGGTCGACTGACGGAAAGATGGAGTGAAGAAAACATTCTTTGACTGATTAAATGACTAACTGATTAACACAATTAGTCTTCTTCCGAACTGCACTCTATTTGCAGCTATCCAGCTGAAAGAAGTTAAGTCGTAGCTGAAAGGAAAAACAACAACACACTAAAGTTCAAGGTGTAGAGTTATTTTAGTATTTCTTGGTGCATGCGTGGGTGATTTGTTTTTCAGGCAAGCAGTTAGTTACCCAGATAGTTTATTCGCTTGGTTTTACTGGTGCGTGTAAACAAGGGAGAAAAGTTTTCTTCATATTTATGACGCAGAGGATTATACAACAATAAATATTATATGAAACAATGGATTAAACAAACAATACGATATTTTGGATAGTTCTTTAAAATTGTATGATACAATGGATTTGTCACGCTTTTATTTTTGTATGTTTAATTATTTTGGTCTTTGCTTAAATTCACTGTCCACATTTGTTAATTTTATGTGTTTACTTATTTTGGTCTTTGCTTAAATTCACTGTCCACATTTGTTGATTTTGTGGACGGGCTTAGCAAGACATCACGAAGCAGAAAATTGAGCTGTTGGCTGAGAAACAGTGACCTTAAAACTTTATGACACAATGGATTGTACAACAGTCGTCATTGCTGCCTGTTCCACGAAACTTATGGACATGGAAGAATTGAACAATTTGTCATTTTACGCAGATCTTTATAACTTTTGTCGTTATTTATATATTTTCTTGATATCTTTTGACATAAAGAATTGAACAGTCTGTTACTTTTCACACAGGGGACTAAATAAGTCATCTCGGTGTGCTATTTATAACTATATGACTTACTGCATTACTGAGTCACTCATTTCGGCATGCTATTTATAACTCTTTGGACTGAGTCCAAGGGTATGCTCGACATGCATGCCTAGAAATTGTGACACCTGGCGGACCAAGTCAACACCATAATCTGGAGAAGTGAGACGGATAATGGAGGTGTGGCTCAAGGTCGCTTGTTGGATCAATGTGGACTAAAAGAGACCTTGAGATAGGAAGGTCAATGTCGTATATCCTTGTTCTTAGTGCGAAATTACTTGGACTTTTTAAACAGAAATCAATTTGATGAAGCACCCCATCTTCCTTTCATGTATTCTATAGGATTCTTTTACAACAAATAATACACAAACGTGGATTTCTTCAAGGACTTCTTCAAAAAGCAGCCTGCGTAAAACAAGAGACTACTGAAAAAGTCAGATCATCAGAGTTGATTCTCTTATCAAAGTGTTGAAACGAAATCTTTATCAAATTTGGCTAAAATATTAGGACGATGCTGATCACACAAGTAAAAAGATTACATCTAGCTTGCCTAATTAAAACTTTCTAAGATATTAAAACGAGGCTGCTCACACATGTAAAATGATTACATCTGGCTTTCCTGAATAAAACTTTCTAAGATGCCAAACGAAGGGAGAATTTAAAGCCAGTTAGATGCAAAACGTGTTAACCCCCCTCCAGCACTTCTATCTTTATTAGCAGTCCAATTCATAAACTGTTAAACACAATAAATATTTCAGTCGACATCTACTGACGGAGAGCGGTTGAGGGTGTGCACCAAACTGGTGCGACCTCTTCACCTCCTTTCGCCAGCCCTCCCGCCCTCCACCTCGAACACAAGTGTGAGGATGTGGATCCCATTGGGGCACTCCAGATCAAATCACGTCTGATGACAAAATGATCAACGCAAGCTCCTATGGTGGCGTAAAACTGCTATCACACACACACACACACACACACACACACACACACACACACACACACACACACACACACACACACATATTTAGACTGAGAGTACACCTGTTGTTAACGCAACTGACTACCCCCATCCCTTTCATCAGTGGACTTTAATTTGCAAGACATCTGTTTCATGTTCTACGTGAAGGTTGAATTACAATTTTTTTAAATATCTAAAATAATGGTTACATAATTAAATTCAAAACGGATTTTAAAAGGAATAATGTTTAAACATTTATGATAATATATACAAACCTTAAACAGCTGGTCAAATACAAAAAGTTAGTATGATTTAAACAGAAAAACATGTTGACGGAAATTGTTACTTTTTCAACCGTGAAGCAGTTGTTAAAGTACTTGTTGATGCAGTTGTAGAAGTAATTCTTCAGATAATTGTTGAAGCAGCTTTTAAAGAAATTGTTGAAGTAATTGTTGAGGTAATTGTTGAAGCAGTTGTTGAAGTAATTGTTAAAATATTTGTTGAATTACTTCCTGAGATAATTGTTGAAGCAGCGGTAGAAATCTTTACATATTGTCTAAACAGGTAGGAAATACAATTAGAACGTTAACAAATACAGAATGATAAAATCTACGGCACTAAACAGTAATATCACTCCTTTATGATACCACGATTTAATATCCAAATCTATCGAAATTTATCTGGTAATTATATCTTAATGAATTATCTGTTTTCAAAATCTATCATGGCAAACATATATTATAAAAATCACCTTTCCCAAAAGCCAACAAATCACATCTCGTGAAAGAAATTCAAATTTATTTTGGCATCAGTAGTACTTTTTTCTCCAAATTGTCGATAAATTAGAAAGTTTTCTTAATTTTTCTCTCGAGTCCACTTAGCCTTCATTGCTTTACTCGTCTAAAGTTGAAAGGTCACGAAACAAGCCATGACACACAAATGTTAGTGATCTTTCTGTACTTGACTGGTATTATTTCTGCCTTCTCTATCATCTCTCTGTTTTTTCTCGTTATGTCCTTGTTCAAGCTGTCATCAATTCATTTGTCTTCTTGCGTCCTGTCTTAAGTGTGTATTCTTTTTTAATCCCTGTATGCTAATTTAATCTCTTTTCTCCCACCCCCTCTCCCTTCCATCCACCCCTTTCTTCATCTTTCCATTAATTTCGTCTGCCTCACAATCTCTATTTCTGTGCTTGCCTGTCTCTTTCAATCTTTCCTTCTCTTTCATCATTCCCTACCTGTCTCTTTCAATCTTTCCTTCTCTTTCATCATTCCCTACCTGTCTCTTTCAATCTTTCCTTCTCTTTCAATCATTCCCTATCTGTCTCATTAACTCTTCTACCTCTCACGTTCTCTTTCTCCTTTCTTGTTCCTTCTATCCAGTTAGTTCTCTTTATTCATTTTCTCTCTCATCCTTAATTCTTAACACACACATACACACATACACTCTCCTACTCTTCCCTTCCAAATCCCAGTTTTTATTTCTTTCTCTGCTTTCCTCCCTAACTCAAGACATCAGTTCCTCTCTCTCCTCCCTCCGTTGTCTTCCGCCCTCTCCCCCACCCCACCACCTTCTCCGTCTTTCTCACTCTTCACCTATTTATTTATTCTCCTTTTTTCTTTTATCTTTCCCTCTCTCCTTCCTTCTATCTCCATCTCCCTCTCTCACTCTCTCTCCCTCCTCTCTCTGTCCCCTTCTCTCTCCTCATCATTCCTTCTGTCTCAGGTTTCTTTCCTTATTTTCGTCCCTCCCTCTGTCACCCATTTCCCTTTCTATCCTCCCCCTTCTTTCTATTTATTTTCTTCCGTTACTCCTCCTCTCTCTCTCTCTCTCTCTCTCTCTCTCTCTCTCTCTCTCTCTCGTCTATTTTTCTTTCATTCCTCCCTCCCGCCGTTGTGTCGACATTCTGCCCATATAAACACCTTTTTTTTCTCTCGCACATTAATTTTAGCCCACATTCCCTCATCTGCTGAAGATAAAGTTTTATTTCAAACAAGTAGGATGCCTGTGATGTATTTTATAGTTTTTCTTTCTTTTGAATTTAAAAATCTGTATGTTTCCATTTAATTTTAAATGAATTGACACAATCAATTTCCGTCACACCGACTGCGGCTTAGACACACAGGGGAAAGTTGTTGCTCAAATAGTATGGCTATGAAAGAGCCAGGCCGTCAACACTTAGCAGCGCCAGACCGACGTAAGGGCGTGACGCGTACTAGCTTACAATGTCTGTACTAAATTAAATGTTATCCTAACTAGCTTATACTGTCCGTACTAAATTATGCTATCCTTACTAGCTTATACTGTCCATTTACTGGTTGAGAGAGAATTTGATTAGAAATATTTCATGCATTTTGTTATTAATATATTGTGTTTTAATAAGATGTATTATGTGAGTAGACAATTGTTTCTACAAATGTTTGAACTATGACGCTTATATGTAGTGTGCTAACACTTGACATTGTTTTGACAACGCTGTATTTATTATGCTGTGTCGGTATCTGGCTAATAAATACTTTTGCCACAATACATGGTCTTGTCAATATCGTAGATAAGTATAACTATCGTATAGTCCTGTCAGTGTCAAAGACAACTATAACTACATATGTTCTCCCATATCACAGGTTTATGTGTACATTTATATCTATGTAAGTGTACACTTATGTCTATGTAAGTGTACATTTATGTCTATGTAAGTGTACACTTATGTCTATGTAAGTGTACACTTATGTCTATGTAAGTGTACACTTATGTCTATGTAAGTGTACATTTATGTCTAGGTAAGGGTACATTTATGTCTAGGTAAGGGTACATTTATGTCTAGGTAAGGGTACATTTATGTCTAGGTAAGGGTACATTTATGATTACGTAAGTGTACATTTATGTCTAGGTAAGGGTACATTTATGATTACGTAATTGTACATTTATGTCTAGGTAAGGGTACATTTATGATTACGTAATTGTACATTTATGTCTAGGTAAGGGTACATTTATGATTACGTAAGTGTACATTTATGTCTAGGTAAGGGTACATTTATGATTACGTAAGTGTACATTTATGTCTAGGTAAGGGTACATTTATGATTACGTAAGTGTACATTTATGTCTAGGTAAGGGTACATTTATGATTACGTAAGTGTACATTTATGTCTATGCATGTGAGTATATTAAACATTTTATGATGAAAAGATTACTTGAACCAGGAGTGGTAGATTCTTCCTTTCCTTTCCTTTATCTAACTTGCTCCACTTAAAATATGCCTTTAATTTTAAAATATGCCTTTAATTATGTCTTAAATTTTAACTAACCGGTTAAAATTAATAAGTTACATAAATGTTAGAATTTCAGTATTTTCAGTAATAAATATGGAATAAACGTTTTGTCTGTAGAGTTTCATTAATGGGTAGGCCTCTATATCGAATGTTAAGCTATTTTTAGACCAAAAATAATAAGTGCTCGGCTTAGAATAAACTGACCATATCTGTGCAGTCGTCCGGCAGTTTAGAATACGACCAGCAACTACTATCCATACCTGTATATTCTTCTAGCAGAAGCAGGTTTGTCACAGTATTTACCAATCGCAACATCGCCCCACCCATCTAAGCTTACTAAGAAAAGGTCCTTTGAACGTCTAAAAACCGGTATCGTTTGATCTGAGGTATTTTTTTTTATTTGTGTGTGTGTGTGTGTGTGTGTGTGTGTGTGTGTGTGTGTGTGTGTGTGTGTGTGTGTGTGTGTGTGTGTGTGTGTGTGTGTGATAGCTTGCTTTTTAACTACAATCGATTTCTGACAGGGTGATACATTATGAGTTGGGGAGGGGGGTATCTTAAATAATCTGCGATTATTTCGTGGCGGGGGGAGGGGGTATTCAGTAAGTGAATCAATCCTTTTAAAACTTATCTCCCCACTTACCACTCTGTAATTCTGTAATTTTCTAGGGCAGCATCGTAGCTATACAACGATCTGTGGACAAAACCAATGATGGTGAAGGGTTCAAATCCCACCATGTCACTGCAATTGCTTTGAAATTAGTAGCACAGTGTAAATGTCAGAGATGTCTCGTTTAGTGACCGATCGCCATTTATAAAAGTGTAGCACCATATACACTATGATAGATTACAACTGTTTCCTATCATTACCCCCCTCACCTCTATGCTCGTTACAACTGTCTTAAGCATTAGTTCCTTCAACTCCATGGTCGTTTCAACTGTCTTAAGTATTAATCCCAACAAATCTATGACCTTTTCAGCAGTCTTAGTTGTTAGCCCCTTCACCTCCATAGGTGTTATGTATGTCAGTCATTAACCCCTTCATCTCCACATTTGTCATGGGTTTCCTAATCTTAACCCCTTCGCATCTGACAGCTACAAACAACTGTCTTAACAATTAAACCCTTCTCTTCCATCGTCAGTAAAGCTGTCAAAACCACTAATCCCTTCAACGGTTGCTATATGTTTCAACATTAACCCCCTCACCTCCATGGTTTATATGAGTGACATTATGATGCACGACCAACAAATGTAACAGCATAAGGTAACACACGGTCGTATTGGAGGGAAGGTTATGTAACAACAGAAGGCAACGCACGGTCATATATGTGAGAGGATAATGTAAAAAGTTAGGTAACGCATGGTCAAATTTGAGGGAAGGTAATGTAACAGTTAAGGTAACGCATTCCAAATTTGAGGGAATGTTATATAACAGCTTGGTCAAATTTGAGGGAGGGTAAATCGCCAAACCTGTTAACCTCAGGTCGTGATAAATGTTCAACAGGGCTTCACACGATCACCGAAATAGGGCTCATTTACATAATGCAAATAAGTTTGGTTCATTAGTGTGTATGTGTGTGTATGTTGTGTGTGTGTTTGTGTTTGTGTGTGTGTGTGTGTGCTATGTGTGTGTGTGTCTGTGTGTGTGTGTGAGAGAGAGAGAGAGAGAGATGAAGGTTGCATCGAACTTTCATATTATATATACACTTTTTCCCTTGAGTTGATTTTACGTATACTCTTGGACCCAATGTCTGGTTCCAAGATAGCCTAAAAATACCCTACAGTGATAGAGCCAGTCTACAAAATCAGTAAATGTTGAAAGTGGACAGAAAATCCAGGCCGGCCAGACCTAAGCAGAGTGCCATTAAAAAACAACCACAATAATTTCAAACAGCAAGAAGTAAAAGCATGGGTAAGTAGACACACAAAAAAATATATATATAGATATGAGAGGTTTCCCCAAACAACATTAAAAATAATAGCCAACATAAACATCATCTGATTTTTACTACCCGCTCAGGAAAGGACATAACGAAACAATCTTTTATTAATGACATGTCAAGCTTTTCCAAACATACCAAGAAATCAGGCTCGAATGAATTGAGGTACTTGCTGTTGGGAAAAGTGTCTTGCAAGCTCTGATAAATAATCATCCCGTAATCGAAGTGTTTTCTACAAGTGCCGTATTCGGCCAAAATATTAGTCAGGAAGCAGCTGTGAATCCCAGAACTGATAGATGTTTCAGTTTATGAAATAAATAAGAATTTTGCTTTTACTTTTGATCACGTTTTTAGTTGCGTTCTGGCGGAACAGAATGGTTGTGGCGTTAAAACTATAAACCGTCCCTGCCAAGGTCGATGATTTCACACTGTTTTGACAATTAAAGGGAAATAAGCAAGTAATCCAACAAGCACTAAACTGTACGGAGTTGCTCCAATGACAAGACTAATATAATATCTTATAATTATGCTCCCCAACACCATCAACAGCACAGGTGTGTGTGTGTGTGTGTGTGTGTGTGTGTGTGTGTGTGTGTGTGTGTGTGTGTGTGTGTGTGTGTATTCCTTATTAAACACACTTGAAATTGTCGCTACTCAGAATATAGTGAGGGTAAACAAGGCCATCCAAGGCAAATTCATAAATAGTAATGCCGATTTTGGTTCTTGCAGGCCTTGAAATATATATGTCCGCTGAGGTTGATGAGAAAGTGACGTGGCAAACGGGTGGAGTGGTGGGAAATGTGGCATAGTGGAAACGGAAAAGATGCATAAAACCTTTGCAATTAAACTAATTATTTCTTTGTTTGCTTATTTGATTCAGTTTTATATTTTAATATTTGTGGTTGTGTTATTCTGTTATTTTATTAAAATGAAACCAACCAAACAGTATGGATATTTATATTAGGTTGTTAAAAAAACAATGTTTTATGAAACTTGCAAGCCATCTTATGAAAACATTTTTTCTAACAAGACTTTTGCATGTTGTTGTTTGTGTTTATGTTTGTTAGGAACAACTACTAATTGGGTATCTTTGTAAATGCTTGACAGATTTTGTTTTTACAATTTAAATGAGAAATGGTTTTATCTTTAAAGTACTCTAAAATCACCTATTTCATTTCTACCGGTTAGTTAATGTCTTTCCACTACGATTATCTTTTGGGTGACTATGTCGTCTGCCACTAACAATTACTTCTCTTTCCGAGCGAATATACAGCAATCCTAAGTTTCGCCCAACAACCAACTTATATTAGAGGCGTTTATAATTCTACTTAACGCTCCATCTTCATAGAATTTTTTTCTTTAAAAACTTTTTATAGGTGTAAAGTGTAAACCTATTTTTTGTTAGATTTCTGGGGAGCTCTTTCACATCCCTAGACTAACATTTACCCACCCACCCTACCATGTTTCTCATGATTTGTCTTAAAGTACGATACAGTCTTTCGCCAATTTCAGTCTAAGAGAAGTAACCATTTCAATATTACACTAAGCGTTGAAAAAGTTTGCTTACTTCCCCTATATTTAAACAAGAAATCTCTTTTCATATACTTTAAAGAAAAAAATGAAACCCTACTTTCTAGAAAGAATATTTTAATTTTAAGTAAAGAGCAAATGATGATAATGCTATTGTGTTCAGATGGGGAAAAAATTATGAAAGATGTAGGCTATGTTAACCGAATAATGTCGGATATTTTACACATATCCTGTGGCCTATAAAGTTTTACCTTTTAAATAAAAATCCGCAAGCTAAAAAATACATTTAAACCCAAACACCTTTTTTTTCGCTTGGCAGAGTGTAAATATATATATGTCATTATTTCTTATACTGTTAGCATTAAGACCTCTAAAAGACAGACTAATCAAGGACGTGAATGAACGTCTATCTTTATTAATAAACCATGCAACAACTCTGGGGTAACCACTGAACTAACAAACATACAAGTACATATTACTTAACTATATTGTATAAGTACGTACTCACTAACAAATATTGAAACGTGTGCCTGTTTTATCATTTCGAAAGTGCATACAATTTTATTTTTAAAGATCAGTAAAAGTTCTTATATTGTTCAAATTCCGACACGGTATGAAACACAAACGAGAGTATTATTGGTAAAGTGAATAGAGAACACTTGACTGACCAGGCATCAGTGATGATATCACCGATCTACCCACCTACTTGATAACATCCACCAAACCAAGATAGAGTCGAAAAGATAGTCACGAACATTCTATTAAGGATGTCACTGTCAGGGGCAAAATCGGTAGGCCTATTGGCCCTTCCGTGTTTTGTTGCTTTCAGTTTCACACTGGTGGTAATAATTCGTACCTGGGCAGTCAACGTTCGAACTGATGATGTGATCAAGTGTGCTAGCTCAGACGCGGACTTTATCCCACTTACACAGGAAAGGCTTGAAAAATTTAGACAGGTTCTCCGTTTTCAAAGCATATCAACTGACTTTCACGATTACAATGGCACGGAATTGGCTAACATTGGCAACTTTATTACTAAAGGTCAGTTTCCGCGTGCGAGTTTGTTTATGTTTTGTTCCATTCTTAAGCCGCCAATTTTTGAAAATTAAACATTCATCTTCCCTTTTTTTAGTGATCGGGCTGATTAAATAAACACATTTTTTTCTTTTCTATCCATGATTAAAATGGTAGCATCGAGACATTGATCACTAAAATACTTCTTAAATTAGTGCTATAGTGTCACATACATTTTGGTTCTGCTTGAGTGTTTTTTAAAAATATTTATTTCAAGATTAGTACTATCTAATCCCAGTTATTACTATTATATAGATATTACTCATTCTAGAAAACAGTAATGTTAATGATACTATTATAAATGTTAATACACACTTAACAATTTGTATTGTTTACATTTATATTGAGTGAATTGCAGATTCGTTTTCAGTTTGTTTAAAATGAAAAGAGAGTTTGTATGTCTCTGGCACCATATTTGTTGTATTGAATTCAGAAAGATAAATGTAATTTCATTGATTAACCTAAACATTGGAATGCATTAATTTTCATTAATTAGAATTTGTTTGATTTTGCAAGCTTACCCAGTGTTACACTCTTCACCACTGGTGAAATTTGAATTTGTGGCCAACTACAGCCTTCTATACACTGTGCATGGTTCAGATCCCAATCTGACCCCATACTTGCTGACAGGTCATCTGGATGTTGTCCCAGCAGATCCTGCAGAATGGCAGACCCATCCATTTGCTGCTGACATAATCGATGATTTTATATATGCCCGGGGCACATTAGATGACAAACATAGTGTCATGGTGAGTTAATAAATAAGAGATATTATTAATATTATGACACTGAAATGCTTGTGAACCTAATATTCTTACAGTCCTAAAAAAAAAAAAAATAGACACAATATCATGATATATTATTAATCATTAATTAATGCTCTTAAGTGTTATAAAAGGCAGACTGGTTTTATATATAGCTAAAAAAGTAAGACTGATCAAAGCCATGCTCATGTTCATGAAAATGCATTTTAGATGTAATTCACTAATTGATAATGCTATGGCATATGGTAATATATGTTGGACACAAATTCTCTAACATATAGTAACAATAATGTGAATGCATTTTGCTTTCACTTAGTTTCAGACTGTTTAGATTGTCATTTATTAGCATGAGTTAATCTTTAAAACCACTTTGTTCATTTTGTTGTTTAAAAACCAAAGATATCACAATGTTCTATTAAAAACAATGACCATTTTAATTGAAAGGAATAAAAATTAAATTTGTAGAATAAACAATTTACATATGATATAACAATCAAATCTGTAATCCTTTTGTAATAAATGTCATATATAAATTAAAATAGTTCTTAGAAATTAATATTCTATACTTATTAATTCTTAAAATTTAATTATAGTTTATATTCTGTGTGTGTGTGTGTGTGTGTGTGTGTGTGTGTGTGTGTGTGTGTGTGTGTGTGTGTGTGTGTGTGTGTGTGTGTGTGAATGCAATTACAATCTTTTCATTAATAATACTAAATAGGATAGTAAATAGATGACTCTCTAAATGCAAAATTAATAAACTCACTTTGTGGTAACTTTTTAAAGAGACATTTGTCTGTGCCAGCCTGCTGACAGTTCTGTAGTTGCCTCTGATGTATTGCAAACATTTTAAATAACTGACTTCAGATATATTCTTGAAGTCAGTAACATCACATGTGCTTATCACACAGCCAATCAGTCAAATAGCAAACACGGCAAGAATTCAAGCAATGGTCATAGCTGCCTTAAGCTCCAGTCTAGACTAGCTGGCAACCAAAACACACACGTATGAAAGTACACAACAAATATACATATGCATACAAGACAAAATTGTCTAATAAAAAGTAATAAGTGTACAGTTTCTTTTTGTATTTCCATTATTTTTGTATTAAGTAATTCTTGCTTCATATAAAAAAAGATTAATTGCAAAAGCTGATGGTGTAAAAGCTAGTGAAAAAAATCAAAATTGTAGTAAGTCTTTTTTCTTGGCATCATAGCCTGTAGATTCTAGTTTGATAAATGATACTGCACTACTAAAACATTAGAGTTATTAATAATCATTGATCAAAAGTGTTTATGCTCTCCATGTAATATGTCTGTGCAAATGTATTTTCAGGCAATACTTGAATCTTTGGAGTTCCTGTTATCTCAGGGATTTGTACCTAGGCGACCATTCTATGTGGCATTTGGACATGATGAAGAAGTGAGTAATCTCTAAAGTGTGGGGCTACATTTATAATCTTTGCTTGCTACTGTAGCTATAAGTATTATATCAGTTTACTTTAATGCATTTCCCCTTTAAGTTTAAATAAAGAGTTTCTTAGGAAGTTGACTTTTATGCATTACAACTCACAAATTAATTTTTGCTGACTTGAGACGTTGAGTCTTTGGAGTTCCTGTTAAGTGTTATCTTAGTGGTCTGTACCTAGGCGACCATTCTACGTGGTATTTGGACATGATGAAGAGGTGAGTAATATGTAAAGTGTGGGGCTACATTTATAATCTCTGCTTACTAGTATAGCAATAATCTTTAAAATAAAAATTGACATACTAACACATAAGATTTCCATGACACTTAGATATAAAAAAACATTTTTGACTTGCTGTATTATAGTTCTTAACTGGTGATTAAAAGAAATGTACTATAAAATAATTTTAACCAACATATTCTGAAAACCCTCATTTAAATAAGTGAAACCATGGGCTTATGTAGTTTAAAATAAAGAATTATTTTATAATTAAGCTGTTTTACCATTCTTCCAATTTGTATTAACTATTATGCACAGATATTTGCCGTTTGACAAAATAATAAATTTCTACATTTTCATCTCTTTATGATAGATAAGAAAACTTTTATGACAATAATTATCATCTGATTCTCTATTTGTGATACAGGTAACAAAATCTGTTCTTAATTCAAATTGCAAATTGCAAATTTTGATGTTATTATAGGCTGACAGTAATGCAATACATTGTCAGTCATTCTGTTACATTGTATTTAGGTAAACTCATATTTGATTGAATACTAATTCATAGTGAAAAAAAGTACATTCTGCACATTTATTTATTCCTTCAATAACTGCAGACATATAAATTAAAAAATTATATACATATAATAAATGTTATGGGCAAGTTATAGGCACATAAAATTGAACGAAAAATAATTTTAACATTTCAGCATTCACTGTTATTTTATTTATATAACTGTTAAAAGTATTTTTCACCAAATTATATATTCATATTTGTATCTTCTTTCCTTAAAAGTTTCATGAATTTATTTGAATTTAAAAAATATTATTAAGCAAGAATTCAGTGTGATAGAGGTTAATGCACAGTACTGGTGGCCCTTGAATATTATATTACTCAAGTTCTTAAAAAGTCCTTAAAAAGCCCTTGATTTTTTTTTAAAGATTTCCCCAGCCTATGGACCCTGATATTGAGTCAAAACTTTGCTGGTTTCTTTGATACCAGAGAGTAGACCAGACAGTAGATATATAAATGTATGAGACATAGCACATCTTTGATACCAGACAGTAGACACACATATATATATATATATATATATATATATATATATTTATATCTTTGATACCAGACAGTTGACATATATAATAATATATATATATATATATATATATATATATATATCTTACTAAGAGTTTTCAGTTGAAACATGCTTTTTATGTATATGTAGAAAATAATATTTTAACAGAAAAATATTTTTGATTTTTGCCATGAATAAATATTTTAAAATAAACAATATAATTATCTCATTACAACAAATATATTTTTTTATTATTATTATTTTTTTATTTGTCTTAGTGTGATGAGTTTAAGTAGCAAATAAGAAAAATAACTTTTGTTTCGATTAAGATCACTTTGTTACAACAGCAATGATGGGAAAATATTCAGAATCATCATTTCAAAATAGCTAAGATTTTTGATAATCTCGATATATTTTAATTAAGTTGATTAACATCATAAATAGCTTACATGATTATCCATGTAATTTCATTTATATTGAAAGTTTCACATTGTTGTATTTTCGAGCTAGTGAGGATAGAAAAACTTGTGAATTACATTCAAGAATACAAACATCACAATTAGGCTTATTATATATTTAAAAAAAGCATATTTAAATAGATATTTTGTTTATTATTTAATATTGTCTTCACAGCATAATAACTTAGCCCGTTTTAACTGAGAAAAATAGAGATTATTTTATGATGGCTGATAATTTTGTAACTGAGAGATGAATAAGGTTTCAAATGACACATGTGTTGCTCCTCCTGTCCCCATCAACCTTTCCTCATGCTGCGGGTGAAAATAAACAGATTGAAGAAAATTTTTATTTGCAAATTAAATATAACAAATTTTAGCAATGAGGTGGGTTTTTTTTTTTCTAGAAAAAGAACAACAAATTTTACATTTTAATTTTTAGAATTAATGTTATTGTAGTTTGGTTGGGGATGAAAATGGGAAATATGATGATTAAATAGATTAACGGGAATATTCAGTTCTTGTTATAGTATGTCTTGTATACTGCAAGTTATTTTAACCAAAATTAAAATGCTTTTATAAATTTAATATTCTGAACAATAAATAATATGTTTACTTTAATTTTTTTTTTAATTCTAAGAAATTGGTTCTTAAACTGTAAATTGGACTAAATTAGTAAAATAAAATAAAACATCTTATATTAATGGACCTTGTGAGGCTGTGTGCTATGTTTAGACTATAACAAGTTTGTAACAAGTTTTAATAATCTAGCCACCCTAGTAGTCATGATTATATGATTTTAATAAATAGAATTTCATTTATTGCTATCTCAGGTCACAGGGTTGGATGGTGCTTACAACATAGCAAAGACTTTGCGATCTCGTGGATTAGAAAAACTTGAGTTTATTCATGATGAGGGACTAACAGTCTTGACTGGTATTGTACCAGGAGTCAGCCAGCCAGTAGCTCTGTAAGTGTATGCAATTAAAGTGTATGGAACTATGGGAGCTAGCCGTTGGTAACACTGTTAAGTATATACAACTATGGGAGCTAGCCATTGGTAACACTGTTAAGTATATACAACTATGGGAGCTAGCCATTGGTAACACTGTTAAGTATATACAACTATGGGAGCTAGCCATTGGTAACACTGTTAAGTATATACAACTATGGGAGCTAGCCATTGGTAACACTGTTAAGTATAGAACTATGGGAGCTAGCCATTGGTAACTCTGTTAAGTATATACAACTATGGGAGCTAGCCATTGGTAACACTGTTAAGTGTATACAACTATGGGAGCTAGCCATTGGTAAGTCTGTTAAGTGTGTGTGTTTGCGCTAAAGGTTAGAGGAACTACCAATTGTGTGTTCTAAAGGCTAGAAGAACCTACCTATCAATAGCATTATGTGTTCTAAAGACTAGAAGAAGCAACCAGTCAATAGCACTTTGTGTTCTAAAGACTAGAAGAACCAACCAATCAATAGCATTATGTGTTCTAAAGACTAGAAGAACCAACCATATCATTAGCATATGAGTTCTAAAGACTGGAAGAACCAACCAATCAATAGCATTATGTGTTCTTAAGACTAGACTAGAAGAACCAACCAATCAATAGCATTATGTGTTCTAAAGACTAGAAGAACCAACCAATCAATAGCACTATGTGTTCTAAAGACTAAAGGAATGAGCTAATTAGTAGCACTGTAGTGGATTGTTAAATGAATTTATAACAGTTATGAACACTTAAATTGAAGACCAAACGAAGAGGAGTCAGCCAATAGCACTTAGTGGATTGTTAAATGAACTTAGTTATAAACACTTCAGTTGAAGAGCAAATGAAGAGGAATCAGCCTCTGACAGAAAAGGAGATAAATTAACAGTTAGACATTCTGATTCAATTGGTGAATTTCATTACCATAGTACCATCCAATAGCTTAATGTAAGCAATTGAAACATTCCTTTGACATTTACGATGTAGCAAAGACATTAGTCTAAAAGTCTTTGAGGTAGGAGAGGAGAATGAAGACACTTAATGGCTATACAGATGCTCTTTGATACAGAAGACGTTACCACCTACACAAGCAGTGCAATGTGGGAGATCCTGCTTTCAGAAAAATCAAAGTGGTTGGGAGATGCTGCCTGCAAGAAAAGTAAGTGATATCAGAGATGTTACCTTTAAACTAAAGTAAAGCAGTATGGGATGTGTTACCTTTAAAAGCGAAGCAGTATGGGATATGCTACTTTTAAATTGAAGCCATATTTGAGATATTATCTCTAGTAATATAAAAGCAACAGGGAACTGTTAAATCCAAGAAAATCAAGTGACAAGATGTTACTTAGACCAAAGCAACATGGAAGATGTTACCTTTAAAGCAAAGCAATATCAAAATCTTACTGCTTGTAAAATCAAAGCATTAAGGACAAGCAAGCAACATGGAAGATGTTACCTTTAAAGCAAACCAACATGGGAGATGTTACCTTTAAAGTAAGCAACATGGGAGTTGTTACCTATAAAGCAAACCAACATTGGAGATATTACCTTTAAAGTAAACAACATGGGAGTTGTTACCTTACAGCAAAGCAATATGGGAGATGCTATCTTCAAGTAAAGCAACATGGGAGATGCTACCTTTAAAGCAAAGCAACATGGAAGATGTTACATTTAAAGCAAAGCCACGTGGGAGATGTTACCTGTAAAGCAAAGCCACATGGGAGATGTTACCTTCAAAGCAAGCAATATGGGAGATGTTACTTTTTATAGCAAGCAACAAGGGAGATGATACCTTTAAAGCAAGCAATATGGGAGATGTTACTTTTTATAGCAAGCAACAAGGGAGATTCTATCTTAAGTAAAGCAGAAAAATATGAGAGATGGTGTTGGACAAACATAAATGATGTGATGTTATCTCTGTCAAAGTACAAAGCATCATGGGAGGAAGGTATCGCCTGTAAAAACCAAGCATTAGAGAAGGTATTATGTCAGAAAAGCCCAACATTATGGAAGGAGATATCTTCCCCAAAAGTCAAACATCACCTGTGCATGTGCTTCATGCTTCTAAATACCATAACTGCAAAGGGCACAAAAGTTGCCTTGAGCACCTTTTGATTATTCCATTGGGTTTGTTTTTTTCCAGGTTGCTTCGAGAATGAGATGTAAAATACAACAATGAAAACTTTAGTTTTTTAATCATTATAATTGTATGTTAGCTTATGTCCAGTAATTTAGTTTCTCTAAAGCTGAGGAAGATCCTCAACACATTCAGGTTTGTTTTATTATTGTTTGAAGTCCTATTTTTTTTCTTTTTCCTTTTGGTATTGTGGTTAAATTTATAATTTGCTTTTCAGAATAGGAACGTCAGAAAAAGGTCAAGTTGTGTTACAACTGAGCGTGAAGGGCAAACCTTCTCACTCATCCATGCCACCAAGGGAGACCACTATTGGAATATTAGCCAGGGCTGTGCACAGGTTGGTGCTTCTAAAATAAGAATCTTTCACTTAAAAGCTCATCAACATTATGTCTGGTCTTTTAATATATTTAGTTTGATCTTGTTACAGTACACTATGTGCACATGAAATAAATATTAATAATGAAAACATCATTGTTAAAACAGGATATAGCAGTGTGTACAAGAATTAAAATGAACATTATTGACATGAAATGTAACATTTATATTATAGACTATAAATAAAAGATAATTTTTATTTTGTTATGTTTATTTCAAATATTGAATATGCACAGTAAGATAATATAGGCCCTATTATAACAGTAAAAGTGAGTAGCAATACAATACATGATAAACTACATAAGATAATATAGGCCCTACTAGCAACAATACATAATAAACTACATAATATGTCTTGAATAGGAGAGGAGAATAGAAGTAGTGTACATAACGACCAGTGGTTTTAAACTGGTAAAGTAGAATCAATACAACACAGATTAATTCCAATCTTTAGTTATTGTACACAAACGGAAAACTCTTCTAGTAAAGCTTTATAGTTTTTTATAATGCGCAGAATTAAAAGGGTAGTCTTTTTTCTGATTTTGTGAATTGTCTAGGCTTGCATTCTAAACTATTTTTTTTTGTCAAATCACAAAGAACAGGGGTTTTGATTTTTTTACTGTATCCATTCAGCTGTCATGTTATCCCAAATCAATTACCTGCCTATTATTCAGCTTTCATGTTATCCCAAATCAATTACCTGCCTATTCATTCAGCTGTCATGTTATCCCAAATCAATTACCTGCTTATTCATTTACCTGTCATGTTATCCCAAATCAATTACCTGCCTATTCATTTACCTGTCATGTTATCCCAAATCCTTACCTGCCTATTCGTTCAGCTTTCTGTTTGTCTCTGACTATGCATCTCATCAATTGCTTGCTTACTCATTCATTTGGCAGAACATTTCTAACTGTGTACATGTTTCTAATCCTGCCTCTCTGTTCATATATAAGTTAATTTGTCTTTAACTGCTTGCATGATATGTAATAACTGTCTTCCCATTTAACTTTCCATGTGTCTCTAACTACTCACATGACTGATGGCTTGTCTATCCATTCAGTAATCCATTTGCCTCATAAAGGGTTAGTATTATAGTAATGTTACCATACATTGTTTTTGATAATGATCTTGAACAAAGGACTCTCATTTTAATTTTCTTTCAGGGTTTCGTAGAAATACATATAAACTAATACCTTGATAATGTACAGTATTTTTACAATTTGCAGCAGCACAGTATTTCACCAGTTAAAGAATGATTATGAAATATTTTGCAAGATGAAAACCATTGTAAAATGACACAAACATTTTGAAAGTAAGATTCTGCTAGGTACAGTTTTATTATCATGCATTTGATGTATACTTGAGGTCAGAGCTCCATGTTTAGAATTTCTGCAAAATCACATGATTTGCATATTTTTTGTTCAGTTGAACAAAAATGGGCAGATTAGATGATTTCTTTCAATGTTTAAATAAGTACAGATTGTCTTATTTTTAAATGATTCTTTCAATTTCTTGCTTTTATTTTGCCACAGAGTTTAATTTGAAATGGATTGACAAGATATTTAAGAAAACAATGCTTATACTTTGACAACCACTTGCATGAGTGTGATTAATTACTTATCCATCCATCCAACTGTTATCACATGCCCACCTCTCTGATTCATTCAATATTCAGTTTTCCATCAGTGGAAATAGGGTCTTGCTTTTAAAAATCATTTAATCTGGATTCAGTCTGGTTCTGAAGGACTTTTATATTGAAGCTATCATTAAAAAAATTTCTAATTTCTTTTCAACATTTTATTTTTAAATTAGCAATGACACAACAGACATTAATCAGTAGAAGCGATTGATTTATTTAGTTTTAATTTTTCAAACCGTTTTATCTTTTTGGAAGAAAAATTCACTGATATAACTAATTATTTTTTGTGTGTGTGTGGTTGGGGGGGGATATTTTTATTTTAGACTTGAAAGTAACCCTCATCCTAGCATGTTTGGACATGGACCAGAAAAGGCCACTTTTGAGCATCTGTCATCGGAGGTCAGTTAAAAATGAAATAGAATTAAAATTTCTTTATCTTGGTGGACTGTGAGTGTACTTTTTAAAAATAAAGTTGTACTAGGTATTCCAAACATATTTACAGTTGAAGAATTGTTCTCTTATTATTATTTCTTGTTCTAGGTTGCCTGGTGTTAAGATGGGATTTTCAGACTTGTATTCCAGCCATTTATTAGTAAACTTAAGTATATTGTTGTCAGATTTAGACTGATGAAAAGGTAATAAGCATGTTGTTGTCAGAGTTAGACTGATGAAAAGGTAATAAGTATGTTGTTGTCAGAGTTAGACTGATGAAAAGGTAATAAGCATGTTGTTGTCAGAGTTAGACTGATGAAAAGGTAATAAGCATGTTGTTGTCATAGTTAGACTGATGAAAAGGTAATAAGCATGATGTTGTCAGAGGCAATGTTCCCTCTAAGGTGCGTAGCCATGTAGCTCATTAGAAAATGCTATGCAGTTTCAAAATTCCGCGCACAAGTTTTTGTAGCATGCGCAAGCAAACACCAGTTCTGCGCACACAGAAAAAAGTTCTGCGCACACGGAAAAAGTTGCGCGCACACAGGAAAAATATTAGAGGGAACATTGATCAGAGGTAGTCTAATGAAAGAGGCAATATACATGTCATTGTCAGAGTTAGTCAGAAGTCTGATGAAAAGGTAATAAGCATGTCATTGTTAGAGTTAATCTGATGAAAAGGTACTAATCATGTCACTCTCAGAATTAGTCTGATGAAAGAAGCATTAATCATGTTGTTGTCAGAGTTAGTCTGATGAAAAGACAATAAGCATGTTGTCAGAGTTAGTCTGATGAAAGAAGCAATGAGCATGTCAGAGTTAGTCTGATGAAAAGACAATAAGCATGTTGTCAGTTAGTCTGATGAAAAGACAATAAGCATGTTGTCAGAGTTAGTTTGATGAAAGAAGCAATAAGCATGTTGTCAGTCTGATGAAAAGGCAATAAGCATGTTGTCAGAGTTAGTCTGATAAAAGAAGCAATATACATGTCATTGTCAGAGTTAGTCTGATGAAAAGGCAATAAGTGTTTTGTCAGTTAGTCTGATGAAAGAGACAACCTCTATAGATATTTCTCTGCTTCTGTTCAGAACCCACCATATCTACTGAAAATAGCAAGTTTTGAACTAGGCACATTGTAGTATAATGCCAGTTTTTGTTTTAATCTGTGTAAATGTTTACATAAATTTGTCTATATAGATACATAAATGCCAACAGAAACTGTTTAAAATTAATGCTAGTAAATAAACATATGTAATATTATGTATTCAGTTTAAGTATATTAAAAATATTCTGTTTTCACAAATATTTCAAAGTTGAATAAAAACAACAGTTGTATACTTCCTATGAAATCAATGTAGTCGGCATCTTGGCAGTTTTACTTGAAAGATTCCAGTTTTCTTTTAAGTACCAGAACTGACTTTTGATCCTAATCTTTTGATTTATTATTCCACTGACAAGTGGGGCTCAATATTCATTGTTCATATTTATTTTTTTTTCATTTCATTCTACAGCTAAACTCATTTTATACGACAAATGAGAATTTTTAGCTGTGCTTTCATGTTATGTTATGAGTTGTGGGTATGCATTGTATAGAGGAAATTCAATTTTACCTACATTTCATAGACCAAACACCCACCCACCCACCATGCATAATATTTGATATTTTATGATACATCAAACACCATTGGTTAAAACGATTTTCACTCATAATAAATGCCATTAAAAATTAGCTTTGACACTGCAGAATATAAAATAAAATATTTATTTTAAAGTTTAAGGATAGGAATGGCAGTTATACAATTAGTGCTTTGCTAATTTAAAAGAAAACCTTTCACGGTGTCTTATTAATAAATGGAAATTAACAGTCATAAAAGATTCCCAGTCATGTAATTTGGTGGCTGCAAGGTCCAAATGCTGGTCTTTTAAGCAAGTGATTGTTTCGATCTCCATGGACAGTTTTTTTTTAACTTAAATGCAACTCCCTGGCTCCAGATTATCTGGCTGTACCTTATTTGTAAAGCATTTATACATTTGAATAATATGGAGCACTATTACACATTTATGTATTTGTTACCATTGTTGTTGTGAAACAATAATAAAATTCTTCCTATTTATTTCTTTATTACAGTATCAGAGTTAGTTAGGCTCTGTATTTGTTATTATATTTGTGAGTCACTCACTAAACCAAATTTTAAAAATGTTCTAGATGACACTTCCGTTCAGAGTGCTAATGTCTAATCTCTGGTTGTTTGGACCACTTGTGAGCTGGTGAGTTAATTCTAAGTTTAATTGCTTTTCAGAGAAGCTTTGGGCTAAAATCTTTTCATTTTCAAATTACTTCTTTCTTTTCTTGGATTTGGGTTACATTTATCACAGTCTTAAGACCTTTATTTTTATGTGTTTGTTTTTGGAAAAATATTGCATGCTGTATTATGCTCATTGACTTCTGTGAGTGCAGACTTATTTTCTTCAATTCATCTTAATTATAGAAGTAAAGAGTGAATCAAAGGGGAATTATAAATTTAATCTTCACTTAGTTTCCATCTATATATTAGAACAATAAAGTTAGAAATTAATTAGTAATATTGTTTGTTTTTCTAAATACCTGTAATATCTTTCAACTGTGAAATGATAACCATTTTAGCCTATAGTGTGGTCTCTGTGTATTTTCTCCCCCTTTAAAACAGAAACAAACCTCTGTTTAAACAGATAATATTGTAGGGCTAAAGACGGAGGATTATTTGTGTTGTTAAGAGTTATGTGCTTTAATGAAGGAGCTTTGCATGAAAATGTTCTCCCATCAGTCTATTTTCCACATTTGTGTTTTGAGAATTAGTAATTGTAATCCTCCAGATAACAAGCACGATTAATTGCTGATGAATATACATACACATGTTAAAAATTCATGTAATTTATCATGACTTAAAAATAACAAATTTATTTAATTTATTGTGATCCTGATATAACAAAGTCATTTAACTAGTTGTAATCCAAATGCTGCCAGAAACAAATGCCATTAATTAATGATAATTATAATCATAGACGCCTATAGGTCAAATTTATCCTGATTCCCAAAATAATAACAAATTTTTTAATTTACTGTGGTCCAATATAAAAAAAAAATCATTTAACAAATGTCATGGTCCATATTCTCTTAACTGACTTGTGTACCAATACGTATATAACAGAGCGACTCAATTGTTTCCCCAAATAATAGGCATTTAATTAATTGTTATGCAGTACAATTAATGTGGCTAATTCATTTATCTTAACTGACTTGTATACCAATATATGTATAAGAAAGTGACTTAATTGTCTTCCCAAATAATAGGCATTTAATTAGTTTATTCCAGTACAATTAGTGCAGTCAGTTCATTAGTTACACCTGTAAAACAAATCCCTTTGAATCCAGTTCTTTCCCCATTAAACAAATTCAGTTAACCCATTAACCTTTAAGTTTAAACTCTTGACATTATTTTTCCTTTTGTTTAAAATTACTTATAGCATGTTGACATTATTTTTCTTTTTGTTTAAACAACTCTTACCTTTTGCTATAGAATGTTGATATTATTTATTTTCTTTTTGTTTTAAATTTAGAGCACTGCCATATAGCAAGCTTACTGACATTACTTGTTTGTTTTAAATTATACAACACTACTATATGCATGTTGACATTTTTCATTTTGTTTTAAATTATACAACACTATGGCATTATGGCATGTTGACAATATTTTCTTTAAGTTTTAAATTGTAGAGCATTGCCATATAGCATGCTGACATTATTTTTTTGTTTGTTTAAATTCTACAACACTACTATATGCATGTTGACATTTTTCACTTTATTTTAAATTATACAATACTACTATATGCATGTTGACATTTTTCACTTTATTTTAAATTATACAACGCTACTATATGCATGTTGACATTTTTCACTTTATTTTAAATTATACAACGCTACTATATGCATGTTGACATTTTTCACTTTATTTTAAATTATACAATACTACTATATGCATGTTGACATTTTTCACTTTATTTTAAATTATACAACGCTACTATATGCATGTTGACATTTTTCACTTTATTTTAAATTATACAACGCTACTATATGCATGTTGACATTTTTCACTTTATTTTAAATTATACAACACTACTATATTAGTATATACAATATATGCATGTTGACATTTTTCATTTTGTTTTAAATTCTACAACACTACTATATGCATGTTGACATTTTTCATTTTGTTTAAATAACACTACCATATACTGATATAGCATCTTGACTTTCAACCTGGCTGACCTTTGAACTAAAAAGAAATCAAATGTAATCAATATCTTCCTCTTTATATAAAACGTCTGAGATAGTAAGACTATAATTTGTATGCTGCATTATATAAAGAGTTTAATTTTAGTAAATTACTTTAATTTAGCATAAGTGTTTACATTTTAGTGAATTATCTTAATTTTAGCATTAGAGACGGATTTTAATTTTAGTGAGTTAGTTGAATTCTAGTATTAGATGCATATTTATACTTTTTTTTTTTTTTTACACTTATATATACTTTAATTTTTGTGTTAAATAAGAACTTTAATTTTAGTGAGTTAGTTGGATTCTAGTATTAGATAGTATTAGATACATATTTATACTATTTATTTTACACTTATATATACTTTAATTTTCGTGTTAAATAAGAACTTTAATTTTAGAGAGTAAGTTTGGTTTTAGTGTTAAATAAGAACTTTAATTTTAGAGAGTAAGTTTGGTTTTAGTGTTAAATAAGTACTGTAATTTTAGTTAGTTAGTTTAGGTTTAGTGTTGAATAAGTACTGTAATTTTTACTCTTCATTCATGTGTTTTATATTGCATGTCCTTCTTCATATCATTACTTAACAGTATATCCTGTTAGTGTGCAATAATGTACAGTAACATCATTATAAAAAGTGGTAGTTTTACTGCTTCAGCAATGATTTGTTAAACAAAGCAGTTTATGAGAAAAATTCACAATTATAGAAATTGCTTTTTATTGGTTTCCTAGCTATAAAATTACAATGTTTGAAAGTCAAGAGAAAAGAAAGTATTTTCTAGCAAAGTGATTTACAGTATTTTCTAGCAAATTGATTTATAGTATTTTCTAGCAAATTTAATTAGTATTTTCTAGCAAATTGATTTATAGTACTTTGTAGCAAATTGAATTAGTATTTTCTAGCAAATTGATTTATAGTATTTTCTAGCAAATTTAATTAGTATTTTCTAGCAAATTGATTTATAGTACTTTGTAGCAAATTGAATTAGTATTTTCTAGCAAATTGATTTATAGAACTTTCTAGCAAATTGATTTAGTATTTCTTAGAAGATTGATTTATAGTATTTTCTAACAAACTGAATTAGTATTTTCTAGAAAATTGAATTACATGTATAAAGCATCCAGCAGTGACAGGTTTAATACTACAGCTAAATGTGAAATTCTACAATTGAAACTTGGTTCACTAATTCACTCAATTGTCCACTTGCACATGGTATTTATAAAGGTCACTTTGCCACTGTAAAGGATGTATTCTATTTTACTTACTAATTTACAACTGTAAAATGTGTATTTGTTTTATTTACTAACCTTGACGCTGTAAAACATATTTTGTTTTATTTACTGTATTTAGTTTATTTATTAACTTTGCCAGGGTAAAATGTGTATTTTGTTTTCTTTGCTTTGTCACTGTAAAGCAGGTACTTTGTTTTCTTTACTAACTTTACCACTGTAAAACATGTATTTTGTTTTCTTTGCTTTGTCACTCTAAAGTAGTTACTTTGTTTTCTTTATTAACTTTGCCACTGTAAAACATGTATTTTGTTTTCTTTACTAACTTTGCCACTGTAAAACATGTTTTTTGTTTTCTTTACTAATTTTGCCACTTTTAAACATATATTTTATTTTCTTTACTAACTTTGCCACTGTCAAAAGTAAATTTGTTTTCTTTTGTATACTTTACCACTGTATTTATTTTAGACATTAGGTCAGAATTTGTTAGGAATATTTTCTTTGTAAAGTCTGTTTCCCTGAATGCTTGTATGTAAGCATTCTCTTAGAGCACATACAGCTTACACTGCTTTTGAGCCAGAGCTAGCAGTCATACACCCAGCAAGAATTGCAAGAGTGCTTTTGCAGCAGCAAGGTCTCATGGGTGATGCCCAGTAGCCCAGTGAGCAAGGTATATGCTGAAAAGAGTTGGATGGGGGGGGGGGATCTTCTGTTTGTCTGGTTTAAATTATACAATAAAAAAAAATAATCATTTGACATACACCTACACATTCCACACACACACACACACAAGCCCATACATTGTTCCTTCAACTTTTGTCTTGTGAAAAAAAAAATTGAAACCCTGACATTTATATGGAATATGTGTTAGAAAATCATGCAACGACCAATGCCATTAATATCATTTTTACATAATCAGTAACCATATGCATACAAATACAGTAACTCCAATAGCTTGCTGTAAATTGATAGTTAACATCATGATTCAAGTGAAATAACATTTTACAATTCAAAATTTTTCATAAATAAATAATAGAAATGAATAATTTAATCCTTAGATTCCTATTTCCCCATGAAATGCACAGCACTTAAACTTTTTCATCAGGGCTTTGTTGACCATAGATCATGTTATTTACATCTTTCTAAAGAGAAGGGTCAGTCAACATAACACCATAACTGACATCATTTCAACAAAATACTGTCACTAACATCATTTCAGCATAACACCATCACTGGCATCAAATCAGCCATAACACTTCGGCACCCAACAAGCATATATTAGCAGTAGACAGTGGTCTTGAAATTTTTATTGATAGGTAAAAGATATGCACTGTGTAGAAATATTAAAATATATAACATCAGCATTATGTAGAAATATTAGAATATCTAACATCAACACTGTGTAGAAATATTAGGTTATCAAACATGAGAACTGTGTAGAAATATTAGCTTATCAAACATGAGAACTGTGTAGAAATATTAGCTTATCAAACATGAACACTGTGTAGAAATATTAGGTTATCAAACATGAGAACTGTGTTGAAATATTAGGTTATCAAACATGAGCACTATGTAGAAATATTAGGTTATCAAACATGAGCTGTCATGCACTTTTGGTAGAGACACAAGAAAAGATTGATGCACAGTGATGTAGGATAGGTCTAGCATATCACTGGGTTTGTGAGGATGCTCTCTGGAGCAAGGCACATATGTCCTCTCTGACAACAACATAATAAGTTATGGTTTAACAATCAGCACTTTGGGGCATCTCAGTATCTAGCCATTAAAATTAATGTGAATACATAATAAGACAAACATGTTGACCAGCACTATGTTGAGGACTTCAAAATGTATGGAAGAGCAAATTTGTAGATTAAATCTACATAAATATGCCTAGTCTGCTTATGGGTAATATTGAATTTTACATGAATATAAACCATGTGAGTTAGTTTTCTGGTGTACGGTTTGACTCGTCCTGGTGGTAAAAATACTAAATGACACATCACTGTTCAACGGCAGGGCAGTCTGACAGAGGGGTCTTCCTTTAGAAACTGAATGTCACTAAATATGAAGTCAGCTTTACAGGGAAACTGCAAGAGATATATGCTCAGATATGCATTATTGAGTCCAGGACATTTAGTAATATACAAATGGATGCATGTGAAAAAGGTGAATTCACCTTATTTATTGGCTCATCATATTTCTTCCTCTGCTTAGCCTCGGCTACACATATCTGAGTGACAGTCCATGGCCTTAACATCACTGTTCAACAGTCCTTGGATACACATCAAGTGTCAGTCCATGGCTTCACATCACTGTGCATCACTGAGCAACAGACCATGGTTTCACATCACTGGCAGTCCTTGGTTTCACATCAGTGACTGACAGTACATGGCTTCACATCACTGTGCAATAGTCCTTGGCTACACATCACTGAACGACAGTCCTTGGATACACATCAATGAGTGACAGTCCATGGCTTCACATCACTGCACAACAGTCCTTGGATACACATCGACAGTCCACAGCTTCACATCACTGAGTGACAGTCCACGGCTTCATACCACCACTGTGCAACAGTCCTTGTGGCTACATATCACTGACCATGGTTTCACACATCACTGTGCAACAGTCCGTGGCTACACATCACTGAGCGACAGTCCTTGGATACACATCATGAAGTGACAGCCTATGGCTTTACATCACTGAGTGACAGTCCATGGCTTTACATCACTGAACAACTGTCCAAGAAACTGGCCTTCCCATACTGTCAGTAAAAGTATGAAACAAGCTCCTTTTACCTGATTTATGGCATGAACTCACTCAGAACTTAGTAAACCTCTTGGTTATTGAGTGCCATTTATTTATCAGTCAGTGAATTTGGATACAGTAAAGTCTGGCTTACCAGGAAGAGGTCAGACTGCTGCAGACTGCAGGAGCCTTATAAAAGTTTATTTCTTAATAGTATATAAATACACAGGCTTTTAACCCAAATTGGGCAGAAATTGTTTGGAATCCAGAATTTTTGTGGACAAATAAGCAAACAGAATTTGGTTTTGTAAGTGTTTCATCTGTTAGTGTTACTGTGATTTTGCTTTCATTGTCAACAAAACTTTGGAAATCTTTTGTCAGATCTAGCTATAACAAAATTGCTTCAATAAAGCAAGAAATTTCACATGTGAATTGTTATCTCAAAAGCTAATGTGAATTTTGGTCTCAAGGGTGATGTCAAATCAGCCAGCCACCAATGCTTTGACAAGGACAGTAACAGCAGTAACAAGATTTCAAGCTGGCATAAAGGTATATAATAATGTGCTTTCAAATGAGGGGTCAGTTTTGTCAACAGGTTTCATTGGTTGTCAGCTATAAAATGCTCTGTACAACTTAGATTTGCAATGTTCTTTAAATTAACTTTAACAATCTTTACTTATGTCAAACATTTCTTTGATTTCAACCAGTGTTGTTAGCCGGCCATGTTAAATGGCCCTCCAGAGTATTAAGCCATTTTATACATTATATTTGCCTTTAACAATAATAACAGATAGTGTGAAAAAGTGTTTCATTTGATTCCAAAGACTCCAAAATGCATTGTTGGCTAGGGCTTTATTCCAGATTCTCTGGTAATGGACTTAATCAGTTAATGCCTTTGGCATCTGCATTGTTCACTGCATTCTGGTGTCTTGATGATGTCCTTGGCTTTATGAAAACCCTTTATGCGGCATGCAATGTGAAAAAGGTTGAACAGTAATGATTTAAATAAATGTTTGCAAATACAGTCAGGTCTCTGGTTATAGTAGTCTTGATGTTTGGCAATCTGCCAATACAAATGACTCCCTAATGCACTTTTTAAAAAAAGAAAAATTCCATTATACTTAGCATAATCCTTTCCTGATGAACTGAGATAAACTAGTTTCATCACAGATGAACCACAAGTGTAAGCTTCTCAGCAACACCAAGCTTAGGAATCAAGCACTCTTTTAATTCATCACATGCTCTCTTTCACCATTTAAGGCTATTGGGCCAACATACAGACTATTTACATACAAATTCAGGTTAAGACCAGAACTCATTCCATACCCAAGACCCGACTGTATAGAAGTTCTGATTATTTGCAGTTCCTTTGAAATAATTACTGATGAAAATTGTTGATTTTTTTTTTTTTACATCTTAGACTACAATTTTAATGTGAGGGATGTCTGTCTGGCCAGTTATTGCAGAATCCTGACTGATTTTGCTTGCCAGTTTGCTGGTATTCCATATGCAATGTTTTATTGTGTATATCTGTCTGGTCCAGTTAGAGAATTGACTGATTTTGCTTACCTGTTTGTATTTTTCATAAAATGTTACTCTTTCATATTATCCTTTTCTGCATGTATTTGTAAATACAGTTGTTCTGTGACTCCACTTATGCACATTATTATGTATAAATATTTTCTGTTTGTACATTTATTATTCAGGAATGTTTTCTTTGCATATATTAACAGTTTGAGAATGTTTTCCATGCTTGTGCTGCTAATTTCAGAAATGTTTTGTGTACTTGTATTACCCAGTTCAGGAATGTTTCCCATTCTTGACAGTGCCATCAAAAATAAGGCATGGGCACTGGGCAGTTGCCCAAGGGACTCACGAGCATAGGGGCCTCATGCTATCTATGTATGCTTTATTCCTGTGAGTGGTTGTGTAATTAGGGGCCCCAGTGCACTGCTTTGCCCATTGGCCTAAATTGCTGTTAAGATGGCCCTGGCTCTTGAGAATATTTTCTCTGCATATTTTACCCAGTTCTTGAGAATGTTTTCTGTGCACGTTTTATCCAGTTCTTGAGAATGTTTTCAGTGCACATTTTATCCATTTCAGAAATGCTTCATTTCCATGTATTGCCCATTTCAGTAATATTTTCTAGGTTTATATTATCCAGTTTACAAATGTTTTCTATGCATATATTTTCCAGTTCAGGAATGTTTTCTATACAACTTGTGCATAGAGAATAGTTATGAATAAGTTATTTATTTTAGTTCATCCATTGCCAGTAGTTTATGAGCAGAAACTAAAATGCAAGTGGCTGTGAAATCTAGGCACTGGCCAAGCATATAGGAGACAGAAGATACTTCCATTTCCAACTGGTATTTTCTCTCCTTTGATCAAGATTGTTGAACTGTCCAACACTTAAGTTAGAAGTTAATTGTTATGAAGCATTAACAAATTTACATACTTTATTTACAGTTTTGTTGGGGTGGGGTAAAAAGAAACAAATTAAGATTAGTCTTTCTCAAATCTGTTTTTAACATTTGAAATTCTGCTTTTAAACAGTGTGGAACAGCATGCCACTTAGTTCATTACATGATTATTATTAATTAATCTTTCATTACTAATTTCAAGTGATGAGAATCACTCAAGTCACAACCAGTGAACAAATGAAGAGTAGCTGGGAACTTGAAAGTTGAACTTGAGACTCACAACTCAAGGTTGAACTCACACTCTCAGAGTGAACTCAAACCAAAAAGGCACTTGATTACTGCTACATATAGTTAAGGATCAGCCTGTTTCCTGTTCATCACAATATAACTCCATTCTATCTGACACTCCATTCTCATACTTACAATTCCTGCAACAGTATTCATTATCTCCATGCATGCACATAAACACAGTGTATCCAACAAAGTCACATATTAATACACCACATGGGCGCAGCTTAGTTCGAACATTCATAGTAATAAAAAGTAACTCACATAGTATATCTCCACATAAACACAAGTAAATGTATAAAATACAGTAAAATGCATGAAATGTTTTTAAGTCCATTCACTCTCAATCAATCAATTAAACTCACCACTCAAGCTAATGACTCCTCAAGCCGGATTTCTTCCTTCTTTGCCACTCGACTTCAAAGTGATTAAAGGGTAGAATTCTCTACAGCAAGTGAACTCCTTAAACTCAGCCTATTGGCTAGTCTCATTTTCATAAATAATAATCATTGGATAATAGGAAACTGCTCACTCAGTTTCCATTAGGTCAGCAAATCTAGAACTATTCTTGCCTCAGACTGTTTACTTCAACTCAGACACTTTCAAAAAAAAAATAACAATTAAATTTAAAAACAGGGAAAGGCAAATTTACTTTGTCAAAAAGTGAAACTACTAAAAGAGGGCAGTTTTGAGGATTCATTTTTTTTGGGTTTTTTTGTTGATAAATATGTGTATTTATTGCAGCTAAAAAATTTCAAAAACGAAGGCTTGGAGGGGGGATAAAATAGACTTATGCAAATGCTTTTTGCATTCAGTTTCATTTTATTTTTAATATTTTGGTTATTTTTATAATGTCTTAGACTCTTACATTAGTTACTGTTATAATTTTCTTGCTATATATTCTCAGTTAAACCTTCTATCGCTAATTTCCTATTTGTTATATTTATTTCTGTGGCAGGATAATGTAGTTCCACCGGCTGCCACTGCTATTGTTAACCACCGCATCCACCCAGCTCAGACTGTACAGGAAGTAAGTAATATAGCACTCTGACCTCTCACTTGATTTCAGGTAATAAAGCACTTTGACCTTTGACTTTGGTATTTGTGGGGAAAACTGCACTATTATAAGTCTTGTTTAGTGTCACAGGAAATGAGGGACAGAAATTATATTTTATTTCATTTTAAAAAACCGCTAACAAAACTAATTGAAGTAATCCGAGTTTTGTTATATTTTCATATTATCATGTGAAATTCCAGTATCGGTCACCTAAGATCTCTTTAGTAGACAGACGTTCATGACGCAGTGTGTGTTAATTATCATATTGAATATATATATTAGTTTATGAAGGATATGTATATTAAATGATTGGGACAACTGCGCACTACGAGTCACGTGTTGTTGACGAGAGAAATGGCCAGTGCGCATTAGAATTGACCACAGAAAAGCGTGCATCACGATTACCACTATATATCCAAGGCAAAAATCATGTCACAGGACATAGCTTCTGGAAGTTTTGGAAACATTCAGTGAAGCTATATAAGAGGCAAAAATGAAGATTTTACTCTCAATGTTGAAAACGTTGATTCGTCTGAAGCCAGTCTAACTTCACGTATGAATTATCTCATGTACAGAGATTTCATAAAGGAAAGCTGCAATAATCTCTTTCCATCCGTTTTCCATCCGTCTGATGCCATATATTGAGTAACGAGGCAAAATTACTCAGTATAATTGTTGGCAAAGTGGAGAGTTCACTGTCAAGAAAAACCCATGCATGCGACGCTGGTTGTATGCAGTTAACGACACGAGGGACCAATTTTGTCTTCCCCCTGTCTGAGTTCGTTTGGCAGTCTATCCCGCAAATTGAGAGGCTAGCACCGAGATTTTCTTACAGATATCGGGATTTCTACACTCAATGTAATGCGACGACACATCCCACTGGACGACTCCACCCGATAATGCTAAACGTCGTTGGGGTGTCCGTTTCCACGACAACCGGTACAATGATAATTATCGAGGCTGACAACAGTCAGCTAAATTTCAGATTTCTCCCCAGTGATAATCTGAAAGTGGTGCCTAGATTCTGCAGAATCTTCACCTGTAATGCGACGCCTCAATTGCGTCCTATCTTCACTTTGAAGTGCCGCTTATAAGTGACGTGTGAGCTTACGTCATCTCCTTGGAACTCTGACATTAATAGTGAGTAATCATTAGCACGGCTAACGCGCACATACTTAACTCAGGACTCTTAAGAAAATGAACACTATTATATCGTTTGCAAAATAAGAACTTGAATGTTAAAAAGTAATGCTTATTTTACATGTGAACTATTGTTAAAGCGGCCCCATTTGCCGCATAAGAATTGTGTAATTAATCTTTATTTTATATTTTGAATTTCATCATTTTCATCTCCCCTTATTTCCCAAAGAGTGTATGGCATTGGAAAGTTGAATGAATGATTAATCACTGTGCGAAAGAGTAGTGCCCCTTTTAAATCGGGAAATAAATAACCTGATTTAAACATCTTTCAACTCTCTTGTTATTCATAATTTTTGAGAGGGACGAAAGAATTGTACTATTGTTTTGCACCGTTCGTCTGTTCGTCCATTTATTCACATTTATGATACACACTCACAACACACACCGCCAATAAAACGTTCCTTGGCATGACATTAATAAATTGGGCCCCACCCAAACATCAATGGTGTATGTCATGTGTGTCTATGTAACAACTTGACGCGACGTAGTACTGGCACACGTCACGGGCTTTTCTTGGAGGTGCACCGGAGCAGGCCAAAAATAGACTTCACCCCTTGCATCTCTAACTTCAGCTCGGGTCGGCTTGTAACGAGCCTCCCGTTTTGTGACATTTAGGCATCCTTGTCTAGACTCTTTCATTCAACAGATGTGTGTTTACAAGAGGAATGTTACCCAAGGTCTAAGAGTGAATAGTTATGATCACAAGGAATGTCATGAAAACGGTGATGAAATACTCATGCTCTAAAAGTAAAAGGTGAAATAGCTAGCTATTATTGGTGTTTTACATAGTCATACATAGGCACTGGATGAAAGAGGACTCAAAATCTTAACATTAATAGAAACGAAAGAAACAGCTATAACAGTGTGACTGGGCATAAAATTTAGCAATATTATCTACATAATATTCTATGTAGGTGAATGGGTTGGACTTTTATTGTGATAATGTTATGTTTGTTTGTGTGTAAGGTGGAAGGTAACAACCAAGATCCATTGGTAAAATTGTGTAAATCTTATAAATTTCTTCTCCTGCACACTATAAGAATGATACTCATATCTTGGCCTGCTCTACTCATCTTTTGAATTAATTACCAGGTCACACTGGCATATTACTAACATTTCTGGTTGTTGAAAGTTGTGGCAGTATTATTTGTGTTTACCTGTATTATGGTTTAGTAGATGGCCAAATAACAAATCTATTGATATAATAATGTTGTGAAAGTTCTTAATATGTTTCACTAACCATGAATTATCTCATTTATAATTTTCTGATTATTATTGGTTTTCACTATTATGTTTCCATTTTAAAAGTGAATTGTTTTTTAATTACGCTGAATGGACTTTTAAAAAGAAATTAAAATATAAAAATTTCAAATAATTGTCAACTTACCTTTCCCTGATAGACTACAATTACTACAACATAGGCAGGGTTAAATCTCTTTCTGCATTATATTTGTTTTCACCAAGGTGGTAGAATATGACCGCTACATCATTAGTGATGATCGTGTGGAGATAAAGATAAAGAATGCCATGGAACCTCACCCTATGTCTCCTCATGGTGATGATGACTTTGGGTACCAAGTGATCAAGAACAGCATCCGGCAGATTTGGACCCAGGCCTTGGTAGCTCCTGGTAAGCTATTGCAGGTTGAATTTAAAATTAGAATTCTCTAGGAGTGGGGTTCAAACTTAAATCACCATTAGGGCCGCAAAAGGACCAGTGAATTAAACAAAAGGCTGCACCAAAGCTCTTGATTATGTTAACACAAATCGAATATTAAACTCTTTTTTAAAATTGTATTGTGATACATTAATTTAATTATATTTATTCTTGGCCACTTAGCTGACAGCATTTGGCATCAACAATATTAGATGTGATATCCTGAGATGAAGCCAATCTTAGTGTTGCTTGCAAATGTTTATCAGTAAACTGTGACCCTAGCACTGATTTGTTAATCTTCATGGATGAAAAAAAAAAAATTGTTCTCACTCACACACACTAGCCTTTTACCATTTGAATCATTTCTGCACATTATCTTCTACCTGAAATTTTGTGCCAAAGACTGATGATCATATTTTTGCAATTTGAGTATAACACATATTACATACAGAGGTGTTAGAAACAAAAGGACCAAACATTATACAACAACTTCCTAGCTAAAGTTCATTTTGCAAATTAGAACCAGAGTAGTGAGTGACTTAGAAATTTTCATTTATAACTAATGCAGTTCAGAATTTTGATTGCCACTTTATATTTTCTTCTAGGTGTGTTAATGGGCAACACAGACACACATCACTATTTGGATTTCACGAAGAATGTGTACCGCTTCAGTCCATCTTTCATGTATGCAGAAGATGTACCCAGATTTCATGGGATTAATGAAAGAATTTCTAAGAAGAATTATGAACAAGCCATTAATTACTTTCACCATCTTATCCTCAATTCAGATGTGCCTGCTATACCACTCTCCCATAATCATAAAGAGTTTTAATTATTTCAAATCATCAATGATCTTCATAAATGTCACTTAATGCTGGACTTATTTTGAACAAAGTATTCACAAAAAGTTTTAAGCCTTCACTTTAAATCATTGATTACCTGTTCACAGTGTTGCATTTGATATGAAAACTCCAGCATTTCATTACTCTTAAGATGACATCTTAATTTATTGCAAATGTATTGCAGTTTGCTTCAAAACCATTCCATAAGGCAATATATTACACTATTTCTTTAGTTGAACAAGCACATAACATGAGCAGATAGCTGACTTTCACCAACACATGAACTAGACACAAACTGATGTCTGACAGTCATCAACACATGAACTAGACACAAACTGATGTCTGACAGTCATCAACACATGAACTAGACACAAACTGATGTCTGACAGTCATCAACACATGAACTAGACACAAACTGATGTCTGACAGTCATCAACACATGAACTAGACACAAACTGATGTCTGACAGTTATCAACACATGAACTAGACATAACTGATGTCTTATATTCACTCATACATAAACCAGGAACATATATCTGCCATTTATCAGCACATGAACAAGACTTGAAATCATTCACCAGAATGTGGTACATTAAACTACCCAACATGGACCAGAACATGGATTCCTATCCAGACTTGATATTGGACACATTCTTGATTATTTAGTCCAACCATATTATTGGGAATTGTGTCCTAATCCTGTTCAAAGATTATCATAAGAATGAAGGTTCTAAGTGCCACGGATTTCAACAATGAACAACATATTGGTTAATGCCCCATAAAAGAGCTTTCTATTTCTCCCCTTTGATGGGTATAATTCTCACTTCATTGAAAATATTTTTAAATGCATTCCATAAGAAAAAATAAATACTGTAATTAATATATACAACAAAACCAGGACAATTTACAATTTTGTTTACTTTTATGTATCATTAGAATTATCAAAACATTAATGGGTAGAATCACCTTTAAACATTGATGCAAAACACTCCTTTAAAATGTTTCTGTAAAACATTACCCTCAAAATATTTATGTAAAACACTACCCTCAAAATGATGACGTTACCTTTAAATGTTAAAAGCTGTAAACCTAAACAAGCAGAAGTGACTAACTTTAGAAGTTGAGAAACTGGCAAGCTGACATTTGAGAAAGTTTAAATTTAAGAAAATAAGCCTGTCAACAAAGCAACTGGTATTTAGAATTACATTATTTAAATGAATCTGTGTATATGAGATATGTTTTAATGAATAGTGAATATTATTTATTTCTCTGTTTTGTTGAGATTTTAAATATTTTCATGTCAGTAAAAACATTCATTTCATTAAGAAAATGTAAATATGTATTTACATATACTATATACTTAAAATTGTTGAAATAAATATGTACAGTTAAAATCCTTGAAATAAAAAAATTCATTCATCCGTTTTGATGATATAATACATGTTTATAGTATTTTGTGTGATCGCTGTTCAACCCAACAATGTTTAAAATAATATTAATTGATTTTGTATTAAATTATTTTAAATACATTCACCACTCTTCTTGAATTTCATTTGTTTTAAGATAGATGTGTAATTGGTAATATACATTATTTTTTCCTTATTGTCTAAAAATAAACTGTCATCTTGTCCTGTTACCTTAAACATGAGCTTGTCAGTTCTACTTTCATCAAAATGTATTGCAATCAGTATTAATATTAATATTTATTAAATTATTGTCAGGAGTTAAAATTTCATAGTAAATGTATTTAAATATTTCATGATTTTACAAATGTTAAAGCATCTGATCAGATGTGGATTGGCATTTAATAGAATCAGAAATGTTTTGAAGAAATTGAGATTATTTCATGGCTGTCCAGAATACTCAAATATCACTTCATGCAATTTTGTCATGCCTATTATTTTAATGTTGTTTTCTTTACAGATAAAGATATTAGTTTGAAAAATAATATGATATTCAATTTGGCATTAAAAGGGGAAATTAGACAAAGGGTTCATTTAAGTTGGGTTGGACCTACTTATTTAATTTCTTTTAAATATTTATTGTGTCAGAAAAGTATTCCTTCTTAAAATGATTAATTCTTTCTCAGTAGTAATTGTACACTTGCTATGTTTTGTTTTATTGTTGCTATGTACAGGAAGTTATGTTTTGAAATGGATTAATTATAGTGTTAGAGTTGCATGGCTGCATTTTCACCTGGTCTTGGCCATTGTCTTTAACATATACCAAAGCACTTAAAGTGATGTTCACCAACAGACCTTTAGGCCTCACACTCTCCCCCACTCCCACCTCTGTTAAGGTTCAAAATATACAGAACATCAGCCAGAGATTTTAAATCCTAGTGGATGAAGGATAATAATTAATCAGAACTTATGATGGATGGGCTAATCAGGATACAGTTGAGATATAGGACCATCCAGGTATGAACCATCTCTTGATCATCTTGTGCTTATACAAGTTTTTATTGGAATAGAAAACCTGTTATCTTATAAAAGTTAAAATATAATAGTATATAATAACTTTTTTAATGAATAGTACAACTAGCGTCACAAAAGAAGAAAAGAAAGAAAGCAGAAGAGAAGCAGTAACATAAACTTCCAAAATTAAGAACATTTTTTAAGGAAAGTTTCACAGAAGCACCAATGCTAGTCTATGTTTTGTTTCCCCAGATCGTTTAAAAAGACATAATATCTTTATGATATGATGAAAGTCAAGTCTCTTCTACTCTCTAACATTGCCTGTTAAATGGCAAGTGCAAAAAAGATCTTTTTCTAAACTCAAGAAAATCAAGAACTTTCTAAGAAATAGTGTGTGCCAGAATCGATTAAGTAGTTTGTCCTTATTAAGCATAGGAACTTAAGATGCAAAGAAAATGGATCTTGGAAGAGTTAATTAATGACTGCTGAACAAAAAGTTAAGATAAAAGCAGTTTTGAAGTGAGCAGATTTTTAATTTAAAACTATTAGTAACAACAATATTGTAAAAAAATAAAATGAAGATATTTTGATCGCTTATGCAAATCTTATCCTTAAATGATACTATATCAACATTATTTTAGTAACAACCAGCACTGGCATTGCCTGAGTAAAAATGCATAACTGAACTTTTAACAGTGTAAAAAATATTTTGTTTTTACAAAGTGCACATGGCAGACAATGGTATTTTTATTGTGTTGCATAAATATATATCCTACTTAAAATAAATGACTGACATTTTTTTCAATCTACAGGACAATATTTTTCAAGGCAGTTTTAAATCAAAGTGTTGAATCAAGTGCAGTAACATTGACTTGTCAATGCAGATGGCCTTATGGGTAATCACATAATACCTGCCTGGTGATCAATAAGTTGTTTATGTAGTGTTCATGAGAGACACTGGACAGGAGGGATGGGGATGGGTGACAAATTTGGGCCCATATTTACAAATATTTACTCAAACCAATAAAACTATTGCCTGGCATAAGAGCATGGGGTCATTGCTCGTAGCCCAAAATATCTATGTTTAAACTATACATCAATAAATCTTCTATCGATTCACTTAGACCGATATACCAAAAGTCCACCCTTCGAAAATTAAGTGTACCAAATAACTGATTTACCAAAAGTCCTAGGATGAAATGTTCTTTATGAAAAGTGTAAACTGCCAACTGCCTGCAGAGTAAACCAATCTAAGAGTAAAGTGCTCTAACTAGGCTAAAACTACTAAAATTTAGAAGGCCATTTCCACCATCAAACATCTCTCCCCTTCACTGCCTAAACAAAATGCTTCTTCCAGTCCACTGACCAGGCCTGTTTTTATATTAATAAGGGGATACCACTTTGCGAAATGCAATACATTCTTCCCGAGTGAAAAATTCGTTATTTGGGGGGTAAAATTCCAGTTCAGGATTTTGAGCATAAAAGCTTCCTGTCATCGAGATAAATCTATTAATACATGATATGCTTGGCTTAAAATTATAATTCTTAGATTTTAATACCAGACAAGCAGGTGTTCAAAATTATTGATATAAATATACAAGCAAAATCTAATGCAATATTTTAGATTCTGGTTGATGGTAATAAAATGTTATCAATAGTCAATGTTAAATCAGGACAAAATATTTTAATTGCTACTTATTTCTTGTCTTGGAACTTTCAGTTTAAACTCGTTTTTTTTTATAATTTATTTTAAGAAATGAGCAATCTTATAATTATCATCAGTTGCTAATTATAGCTACAGAATGACAACAATCAATGATACCCTGGCCATGAATGCACATCCTTGATACAAACAACAAAATGTGCAAAGAAAAAGCAACCAGCCATCCTCCACCTCAGCAACTTAGTTTTATATTTTCAGAACTTTTTACTATTATTATAAACTGATCTATTCCCAAAATGTATATTTATAAAATATGTTAGGCTCAAGCTTCTAGAATGTTCCCATAGGAACCATGTTACACTGCCAAACACACCAATGCATTGTAGCGTCAATGGTTATTACATATTTGGTATTGACATTTTTCAATATATATATATATATATATACCCAATTTTATGAATATATATATTCAATAAATATAATTAAATTTACAATACAAACAAGCAAGAAGGGAAAAGATCCTCGGGCCTATCACCTCAGGTAATCAGTGAAACGTATACAAGTGACAAGTCTTGTAGAATATTTTACTGGGTCTGCTTATATTTATGAAAGATTTTGAAAAATTTTTTAAATTATATGTACATATAATTGCAATACCTTTTTTGTCTGAATTTGAAAAACCAAATCAACTGTAGTTCTTGTTAAACTGTGCACTGAAGGTTATAGACTTAGGTCTATGAAAGTATTACTATTTATTATTCTTGGAAGGCTATAGAGTTAGGTCTATTATGTTACTATTTATTATTCTTGGAAGGCTATAGAGTTAGGTCTATTAAAGTATTACTATTTATTCTTGGAAGGCTATAGAGTTAGGTCTATTAAAGTATTACTATTTATTTTCTTGAAATACATAATCGTTACATGGGAGTGCCAACTCTAAAGTTGCCCAAATTTATCCATGTTCAGTATAAACCAATATCATTTACAAAAGTATTTTTTCCAGTTCTGGTGTGTCTATACACTATTTTTTCCAGTTCTGGTGTCTATACACTATTTTTCTAGTTTTGTACATTACTATTCCATTTTCATGATGAATATCAAGTTGGGTATTTTATCATTATGATTGTGTAGTATGTGCTTTGATTTTGAAAAATATAAGATATCCTCTTAAATATTTATACAAATTATTTTTTTAATGCGATTGGAATTGTTTAAATATTTTTATTCATAAACAGTTATTCTTAAATATGATGACTGAATGCTGTTAACATTAAATATTAGGTGATTGTATACTGTAAGCTTAAGGTTCCAAATATTTTCAAGAATGTTTAATTTAATCACTTAAAATATATTTTTTTTTTATTATTTCCAACTTAAAAAAAAAATATAGCTATAATATTTAATAAAGTTCATTAGATATGATACTATGATTTACAACCTATGTTATAAGTATTTTAAACCAAATGTACTGTCACTTTTATGAAAAGGCTACCACTCTATACTGGCTAAAAAAAATTTTATCTTATCAGGTCTGTATAACTGTAAAAGAATTGATTAATTAATCATTTAATGAGTGATTGATTAAAAGAATTGATTAATTAATGAGTAGTATAAGTTCTACTATTACATTGTGATATACTAGTCAAGTAGGTAGGAAAACTCAAAAGTAATAGAGAAAAATCAGATTGTTTTAAAAAATTAAAATATAAAGGAATAATAATTCTGTTTAATTAATTAAAACTTATTTCAAATTATAAGTAAGAATTATGATATTCATCCACTATATCAATGAAGAAACTTATGATTAAGGTAGTCTAAGTGTGTCAAAAACAAGGCCCATAAGTCCATAATTTAAATGAAATGAGATTGTACCTAGGTCATGCAAAAGTTGCTTCTCATGAATTGTTCAGGGTTTTTTTTTGGTTTGCTTTTTTTAATTGTTTTATCTGCTGAACCATGTTAACAAAACATACTATCCAAATAAAGTACATGTACACATTTGTAATGTAGTGACTCTACTAGTACTATCTAATATTAATAACCATTTAAATGCATCAATATAGACTTATTTTCAGTTACAATTGTAAGTCACTTCTTGAGTTCTACACTTACCAATCTAATACTTCATAAGAATTTGAAAGGTTTTTTTATAACCTGAATTTTCCCTATATAGTATATTAATAATATATGCTTTAGTGAAATACAACAGCAATTATAATATTAATTATACTTGAATTATGCACTTACAAAGAACATACTAAATTTAAAAGTAATATGAGGGGAAATTATATTTAGCATATTTATATTTTTGCAAATTTTACACACACACACACATATATATATATATTATATATGTGTGTGTGTATGTGTGTACAAATATTTTTTAAATAATGAATGCTTTCCAGCACATTGTCTACTGCACTAAAACTTCCACTAGCGACACAGAGGAAATGCCTTTACACACACACGATAAACGCGCATGTGGACAGATGTTCAAAAGTTGTGTAGTAACTAGTATGTGCTTTGATTTTTAAAAACATAAATTAATAATACAACTGAAATACAAATTACAACAAAATCGTCTGATTAACAGCTGTTTTTAAATATGACGGCAAACTATCGTTAACATGAGTGGTTGCATTTTCTAAGTGTAATATTACAAATGAGAATTTTCAATAACGTCTATTTTAAGCATTTAAGAAAATAAAAGACTTTATCCTTACCCAATACTAAAAACAAAAATTATTATATAAATAAGTAACTATGTAATAAACAATGTTAAATAAAGCATATTTTGAAAATAACGAATGCTTTCCAAAAACATCGGTTGCGTTAGGCTATTTTGAAAATGGTCGCGCTGAAACTTCCGTTAGCTACACATAGACATGCTCTTTCTATCAAAGTATCACTGGATATCCTCTCCATTATTATACAACTCGGTGGTTTGACTTCTTATAAGTTCATATTTTGTTTAAAGAGCTACTAATAAGGATAGAGAAGAAAGCTACGCTCTTAATTCTTTTACGTAGACTTTTAGCAATACAATCGTTAAATGAACGCAATATGCAAATCTAGAATTGTTACACGTGTGCGCAATATGATTACTCTACAACGGGCGAAAGTAATAGCTTTGTTTATATTAAAAATTATACTTGTAACATTTTTTGTTCTTTTACTGGTGATACTCATTCGCTCCATCGTCATCCAGACGCCAAAAGGAGAGTTCAAGTGCCGCGGTAGAAGCTGCAATGCAACTTTCATTCCATTGACACCCAAGAGATTGAAAAATTTTATACAAGCTCTTCGCTTTCAAACAGTGGCAAATGATGTGGGAGATTACAATCGCCAGCAACTCACGGAGTACAGGAAGTTTATTTTTGATGGTGCATATTTTTACATAATTCATTTTTTTAAAATTAATTTTTTATTTACGATTTTCTGTCAGACAATTAAATTAAGCCTCTGATAATTGTCAGATTGGTGGGGCCACTAATATAGTTATAGAGCTTTTTTTTCTTTCTTATTGGTGTTGTGTTAACAGTAAGAACGCAATCCGTACTAAGGCTTTTGTTTGTTTTTATTTATTAAAAGGTGGCATTGTCAGACATATTAACAAGAACTTACACTGTTACAGATAATTTCTGTTGAAAATTTAATTGCAAGTGCCACACCAAATTGTAGCAAACGTCAACATTCAGTTATTTCATACATGTTTTTGCTTTCCTATAATAAGTATAACATGAGCTTGAATTGGAAAGGTCATGGACATTCGACTCTTTCCTAATCCAACCATCACCAATATTTGTTAGTGTTAATTTATTATTGTCGTCACTGCAGCCGTAAGAAACTTTGTCTGCTATATCTTTACTAGCAATCACTTATGTTTTTCCCCATATAATCACTATGCATGCAGTCTGTTTAATAATAACTTATACTAACTGTAGCCTAATCAGAAGTGTCTCCTATAGCCTACCTTTACTTGACATCTGCTATTGTGCTCAGTCACCGATGCTGCCTTTAATTAGTAGTTTTTGTGACCTATAATTTATTTAATTATCTGAAATTTTGACTAAGTTAATATCACTAGTGTGCTAGTGCTTTACATATTACATCTACTACCAATGTCTGCTGCCAACAATCAATTCCAGCCTTCTGTAATCACCAATTCCTGCCCTTTGTATTCATATATTCCTGCCCTCTGTAATTACCCATTCTTGCCCTTTGCAATCAATGATTCCTGCCCTCTTGAATCTCCAGTGTATGTGTACTACTTTTACTATTTTTACTAGATTAATTTCAGCACACACAGATGTGTATGAAATTACCTAGTATTACACATAAATCTGTATTATTTCTTTGTTGGCTTTTGTAGCTGTGTGCTATGTAAGCACATGAACTGTCATGATGACCAAGCTCATTTTATCATTTATTTAATTTATACAGTTATACTTATAGCGAGAACTGTTAATACTCACCGAGCTTGTCTTAGTCCTGTATTTAATTTATAATGTGAACTGATAATATTCACACCTTAAATGGTCAGGATATGGATGCATTCCAATTTCCATCAAGTTATTGTCAAAATGTAGTCAAGCAAACTAATACATAGATAGATAGATATATAATGACAATTTATAAAAAAATTGTAAGAATTAAGATTGCTGGAAGTGTAACTAAGTAATGCTTGCTGTCTTTTGTTGCCAATATAACTTAAGAAATGTAATTATCATTATGTCTATTTTGCTTCAACAGTTCAAGTATAAATAATGTATACTCTCTGTTTTGCTGCAGATATAAGTAATGTATATTGTCTTTTTGCTGCAAGTACAAGTAATGTAAACTGATGTTTTGCTGCAAGTGTAACTGTAATTAATGTTGTCTGTTCTGCTGCAAGATCTTTTCCTTAGGAAAAAATGTCTATGGCTTTCATTTCCCTTTTGTTATGTATTTGTACTTAGTTTAACTTTAATAAATAAAATTTGAGTGGTCTTACCCATATATTAATATTATAATATTAATATCTAAGTTAGTAGGTAAGACCACTCAAATTTTCAAGTCTGGCCAAATAAGCTGATATTTGCAGGTTATGTTATCTAGTCAAATTAAGTTTGCATACAAAATTTTGGAGTTCTAGCTTTAAATGATGGTTCAAAGTTTGACGTAAATTGCAGAAAAACACAGATTTCACGAACCCCCCTTTTGAAATGACCACACAACAAAAGTACGAAATATACACAGCTCATCTTTGCTATTTCAACTCTCTGTAACACAAATATATTGTTGATTTTATTTTTAAGGATCACAGATGCATAGAAAATTAAATAAAAGAATGGTATACATGTATTAAACAAGGCAGACTTTTCACTTCTCTGATTGCTATTATTCAGCTGTTTATTTTTCTGCATTCTCACAGGCACTGAAAGTTCTGGGGTTTTTTCTTTTTAGATGTTTCTGAAACTTAATTTATAAGTTTGCTGTGATCATTTTTTTTTTCATGATCTAGTTAATTCTCTCCAGAACTGACTGGATTTAGATTCACTTTAAAATGTATCTGCCTGTAATGTGAGTTACTCATTTACTGAGTAGTTAACATAAAGCACATAAAAATATCTTATTTCTTTTTTATTTAGCATATCCTGTAGTTCATTCATCAGAGTGGGTGAAATATGAGGTTGTGGCCAACTACAGTATTCTGTACAAAATCACTGGTTCGGACCCAAGCTTGAAACCATACTTATTGGCTGGCCACCTAGATGTTGTTCCTGCTGATCCCTCTGAATGGATGGCCCCCCCTTTTGATGGCAAACTGGATGAGGACTTTATATATGGACGAGGCACTGTAGATTTCAAACAGGGGGTTATGGTAAGATACTGTAAATTTGAAGCACTAGTAATAGGGATGCCATGATAGTGACATTTTATATGGATGAGGCAATATAGATTTCAAACCGGGTATCATGATAACAAATAAAATAATACAGCTTGAGGAAGATTTTCATTGTTTGAAATAATATTTTTAATTATTATTTATATACTTATTTGTTTACTTTAGCATAATTGTTAGTGTACTAAAATTCTTTGGCATCTCCATTCAAGGTTTGAAATATAACACATGGAGCCTTAAGCCTTATAGGGTTATAAATGAAAAGTCTTTTTTCTGACACTGTAAAAATCTTCGTCCTTTTTGTTCATTAACTATTCTAATAATATCACTAATGATGTCTTAGGTCATTGGACTCTCGGTTAGATAACTATTTCCTCCTCGTGTATTTATCAAACACTCTTGCCATTTATGTCAAGGCCATCCTTTAGACATATGGGGCTTTATACAGCATTGTTTTAACTGAAAATCTGAATATGTGCAGAAATAGAAAACAGAACAGTGAATTAATTATACACATTAATGCATAGTGTTGATGGATTGTTATTGCAATTAATTGCTACTACTAGTACTACTACAGATAAAATTGTATTTAAATAAGTAAAATAAACTTTGTTTAAAAAAATATAAAACTGCTTTTTGTGGGGCCTTAAGTTTCATGGGACTCTCTGCGCCCAAGTGTTCTGTATATACCTAAGGATGGCCTGGTTTTATTATTAGTTTGTAAACAATGAGTCATGGTTGGTAATCATTTCCTTCACTTCATTGTATACAAAGATGTGTGAATGCACATTATAGAGCTTAATTCTGAATGAACAGTTTACTTTTTAAAATTTTGATTAAATATCATATATGCAAGTTGTTTATTCTACAACAGAATGCAAAGTAGCTGTTTTAATATGTAGCACACATGCAACTTTGCAAATTGATGCATCTGTTAATATGGTCATATGTAAAATACATACAAGTTGAGGAACCCTGTTACTTACTTTGAAGATGCTGTGTTCACATGTAACATACAAAGTAGTTTTGGTTTCATAATGCAAAGTAGCTGAGTTAAGAATTAGCATACCAAAAATTTGTGCTTCTATTAGTTACTTAATGGAATCTGTTTATATGTAACATATATGCAAATTGATGCTTGTTTCATAGTGCAAAGCCTTTATATTAGTATGTCCATGTGACTTGCATACAGGCTGGTGCTTCTATTACATAATACAAAGCCATTAAATTAATGCTTTCAGGCGATTTTTGAAGCTTTGGAGTTCCTGCTATCCAGTGGTTTTCAGCCTACAAGATCATTTTATGTATCACTTGGACATGATCAAGAGGTGAGTAATCTGGCTGCTATTGCTAATGTTGTGTTCCACAAAAGCACTATTTGACATTAAACAGTTTAATGCTGTATGGTAAAAGGGCTAAGCCAGAAATTGCACATCATGTTATGCTTCAGTCTGATGTCTTTCAGCTGCACATTTCACATTATGTTATGCCTCAGTCTGATGTCTTTCAGCTGCACACTGCACATTATGTTATGCTTCAGTTTGATGTCTTTCAGCTGCACATTGCAAAATTTAAAGGTTTTTTTCTTAAATGTTTGAAGTACAGAAATCCAGATATTTAGTCACCCATTCCCCCTCCTCCCCCCCTTTTTTTTTAACATAATGCAATTTCACTGCTACATATAAAATGGTTTACATAATACTATAACTGGTACCAGATTCAAGCTATTTTTAGATTAAGCCAGATTCTGTATATTTTCTTTTGCAGTTAAAGTTCTGTTCTTTAAAATTATGATGGATGATTGTTTAAGATTAAGAACTGTTCTTAAGATCATAATCAACTTATAACACTGGAAAGTTAAAGAATTGATAATATTTCACCAAACATAGTCTTCAGTAACAGTTTTATAAACAATTTATGTTAAAAATACTTAGTTGAAAAATACTTTATGGAAACTATTACAAAAGCTTGTTTTGAAACTTTAAAATTATAATTTTCACCATTTCAAATATTTTTGCTTCTAACTTTTGGTTACAGGTTTATGGATCGAAAGGTGCCAAATGTCTTGCAGAAACTTTGCGGCGCCAAGGACTGAAGGAGCTTGAGTTCCTCTTGGATGAAGGGCTGACATTTGTTTCTGGCATAGTGCCAGGAATATCCAAACCTGTAGCATTGTAAGCTCTCTCTCACTTACATTTTTTTTATAACCCTGTAAAGTCTCTCATGTTGTGATTACATTTTCTTATAAGCCTTTTGGATTTAGCTCTCTTATTCTCTTTCTCTTGTTCCCCTCTCTTTCTTAGTGTTTTTGCTTGTCTGTAATGTTTTTATCACTTTCCATGTAATCTGTTTTTAACTCCTGTCATATTCAGAGCATTCCCATCCTAACCTGTTCTTATTTTCCATGTCTAAGCAAGATTCTTTATTGGACAGAGCAATTCATCTTGCAAAGGATTTGTAGCAATGGTAGTGGAAGGCAAATTCCTTTTACAACATAAAAAGTTAACGGAGAGAGAGGGAAGGAGAGAGAGGGGGGAGAGAGAGAGGCCTAAATTTGAAATGTTAATTATAGGAGAATTTCTATAATTTTTAAATTGAGCTGAAAATGAGAAAAAAATTTGGAATGTCTTAAATGGTTTTGATTCAACATTTACAGCTCTTAGACAAGCAATTAATTACCCTTGCAAATTTTTCCCAGACTTGTGCATGATACTAGCAACAGTGGCTGTCTAACAACATATGCTTGTCATCTGTTGCTATTCCATATTTAGTAATATATTTTATCTTTTTCTGTGCATTTCATTCCTACCCTCTTCTTATAATTCATGCTTATTTTGTTCTTGGCACTTGTTTCTAATACATCATTGACCACAGTTAGTGAGTTTTTAGATGATAATTGTATTGGGTTATAAAGATAAAGACATGCATTAATTGGGTGTATGTTCAGCACCAGAAATGTACTAAGATATTGAACATGTAAACATCAAGGCAGACAATAACGTAATGTGTTCTCATTTGTAGAAGCATGGTGGAAGATGAGTGTACTGACAAAATGCTTTTCCCTACAGTTTTATTACATAAATAATTTAATTAAATGAATGAATTAAAGAATATTGGCATATCTAACCATTAGTGACTATTCTAAATTTTATATTCCCATTTGCTGGTTTCTGAGTTGGAGCTAATAATTATTACAATAATAACAATCAGCAGCAGCAGCAACTTGATCACTAATATCATACCCTAAAGCTGATGCATGTGATTTTAGCAAGAGAGACTCAGTCTTTAATCATTTTACCTTTCAGAATATTGCAGTGATTCATGTAATCTGTGAATGTTTTGTGAAGTACTATGGGACACACATACACACACACACACACACACACACACACACACACACACACACACACACACACACACAGAAACACACACACACACACACACATACAGAAACACACACACACACACACACATACAGAAACACACACACACAAACACACACACACACACATACAGAAATACACACACACACACACACATACAGAAACACACACACACACACAAACACACACACACACACACAGAAACACACACACACACACACACACACACATACAGAAACACACACACACACACAAACACACACACACACATACAGAAACACACACACACACACACACACACACAAACACACACACACACAAACACACACACACGTACACAAAACGTGCTTTCTTAATTTTATCATTTCCTCTCTTTAAGAGGGCAGAGGGAGTGTGTGCATGTTGCGCATGAAGCTTCCTTTTTACTTTTTGTTGTTTGTGTGAGAGATATATTTTTCTAAAATAAATTTCTGTTTAGAATAGGAGTTACTGAGAAAGGTATGGCACTACTGAAACTGCAGGTAAAGGACAAACCTGGCCACTCCTCCATGCCACCAGATGAGACCAGTATTGGGATTTTAGCCAAGGCTGTTAGTGTGTAAGTTACAGTAAACCTAATATTGAAGCTTTGTATCTTTCAAATCATTTTGAGATTTTAGCCAAAGCTGTTAGTGTGTAAGTTACAGTAAACCTAATATTAGAACTTTGTATTTTTCAAATCATTTTGAGATTTTAGTCAAGGCTGTCAGTATGTGACTTACAATAAACCTAATATTAGAACTTTGTATTTTTCAAATCATTTTGAGATGTTAGTCAAGGCTGTCAGTATGTGACTTACAATAAACCTAATATTAGAACTTTGTATTTTTCAAATCATTTTGAGATTTTAGTCAAGGCTGTCAGTATGTGACTTACAATAAACCTAATATTAGAACTTTGTATTTTTCAAATCATTTTGAGATGTTAGTCAAGGCTGTCAGTATGTGACTTACAATAAACCTAATATTAGAACTTTGTATTTTTCAAATCATTTTGAGATTTTAGTCAAGGCTGTCAGTATGTGACTTACAATAAACCTAATATTAGAACTTTGTATTTTTCAAATCATTTTGAGATTTTAGTCAAGGCTGTCAGTATGTGACTTACAATAAACCTAATATTAGAACTTTGTATTTTTCAAATCATTTTGAGATTTTAGTCAAGGCTGTCAGTATGTGACTTACAATAAACCTCATATTAGAGCTCCACATCTTTTGACCTATTTTGAGATTTTAGCAAATGAATTTAGTGTGTAAGTTACTGTGAGGATGTATTAAAACAAATTATATATTTTTGATAAACATTTTTATTATCATTAAATCGTTCTTTGTATTAACGGGTTTTTTCCCGGCCTTGCCTATCCATTGAGAAACATCCGTTGCGGATTAAAGCTTAGGCCAGGAAATACTTGTTTACACGTTAAGGGATAGTAAGTTTTGATCCATTTTGAGATTTTAGCTAAGTCTGTCAGTATGTTAGTCACAGTAAACCTAATATTAGAGCTCCACCATTTCTTTTGGCCTAATGGGATTGCAGTCATAGTTGTCAACAGGTGAATTACAAGTAAACCTAATACCAGAGCTCCATATCTTTTGGCCAAATAGTATTATAGTCATAGACAGGGGTCACCAAACTTTTTCAAAGTGGGCTGGATAACTGACAAAATGACTAGCGCAGGCCACATAATCATTCTGTACAATACTTGCAAACCAGAACGAAAGCTCTGGGGAAAAATGACGAAAAACTTCGTTTGTACATTTGCCATGTTAATCATGGGTGGGTGGTGTGCAATGCACAAAAAACAAAGACAACCAACATATTTATTTACTAAAAAAGTTATCAAAGAAGGTGATGTTAGCAAAAAGATAGTTCAGACCTAGTGTGCACATATCCGAATCTCACAAACTAAGCAGCAAAATTGGTTAGTGAGATTTGTGAAATTGACGTTTGGCTTTCAAGATATCATCAATGTTTGGTTTAGAATTGCTGCATCCAATCAAGAGAATTACTTTCAAATGTTCCTCAGTCAATCTCATTCGATGTGTTGACTTCACATACTTCATTTTTGAAAATGTTTGCTCACAGACATAAGTTGTTCCAAACACTGATGCCATACCAGCAGCAAATTTCTTCAGTTTCGGAAACTCAACTTCAGGTAAGCAGCGGTAAAATTCAACAAGTTTTCCTTCTCTGTGCTTCTCCTTCAACAAGTCATTTGCTTGCAAATCAATGAGCCCCAACTGTAGTTCAACTGCCACATCATCTAGGTTACAATTAAATGGATTATGGAACAGAAGAATGTCACTCTCAATTCTGAAAATCTGAAAATCTCTTCATAAAAATGCTTTTACAAGTCACGAATAATTTTTTTCGGAAAATTGAGGTTGACATCTTCGGCGATTGTAGCGCAAAACTCTTTGAAACAGTTAAAATGAGAAAAGTTTTCTACCATGAGCCAGGGAAGAACTTGGGATGGCGTGAAATAAGCAAACATTACAATAAACAAGAAAATCTAGGTACAATAATTTAAAATTTAAAATAGTAAATTTAAGGCACACACCAGCCAGGAGGTCTCCACACACATGAAGATCTCCTTAATATTTAAATTGTGTCATGTCTTGTGTTCCATACATTTTATCAAGCAAATTCAAGTATTTTTGGCAGGCCTGATGAACTGACGTCATAGGCCAGATCCAGCGTGCGGGCCGTAGTTTTGTGACCCCTGGTCATAGATGTCAATAGGTGAATTACAAGTAAACCTAATATCAGAACTACATATCTTTTGATCTAAACTGGGATTTTAGCAATGGCTGTCAACAGGTGAGTAACAAGTAAACCTAACATCAGAACTCCATACATTTTAACCTGCATTTGAATTTTAGCCTTGGCTTTTAATGCATGAATTACCATAATATATGAGTTACAAGTAAATCATTTATATGAGCTCCACATATTTTACCTGTAATTGGATTTTAGCCATGGCTCACAATACTTGAGTTTCCATGACCTAATATTGATTACATCTTTTTAAATAAATTAGTTGCTCTCAGCCTAATATCAGAACTCTCCATCTTTTGGAATAAATAGTAGTAGTGTTTTAACTAATATTCTGAGTTACTTGAAGTGTAATATCTGAGCTGCCATTTCTTTACCTTTTTTGAGATTTTAAACAGTATGTCTTTTCATGAGTAGGTAAAATAACTGTATGAAATTGAGTGCTTGATAAATATTCATTAAAAAAAATTATTACTGATTTTTTAAAAAAAGTTTATACATGACCTCAACAAAGGTCACACAACTTATTTTTCAAAATTTTAATTAAATTACTCTTTAATTCTTCCTAATATTCTACCTGAATAACATGATTGATTTGATTTTTTTCTGGTTGTATTGTGACAAATCCAGCAACCATTAGCTGTATAATTGATATTTTGAAATATTGGTGTATTTATAAAAGAAGTTATATAATATACTATGTATAATTATATAATATACTTGTGTTAAGTTTATAGTGTGATTACTTGATTAAAGTTAATATTTTATTTTTTTTATATATCTTACATTTGTACAGAGCAACATTATTTCAATGTAATATTATATACAATAACCCTTTATTTGTTTATCTTCTGTAACTGTGTACTTTCTGCATATGATAAATCAACACTCGGGATTATTTCTTTAGCACTTTCCACTCTATATAACTTTGTAGTTTCTGTAAGTAATTACTCCTTTATTATAATTATGATATAAATTAATTAGCTTTCTTATGAATTCCTTAGTTAAAGTGATGTGTGAATTCCATTCTTTTCTTCTTTTTATTTCATGGCCTTAGAGTATTGCTTCAATTTGTCCTATGTCATTTTGATGCAGATTAACTGCCCTATGGCATTTTCTAGTGCAGACATTAATGTGTTATTGATATTCACATTGCTAAATGTTGTATTACAAATTTCTGGTGCTGATGATATGAACCTTTTAAATTTCAATTATGTCAATAACTGCTTTATTTTAAATCCTTTTTTAAAGATTGGAAACAAACCCCCATCCAAGCAAATTTGGCTCTGGACCAGAAAGAGTAACTTTTGAGTACTTGTCTTCTGAGGTGTGTCCTCCCTTCCCTCTTCTCCTGTCTTTCTCTCTCTCTCTCTTCACTCTGGCTCTCCCCCTCACTGTCCCTCACCATCTCATTGACTTCAGTCCAACTCTCTGAACTGTTTGATACCAGCTATTTTTCCTGTTATTTTCTTTGTATTTAATAACAATGCAATGAATTATTATGTAATGCCAATAAGGCAGTTGTAAAGTACAAATTTTTAACAAAAACCACTTAAACAGATATTAAAATACATTAGTAATAAATTTAAAAGTCAGTGAATTTGCATCTGACTCAGGCAATCGCTCAACTAACCACCAGTTACCTAATCATTCAACCAACAAATTGGACAGTCAGTCATTCAACCAACCAATCAGTCAGTCAGTCACAACCAACCAGTTAGTCATTTAATCATTAACCAATCAGTCAATCATTCAACCAGTCATCAATCTGTCATTCAATCATTTGAACATTCCCTGCCATTTAATCAGATACTCAGTCAACTTTCAAATCATATTTAACATGTTCATAATTTATTATGGCCCTTCTCAATGAAACGTAGGTTTCCTTTGGATGGTTATGTTATTTTTGTTGTTTTTTTGAAACTCAAAATGCATTCATGTACTACACTAATGTCATTTTAATTTATTGCTTAATTGTTCTCTAAAAGATGGCTCTTCCTTACCGAATTTTTATGGCAAATCTGTGGCTGTTTGGACCTATTGTAAGCTCGTGAGCAAATTTTGTCTTTCTTTCTAAGTGTGTTCCTTAAGCTCATATTTACTTATCAAAAACTAACATTCTCATATCTTTTTGCCTGTCTTTCTCAGCATGTTTTATGCTCATATTTATTTATCAAAAACTAACAATCTAGTAATTTTGCCTATCTTGTGTTGTTCTTTTTGCTCATATTTATTTATCAAAAACTAACATTCAAGTAATTTTGTCTATCTTTCTAAGTGTGTTCCTTATGCTCATATTTACTTATCAAAAACTAACACTCTAGTAATTTTGCCTGTCTTTCTTGTGATGTCCTTTATGCTCATATTTATTTATCAAAAACACTAAGATTTTAGATTTTTTTGTCTTGTTTTTCCCATATTTATTCATCCAAAACTAACATTCTAGATTTTCCTCATACCATCCATGAATCCACTGCAAAAGGAATGATGTACCTAAGTAGTGTATTCAAGCCTGTCCTGCCCATGGTGGTTGAGCTGGGGTGGGTGGGAACCTATACATTGCCTAAGGGAAGATAAAATAAAGAGCAGAACTTAAATGTGATTGTTTGTGTTCTCTCCCTTGGCACAAACTAGGGATTATTTCTCCAGAATTTCTTTTGCAAGGATACCAACCAGCACCTGGTTTGGCCCATCTTGCACTTTCATGTGCCTGTTTGTCATCAAGTCATTTGCCACCCTCACTAAATTCATTGCCTGTTAGTCATCATGTCAGTTGCCACCTTCACTAAATTCATTGCCTGTTAGTCGTCATGTCAGTTGCTACCATCACTGAATTCATTGCCTTTGTTTCTTCCTTTGTCCTATCATGCTTCTGGTGTATCTGTATCACAGGATAAGAGACTTTTCCTGTACATTGGAGTCACATCTTGTGTGGGAGTTACATTCAGCTTTAAGAAATGTCTTACAGCTCCTTTTATGTTATATATTAGAGTCAAGCTCTAAACTTATTCCTTTTAGTGAATAGAGAATTGGTTGACACAGGGCATCATGACATATGACCATGAGCAATCATGATTCAGTGTGCACTAGATAGAGTAAGCTCAAGGTCGAACAGTTTACGATTTCCCTGTGAACTATACACTGTAAATTCTGTCTGAACTAGGCACTGTAAATTTCTAACTGAACTCACTTGTTCCACTCATTTCTGTATAGACTTGGCCTCACAAGGTTCTTTAACATTGTTAGCTGTGTCAAAGCTAACAGGGAGCAGGGCATGGCCTCTGTTGCCACACAAAAGGGTCTGTAATTAGATCAATGCAGCATACAGCCTTAATTTCATTGAAAATTAATACAAATCCCATGTTAGTTATTGCAACTGGCCTGAGTTGGTGAAAGATAAAATCTGCTTGGCTTGACAAAGCTTCTTGCAGATGTGCTGTCATGAGTTCCCGAGATATACAGCACCATGACCTGTTCAGGGGCTTGTAAATATTACTGCAGTAATTAATTAAGCATGACTGCAATGATGAATTATGGGTTTCTAAGCGTAAATGCAATGATAAATTCAGTGGCTTTTAAGCATGACATTGAAATCAAGGGTTTCTAAGTATGACCTCGATTAATAGAGAGACTTTGACTAAGATGTATTCAGTTTTGTACACATGAGTTTATTGACATTAGCTCTTATATGAAATATCAAATTGTTTTATTTTTTAAAAATATATATCATTGGAAAGGTGTTAAAATTCACATCATGAAAATGGTTTAACGGTGAGAGATCACAGCTAGCAAGCATAAATTACTTTGGCCTCCTGGACAGTCATGTAACTGCTAACAATTATATTTTATATTTGTTTGGTCTCAAGGACATTGTCAACAACACCTTCTTCTAATGCTTTAACAAGAACTGTCACTGCAGTGACCCAGTTCCATGCGGGTGTCAAGGTATGCCTAAAATATCCAATGGGTCATTAAAATGTTAACTCACTAGCTATTTCTAGATAAAGACTTTTACCTAGTGGACATTTAATAAGAAAAATATTTAATGCTCTTTGACAGGGGTATTGATATTAATCCATCCTGTCCCTTGAAAATAACAAAGTTTGTTTCAGAGACATTAAACATTGTATCCATTGAAGTAATAGTGCTAAGATTTGAGAACACAAAGTCATAGCATTTGTTAAAAAACTTTTAAACTCTTTTAATAAGTTGTTTTTCATTGAAATAAATTAAAATAGTCTCCTGAACAGTACACAGTAAGACATCCCATTGACTGAGAGACTTGAGTTACCTCTATATATAAAGCAGTATTAAATTTCATATTATCTAACTCATTTGTGTAAAGCAGTCTTAGATATCACATTTGATACCCTGCATATAACGTATTGTTAAGTATCACATTAGATACACTTGTATGTAAAGCCTGTTAAGTGTTAAATACTGCATTAGATACCACTGTAAAGCAGGTGCTAAATGTTAGATTCTTATGTGTAAAGCCTAAATACAGCAGTGTTAAATACCACATTAAATACAACTATATGTAAAGCATATGTACCTCAAGTGTTAAATACCAAATTAGATACCTATTTGTAAACATATATACAGCAGTATTAAATAATACCACATTAAATACAACTATGTGTAAGGTGTATGTACAGCAGTGTTAAATACATTAGATACCTATGTGTAATGCAAATGTACAGCAGTATTAAATACCATTAGTGAACATAGAAATTAGTTATCATAAAAATAATGTTCAATTACATAAGCATTCTCCAATTCAAATCACAGATCAATAGCAAACACCAAGTACTGAAAGAGGTTGAAAAATTTGACTGAACTTCTGAAGTGAGAAAGCAATACCCTGCTACTTCAAGATTAATCAAGATGCTGTTTTGACAGCATCACCATTGACTCGTGACTGTGGAACATTTGTTTTCTGGCCCCAGAATCATGTAATAATAAAGTTGAACACCCAGATATCGTTTTACATCCTTAATCAAAGAGTGAAATGAATACTTTATGAAAATAGTATATTTTCACTGTACAGAGAGGATTGGACAGTACAGTATTTATAAAATGTTATTTACATTAAGATTATTTTTAAAAATTAGAATTTTGGTTCTTACATTCCTGAATGTGTTTGACCCAATTTTTCAAGTCAAAGGTGATGATATTTTTGATGTGTTGCAATGTGTTGTTGCACATTTTGTTTGTTTTCATTTCTGTAGGACAATGTCATTCCACCTGAGGCCACAGTTATTGTCAATCATCACATTCACCCAGTGGAAACAGTGCAAGAGGCAAGTACATTATCTTGTTGATTTTATCATTGTATAAAGAAATTACAGTGAATCTTTCTTGATATTGTTTTTATCAGCATATAAATAAATTATAGCGAATCTTTCTTGATATAAATAATTTACAATGAATCTTTCTTGATTCTGTTTTATCAATATATATAAATAAATTATAGTGTATCTTTCTTGTTACTTAAAAGAAAACACCTGATTTTCTCATCATGATAGGAGTTTAAAAATACATTATCTTATTGTTCTTTCAGGAGTGTGGAAAATACATATCTTATTGTTCTTTCAGGAGTGTAGAAAATACATTATCTTGTTGTTGTCTTCAGAAATTGTGCAAGAGAAAATTATCCTTATATTAGTTTGAAAAGTTTAGCAAGTACAGTATCTTGTTATTTTCAGAATTTATAAATAATATTATTTCTTTTTCTTTTTCACAAATGTGAAAATTGCATTCTTTTGTTGTCTTCAGAAGTTTACCAAGTACAAATTATCCTTTCATTGTCTTCAGAAATTTAATTCTTCTCTTCATATGCAAAATATTATGGAAAGTACATTTTCTTGTCATCATTATAGATGGAGACTACATTATCTTCTTGTCATTTTTATAATGTGAAAAGTACATATCTTGTCATCATTATAGATGTAGACTACATTATCTTCTTGTCATTTTTATGAATGTGAAAGTACATTATCTTGTTATTTTTATGAATGTGAAAAGTACATTATCTTCCACTCATTTTCATGTGCATGGAAAGTACATTATCTTGTCATCTTTATGAATGTGGAAAGTACATTATCTTCCACTCATTTTCATGTGCATGGAAAGTATATTATCCCAGCTGTTTACATTCTTCTAATAACTGAATTACATTTATAGTTTGATGATGGGAACAATATACTTAACCTTGGTAATTGAACACCTTAATTACCACTTTCTGAGATGTGAAACAAAATGCACAGAAATAAAACACACACTTATAACCATGTCTAATTTGAACTTTAATTTACCTAAAGCATTAAATTATAAACTCAGAGGTTGAAGCTATTTATAACACTGTAAGCAAGGTAAGTCAAACTTAAGAAACAAAGAAAAAATGCTCAACAGAGTTGGCTGATTGTTAATAGGCTGGAAAACTTCAAAAGGCAATTAGTCTAAATAAATACTTTATTAAAGTAAATACAGTGAAAATGCCAGTGCCACCTCAAAATCCTTAATTAATGATCTGATTTATATTTGCAGTAGAAATATATATGCATTTTACTGACATTGTATGCTACTATATTCCTAATGTTTAAAAATTATATTACAAGAAAAGCTTTCTAAAATTGGTTCTTATCATAGACCTGGAATGACACCAACAATATCATTCTACAGAAAAAATGTAAATTCTGCAAAAGATATGTATGATGGAAATAACCATTGAACCAATCTTTATGGAAAAGTCCAAGCTGGCAATCAGAAAAAAATAATATTGGTCATCAGTATCATTTGGTAATTCTTTTGCCCGCAATAGTGGCGTTGAATTATTAACAAGCAATTATGTACCAGAGTGTGGATATAAATAAAGATAGTTTAGAGGACATTTTTTTTTAATCAGATAACAGTTTTCTTCTCAAAACTCAATGCTTTGTAGGAAAGCCATTGTGCCTTTAATTTTGCTCTTACATTCATTGTGTGGTGAATGTACTTTTAAATGATTTGTTGGTTTCACCATAACTTCTGTGTAATCACATACCATAAATATTGTGTGAAGCCCAAATTATTTTCAAAATCATATATCAATGACATCATCTGTGTGCATTCAGAACCATTCCATAATCATGTATCAGTGGTATATCTGTTTGCGTTCAGAACCAATCCACATTTGTGAATCAGTGGTATCGTCTGTGTGTTCAGAACCATTCCATAATCATATATCGTAGGTATCGTCTGTGCGTTCAGAACCATTCCACAATCATATCATAAACATTGTGTTTAGTTCAAATATTTAATTGATATCATCATAGTGTATATATGCAGTTCAAAACCTCTTTTAAACATTTCTTGTAAAGGTGATAGACTACGATCGTAACTTGATTAGTGACAGCCGTGTACAGATATCAGTGAAGATATCCATGGAGCCTCATCCCGTCTCTCCTTACGGAGATGGTGACTTCGGCTATCAGGCAATCAGAAACACCATACACATGGTGTGGAAAGATGCTGTAGTTGCACCTGGTATGTTTCTAGAAATTCACATGTCCCAGATTTACATTTTAATTGTGTGTATTCAAATCAGCTTTTACAACAATGCTTCATATTTAACACCACAACGAAGTTCAGTATGCTTCATATTACTTGATTTATTTGTGGGCTGCAGATGTCAACATCTTTAGTGTGCAACTACTTTTTCAATTTTGTTCAGTGTTCATTATTCAGGAAACTAATTTGATTTCCATATGACCATGTATCAATTATAACAAATATTTACATTTTAAATCAAAAATGTTTACTTCTTCATTTTAAAAATATTTTATTTTTTACTTCAGTGAAAGTTTTTCTTATGTTAGTTTTTTTTATATGTCCATTTCAGAATTTTGTTGATTACTACCATGTGTAGGAGAAGATTTGATAAGTTGAGTGTGTAATTTTTTTTTTTTTTACATATGGACAGTAACCAATACAGAATGCTTTTTAAAAATATTTTTAACTGCCAGGGAACCTTGTGCATGAACAAGCAGTATCACACAGGACTCACTTTATTGTCCTATTTGATGGACTGCAAACTAAGTTAATATTAGGGAGCAAGCCCATACATTTTGTAATCAGAGTGGGAATTGAACAAAGTTAATATTAGAGAGGAACCCCATACATTTTGTAATCAAGAGTGGGAATTGAACAAAGTTAATATTAGGGAGCAAGCCCATACATTTTGTAATCAAGAGTGGAAATTGAACAAGAATCACCTCCTTAGCAGAGGTGTTGTTTCTCATTACACTGATTGCTCTGAATCCCTTCAGCCATCAGACTCTCATATTGACAGGAGTGTATACTGATCCAGAGTAAAATCAGGGGTGGATAGTGGGTTTGCTCATGTTGTGCTTTTAGAGTTAAAGTTCGTGTTTAGCACCACATAACACTCTAATGGATATTCTTGCATAATATGCTCTTCATTCTTAGTACCACATGAACATTCTCTCACACAGCGCACTTTCATTTTCAATCCACATAGCACTCTAATGAACATTCTCTCACACAGCACACTTTCACTTCATTCTCAATCCACATAGCATTATAACGAGCATTCTCTCACACAGCGCACTTTCATTTTCAATCCACATAGCACTCTAATGAACATTCTCTCACACAGCACACTTTCACTTCATTCTCAATCCACATAGTACTATAACAAACATTCTCTCACACAGCACACTTTCAATTCATTCTCATTGTCACTTCCTCTCTATTTTGCTGTCCATGGCATGCTCACAGAGTTAGGTATATGACCTGATGCACGCAATATTACTCTGTGTTTGAGAGTCGTAGCAATGATACAGCTAACCCAAAGTGTTATGGGTGAATCTCACTTTCTCTGAAATTTCAACGAAGAAACAATCTTTGAAATTAATTACAAAAGCATCCTAAACCTTGTTAACACAATTAACATACTCTTAGTAATTGGCAATGTTCCTAATTGAATTACTTTACTGTCTGGGTACTTACACTATTCTATACTACAAAAATATGCTATGCATTAATACAATTTTATGATTCATTCCAAATTCACCAAATAGTACTTCTTTCTCTCTTAATAGAATCTATGTACTGTGTATATCACTAGGCTTTTTGTTTCAAATAGTTATAGGAAGAATAACAAAATATACTTCTTAATTGTAAATATAAAATATTTCTTTGATTTAGGGTTTCATGTTTATGTATAAATTTAGTAGATGAGTGCAATTAATATAGTGCAATTCAAGTCCTAAACAGAATCACTCAGTATGGCATGAGAAAAGGAGTGTTAACTTGAAATAAGATTTTTAAAATAATATTGCACTATAGGCAGAGATTATGAATGTAAGAGTAAGGTGTAAGGTGTAAGGTGCCACATCATGCCATAGTTAGGGAGAATCAATAAAAGGTTAATTTAAGTCTGAAATTTTCCTTCACTGGTGATTTGTAAGGTTTGTACAAAACTCATTGATTTTCTAAAACTTTATACTGGTTGCTGTAATATTAATATGATTTCAAAAGAGTTCACTATTTTCTTCTGTGTTATTTTGATTGTTTTCCCTCCACAGGTGTGCTTGTGGGTAATACAGACACAGGAAAGTACTTAGAGTTCACAAAGAATGTATACCGCTTCAGTCCAACTTTTGCATATCCAGAAGATGTATTTCGTTTTCATGGAATCAATGAACGCATTTCCCAAAAAAATTTTGAAGAGGCAATTAATTTTTATCATCTTCTCATTCTCTATTCAGACATGCATGCCTGATAATAATTTTATACTATTTATATATTTATAAAGTTATAGCAATTTCTGTGACTGTGCATGTTTAAATATCCGAGTTCCTTAATGCACAAAATTTTATTTCAAACCTATGTGAATATACCTGTGAAACAGACATATAAACTTTTATTAATATACATGTTATCACTAAATGCAGACATACAAACATGTCTTAAATATACATCTACCAATATATGTATATTTATCACTAAATGCATATAGTCAGCACACACAACACAATTATTATTCACATTATTAATATGCATAATTAAATCAAAATGAATAGCAATTCATATAGACATTAATGGTGTATATGGATAGTAAAGTTATGGATACAATATCAACAGCATAATTTAAAGTATTCACATTATTAACATACATAACTCAGTCAATACGAAAAGCATTTTATATGAACATCAACAATGTATAGCATACGTAATTCAGTCAATATGAAAAGCATTTTATATGACCATCAACAGTGTAAATGGATAGTAAAGTTATGGATTTCAGTGGCATAATTTAAAGTTTAAATTCCATCAGGTAGTACACAGATTGAAGTGTTTAGCAGAACACTGGAGTTTCATTTTCTAATTTATGTTTGTATGCATAGCTAGTAGTGGTAGTATGTTTAATGGAAGCGTGCATAACTGATAGTATGTTTAATGGCAGTATGTGTGCGTTGCTGACACTTATATTTAATGGCACTATGTATGCATAGGTTTTAGCCTGTTTAATTTGTGTGTATATATGCTTATCTGGTAATATGTTTGATGTATATTGATTATAGTGTTTATATAAATATAGATGGATATAGATAGTTCTGCTGTTTATGTTGATAGTGATGCAGGAATTGAAGTGTATTTTGATAGTGCTTTGTGAATTGAAAATAGGTGAATCTGCAGTGTATTGTAGTATTATGTATTATAGTATATAGTGCTGTGTGGGAATTTCAGGAACATAGTTTGTGCCTGATGAATTGATAGTGTTCCATACATTGATATTTAAATGTTAGTCCTCTGCATATGAATTATATTCTGCCATATTGATATTTGTAGGAAAATGATTTTTTTTATATATTGATTGTTCAGGGGTATTCACAAAACGACACACTTAAGGGTAATTGCATGTTTATTGGTAAATTACAAATATGTTAGCCATCCTGCTGTGCACATAATATATCCAATGAATCATCCAATACATTTGTCAATGTTTTATATGATATTTCAATACTAATAATAATTTCAATAATATGTGTATACATTATATATATATATATATGGTTCATTTCTTTTTGAATACCCTCTACTATGCACATTGATAATGTTGTGAAATTGTTTTCACTTTATATGTTGAATGACTATTTAGTGACGAAAATATTTGTAGAAATAGATGTATGTTAATATAAGTTGATCTGTTTCACAGGTGTTTCACAAATAGTTCTGAAGAAAATATTATATATTGCAGTATTTATTTATCTTTCATTAATAATTTCACTGCTGGTGTCAATGCTATATTGGCTTTTTCTGTATTTATCTGACTTGGTCTGCAGTGAGGGGTTTAAAGAAACTTTATCATGATGGTATGTTCTTCATAGAGGAATACTATTTTTAGAGAATGATACATTATTATCTTTTTGTAGAAACAAACTCTCTAACAAGGAATATTTTGCTAAGTGGAGTAAAATAAATTTGTAGAAACTGACACAGCATTGTTTATTTCTTATTTAGAAAGCTTGCAGTAGACAATTTGCTGAGAAGAATACCATTGCATACAATTTGAAATACATGTACTGTTCCATTTGTTTCTAATGTAACCAGTTATACATGTAGATCTAAGAACAATTGGGTTTTTTCCCCCCTTCTTCTTTTAACAGTGATTGTGACTGATATTCTTTTATGTGGACACAGAAAATATCGTGACTTGGCTTGATTGCTAGCTAATGTTTTACAGAAAATATCATGACTAGGCTTGATTGCTAGCTAATGTTTTATAGAAAATATTGTGACTAGGCTTGATTGCTAGCTAATGTTTTACAGAAATATTGTGACTAGGCTTAATGTTTTACAGAAAACATTGCGACTGTATTTGATTGCTAGCTAATATTTTACAAAAAACATTGCAACAGTACCTGATTTGCTAGCTCATATTTAGCATATCAGTGCTATTGAGTAAAATGTTGTCCATCATGGGTGTTATGCTCCTTGGAATTGGCAGTAAATCTCTACTGGACAAATCTAATACCTAAATTATTTCATGGGAGTTATGCTCCTTGGAATTGGCAGTAAATCTCTACTGGACAAATCTAATATCTAAATTATTTAATGGGAGTTATGTTCCTTGGAATTGGAAGTAAATCTCTACTGGACAAATCTAATATCTAAATTATTTAATGGGAGTTATGTTCCTTGCATTTGGCAGTAAATCTCTACTGGACAAATCTAATATCTAAATTATTTAATGGGAGTTATGTTCCTTGCAATTGGCAGTAAATCTCTACTGGACAAATCTAATATCTAAATTATTTAATGAGGAGTTATGTTCCTTGGAATTGGCAGTAAATCTCTACTGGACAAATCTAATATCTAAATTATTTAATGAGAGTTATGTTTCTTGAAACTGGCAGTAAATCTCTACTGGATAAATCTAATATCTAAAATATTTAATGGGAGTTATGGAATACCGCTGCACTGAAGCCTAACAGAAATACCTAGATACAGTTTGAGTACATTTACATGAAAATGTACAATTTGTACATACTTTTACCTGAAAATATAGTGTTTATATACATTTATATGAAATAATAATGGCTTTATGATGATAAGGAATAATTTTGTGGATGGTTGAAATACATTGGGATGTTAAAGACTTAATTGGCTGAGAATGATGACTCATTAAAATCATCAGGAAATTTGATGTAAAACTGAATGAAGCAGACTTAGACAGTTGAAACTTACCTGGAGGTTGAATGAGAAGTTTTAGGTTACTATTTTGTCACTGTTTCTCTGTAATGCTGGTTCATAGTTTTTTTGTAATACTGGCTCACAATTTTTCTGTAACACTGACTCATATTCTTTCTGTAACATGGTTCATAGTTTTTCTTCACTCTTTATGATCTATCATTCTTGATACTGAGTAGCACTGTGCAACTCTCAGTGTTATTTTAGCTAATCCTAAATCTCCTCACTACCTCTTAAGGACACTTTCCAGTCTAATGATTTACTGCTATGACTGCAAACAACCTCTTTATGTGGCACAGCTAATCAAACACAATGACTGGGATGGACATGGGTGGAGCACAAAGAATTGGATGGACACTGGGATGGAGCACAAAGAATGGGATGGACACTGGTGTGGAGCACAATAACTGGGATGGAGCAAAGTACAGCTTGATTAGGAGAAATTCTATCTGATTTCTAAGATCACAACTGCACCATCCATATATATTCAGCTTTCTCCTGTGTTCACCAAATTATTTGTCCGCATTAATTTTACACATAAAATCAAATCTGCATCCAACAGATTGTACTAGACAGGGTTTATTATTATTATTATTATCATTATTCAGTCTTTTTTCACAACTTCTGTTGGCTCTCTGTTGTGAACCAAGGTCTCAGAATCTTACCAAGCCTTCCAACTCAGATGTTATGTTCCCCAAGGCCCCTATCACTATATGTATCACTTTTGCTTTTACATTCCACAGTCTCTGAATTTCTAATCTGAGGTCTTGGTATTTTCTATTTTTTTTCTATTTTGTTTTTTGTCTTTCTTTCACTTGGAACAGTGATATCGATGATTGACATTCTAATACTTCGTCAGCGGATCCACAAACTGTGTTGGTGGTGGTTGAGTATATTAAAAAAAAAAAAAAAATTATAAAAAGAAATCTAACTCGAGATAATATAAAACAAAGGTTTCTGATATATTAATCAGCAATCTAATAAATGAAAAGTGTAAAAGAATAAATTTTAAAAACAACTAGAATTATTTTTAACCAGAAATCCCAAGGAAGTGTCAAACATCCAATAGATATACAGGCAATAATCCAATGTAAGAAAGATAAATAAACACACTTTCTTTACTATGTTGTGGTCCAACAGTAAATCAGTCAAACAAAAAATACGTTACTGAATATCATCAGTATTCATATTAAAACAAAATATTGTTTTATTATTAATAACAGAGTGCATTTAAAAAGAGACCAATTCTTGCTGTTGACAGCTGGACTAAATGTGTTTTAGATTTGTGTAAAACCCCAACAATTAGCTACATTTATAGTAAACATTTTGGCATAATATAACAATATGTAGGATACATGTGCTGTTAAATGTATCCATATCAAACTGGCATGGAGAGGTTATACTTGTAGATTTGAAATATGTTTTATCCTTTTTTTTTTTTGATTGATTTTGAAGAAGCTTTATTTCATTGGTATTCAAGATGAAGAAGAGCCAGTCACCATGGTTTTCCACATAAAGGTTATAATTGAGTTAAAGTTTAATATCTGTTTCCTTTGATTTTCCAGATTTGTAAAGGAAACTGTTATTCAGTTAAAACAACACTTTTTTGAATGAAATGATACACTCTAAAAGTAGGAATGTGCTGAAGGTGATGGGTTAGAGAGTAGCTAACCTTTATAGAGAGGGTTATCAAAGTTCAACAAATGTTTGAATGAAATGATACACTCTAAAAGTAGGAATGTGCTGAAGGTGATGGGTTAGAGGGTATCAGGATCATTATAAAGAGGATTATCAAAGTTCACGTTGTCTGGTTGAATGAATGGGTTTGGTCCGTCATCATCCTCTTGAGCTTGTAGACGTGCGAAGGACATGCTGGCATCTGAACCCTGCCAATAAATTCAGAAAAATGATTGAAACAATCATCTCAATATTATATAAGGGAAATGGGTTATCTGCCTCAGCCAAAGAAGAAAACAAGGTTATTTAGCCCAGTCAACAGGGAAAAGGGGTTATCTGGCTCAGCCAAAAGGGAAAAGGGGTTATCTAGCTTTACCAACACCATATCTATTGTTAATTCACAAACAGATCTTTGGCTAAGGCAATAGAGAATAAGAGTACCTGATTTTCTCCTTGATTTTATATACTATATCAGTGAGTCACCAGTGACATTCTTTGTTGAAAAGTTTTGATTTATTAACTGTTAATAATGCAATGATAAGTACTTAAGAAAAATACAAAGAAAAATAAATTTGTAAATTTATTTTGTGTAGAGGTGCAGTGAAGAGATCATTTATCACTGGCAGCAAATTATTAATTTATTTTACTATTATATTTGAAATAACATTTACCACTAGCAGCAAATAATTTAAAATGTTTTGTACTATTATATTTGAAAATAACATTTACCACTGGCAGCAAATTATTAACTTTATTTGTTAATTATTGTTTGAAAATATCATTTTTCTGTGGCAGAGAATGATTAATTTGTTCTGTTTCTAGTATATTTTAAAAAGAATGTTTGTTGATAGGTAGTGATTATCATGCTTTGTTTGAATTATATTTGAATAGTTTAACATTTGTTTTGGGGAGCTAATGATTGACTTGTTTTATTTCTATTACATATGAAAAAAACATTTGTTTGGGATAGTAACAGTGATAAAAAGCACAATCCATAATCATGATATATCTCTTGTTACATAAATTCTACAAGGCTACTTTCATTATTTATTTAATTAATTTCCCACCAAGTTTTCTTCTACAAAGTTACAAATGTGTATGTGAAGATTATGTGACTGCATGACTAGTTTTCCAGTCATGTTGCTCTCCATGCCTGAGAATTGCTGATCACTGGTGTAAAGTACTTAGAAAGAATACTGAATATGAAGCATTAACAGACCCACTTTATAAGCAGCATTTTTAATATTTGATTTGTTTGCATACATTTTTACACCATGCCCAATTTTATAAAAGTATATTTACCTGTCTGAAGCGCTTGACAAAATCCATTATACCAGAGGTGTGAGTGTGTCGATAATAGAAAACTACTGCAATGATCACCCCAACTATAAGCAGTAGACTTAATGACACAGAAGTTGCCACTATCTGGACAAAATTACAAATACCAAATATGTCAATTTGTCTAAACTGCATAATTACAAATAATGATTATGCCAGTTTGCCTAAACTGCATAATTACAAATACTGATTATGTCTGTTTGCCTAATCTGCATATTATCAATATTATCACTTATTATCACTTATTATCTGAGCTATATAGGTACAAGTATTATTTATGTAACTTTTGCTTAAGTCATTCAAGTATACAGTTACAACTATTGTGTACATTTTTATTACCTCACAATCACCAAATGAACACATATTCTTTTATAATTTTCCGGCAAGTACATCATGTGTTTTAAAAAAACCTACAAATACTGTATGTAATTTTTGTTATGTCCACAAACAGTACAGTTATACATTTTGTCAGTTTGCTATTAGGTCATCACTTGTACATTGGTGCCTATTCTTTATATTTTCTCTAAAATTTGCCATTTCTACATTATATATTAAATACTAAAATCCACTACCTATTCAATTAAATACTGTTTATATGCTTATTGCATGAAAATCAACAAAGTATGCAATTAACATTACTGCTAGTCATTCCTACGGTCCACCAGTTGTACAATTAAAAATACTGTTTGTGTCATCTCTGAAGTCTACAAAAGTTACAGAAACATTTATGTCACCTGTGAAGTCTGCTAACCACATTTACAATTTTAAAAGTCATTTGTGTGTATCATGCATGTGTGTGTGTGTGTGTCCCACTTTTGCCCAAATTTAAAAATGAAAGTTTAACCCATATCATGCTCCTACACCACTCTTGCATCAGAATGTTATCTATATATATTTCAAACCTTCAAATATATACTTGTGAAATTTTATTAGCAAACACATGTACACATGTAAAGAAATATATGAACATGGTATTTCTAAATGCTTTATAGATAAAGACAATAGATTGGATTGCCTTCCTCAACAATGACAATAACAGATGGATGGTAAAAATGTAGAAGCTTGGGACTTATTTCATGCAGATGATTTAAGACCAAAAGGCAATGATATTTAGGTAGTTTGGTTTTATTCCTCTCTGTTTATCTTGTGTACTGGCCATTTTGAAATATTGTTGCACTGGTCTTTTTATTGAACACTAAAGAGTCTTTCTGTTTACTTTGTAATATGTGCTCTCTATCCTTCAAATGCTTGAAAAAGCACAAACCTCAACATTTTTACCTATTAAATAATGATTAATTATTGTGTAGTGTAATTTTTTAAGCTGGTTTAATTATGTCCAATTTACTTAATAACTATATATTAAATGTACTAATTAACTGATTACACAATAGATAACAATGTTTTACAACACTTGAGCTATCTTAAAAATGAATGTTAGTTTTACAGTGTTCACATGCACACACACACACACCAACAAAAAAAGTACAATAGGCAGTAACTTACATCAGATATAGATTTTGTTGTTTGTCTTTCCTGAAATATAAAAAAGCTGTTTTCAAGTGACTTTGTTTTGCTTGCATTTTCTACACAAGAGAAAATAAAACTATAGCAAGACTTCATATGGTTACATACATTGTTTAGATCTTGAGTAAATTAGAACACAACTTTCCTTAGAAGTTAGTTCATTATGTAATCTCTTGTAATGGAATATTCTTAGAAAAGAAAAAGATGCAGCATTAAAATAAATTAATTGTTGAAAAGAAATATGCTGCAGAGACCTTTAAGGATTTATATACAGTAATTTATTTAAATCAGTCAATGCGCACACACACACACATAAACAACACACATGTAGACATAAACACACACTATGACAGAAGATATATCTACATGCAATTTGCCATGTATAAATGTTTCAGTGGTAACAAAATAAATAAATACTATGATGATCTTTTCTACTGCCTTTCAGAATATCCTGGGCTTTTAGAGCATTTTGATCATTCTTTAGCCATGCTTCACCCAGACAGATTTACTGACATTCTGACACAATCTGGCAAAATATGCTTAATTATCTGTAATAAATTATAAAGGGTTCATGTCATTGTTAAGTTACTGAAAGTCTGGCATAACAGCAGATACTTTGTTTTATGAAAAGAAATAATTTGTTCCATTTCTTCAAGCACACAGATGGGAAAGTAATAAATTAACACATTGCTATGTCAAACAATCATTTAAATTCAGATATATATTTTATTCAATATAAATTGATGCATACTGAACTATTTATTTGAACTGAATTTTGATTATTATTATTATTACTGAAATCAGCATATGCTAGTGATAACTCATGAGAAATATATAAAACACTTTTTAAACTGAGTTAAATAAAATTTAAAATGCAACATTTTTCAATATTTATATAAACATTCATCACATTAATTTGAAATCATCTAAAGTTATAAAATTATGCAAACTGTCATCACAATAAGTTTTAATTTAATTCTAAAGTTGACTGTCATGACTATTTCTTTAGGTTTCAGTGAATTAAATTTTACCATTTGATGAAATGATTGTTCTAGTAGATTGATGTATCCATTTGTTGTTGGGATATTTCGCTCAATCAGACGTATGCCATTCACATAAAACTGGATCAAAATAAAACACACAATAAATATTTTGCTGGTAGAACACTTCTAAAATAGAAACTAAGTTAAGCAAGCTAGTAATATTTGATAAAAAAGTGTATAGCTAAAATATTACAGCAACCCTGAGTAACTGATATGAACAAACACTCAAGTTGTTATTGATGTTTTATTGTATTGTTGGTATTATATGCCACAGTTTCTCTTCTTGCACCTATGTAGTATTAGGTACCAACCAGGCCACAACTGAATAAATGATCATGCACAGACAGAGAGGTAGATGGTTTGTCCCCAATTCAACACATCTAGACACTGGTGTCAAAAGAACAGTCTTATGAATGAACTGAGGACTTCCGTTAAGATCATATATACTCAGTTGTCTATTACATTTAGTAAACAATACAATCTATTAAACACATTAACTCAGAAATATAAGTACTATTAATTATGAAAAACTTCCTAAATTGATTTCTTTAATTAAATTAATTTAATCCTGTAAATTTTAGTACACCCGCTAAGGTGAGAGAGTAAACTGTGACCAGCCTTGTGAATGAATATATTTTTTAGAATGGTTTAGAGAATTCATTAATTTGAAAATGGGGGTATGAAGAAGATTTTTTCAACTAGGATCAGCTAATTTATTTAAAGTTAAGAGGTAAATATGAGTATAATAATATTCTTCTGAATGATTAATGTTACTCTATGCACTTTAATAGAGATAGATATAAATAAGTATACTGTAGATAGATAGAGATAGATATCTGGGCTTCTTTAGTTTTACAACAAACTGCTCAGACCTTTCTGTCTCTAACAAATTGTGATGTAAAGCCAGAAATATGTAACTTAGATCTCAGTATATGTTTCCATCCATTTTGTATGAAATATCTACACCAAGGTAAATTATAAATTGCAAGATATTAAAGGGGTTTGACATCACAAAAATGTTAACATATTCTCCAGGGAAGACTACTAGGTCCAACATCAAACCCAACTCTTCTAGCAGACATCTTGAAGATTTTACTCCTTTGTTAACTTCTGAGTATGTTGCATTCTAAATATATATAATAACAGTGGGAAATATTTGTGCTAATTCTCCAAGAAGCTAAGCTCTTGCAAGTATGGCCACTAAGTTCACATGGTCTGGGTGAAGGTCTATCAATGAAAAAAAATCACAATGATCAAGGCTAGATTTTAATTCCTAATTCTACCCCACAGCCACTCGGTTTTATGTATAAAACAAGAAGTAAAACCTTATGTATTAAGCAGCTCTATTTTGACTATTCTATTATTGAAAAGAACAATGGAGATACAACTTAAGTATATAGATGAAGCTCGCATTTAGTACCATATCAACTTGTAAAGAATAAAGAAATGATAATTAATAATTCAATTCTAACAATACAATTTCATGAAGAAAAGAAATGTATGTGACAATATTGTCACTGGGGATTAAAATTGAAATAAAATACTGTAATGATATAACTTTATTAAAATTTGCACGTAAAGATAAGAAAATTCAACGCTAAAATTTAATTTGAGTGATAGGTATTTTTATACAATAATGCGCCTTTACACTACTTTGTAATTGCTTTTTTTAAAAGTCAGATCTAAATTTTTCAGTGACTTCTAGGATTCATCAGGGGGGGGGGGGGTGTCTTTTAAAACATGCTTATTCAGCTTCATTTAATGTAGTTATAAAAGCAATTTGTTGTCATTTACCTGATCACCAATTTGTTTCCAAAGAAGGGGGAGCCCACTTATGGTAAAGAATTCAGATGAGTTGTCATTAACCATTTCCTGGTTGATTACCAAGGTTTCTGGAATTATGTAGTCATAGTAGTTGTTTGGATCTGAAAACTAAACAAGACCAAAAGTACTTGTGTATATATTTCAGTGTTATTGTGAAGATGCATATACGTATAATAGTGGGATGTCCTTGATAATGGATGATTGTTATAGTAGAATGCACTTGATAATAGATGATTGTTATAGTGGGGTGCACTTGATAATGGATGATTGTTATAGTGGGATGTATTGATAATAATGGATGATTGTTATAGTAGAATGCACTTGATAATAGATGATTGTTATAGGAGAATGCACTTGATAATAGATGATTGTTATAGTAGAATGCACTTGATAATAGATGATTGTTATAGTGGGGTGCACTTGATAATGGATGATTGTTATAGTGGGATGTATTGATAATAATAGATGATTGTTATAGTGGGGTGCACTTGATAATAGATGATTGTTATAGTGGGATGCACTTGATAATAGATGATTGTTATAGTGGGGTGCACTTGATAATGGATGATTGTTATAGTGGGATGTATTGATAATAATGGATGATTGTTATAGTGGGGTGCACTTGATAATGGATGATTGTTATAGTGGGATGTATTGATAATAATGGATGATTGTTATAGTGGGGTGTATTGATAATAATGGATGATTGTTATAGTGGGATGTATTGATAATAATGGATGATTGTTATAGTGGGGTGCACTTGATAATGGATGATTGTTATAGTGGGGTGTATTGATAATAATGGATGATTGTTATAGTGGGATGTATTGATAATAATGGATGATTGTTATAGTGGGGTGCACTTGATAATGGATGATTGTTATAGTGGGGTGTATTGATAATAATGGATGATTGTTATAGTGGGGTGTATTGATAATAATGGATGATTGTTATAGTGGGGTGTATTGATAATAATGGATTATTGTTATAGTGGGGTGCACTTGCTACCTCACCAATGTAGTTAAAACTTTAAATCAAATTCGAACATAACTACGTCCGTCAGCGAAAACAACACAGAACGATAGTGCTAAGTATTAATATAACAAAAATCAAGACAGTGAAAATGAATCATAAAAATAAATATTCATAATGCAATTTATATTTCATCATAATTGTTTTTTTATGCATTCTATTTAGTTCTATTTCTTTGTATATTGAGCTATGTTTACAGATATATTGAAAATGCGAAATTCTTATTTTGTAAACAATATTTAACATGCAGGTAAAAGAGATCTCTACATTTTGAAGTGTAAGAACTACTCACTAAATAAGTATACAATGCAGTCTCAGTGCTAGGTAGGTGGCGTGTGTGTGTGTGTGTAACGTTACATTGTAATGACCTACTCTGCCAGTAGAAAGATATCATGTGTATATAATACTTTTTCTTATTTACTCACAAATATGGGGTCTTCGTCGACTGGAACAAATAGCGTTATCATGGCTTCAGAATCATTCAAAAGGCTGGTGATGTTGTCCACATCAATACAGTCCATTAATCCCTTGTGGTAAACAAGAGAAAAAATGTAATTAGTACAGGTAACGGTAACGAATTACTTACTAATAAGAATCCAAAAAATATATTACTGATCTAGGGTCTATTATGCAAAACCTGACAGCTTAAAAATAAATCAAGTGACAAATTGATGCTAAGTTGAAAAGCTTATATTCAAGTTTTAATGTGACTAACCCACCAGCACCCTAACCACTACCCCGACTCACTGACGTTGATGTCTACGTCTCTCGTTATAAGTAGACTGTTATTTATTAAAACACCAATATGTAAACCGCATATTCTTGACTTCCGGCCTTTGGACTTCTAAATTTTATTTCAGTATTGCAACGCCGTGTTTATTTGCTTGGAATTAGCCAAGTCAGGTTTTAGTTGGAAATATCAAATAGAGTTTATTTTCCAAGCCAGTGTTTGGTCTGGAAATAGCAAAATGTTTATTTGCCAAGCCAGGGTCTGGTTTGGAAATAGCGAAAAATGTATTTGCCAAGCCAGTGTTTGGTTTGGAAATAGTGGAAAATTTATTTGCCAAGCCAGGGTTTGGTTTGGAGAAACACCTCGGTACGGTAGGACTGGTGGAGCTCCTTCCTTGCCAGGAAATAAATCAGTATTTTCCGCACTGTTGAAGACAGAAGTTCTACAAGGCATTGTGACTCACTGTTGAAGACAGAAGTTCTACAAGGCATTGTGACTCACTGTTGAGGATAGAGGTTCTACAAGGCATTGTGACTCACTGTTGAGGATAGAGGTTCTACAAGGCATTGTGACTCACTGTTGAGGATAGAGGTTCTACAAGGCATTGTGACTCTGTTGAAGACAGAAGTTCTACAAGGCATTGTGACTCACTGCTTCGGACATCGTTATGCTCTAACTTCCAAGACAATTCCTGGATCTCTGAAAGAGTGCTGACAAAAGCTTGTTCTGGTAGTCAACTCCGTTAGTACCAGAACTTTGAATCATTACCTGTTCAAATAGTTTTGTCTGGAAATGAGAGCAGAACATGAAGTACTTCTCCACCACGTGCAAGTCCACTGCTCAGCAGAGACCACGACTGGAAACGCTTGGCGGCACTTTCCTGTCGTGAAGGGGTGGGGGGGACATATACTTTCCTATTGCAATCTTAGTTTTATTACCTTGGGGGTGGGGAGGAGGAATATTATACTTGTCCTGTCGCAATCTTAGTTTTAAGTGAAGGAGGAACATATACATTCCTGTTAATGTATCATGATCACCAAGATCATGTCTCACTTTTAGGGAATTGATTTCAAAGTGTAATTTGCAATACATATGGTTTAGAATTATGCATTCTTTATACTTACTAATGTATTAAACCTAATTAAGTATATAGAATTATGCATTCTATACACTTACTAATGTATTAAACCTAATTAAGTATATAGAATTATGCATTCTATACACTTACTAATGTATTAAAGCTAAAACCTAAAACTGATAACCATTTCAAAAGTTTGGTTATACTACAGGATTATCGTGGGTTTCTTTCTCCATTTTTTATTTTGGTGGTGATGATAGGGGAGATAAGTAAATCTGCTCTATAACACGTTCCGTTTTGTTCGTTACTCCCTATCTACCCCAGTCTGCCTACCTTGTAAAAATGTGACACTGTGGAAATCTGAGACAAAGCATTCCAAACAGTTGTCACGCACAACGATCCGTTGCCAACATAGCCGTCGAGACAAGTGCATATTACTTCCCCATTTTCAATCCCATACTCAAGGGAAGACAACTGGCAGTAGGCAAATGGAGAGCAAGTGCTCTGTTTACACAGATCCTCGTTTTCTTTGCACCATGTTCCATTACCATAGTAACCAGGGTTGCAGGAGCATTGCACAGTCTGCTCAGGGATCTGAAAGTTGAATAAGAGAGACAAGTGGAAAGAAAAGTAGCTAGATAATTATTACAACAAAAAAAGTAGTTAGATGATTATTGCAACAAGTGGAAAGAAAAGTGGCTAGATAATTATTGCAACAAGTGGAAAGAAAAGTGGCTAGATAATTATTGCAATATTAAACGGAAACAATGAGAGGAGTGTTCACTGCTTGAGTATTCAATTCACGTATTTGTGGAATGCAGCATGTTGGATATCTGAAACCTTATAGGTCCAAATCTCCAGTTTCATGTAACATAAACATTTGGCATGTGAGATACTGTTCCAAAAGAGATACAGTGACAAACAAAAAAGAATATTTTTTCAATGCATAAACTTTTATGAAACATTGCCCTTAAAAGAAGAAACAAATTGTTAACCTGGTACTTAAAGTATAACTTTATAAAAAGATTGACAATTTAACAATTTATTAAACAATTAAGTTTAGAAATAGGGACAGGCAAATTTACTCTGCCACACTATACATATCTCTGCACATACAAAGACACATTCATACAGTCATGTAGTGCCAAGTGCCAACACCCTCTTACAAACAAAGAAAAATGTTTTACCTGAACTGTACAATTGGCATCACTATGACAACCGCCGTTTTGCGAGTCACACGGAGAGGTACATAAGTACCCATCACCAACATACCCAGGGTAGCAACGACAGTGGACGCCCGAGCCACCCTCTATATCTTCACACTCAGCATTGTTGCTGCAGTTACCGTTCTGGTAGCCACAGCTCTGCTTGCCTGCACAGAAATCCCAAGTTAGCTGTAGGGTATGCTGACAAGTTGGGCGAAATTCGATTTAAATTGTGTTTAATAAAATAAGATATAAATCCATGTTTATGAGTTGGATGCGTCAGTAAAATAAGATACATTTCTGTTTGGTATGCAGAGTTAAAATAGAGTAGTTGTTGGTTAACTGTCAACTATTCGAATTCAAGGCTTGAAATATTTAATCTCTGAACTCTTATGACTGAAGAATTACTTCACAGCCAAAAGATACACTTAAAAAAACAACTCCATTCAGGTACACCAAACCCCAAATCTACAATTACAGATTTTTTTTTCCTTTCTTTTTTAACCGCCACACTCAAACCAATTCAACTAATTTTGCTTGACGATCATCTCCATTTTACCGGCAGTCACCTCAACAAGCACAGATTTGTATTATATTTTTTAAATTGTTTTTAAAAATTGTTGGTGGGTAATTATCAAAAATATGTAATCGTAAAGAAGAGAACTGGCAGATTACTAACACTTATTGGTGAGTCTGTCATAGCGAAGATTAACTTAATGTAATTAACCACAAGCTTTTAGAACTTGTTTTGTTTTCAACATATTGATGTGTAATTATTAAAAAGAAAATACTGACAAACAGATCAAAGTGCTTGCAATTACTGTTAAGAGTCTCTCGTAGCGTACGATTAACTTAGCTTCCTAAGCCTTGCGTGCACCACTCTTTCTTAGCTAAGACTAAGGTGAGAACTGGGCAAACATCAGTTATATTAAGTTTGTTAAAGTGTACGACTAACTTAATCTCTGAAGTCACTTAGCTAAGACTCAGGTCAAATTTTACTGTGGTGTAAGTTTGTCGTAGTTCATGATTAACATAACCACCAAGTCTTGCAGCTTGAACTCGCTTTTAGGTAAGACTTAGCGCCAACTCTGGGCAAAAATGAGGGACGGAAGTGTGTCGCAGTGCACAAATCGTTTAGCCTTATGTTTTGCTAAGCCACATTTACTTCAAAGTTAGGATAGTGTGTATTTGGGGTATCTTGCGGTCTCATCTCATATGGTCAGCTGATAACGCTAAGAGGAGAGGACCAGGTAATTTTTTAAAAGACTAAATGAAAGAAAGCCGTATTTCTCAGCTCTAGTGATTTAAATTTTGAAACTGTAGTTTTATTTGATTTAATGACCACATTTTTAAGAAGAAACAAGGCTACAATGTCAGTCACCAGAGAAAATATTTTCTAAGAAGCAAACACCGATTTATTTCTCAGAGATAAAAGCGATCTGTTTGGGTACAGCTGTATGATGACATCAAATAGATCATTGTTATTCATTAAGTCGCGAAAACGTAACACAAAGAGCTGTTGTTCACTCACTGATGTTGCAGAAAGGGCCCGCCATGTTCCAATCCAGACAAAACTCACACTGGAGGCCCACATAGGGCTGGCCGCATGTGCACCCCCCTAAACTTTGCATGCCCTCGTCACATGTGCCCCTCCCACTACAAGGGGTTTCTGCTCCCCCAGGACACTCTGTGACAAAGATTTGATATTGTATGGCGTCACTGGAAAGAAAATTAGATGGGGGGACACAAAGATAAGAGAGAGAGAGAATGAGAAGAGACAGAGAGGGAGGGAAGAGGCAGAGCAAAATAGAGGTGTGAATGAAAAAAATAAGTAAGGGGGAGAAAGGGAAACATATGAAAAGAGAGCGAAAGAGCAAGATCGAGATAGATGAGAAAAAGTGAGTTAGATGGGGAAGAGAAAACCCACAGATTTCGAAAGATAGGGAAACAGATTTTGAAGAGATGTTAGAGAGACAAACAGCGAGGACAGATCATGAAAGACAGAAGGAGAGAGAGCAAAAAGAGAAAAGATGACACAGAAGTAGTGAGAAAGGAAGGGGATGGCACAAATACACAAAGAGAGAATGAGAAAGCGAGTGTGTGAGAAAAGAAAGAGTGCGTGAGAAAGAATGAGAGACAGGGGGGAGAAAGAGGCAGAAAGAAGATAAAGGAGAGAGATAGAGAAATAATGAGGAAAAGACAGACACATAATGATGGGCGGGGGTGGATGGGTGAGAGAGAGAGAGATTGTAAGAAAAAAGGAATGAGACAGAGAGCGAGAGAGAGATTGTAAGAAAGAAAGAATGAGAGAGAGACAGAGATAACGAGTGAAAGACATAGCAATGAGGAAGAGAGGAGAGAGTGCTAAGGAGACAGATAAATAAATAGAAACACACTAGGACAGACACAGAGAAATAAATAGAAACCCACTTGGACAGACAGAGAAATAAAGGAAACACACTTGGACAGACAGAGAAATAAATGGAAACACATTCGGACAGACTCTAAGAGAAAGAGGGAACGACGAAAGACGTACTGAGACAAATCCAGAGAGAAACAGGAAAGACATAAAATATTTGAATGGAAAAGTAAATATGTATAAATAAACTGTGAGAGCTATTCTCAAGATGGTTAGCTGTTGAAATGAACATTTATTGGTCACATGTGTGTGTGTGTATGTGTGTGCTATAACCCTACTTAATTCTTCTAACAGATAACCAGTTTTATTTGTACTAACCCCACTCATTAGAATGTTGACATAATTAGATTAGGGCTGTACTTTGGGGATATTGAAATGATTAGGGTGGGGAGTTAATAGGTTGTTTATAAGTATACTGGAAGAATTAGGATGGTATCCATATTCATAATACATTGATATGTTTAATCGATTAGAGTGGAGTTATAATTCAGATAGGTTATATAACAGTATGGTGAAAACTTCAGGATGGAATTAATATTCGCAACTGCTCGCATATTATGATGATAGAATGGATTATAGTGGGGCTAATACACAGAACTAGTAGTAAGTTAGTATGCTGGAACAGATTAGAGTGGGACTAATACACAGAACTGGTCGTACGCCGATACTGGTATTATTAGGATGAGTTTAATATCCACAACTGGTCGTACTTTAGTATATAGAATGGTTACGATGGGGTTAATATACACAACTGGTCGTACTATAGTATGTGGAAGGGTTACGATAGGGTTAACGTCCACAACTGTTCGTACTTTAGTATGCAGAAGGGTTACGATAGGGTTAATATCACAACTGGTCGTACTTTAATATGTAGGAGGGTTATGATGGGTTAACATTTACAATTGGTCCTGCAATTTAATGTGTCAGAAAGTCTAGGTTAGGTTCACTGTTTGTAACTAGTCACACGTTATGATGTTGGAAGGATTAGAATGGGGTTGATATTTAAGCGACAATGATCGTTTGTTAATATGTAGAAATGATTAGAGAGAGTTAATACATTGTATAAACATAACTGGGCATACGTTATATATTGGAAGGATTAGGGTGGATTAGTAGATACATAACGGTTGTACGTTATATATTGGAAGTATTAGTGTGGATTAAGAGTTACATAACTAGTTGTACGTTACATATTGGAAGGATTAGTGTGGATTAACAGATACATAACTGGTTGTATGTGAGTACGTTTGAAAGGGATGAGCTAATGCATACCTAATTAGTCGTATGATGAAGTTGAAAGAATACATTTTAAATCTATAAATAAACTTCTAATAATTGTTCCCTAATGATTTGTGCACTGCCGCTCGCTGGCGTGTATATACATGTGTGTGTGTGAGTGACGGAAGTGCGTGTTAATGAGCTTTCTTTAAATTACGTGAGAAGAAATGAAATATAAAACAATAGCAATTTTATTGACGCAATTATTTATTTTTACTGGATTATTTTGTCTTTGATTTTGATCTCAATGCCAGATTAACTTCAAATGAGTATTATTTATGCATTCCAGTTTTAAGATTTGTCTCACGTCTATACCTGAACACTTCGCTCCATAGTGGCCAGCGCAGCACTGCACAACCTGAGGTACAAAATATAATTTTTCGTCACAAGGGAGGTAATAAGAAATACAAAAATAAAGGGAGGTAATAAAAGACAAATCTATGAACACATCATATGGGAGGTAATGGGAAACAAAAGCCACAAAGGAGCAATAAAGAATGCTAAATGTACAATTCGTTAAGGATGGAAAACGTTATGCAAAAATCACAAGAGAAATAATAAAGAATTAGAATATGTATAAAGGCAAATGAAGACCAACACAAATAAAATAAAACAAATTTATTTTATATAATTTACTCTAATTAAATGTAGTGTATTTTGTAATATAATTTAATGACGGCTACCATAATATTGAGATAGTCTTCATCAAAGTCTGAATAAAATCTGTAATAAATTCAAAATGCCAAGTTTGTTTGCAATGACTGATCAATCCTTGAAATCGTTATCAGTGTCACGTGGTAATATCAATATCCCAATGTAAACAAACAAATTCCCACGCACATACAGATCTTCAAATGGCGTCAGGTATCCTATGCCTGAAATTACGTTATTATCGCTCTGTCACCTTAAGTTCCAGATCAACAACACCAAACTAAACAAGAATTAAAATAACGACAGCGCTAATTTAACTCGGGCGTCAGACTTGCTTCCATAATTCTAAATTTACTCTGCCAGAAAATGTCAATATGGTAACAAATGACAGAGGCAAACAAACGAATTATTTTTTTAAAAAATCTTTGACAGTGCGAACTTACTAGTTATGTATACTTACCGACTCCTCTCGTTCACACAGTCTGCGACACCCAAGATACTTGTGCTCATCCCCGTCGTCATCGGTGATCGTGTACTTGCAATGATGACGTTGTACGTAGCTCGAATTTCCGATCCGGAAGCCCTTGTCGCATAGCAACGCCGAATAATTAAAGCATGCGCCACACAAACCCTGCAGGTAGTGTAGAGATACTTTAAAATAAAACAGACAACTTGTTCAGAGCATATTAATTAACTTTTGTTTTGATGAAAATATTTACTTAAGTGTTTTTTAAGTTGGGGAGGGGGAGGGAAGAATCCAAGGATGCCAGAACCATGTTAATTTGAAATCTTCATGACGCAACATTAATTAAGATTTAATCCCGTTTCAGTGAAAAAGTATCCAAATGTGTCTCTAGGACGTACTACCTCTTAATACAATTATTTTTTTTTAAAAGTTTTTAAATATAAACTATAAAATCAGTAGTACATTAAAATGGATGCATGTGAATACGGCCATCTTCGAGTTTGTTTTATTTTCTTCAAAATTCTTAAAATTTTGCTTCGAGAGGCTGCTAAAATAAAATAATATCTTGGAGGACTTAGTGTCATCCAAATTTACTGTTCAAATCTCTGTTGCACCGAACATCAGGCTTTCAGAGGAATAAATAAGTGTTGTCCACTGCGACACCGCAAAAAAAGAAAAGTTCATCTGATTTAAAGTGACATGGTAAGATCAAGAATGACAACAATAGGAATTGTTGCGAATTATCTGTTTTTTTAAAAAATGTTAATAGTTACTTTAATGCATAGTGTGCTTTGTGCATATTTATTATTTTCTTTTTTTACATTTCAATTAAACGACAAGGAAATATTCTTATCTAAGGGCTAACAAAGACAATTAATTGTATTTCTTCAATAAGACAGACTTTAACAGCACAAAAATTTAAACAATATAAATCAATATGTTTGTATTGCCTGGCTTCCGATTTTATTCGTGATTGTGTCCAATCACATTCCAAATGCTTTAAATGAACATGCTATGTCACACACAAATTGTGTCCAATCACATTCCAAATGCTTTAAATGAACATGCTATATCACACACAAATTGTGTCCAATCACATTCCAAATGCTTTAAATGAACATGCTATATCACACACAAATTGTGTCCAATCACATTCCAAATGCTTTAAATGAACATGCTATATCACACACAAATTGTGTCCAATCACATTCCAAATGCTTTAAATGAACATGCTATGTCACACACAAATTCTGTCAAGAAAGTGAGTGACGGTATATGTGTATGCGTGAGTGCGTGAGAGAGAGGAATAGAAAACGGGAAGGAAAGAAAGCAAGTGGGTGTATATATATATATATATATATAAGAGAAAGCGAGAGAGAGGGAGAGAGAGAAGAGAGAAAGAAAACTAAAATGAGAGACCCCGGTGCGTGCATGCTTGCATGGGTCTGTGAGAGAGGGCGTGAGAGATAGAAAGTGTGAGAGAAGAAAGGAAGAAAGAGAAAAGCTAGAAAGAAAGATAGAGTACGACTGTGTGTACATATGAGAGAGGATACGTGTGTGTGGGGTTGTAATTGTTGTGCGAATATGTGTGTGTGTGTGTGAGTGTGTGTGTGTGTGTTTATGTGTGTGTGTGTGCGTGCGAGAGAGAGAGAGGACATAGTATGCTTGTGTGCGCGACTCTTTTTCTGTGTGTGTGTGTGTGTGTGTGTGTGTGTGTGATTGTGTGTGCGTGCGTGTTTGCCTTTTTGTGCATTTGTTTATACAGGAGTGAGCACCTCTCTTTTCTTCTCTCTCTATATGTGCGTGAGTGTGAGAGAAAGAAAAAGGAAAGCGGTAAGTGGTAGTGGGTGGAAAGAAAGAAAAATGCTGATTGCCAGATTTTGTCAAGGGAATTTTGCAATGACTCTTTAACAAACTCTATTATAAGGGACATCGTCTCATGTATCTATCTATAGTTCTACACAATGACACGAGGAGTGATAAATGATAAAAGGGGCGATAACCAAATAAATAATATAAAATCTTTATTATGACAGTTCTCCAAGTGCATTGAATCAAATAAAGAAATAAATCCAACGTAATAGCGCAGTGACATCAAATAAATGTGAATGGCGTATTTTCAAGGACAGTAACCCAGTAAGAGAATTATTGAGAACCCCACCACCAAATTAACAAAAATACATCATTTCATAGTTGTAACATAAACGAATAGAGAAGGAATTAATATTCGGGGTATTAATTAAATTAATTTAATAACTATTCCTTATGACCTCGCTTTAGTTCACTCAAAACACAGGAATGAACGCGAACAGTTCACTGAATGCTAACAGTATAGATTAGAACAAGGGAGGTAATACAGGACCTTATACTTAGTTATCTCTGCACAGTATTAAAGTGTTTATGACAGTGGAATATAGATGTCAGAGAGTGACAAAGTAAAATACAAATGGAAAATACACTCTTCACAACAACAAAAAAATAGACAAAATAGTCAGCTTAAATTGACAAACTGTGCCAGTTAAGCATATCAGGCAATAAATTGCCTCTCATCATTTATTGCGACGTAACGGCGTGAGACTTTTATCGGAGACAAAAGTAGGCATGCACACACATTCTCACATTACCTACCCTCACCGGACGAATTACTCTGGTCAGTCGAAACTAAACTGACAAATAACAAATGAGTGAGCGAGAACCAATCGCTATTTGCTGATTAAAAACAGAAATAGCTTCACACCTCTCCGACATTAATTCATGACGATAAAAGATCAGACTTCTTTTTTTAGAAGAGAAATCTACACGACTAATCTAGGATGTTTTTCAAAGTTTGGCGTTTAAGCTAAGGGCAATGGAGGTGAGTGTCATTCATCATATAACGCAAGGTCACGGAAATGGAAATTAGACGCATGAATCAATTTGTTTGGAACACGCACACACACACACACACACACACAATCTTTTACATTCACATTTACATACACCCACACTCTAATCTCTTACACTGTCACTCGCTCGTTCTCTCTCCCTTTTAATTTCGTTAATTTTATTTTAAATTTCTTTCTACACCCAGGCAACGTCATTTTGTCCTGTTAGTGTGTATTGTTTTGTCCTGTTAGTGTGTATTGTTTTGTCCTGTTAGTGTGTATTATTTTGCATAGTTAGTGTGCATTGTTTTGTCCTGTTAGTGTGTATTGTTTTGTCCTGTTAGTGTGTAACTATTATTGTCCTAAGTGTGTATTGTTTTGTCTTGTTAGTGTGTATTGTTTTGTCCTGTTAGTGTGTATTGTTTTGTCTTGTTAGTGTGTATTGTTTTGTCCTGTTAGTGTGTATTATTTTGTCCTATTAGTGTGTATTGTTTTGTCCTGTTAGTGTATATTATTTTGAAAATGACAATCTGGTACGAAATGTTGTTCATATGTCTGCTTTTGATTATTTTTATGAAAACAAATTCCAGACTAAAGACTGTTCTGGGACCACAATAAAACAAATTTAAATGTCAGAAAAAAAATCCTCTTAAAGTATTTTGTACTAAAGAGTTAACGCACGAAGAAAGAAGAAGAATTATATTTGAGTATCAAAATTCTGAAATCATAAGTGGATAAGTAGCACAGTGAATAGTCGCTGTCTTAAAGTACCCGTGTCCATCCTTACCCAGTCCCGTTTCATTTACAAACTACCTCTGTTAATTCTCGATACTACGTACCTTTGTCCCAACTTATCCAAGTCTAGACTCAGCTCAGCCACTTAAGTCCTAGTTTTAGCTCACTTTTGTTTTTCTCCAAAGTACCCCGTTCAGTCCCAACATTCTATCTCTCTTATTTGACCCACGTTTCACCGAATGCCATTTGCACTAATTAGCCCCGATCAAGCAGGAAAAGATAAGTCTCAAAACAAGTGCACAGTTGCTGTTCGTGAGCGTGGACAGGAAGGAAAAGGTATACTTACAAAACTAGTGGTGATTGTCTGTTTGTTGCAGAAATTCAGCACTGGAACTAGCAGGCCGCCGATAATGTGAACGACCCCCTCCATAGTCATGACGTTAGCTTCAATAATTTCCACGTTGTTCACAAATACCTGGAATGAGACAGTTCATTGAGTCACGACAACAAGTGTGTATTACTGCAGACTTCGGATAGTTGGATTTAGAATTTATCTTTGTTAGGTTTTCCTTTAGTGATTTCTTTATTTTCCCCCCTCTTTTACAGCAAATATTTTAAACGTATTTTAAACATCTCCACATTTGTCTAGTACTGTTTTATTATTTTTTTTCCTTCGCACTTTTGCTTCACTGTTGATAAAGCAGCGCTGAAAAAATTCATCTTTAAAATTTGCTGTAATGATCCTTTCATGTTACTACTGTTGTCTAATTCACATTTTAAAATATTTATAATAATCTTTATTAAATGACACTTTACATTTAATTGTGAAACATTTATGTTTCTACCTTAAACCCTTCGATAATATTAAGCTGCAGAATTTCAAAGTCCAATATTTTTTTTAAATGTAAAGTTTTGAGTCAAGTGGAAGGCGGACGAACACAGGCAAAGAGTTACACAGCCAGACATACAGATACTGACATAGATAGATAGACAGACAGACAGACAGACAGACAGATAGATAGATAGATAGATAGATAGATAGATAGATAGATAGATAGATAGATAGATAGATAGATAGATAGATAGATAGATCTCGGTAGCTGTGAGGTGAAGCCAATAGTCTCGCACTTCAGTTTATGCACTGGAACCCGGATGTAGGCTATCATTGAGATTTTTATATCGATTCTCACCCTCTCTCTAGCTCACAACTGCTGGAGTTCGTTTTTCACTTTTTGTAAGTGCTTAGAGATACGAGAATTAGTCAAAGAAATGCGTTATTATTATGATTATTATTATTCAGTTTTTCTTCCACGACTTCTGTTGACTGTCGGTTGTGAACCAACGTCTCGGAATCTCTTATTAAGATTCTGGAAGATACAAAGTTTACAGAGGATGTGCGCACTCCAGAGGGCGCTAATTTTAGTAGGGTGGGGGGATGTGGTTTCCAGAGAGTTTATTCAGATATAATTATGAGAGATAGAAATTGACAATGACGGGCGACAGAAGGAAATGCAAAGAGATATGTTTGCTGACAGAAGAGTTGTCTTACTTTATCGCCGTTGTAATTCTTGCATTCTCTCAAAATGAAATCCTGTATAATCTTTGAATTATTTCTTACTTTTCTCACCAGTTAATCCTTGAATTCAGTCATCAATTAATCCTTCTCTTATCTCCCTATGTTAATACACTTCTGCACTATGATTATTTTATGTACATTATTTTAATCCTTTGTGTTTCTCAGTACTCAGTCCTTCATTTATCTCAATGCATGCATATAATTCTGCAATTATGACTATCTTCTTAACATTAATGTGTATCCAATTATTATTATTGCACTGAATCCGCTTATTATTTCAATAATTAAATCTTTTAATTCCCCCGCATTGACTTGCTAAAACGTCACAAATATTCTCATTTTGCTTAAGCACATTTTGCTTAATTATTTTCAAAACTTTTTCTGAAAGTTTTATTTCATTTTTCTCTTGTTTTCTACCTTAGTATGTAAAGAATGTCCACTTTTAGAAAGTAATTCAATTTAGCATACTGATTTTATTCTGCAAAATAAATTAATCAAGGTAGACTAAAGCTCACATTTTTTACTCTGTTAATATTTTACTAATTGCATTGAAAATGTCTTTGTGAAAATTATTATTAATAGTAGTATATTTTATTTTTGCATACGGTTTGCTTGTGCGGATATTTTATTTGTGTGTGTGTGTGTGTGTGTGTGTGTGTGTGTGTGTTTGTGTTTACAATGGTTACATGCTTATGTAGACTTGTGTGTGTGTGTGTGTGTGTGTGTGTGTGTGTGTGTGTGTGTGTGTGTGTGTGTGTGTGTGTGTGTGTGTAGGGGTGGTGGTGGTTATGTGCTTGTGTAGGCCTGGGTGAGTGAGAGTGGGTTAGTTGCTTGTGTATGTATACAATGTGTATGGTTCTTTGGTTTCTGATTTTAGTATGTCTTGATATCGATGTTATATGCTTGTGTTTGTGCATCAATTTGTGTCTGCACGATGTGTCAGTGTACTTCATACATTTTCTATGTTAAATAAATCTTGGACTTGCTTTCAGTGGATGCTTGTGTGATGGGGTGTCGGGTGTAGTGCTGTGGGTCACTACAGGATGTGAGATGAAAACAATGAGGATGGAGAGAACAAAACGTCACAAGCTTAACAAGAGAGAACCACAGTAAGATATGAGAACACGTAACTCCGTGTTTTACATCTTACGTGAGGACTTTATTAAGAGAGAACCACAGTAAGATATGAGAACACGCAACTCTGTGTTTTACAGCTTACGTGAGGACTTTATTAAGAGAGAACCACAGTAAGATATGAGAACACGCAACTCTGTGTTTTACAGCTTTCGTGAGGACTTTATTAAGAGAGAACCACAGTAAGATATGAGAACACGCAACTCTGTGTTTTACAGCTTACGTGAGGACTTTATTAAGAGAGAACCACAGTAAGATATGAGAACACGCAACTCTGTGTTTTACAGCTTACGTGAGGACTTTATTAAGAGAGAACCACAGTAAGATATGAGAACACGCAACTCTGTGTTTTACAGCTTACGTGAGGACTTTATTAAGAGAGAACCACAGTAAGATATGAGAACACGTAACTCCGTGTTTTACAGCTTACGTGAGGACTTTATTAAGAGAGCCACATCAGCCCACCAAACTCTCTTCTCTCCTCTTCATCACGTGTCTCTCTCTTCCTCTCACGCACATACACACCTAACGTTATAGCCTTAAAGTGCTGGCTGCCATGCAAACCCCATTTGGCAATTTGCTATGCACAAGAAAAAATATGAACTAAATATCTGTTCTGTGCTTTCCTGCTTTGGTTTAGATGTAATTTACTCCTAAACTACTTAGAATTATATAATGTTTATACTATGTGAGGAAACTACAATAATTACTCTGTAAATACAACTCTTTCCTAACATATAATTTACAAGATAAAGTACAAAATAAAATAAATAACTATATTCGTTTGATGGGTGAAACATGCTCACACACATAAATCATAAAATGCACTAAGAAAATAATATAAACTATTTCCTATCTAAATACATGAATGTCAGCTTTAGTTAATAAATCCATAAAACATTGTACAACAATAAAAGCATGCACTCTAACATGGCATAACGCATTAAGTACTAACAACGTACCATGCCAGGCTATTTAAAACAAAGCAAGCGCTGACCTAATTTTGTTGCATCAGTGAAACAAAAAGTGCTGTCACACGTACACACACATTCCAACTTGTAATTGTTAATAATTGTCAATTCTTTTATTAATGCTTTTGATTCGAGAACTAAGATATTATTATTTTCTTTTGCTGAGATTTTTCTACCCACTCTGACCACCACACCACCAGTCAATCACTTCTTTAAACTTTCATGTTTACATAGTTTTATAAATTAAATCCACAACAGGCATTTTTTTATGATTCATTAAGTACATAATCTGAATCTTCTTTTAGTATTTTTCACTTTCATCTGAACCTGGTGACCGGGGTCATGACCAGTAATTAAGCGCACCTCTGATTCTCTAGCGATTACCAGTGTGAAAGATGAGAGATGACATGCGGGTCATAAGAGATAGTTTCTAACATTCACGACAATCATTGCAAGAAATAGAACTTTTGCATGGCCTACACTTGGCTCGTGAAAATAACTTTAAGAAAATAATACTTCTTTTTTTTTTGATAAAGAAAAATCAGATAATAGTGCTCACGTGACCAATGTTACATCATGTAAATCATGTCCCGATTTTTTAGCTCTTACCATCGCAATAACAGAGATATTATTGATATAAACAGTGCCCTCATAAAAAATAAATTTCCTGTTTTTATAAACTAATGTATTTTTACTGAGTGAATGCATGCCTGCATGACCAAACAGCAATGAACTGATAAGTAAACTCACAACGACTTCACTTAAGAAGACAAATGGCATGTTTAGCTATGATTTACCCTAAATGAAATGGCATTATTTATTTGTGAACACGAAGCGAGTTATAAGGCCTTGGGATAATACTTGAACCGATTACTTAGATCAGATGCCATTTTCCAAGTCCACGCACTGACTGACCCTCTTAAAGTTCGGTTAGTCCGTGATTAAATTCTCATATGAGACTGACACTTCGAAACAGTACTAAGCAAGCGAGAGTTGCGCGCCTTTGCTATACCAACCCTGTTGAGCTTGTACTCTGACGACAAAATGTTTGAAGCAAGCGAGAGTTGAGCCCCCTTGCTACACTGTCTCGGGCATAAGCTTCAAGAGGGACATATTCTATAGTAGAAAGACACACACTAAAGCAAGACTGAGACTATATACTTATAAATTAAAATAAGAGGCCGTTGTGAAGGTAATACTTAAAATGTAAACCATGTATAAAATTATAATAAAATTAAAGAAGCTTAAGGAAACCCCGCATCGATCGAGCAGGGGAGAAGTTTGTTACAAGGTAATAGTATGAGAGCAGGCAGTGAGTGAGTTGAGTACGTGAGTGGGCAGTAGGTGAACGGCGAGTACGTGAGTGAGCAGTGAGTGGAAAGTATGTGAGTAGACAGTAAGTGAGTGGAAAGTATGTGAGTAGGCAGTAAGTGAGTGGAAAGTATGTGAGTAGGCAGTATGCCGACAATATAAGAGAGAAAGAAAGAAGTGACACTGCACAATTGTGCACTAAGAATGACGTCTTGGTTATGCAGCCAACAATTAGTCAGGTGAAAGTCAGAAGAACTGAATAGTATATCGAGTTTAGAAAGCCCCTTTGGAAAGTAAAACTTCACCACTGTGTGTCAGTGAAGTTGGTAATTTGTATTGTAGTTTCTTACTGTAGTGAATGAATGAAGAATAAGCATTACTTCACTCTAGTCTAAATTGTATTTCTAATTATAATTTTATATTAGAGATCGGTAAGAAGCTAAAGCAACAATAGAAATACGTAAATGAAGAAAATTGTATATTAAAGGGTCATCGTTGTCTACTTCGACTGAGGTCACTCCTTCCCTACTTTCACCCTCCATACTCTGACTGAGGTCACCTTTCCTACACTGACTGAGATCACATCTTTCCTACTCTGAGGTCACAGCTTTCCTACTCTGACTGAGGTCACATCTTTCCTACTCTGACTGAGGTCACTTCTTTCCTAATCTGACTGAGGTCACAGCTTTCCTACTCTGACTGAGATCACATCTTTCCTACTCTGACTGAGGTCACTTTCCTAATCTGATGAGGTCACTTCTTTCCTACTCTGACTCAGGTCACATCTTTCCTACTTCGACTGCGGCTTACAGTAACTTATTCAAGTTCTACTTTGGTGTTGAATTCAGAGTCTACATCGATTGAAATGCTATCGCACATGTGTGGGCGTTGTATCGTCAGAGAATCAAAGTGAGACTTGTGTAAATCAAGCATGATGGGACAGCACGACCTACGACAGTGACAGTTAAGTAATGTTTAGGCAAACCAGTGGAACTTGACTACACATATTCTAAGACTGTGAATTGTGCACAATGTTAAGCGAGCAGAAAGTTGCCAAGAGGAAATCGATATATAGAAGATTGACCTGTAATGAGAAACTCACCGGAACAATTCGAGGAGGGTTTGGTGGTTTTTACTTTTTTCTTTTTGAATTTTTCCCTTATATTAAATGTTAATTGTTAACTCTTTTTCCCCCCGCGTTACTGATAGCGTATTGTTAAGTGTAACTTTACATGTAACTGTAGTGTCATAATTTGAAACTTTACATGTAACTCTAACATAATAGTCTGCATTGTTTAGTTTTGTCGCAGTATTACTGCGTACGAGCACGAGCCAGTAGTAGACCATCGCCCGAATAATAACCAGTCAATTACCTGCATCTATAGGTATCTTTGGATTAAAGCCTTCAGTCCTGTAGTACTTATGAGCTATCCGCTTACGTACAAGCCACCCCACACATCATATGACAATTAGCATGTAAAATATTTTTATTGGGATTTCTAAAAGAAAAAAAATCACATTTAAAATTATAAAATAATTAATATTCACCTTGATGAAACTTGTGAATAATCTATCGCCAAGTGACGTCGGTAAACAAAATGTATAGTTTATGCATGTAAAGTCACCATATTGCTTTAAGTCTTAATTTACCCATACGCCATTTCATATACTACTGCTTGCCAATAAATAAAAAAAATAAATGCAAGGGTTAACAACAACAACAACGACGACGAGTGGAGCGTGATGCGTAATACGACTAGAACATAATGCCACACAGTTGTGCTCGGTCAAAGACAATTCAATTTTTTTTTTTTTTTAACGAAACCAAGGGAAATAACTTCTTAACATAATTGGCCGCTAGGATTCGCTAACTTTGTCAATAAAATCCCGTGCTTCATATATTTGCACTTAACACGATCACAAACGATTGGGGGAAAAATGTACACACAGAGAAATACTCTTGCAAATGCCTTTTCTTTAAAAGAAATTTTTAACCTGAATTAAGACGCTCACTACTCTTAAAGACTAGAAATAATTGCTTTACAAAAACGCAAACCTACGAATTTATTTCGCTTGCCATTTGGATATGTCGAGTCTATGTTTCGCTAGGTCAAAAGGTTATAGGCAAAGAATTCCGAATCTTTAGATGAATTATCCAGAAAATTGTAAAAGTGCATTTTTCTTCAGGGAATTGTTCCTGCAGTCCCAATCGGTCTCTTACGTGTTAATTGACTGCATGCTAGGTCATGATGACCTCACGCAAAATAATCTTGATCGATTGGGTGTCTGCGTCAGTCCCAGGGAAGCTGATTCTGACTATGTTTGAATGAGAGCTAACATTTTGTGTGTGTGTGTGTGGAAATGCGATGAGTGAGAGACTTTTATTCCAGTGGAATGATCTTAATTAAAGGTAAATAAATAAGGCACGTTTCAGTCATATCAAGACCACATTTCTTGATACTTAATGCCGGTGAACTGTACTGAGAAGCATGAGACGGTAATGTAAGTTAAGACTGGAGGTAAGGAACGGTAATGCCGAGTACTGATTGCAGATTACATATATGAAAATAAAATTACAGAAATGCCATCAGTTGGAATAGAGGCATGATTATCGTATGTCTTAAAGTGAGACTAAATAACTGTACATCACTTGAAAATAAATCATAATTATAAATTATATCTTAATAAAAGACTGAATTCATGAAACCAAACAAACACGTCATATGACTTAAGATTGAATTCATGAAACCAGATAATCATATTATATGATGTAGACTAAGGAACCATCATATGACGTAAGACTGAAACCACGAAACTAAACAAACACGTCATATGACGTAAGACTTAATTCTCGAAACCAAATAAACACGTCATACGACTTGACACTGACTTAACAAGTCGTATAATGTAAGACTAAGAAACCAAACAAACACGTCATAGGACTTCCATTGAATTCACGAAACCAAATAAACACGTCATCTGACGCAGAACTGAATCAACGCAATCGAATGAGCATGTACTGTAATGTAAGATAAACCCACACACTTAATTAAACATGTCATGTGACGTCAGATGAAGCCTCTAAACCAATCAAGCACGCCATGTAACGTAAAATAAAACCACTAAACCAATGAAGTACGCTATGTGACGTCAATAAACCAATGAAGTGCGCCATGTAAAGTTAGATGAAGCCTCTAAGCCAATTAAGCACGTCACACCTATATAACAACACAAGTAATCGTTTGACGGCAGACTAAATTTACAACAAATGAACATAATGTCTTGTTAATTTATGACCAAATTAGCATATCACATGGTGGAAGTGAAGTGAAATGAGAAGTAAAGGGTAAGAAAACATGAATAGACGAGAAGAACGCAAATAAAATATTTTTTTGTAAAACTAGTATATAACCAAATGACTAGAAATCTTACGATCTAAGACAAGGTAAGGCCTAGTGACTAGGATGTCCTATGATGTAAGACTGAATGCACAAAAGAAAATAATATTTTTTTCCAGGTAGGGTGGATACACAAAATACAATGATAAGAATTCTACTAACGCAAGATTGCATACACAAAAGCAAACAAGAATGTTGTGTGACGTAATTCTGTAAATACAAAAGCAAACACGGATGTAGTGTGACGTAAGACCATAAACACAAAAACAAGCAAGAAGTCCGTGTGACGTAAGACTGTAAACACAAAAGCAAAAACGAATGTCGTGCGACGTAAGACTGTAAACACAAAAGCAAAAACGAATGTCGTGTGACGTAAGACTGTAAACACAAAAGCAAAAACGAATGTCGTGTGACGTAAGACTGTAAACACAAAAGCAAAAACGAATGTCGTGTGACGTAAGACTGAATAATCACAAACATAAAAGAACATCGTATGACGTCAGAAAATAAAATGATATGAGAGTCTTGTTGTTGAAGAATGAAAGTAGATATACACACACACGCACACAAATAAAATGTTTAACTTAAGAATTAATATACAAAACTAAGAAAACAAATGTTGAGATGAAAGGATGAATACACAATCAATTTTTCTTTAAGTCTTGTAACGCACGAATGATTACACAAAACACCAATGAGAAAGTCTAGTGACATAAGAATGAATATACTGAATATACAAAAATCAATTTTTAAAAAAGGTCTAGTAACGCACGGATAATCGCACAAAACACCAATAAGAAAGCCTTGTGATGTAAGAATAAACACAAAAAAACTGTGTGACGTAAGATGAATGCAGGGAATCAAACCTTGTCTCCAATAGTGCGAAAAAGAAGCTGATGCTTTGAGCCCAGTAAAGTATCCACTGATTGGTTGTTGTCCACGGCAGGCGTCAAAACAATTGACTCTAGAATGTAATACTTCAAATAGTCTGCAGTCTGCCAAATACAACAAAAAGAAAACATAAATGGATGAAAGGATAAATTTACAAGGATTTTATTTTACTTCACGCTACAGTCTGGGATCCTGTCGAAATAGAAGACTCTCGGGGATGGGAACCGGACACGGATGAATGGACGTGAGAGATGAAGACATACTCTGGAATCTACGACTTTTCAAAATCTGGACTGGAACGGAATGAACATTGACGTTCTATTCGTGTTAATTATATGTGTGGCTAAAAAGTGTCAGATTTAACTCTGTGTTAATAATATGTGTGGCTAAAAAGTGTCAGATTTAACTCTTATATGTGTGTTAATTAAAAGTGTCAGATTTGACTCTGTGTTAATAATATGTGTGGCTAAAAAGTGTCAGATTTAACTCTGTGTGTTAATTAAAAGTGTCAGATTTGACTCTGTGTGGCTAAAAAGTGTCAGATTTAACTCTTATATGTGTGTTAATTAAAAGTGTCAGATTTGACTCTGTGTGGCTAAAAAGTGTCAGATTTAACTCTGTGTTAATTATATGTGTGGCTAAAAAGTGTCAGATTTAACTCTTATATGTGTGTTAATTAAAAGTGTCAGATTTGACTCTGTGTGACTAAAAAGTGTCAGATTTAACTCTTATATGTGCTTTAATTACATCTGTGTCTAAAAATTGTCAGATATAACTCTTATATGTGTGTTATTATATATGTGACTAAAAGTGTCAGATTTAACTCTCTGTGTGTGTGTGTGTGTGTGTGTGTGTGTGTGTGTGTGTGTGTGTGTGTGTGTGTGTGTGTGCGTGCGTGGTGGTAATTATATCTATGACTAGAAAGTGTCAGATTTAACTCTGTGTGTGTGTGTGTGTGTGTGTGTGTGTGTGTGTGTGTGTGTGGTGGTGGTGGTGGTAATTATATCTATGACTAGAAAGTGTCATATTTGACTCTGTGTTAATTATATCTGTGACTAAAAAGTGTCAGATATAACTCTTATATGTGTGTGTTAATTATTGACTATAAAGTGTCAAATTAACTCTGTGTGTGTGATAATTATGTCTGTGATCATAAAGTATCAGATGTAACTCTGTGTGTGATAACTATATCTGTTCATTGATTGATTGAATCTAGGGGGCGCTTCCGCCGCTTTCGCGCTATATCTGTTCAGTCAAACTGGCAAATCTAAGTACATTAACCCTGTTTAGAAGAAGAAAGACTACAGAGACACATACCAATTTTAATGCAATAAAATTGAGGCTCTTTACAAATGCAAGGCCTTAGGCACGTTAATTAGAAAGAGGGATGGGGGTAAAAGGTGTAAGTAGGTAGAGTGGGTATTTCACTACTGCGCTTTAGAATAACGTAAAGGAAAAGTCGGTGCACAGACACAAGGGGAGAGAACAAAAAAAAAAAAAAAACAGAAGAAGAAGAATAGCGAACAAAAACAACCATTATACGTGCTGCAACTACTAATACTGTGACTACCACTCCTACAACAAAGACTGCTACCTACTAAATAGAAAAACTTTCGAAGAAGACGAATGATAATAACCCTTGCAATAACAATAATAATCATACAGGTCAGCAGCAATAATTAATCGATGTAGCTGTTCCAAGTGATAGAAATCTAAAAACAAAAGAAAGAGAAAAAATATCATTCTCTTATATTAGAAATCCAAAGATTGTGTAATGTCAGAGCAAAAGTTTTGACGGAGAGGCTATCTGCATAAATTACCTGTACAACACAGAATTGCCCAAGTGCTAAAGGCAGCGCTCAGGAATTCTCACATCCTCCGAAAAACCTTGGATCTTCAAGAATCTTGTAAGATTTTGAGATCTTAGTTCACGACCGAGTCAACAGACGTCGTGAAAAGAAAAAGGATTAATAATAGTAATAACAGTAATAATAGTAATAACAGTAGCAATATCTCAATATTCAATCACCGTGACAGAATAAGTCAAAATAATGTGGGACTCTAAAATAATAATAAATAATAATAATTAATTAACTAATAAATTAGATCGGCGCATTGGAAGTTTATATATATGTTTTGTGTTTATTTTTTATATCCAAAAATAGCTATTAACGCTGCAGAAGCAGCCGACTGGTAAAGGGCGGTAACTAGAGGAACCATAAGAACCAAAGCAAACTCTGATAAGCAGCTTTAGGAAACGAACCTCTAGGCAAACAGTCTCCATGGGCGTGTCATGCAAACACTAATCATGTGCAGCATCTCATTTCTATGACAAGTGATTTTTTTCTCTAATCTCTTCGGAATACAAAATTAGAATTTAGTTTTTGATTTACTGGATTTTATTCCCAGCATTTCCTAGCACTGATGCGGAGCAGATGTCATCAGTTTCTTGTAGTTAAGTCCCCTTATGTCACCATAACCGAATCCATGCATTTTAAGTTTTAATGAAACTCTAAATAATTGTTTCATTTGAATTTAACGACCACTTCGTATGCTAGTTGCTTTTACGGACAGAAAACTATCTAAAGACGGTTAACCTGAATATTAGTAAGATAAAAAGAAATACTGACAAAAACACTTTGAAAGTGTAAAGGAATAGAGTATAGTTTGATTAACTAGTATGTGATAAAGGAATATGGTTTAAGTTCCATTGTGATCAAACGATACAATGAAACAAAATTCTCAAATAATCAAAGTTAAGCCAGCAACTAGCCACTAGAATGCGGTTTAAAAAATTAAAAAGAGAGAAAAAAAGGACTTGATAGCAACATTGCAGTAAATCTTGAGATATGTAGACATTTGTGTACAGTACATGAAATTATACTTACAATGGTGTGATTGAAGGTTTCTGGTGTGAATACAGTATTGTTGGGCACAAACAACGTATATTTATCCATTGCCTGTAACTCTTCAACCAAACCTTTTCTCTGAAAGGGAAACAAGGCCATATATATAGAGACAGGAAAACAGCCAGACAAAGTGATAGACAGAAAAGAAGATAGAGTAAAAAGAAAGAAAGAAGATATTGCTGTCACTTTTAAAATAAAAAGCCAGTTTGCACATTCCAAGACAATTCTAGTTTACCATGTCACAAATCGTAAGTACTTTGTTCTAGAACACCTTAAATTAAATTAAATTAAATGTAATAATATCAAAAGCTGCTCCTGTATGCTTATTTGTTTCTTTGTTTGTTTGTGGCTAGAATGTTATTTCACAACTACTTTTTAAAGCATAAAATAACAGTTTAATTCATTCAACTCAAAATTTACTACAGTAGGTGACATCATTTCATCATAATCACAGGCTACACATTACATCGTAATCAAAGTTTACAACTTAGTAAATGACATCATTACATCGTAATCAAAGTTTAAACAGTAAATGACGTCATTACATTGCAATCAAAGGTCACAACAGTACGTGATGTCATTACATCATGTGACAGTAGTTTTGCCTCTCCCTATTTTTAAATTTAAATTGTTATATAAATTGCTAAATTGTCAGAGTAACCTGACGTTGGTCACTCCTTATGGTGTTATTTTTGAGTGTCTGAGTTAAAGTAAACAGTTCAAGGCAAGAATGTTCTAGATTACTGACGTATTGCAAACTGAGTGAGTAGTTTTTATTACCTAATGATTAGATTTATGAGAATGAGACCAGCCAATTGGCTGAGGAAAAAAGTTACTTGCTGTAGAAATTTTGTTCTCTGATTACTTTGAATTTGAGTGGTGAGTTAAATTTGACTGATTGAGAAAGAATGGACTCGGACATTTCATGAATTTTACTATTGATATGTTATACTTGTGTTTATGTAGAGATATACTATGTGAGTTTACTTTTATTTCTACAAATGTTTTAACTAAGGTGCACACATGTAATATGCTAACACTTGACATTGTTTGATATGCAGTATTTATTTTACCACATGTATATTTAGCTAATAAAAAATGTTGCAGGAAATTTAAGTTGAGAATGGGATGTGAGATAGAATGGAGTTATAATGTGATAAACTGAAAACTTAGGCTTGCTACTTAATTATATTTTGCAATGAACAAGTAGCCTTTTCATTTGCACTTTCAACTTTCCAGTTACCCTTCAGGTGTTCACTGGTTAGAAACTTGAACAACTGGGAAGGTGTGCGAACATCTATTGTGGTGTGTAAGCATATGCTATACACTTTGATGTATATGCTGGAGAATTCGGGAGAATTCCGGTACATTGAATTATCAGAATTACTGTAAATATCATATTCTGCTTGAAGGAACTGACATGGTGAGGAGAGTGCTGAAGTTCATTCGAATATAACAGTGCATTAGTGTTTCCACAAGAGTGGTGGGAGATGTGTTGACATAGACATTGTGACATTTTGGAAAAGCAAGTGCAGACTTGAAGCAATGCTTGATCCTGGTCATGTAAAAAAAAGACTCTAAATTACCTACTTCTAATAACTCCAATTATATTCTCTGATAGGACTAACCTGTGATTTGTATTGACTCTATTGTTGAATTGTAATTATATTTATACATAGAGAGACTGTGTAGACATAAAGTTCCGAATGTGAGTTCATGGAATATTGATGACAAGTATTCTATGTCATTGTAATTGTCATATGTATATTTGATTGTTCATTTAATAAATTTATTGTTACATCTCTTGACCTTCTTATGCATATTGATAATTTTATATTGCAGAAGAAATTGGTGGATGGGGGCTAGCTAAATATAGATTTAAAGTAGGATTTGTCTTCACCTTTAGTAAGAAGTTTTCCACCTAAGGAAAGACTGTGTGACTTTAAAAGTTGTTTATGTTGTGGAAGAGAGAAAAAGTTTACAACGCCCGCATATCCACCAAATGATAGATGAGTGGTGTCTGTTGGAGGATCATTAATAAAATAAATTAGGATTCTCATCACTTGTAATTTGTTATGAATGATTAATTAATAATAATAATAATTTTCAAAAATTAAGTGGCGTGCTTGTCACACATCGTTAATCATAGTTCACAACAGTAAATGATGTCATTACATCGTTAATCAAAGTTCACAACAGTAAATAATGTCATTACATCATTAATCATAGTTCACAACAGTAAATAATGTCATTACATCATTAATCAAAGTTCACAACAGTAAATAATGTCATTACATCATTAATCAAAGTTCACAACAGTAAATAATGTCATTACATCGTTAATCAAACTTCACAACAGTAAATAATGTCATTACATCATTAATCATAGTTCACAACAGTAAATAATGTCATTACATCATTAATCATAGTTCACAACAGTAAATAATGTCATTACATCATTAATCAAAGTTCACAACAGTAAATAATGTCATTACATCGTTAATCAAAGTTCACAACAGTAAATAATGTCATTACATCGTTAATCAAAGTTCACAACAGTAAATAATGTCATTACATCGTTAATCAAAGTTCACAACAGTAAATAATGTCATTACATCGTTAATCAAACTTCACAACAGTAAATAATGTCATTACATCATTAATCATAGTTCACAACAGTAAATAATGTCATTACATCATTAATCAAAGTTCACAACAGTAAATAATATCATTACATCGTTTTTTTCCTAAGAGTTTACCAAAATGAAGTAAATTGGTCTTACGCTGAGCCAAAGTCCAAAGTTGGAAAAATCTGGATTGTTTTCAAAGAAATCACGAAGGTATGGCTGACTTGCATCTGGTAGGAATGGTTCCAAAACCTACATAATATCATACATATGTTCACGGTAATTACTTAGCATCGGTACCTCACAGATAATTAAACTTCTCTACGGGCAATAGGTAAACACTTAAATAATTAAAATCCTCTTTTTATTTGTAGTCTCTTCGCAAATAATTATCCAGCGTGTACGCATTATACTCACGGATAATTATCTAGCGTATACGCATTATACTCATGGATAATTATCTAATGTATATGCATCATACTCACGGATAATTATCCAGAGTATATGAGCTGTACTCACGGATATTTATCTAGAGTATATGTTAACATAATTATCTATTGTATATGCATTATGTTCACAAATAAATATATTCTACACATTTATAATGTTCAAAAATAAATATCGAGCAAGTTTGGATTATTATTTCCTCTATAGGCATTATGTTCACAGATAATTCTTACTAAGCATTATGTTCACAGATAATTCTTACTAAGCATTATGTTCACAGATAATTCTTACTAAGCATTATGTTCACAGATAATTCTTACTAAGCATTATGTTCACAGATAATTCTTACTAAGCATTATGTTCACAGATAATTCTTACTAAGCATTATGTTCACAGATAATTCTTACTAAGCATTATGTTCACAGATAATTCTTACTAAGCATTATGTTCACAGATAACTCTTACTAAACACCATGTTCACAAATAATTTTTACTATGTGTCATGTTCACAGATAATTCTTATTATATATTATTTCATAGATTTTTCTTACTATACCACATGTTCAAGATAATTCTCAATATTTATCTTGTTCACAGATAATTCTTATATGCAAAATGTTCACAAATAATTCTTATTATGAATTGTGCACACAGATAATTCTTACTAATCATGTTTCTACACATCAAGTCCACAGACATCTTTTACTGCACTGTGTTCACAGATAATTAATTATTACTATGCACCATGTTCACATAGATAATTTTTACTACACAGCATGTTCATAGATAGTTCTTAGTATGCATCATGTTCACATAGAAAATGTCTTTCTATGCATGAAATATATTCCTTGACAAACATCGTCCTGTACATATTATGTTCACAGATAATTTAATGAACAGTATTTTCGTCAAATCACTTACTGAACATGCAGTAGCTATGTTTACGACTATAGTTAACACCTGTAATAGCACGAGGTAATCTAGAAAAATTGATCATAATCCCCCCTTTAAATGCAGAGAATGTTGTCTACGGTAATTCATTTCTTTGTATGAAACAAGCATTGTAAACATTGGGAACAGTCGCATGCACATTCACAAGTAATAAAATTTCTACATCGGAAATAATTTTGTTCACTTATAATTATTTCTAAATAGACTAACGTTGTGTTCACAGATAATAACTTTTAATTAGAAGTTATTATGTTCACAGATAGCAAAGTTGTTTATTGGCTGTGATTATTTTCAATAATATTGTTAATATACTTGTCACTATTGTCAGTGTATTTGTCACCACTTCAACGTATTTGTCAGCATTTCGATGTATTATCACCATTTCAACGTATTTGTAACCATTTCGATGTATTATCCCCACTTCAACGTATTTGTCAGCATTTCAATGAATTGTCACCACTTCAACGTATTTGTCAGCATTTCAATGTATTGTCACCACTTTAACTTATTTGTCAGCATTTCAATGTATTGTCACCACTTCAACGTATTTGTCACCACTTCAACGTATTGTTAACACTTCAATGTATCCATCCATATTTATCCATAATTTATATCAACATATCCGTCTATCTACCTATCCATCCATGTGTTTCTGCACATTGTACATGATTATTAATTTTGGCCATAGATACTTGTACTTTACCTATTTATACATTTGGTAATATATATTGGACTCGATATGCGGTTTATATAAACATGTCATCACCTCACTGTTCGGTATTATTACTAACAATACTAATGAAAAGCGTACGACCTCAAATTTATGATGTATGTACGAGTGGATGTACCTACTTGTAAGTTCTTCTATTACAAACTTTCATACTGCACTTTTTACAGATTAAGAACCCTGTTATTTTACCTTTATCTCCCTTTGAGGGCTCAATCCATAATCAAGTTCATGCGCTGTCTCGAGCAACCAGCCTACTGATCTCCCTTACTTCATGTCTCTTTGTCTACTTTTTTCTATTTATAAATAGCGCCTGCACACACACACACACACACACACACACACACACACATACACACACACACACATACACACACACACACATACACACACACACATACACACACACACATACACACACACACATACACATATACACACACACACACACACACACACACACACACACACACACACACACACACACACACACACACACACACACACACACACACTCTTTCTCATACATTCCCATATACGTACACGATCAATAATATGTAAATATCCGTTTGTTGCCACCATGTCCGAGACTATTACTGATGCCGACGTTGTCTGAGTGCTCAACACGTACGCTGTCTGAAAAATAAATTTAGAATATGCATAAATACAAAATTAATATCAAACAAACGATAAACAGGAAACATATTTTTTTAAGTACAGAAGAACTAGCATCTCCCCAACAAGCATGCATGTTTAATCTATTCCGACCTAGTTTAATTGGTAGGCATTCTACAAATAGATCTACAGTGCAAAAATTCAACTGACATGGTTGCAATCAAATTTACTGTCAGCGCATAGGTGCAAATATTAAATACAATAATTAAAAATTCCCCCTCTCTCAAGAATATTAAATACAATAATTAAAAATCCCCTCTCTCTCAGAATATTAAATACAATAATTAAAAATTCCCTCTCTCTCAAGAATATTACTACTATTACTACTACTAATGATGATGATGATGATGATGATGATGTGTCTCAATAGTCCATTGGATAGGGGGAACAAAATAATTCAGAAAGTCAACAGCATTGTTGAAAGACAGCTTCATATATGGACTTCTGTTGACTGTCGGTTATGAACCAAGGTCTCGGAATCTTACAAAGATTCTGGGAGATCCAAGGTTTTATGGAAGATGTGAGCACTTCTAAGGTAGGGCTGCTTTTAGCAGTGGGGCAATTTTATGTTGTCCAAGCACTTTATTCAGATATCCTTCCAAGTCAGGTGTTATGTTCCACAAAGATCCTATCACTATCAGTATTACCTCTGCTTTTACTTTCCACATTCTCTGGATTTCTAATCTGAGATCCTGGTATTTTTTCTATTTGTTCTCTTTGCTTTTATGTTTATATCACTTAGAACAACAAGATTGATGATTGGGTATTCGCGCAGGAATCGATCGATCCGTCTTTATTTCAAAGTCCCACAGTAGTTTGACTTCTGTTTCGATGACCGCTTCCGGTTGGTGCATCCTTGCTCATTCCGGGGTTTCATTATTATTATTATTATTATTTGCTGTTGTGATTTGCAGTTAATTACACCACAGCTCTTAAATTTGATAATTATGACATGACTCTTGTTAATAACGTCTTACGCGTAAATTTGGCGGATCTCTGTGAATAGAATGTGGTCAATTACGTCTTACGCGTAAATTTGGCGGATCTCTGTGAATAGAATGTGGTCAATTACGTCTTACGCGTAAATATGGCGGATCTCTGTGAATAGAATGTGGTCAATTACGTCTTACGTGTAAATGTAACTGGTTTCTTTGAAATGGAATGCGGTTATTGATTCATTCCGTGTAAATTTTAAAGAGTTCTTTAAATGGAATGTGGTAAATGACGTCTTAAATTTAGCCAATCTCTGTGAAACGGAACGCGGTTAATCATAGATACAGTCGACGTGTAAACTTAGCAGCCCTTTGTGACGTGAATATAGGTTAATCAAATGACGTCTTACGAGTAAATTTAGCAGCCCTTTTTGACGTGAATGCAGTTTAATCAAATGACGTCTTTTGCGTAAATTTAGCAGAACTCGGCGACTTGAGTGTGGTTAATCGTATCACAGCTTTACTTTAAAAAAAAACGAACAGACCAATTAGATGAATGTGATGGAATACACATGGCTATGGATATGCTGAATAAAACGCGTCATTAATGACGCCAAGATCACAATAGCTAGCGCATCATCGATCTCAATGCGGTCCAGTTCAAAATACTTACTTTCCCCCTAAATCAATGTCACTGGTGACAAAAGCTATGTGAATAATTGGATACTCAATGTGTATCTATTTTAGGAGTGTATTTCGATTTGGATGGGAAATAAAAACACAATGCATTGATGTGCAACGTAGGCGCAGCTTTAATGCAACAATTGAGCTCGAAGAATCCAGTAAGTAGTTCAAGGTTTCACAGAGATACTGAAACGAGCCAATTGTGTATAGGAAGGTTGACAACACATCACAAATTAAATTCACGTCGTGTTTAGTAAAGTCGACAACACACGGCACAAACTAACAACAAATTGAGTAAGGGCGACAACACAGCACAAATTAAATTCCCGTCATGTTGAGCAAGTGCGAAAACATACGACATGAAAAAAGTTTCTATCGTGTAGGGGGCTAAGGAAAGGCAACAAACTATATTCCTTTGTGTAGAGTAAGACGACAACATGCAACATAAACTACATTTCCATCGGGTTTTTTTTTTTTGTTGTAAGGGCGACAACATGCAACATAACTAAATTTCCAATGTGTTTTGTAAGGGCGACAACATGCAACATAAACTAAATTTACATCGTGTTGTGTAAGGGCGACAAGATGCAACATAAACTAAATTTACATCTTTTTGTATAAGGGCGACACCGTTGTGTTTCTCGTTTAATATAACGTCATATAATGACATAAATAATTACGGTAACTAGCAACCACACTTCCATGTTCACAATTACGGTAACTAGCAATCATGTTCACAATGACACAATGTTCACAGTCACGCTAAGCGTTTCTTCACTTACACAGTGCATCGTAAAATGGTAACAAATAGGAAATCCGTAGGGTTTTTTGATTCTGAGTTACTTAAACAGTGTTTATGTGGCAGCTACTTTAATGGCGATTAAATTTCATGTTTGGAATAAGTTTCAAAAAATTCATATCTTATCATGTATCTCTGATAACACATAATAAACAGATGAGAAATGTATACATCTGAAATTATCATAATTATAATAATTATCATTATAATTATTATTAATATTATTATTATTAATTATTATTATTACAACTAATAACTGGCACTCATCTATTTCAGCAAGTTCATAAAAAGAGATATTAGTACACGCTAAGCTTAACTACTTTAAATGATGAGATTCACAACACATGCTGAACTTTATTGACTTAACTGATAAGGTTAATAATGAGGTTTTAATATAACTTAGTTTGACTTACTGTTAATTGACGAGGTTCATAATGAAGTTTTAATATATCTGAGTTTTACTAACTGTTAAGTGATGAGGTTCATAATGAGGTTTTAATATATCTGAGTTTTATTGACTGTTAACCGATGAGATTCATGATGAGGTTTTAATATATCTTAGTTTTACTGACTGTTAAGTGATGAGGTTCATAATGAGGTTTTAAAATAACGGAAGTTTTCACTGACTGTTAACTGATGAGGTTCATAATAGCCTAAGTAGGAAATACTATATTTTATTTCACGCCTTTACAGACCAAATAGTTAGGACCATCACCATATTGTCTTCAGCAGAATCAGACAAGTACTGATAAGCACTCTTAGCAGTTTACGTTACTATAGCAAATACAAGGGGGTGGGGTGGGGGGTAAGAGGAGAGATACTCAAAAGTTTTGCCAACAGTTTTACTTCGCACAAATAATCAAACTTTAAAGTGGGACTTTGTGCGACAAGAGTATCTGATGTGTTCTTAATGACTTTTTAAAATATTTTTTAATGTCTTTTTACTGTGATTACTTGATTTGGAAAATCCTAACCAATAACAAAAAATCTTTTTCGAATAATTATTTCTTGCGATTTCTGACTATTGTTTATATACGTATATACTGCCGGCAGCTGCACCGTCATAAACAAACATTGCTTGAAGATTAGTATTCGATTGAATTATTTCCCTCCAAAGACACAGCAGCTGTTGTCTCGTTGTTTGACAAGGTAACAGGTGAATAGAAAAAACCAAGCTCGTATATTGTGTACAATTTGCTGATGTGCTAGTCAAGTGCAGACAACTGCTGACAGCTTGTTTGATGAGAATAAGTGTCGGGTAAGAGTCGAGTACGTTCTCTGGGCGAGATGAACGCGTCCTGGTAACACACTGCATACAACAGCTCACGACGGCAAATTGCATTCAAAAGCTCAAGATGACAAATTGCATAAAACAGTTCAAGACCACAAATTGAACACTCCAGCTCTAGATGACAAACAGTTCAAGACTACAAAATGCATACAAGAGAACAAGACGACACACTGCATGACAACAGTTCAAGACGATAAATTGCGTACCAGTAGTTCAATATGACAAAGTGCATGCAACAATCCAAGGCGACAAATTGCATACCAACAGTTCAAGACGATAAATTGCGTACAACAATTCAAAGCGACAAATTGCATACAAGAGTTAAAGGCGACAAATTGCATACAATAGTTCAAGACGACGAATTGCATACAACAGTTCAAGACGATAAATTGAGTGCAGTAATTCAAGACGATAAACTGCATTCAAGGCGACAAACTGCATACTACAGTTCAAAGTGACAAACTGCATACAACAGTTAAATACGACAAATTGCATATAACAGTTCAAGACGACAAATTGCATTACAACAGTTCGAAACGACAATTGCATAAAAAAATTCAAGACGACAAATTGCATACAACAATTTAAGGTACTAAATTTGTAAAGCAATTTGAAGAGAACAAAAGCAATTCATTACTGATAAATTGCATAGAGCGGTTGGAGAGAGAGAGAATACTTTGTCACTGGTAAATTGCATGAAACAGATGTAGAGAATAAAAATACTTGATTACTGATAAACATGTGAAAAGTATTAAAACATTTGACTGCTGATAAGTTGCATAAAACAGAGTGCATAGCGATAAACAGTAAAGAACAGTTGTAAATAAATAAAATACTTGATCACTGATAAATAGCATACAACAAATATGGAGAACAGAAATACTTGATTACAAATAAACTGCATAAAACAGTTCAAGTCTATAAACTGCACAAAATAGTTATGGAAAACTAAAATACTTGACTAATGATAAACTCTAAAGTCGTTCTAAATATGAAGAGTAAGAGAACACTTTGTAAACTGTTTATACATTTATGAAGCCAATTAAATAATTAAGAGTAAACAAAATACAGAGATTTAACGACTAGATCCACAAATTCAGGGAAAAAGAAGAAGACATCGATCTGGGATGTAGAAATTCAGGTAAAATGCAAACAGGATGACAGGTGTAAATAGTACAGAAGTCTTAAAAAATAGCGCATTAAACAAGTGAACACTTTATAACTCTGAAGTGATTTCATAATTTGCTCACGCCGCGGCGTAAATAGTTCCCAGTCTATATACTGAAGTCGATTACTGTTATTTGATAAAAATAGAAGTAAAAAAAAAAAAGGGTCAAATGAAATGAAATGAAAAATAACCCTGCAATATCACGTAACTATCTGGTGCAAGTATGTATTATTGTGTCTAGTTTACGGCACTCGTGGTGGCAAGCTGTTTCGTGTGTAAATAACATGCGAGGAATTAACTTCGATAAGAGAGTTGCAATAGTTGGGGGGGGGGGGGTGGAGTTAATCACCTGACACTTAGAAACGTGTCTCTGAATCTTGACATGATGATCGTAGTCGTAACTATCATAATCACCAGTAATAATATCGTCATCACTCTTCTTCATAACTACCATAATCACCAGTAATACTATCATCATCACTCTTCTTCATAACTACCATAATCACCAGTAATACTATCGTCATCACTCTTCTTCATAACTATCATAATCACCAGTAATACTATCGTCATCACTCTTCTTCATAACTATCATAATCACCAGTAATAATATCGTCATCACTCTTCTTCCTTGTCATTAGCATCATCCAGTTGAAAAAAAATCCAGTAAAATTTGTTAACTCGGAGCTGTTGGTATCAAACCGAGATAAACCGATCCGACTTCGGCATCTGCTTATGGATCAATGTGTGGTTTAGACTGACGTCTGTTACTCACAGAACAACCATAAGTAAATTATTCGACCGTGTCCATGTGAGTGGCTTGTTAGGCCATTTACAAAAATTCAGCACAATGGCGCTATTTTTCTAATCAACCATCCATGAGTCTATTTCCGCTCCCTGCCAATAAATCTTTTCGTATTCTATCCCCGCCCCCGCCCCCCTTGCTTTGCTTGCATCTGCTGGATGTGTTTTTAAGGACGTCGGGTAAATGGAATATTTTATGTTCACCTTGTTAATATTATACAAATGTATACTGTAATAGAGAACTGTGTAAATGTATACTATAACAGAGAACAGTGGGAATGTATACTATAACAGAGAACTGTGAGAATGTATACTATAACAGAGAACAGTGGGAATGTATACTATAACAGAGAACTGTGAAAAAATGTATATTGTAACAGAGAATTTTGCAAGTATATGCTATAACAGAGATCTGTACAAATCTATACTATAATACAGAAATGTACAAATATATAATATATGTACAAATGTATAATATAATAGAGATATGTACAAATGTTCACTGTAATACAGAACTGTGTGAATGTTTACTTTCATAAAGAAATGTGACTGTATACTATCAGAGAGCTGTGTAATGCATATTTTAAAAGAGAACTGTGCATATGTATACTGTAATGGAGTGTTTAATCAGATTTTTCTCCTCATGACAAAAACGTTAAGAATATTTTGCAGCCGTTATGGTTTGTGGAGATTTTGTGTGTTTTTTAATGTATCAGCATTATCTTGCAAATAAAGGTGTGTTTCATTGTCATGAATTATTATCTTGCAAATAAAGGTGTGTTTCATTGTCATGAATGTTATATTGCAAATAAAGGTGTGTTTCATTGTCATGAATTATTATCTTGCAAATAAAGGTGTGTTTCATTGTCATGAATATTATCTTGCAAATAAAGGTGTGTTTCATTGTCATGAATGTTATATTGCAAATAAAGGTGTGTTTCATTGTCAAGAATTTTGTTATCTTGCAAATAAAGGTGTTTCATTGTCATGAATATTATCTTGCAAATAAAGGTGTGTTTCATTGTCATGAATGTTATATTGCAAATAAAGGTGTGTTTCATTGTCATGATTGTTATATTGCAAATAAAGGTGTGTTTCATTGTCATGAGTGTTATATTGCAAATAAAGGTGTTTCATTGTCATGAATTGTTATCTTGCAAATAAAGGTGTGTTTCATTGTCATGAATTGTTATCTTGCAAATAAAGGTGTGTTTCATTGTCATGAATTGTTATCTTGCAAATAAAGGTGTGTTTCATTGTCATGAATGTTATCTTGTAAATAAAGGTGTGTTTCATTGTCATGAATATTATCTTGCAAATAAAGGTGTGTTTCATTGTCATGAATTGTTATCTTGCAAATAAAGGTGTGTTTCATTGTCATGAATTGTTATCTTGCAAATAAAGGTGTGTTTCACTGTCATGAATTGTTATCTTGCAAACAAAGGTGTGTTTCATTGTCCTGAATATTATCTTGCAAATAAAGGTGCTTCATTGTCATGAATGTTATCCAACCTTACTGATCTGGCTACTCTATCGCAGACTGTAAGACATGTGTATCAGTGCTAGGTTTGTTCATATGCTTATGTTTAGAATAAAAGAATGAAAGGCAAGTATGTCAGAACTAGATCTGATTTTTATGTCTACGTTTAGAATGCACAAAATATTGCAGTTAAAAAAACTGGATCTCTTCGTTCAGAATGCACACACATTGCAGTTTGAAAGACGCGCTTCACAAATAGATGTGCTCAGAAGTCTCCAAATAGATCTGACTACACTCATTCCAAGACAGCCTGGATGATCGTCTTGATCTAGTTGATTCTAAAATGTGAAATTGCACTCCGTGTAACATGGAATTTTGCAGTTATGACCTCGATTGTGGCGATGATCAATAAAAATTCAGTTTGATTGACAGGTTATTCTAGATGAACAACATTTCGTGGACAAATAGCGCGAACTTGGTGGTCTAACAGAATCGCCATGCGATCATGAGCCAGTTGAACAGGAATCTGGCGTCACGTGACGCATGAACCGAATACATATATTAATGTCATCGATCACTTCCGCGTTTAGCTAAAATACTCGCTGTTTCTCGCACGCGCGCGCGCGCACACACACACACACACATATACACACGCTCATCCACAAGCGCAGAAACCCACACAACACACACATACACTAATACTCTCCCACGCGTACGTACATATATTCTGTTTGGTATATATGCGTACGCACGGACGAGCGCAAATAAAGCAAACTTTACAAAAGAAGAAAAAATAAAAAGTGAAATACATAATATATATAAAAAAGTGACCTATACAAAATAAAATGTCAAATACCAAGGAAAGTGTACCACACAGAGGAAATTCAGTCAAAATAAAATGTCCAAATACAAAACTGTTTCATAGAAAGAAGACTCTGATTTAAAGTGTTCCGTACAAAAGAAAATATCTCATGCAACTGAAAACGCCACACATGAGGGAAAGTATCCTTACAAAATAAACTGTACTGTACACAGGAAAGTGTCCCAAGCAAAGTGTAATACAAATATATGTCCCGTACAAAATAAACTGTACTGTACACAGGAAAGTGTCCCAAGCAAAGTGTAATACAAATATATGTCCCGTACAAAATAAACTGTCCCATAATAAGAAAACTGTCTAGTTTAAAAGAACGTCTCTTACAAAAGAAATTGTCGTATACAAATGAAAGTGTCACATGAACGTATATATAAGAAATGACACAATGATAAGAGATAAAATATGAATTAACACTTCGTATTCTAATACTTCAGTCAAGGTCGATGACGTAGTTGAATTTGTATGTGAGCGTGTGTGCGTGCGTGCGTGAATGTATTTACATATGTATGTAAGAGATTGCGACAGTGTAACTGTGTGTATGTGTGTGTATTTTGGAAATGTGAAAGTGTGAGAGAGAACGGGTGATGTGTGCGTGTGTGTGTGCGTGTATGTGTGTGTGTGTGTGTGTGTGTGTGTGAGAGAGAGAGAGAGAGAGAGAGAGAGAGAGAGACGGGTAAGAACTGCTTACATATGAACGTGTCCGAAGTAAACGGGACATTAGTTTCAAAAATTTTATTTCCGAACTCCGGGCATTTACTGCTGCAATTGTGGGACAGGGGAATGGAAGAAATGACAAGTAGATGACATACTACTTCAATCGTGGGACAGTGGAATGGAAGAAATGACAAGTAGATGACATACTACTTCAATCGTGGGACAGGGGAATGGAAGAAATGACAAGTAGATGACATACTACTGCAATCGTGGGACAGGGGAATGGAAGAAATGACAAGTAGATGACATACTACTGCAATCGTGGGACAGGGGAATGGAAGAAATGACAAAAAGATTATATTACTGCAATCGTGGGACAGGGGAATGGAAGAAATGACAGGTAAATGACATACGATGCCCCTAACTTTTAGAATAGTTTTTGTTTTAAATTTTAAAAAGTAGACGATAATGAATTTTAGGTACCTGGTTAATCGATAACAGATGTGTGGGTTTTCGTTGGGAATTCGAAATAAACTGACAGATTTATGATCGCCAATTAACGGCGGGCTGGCCTGCGGAACACTTTACAAGTTTACAACAAATGAAATTGTTTTTTGTGATTGTTGTTGAAGTCCCGAAAGCAGTTTAACTGATGGCGATACGATACAAACTGTCCGTTTGTTTGTGCTTGTTTGACTGAGTTCAAATTTCTCTCCGTTCTCTTTTGTTCTGACTGTCTCTCTGTCTTTCTCCATATCTCCTCCTCTAGCCGTCGTTCTCTGTCTTTCTGACCCTTTCCCTGTCTCAGAAATTCAAATTTAACTCGATTAAATATTATATGTAAATAAGATGATGTGTAACTATGAATTTGAGTACAAATACCTAATCGTTACTAATTTCTACACCGCCAAAAGGGCTGCAAAAGTCAACATATTGTATCCTTTATACATCTTTCTCTACTTCACGCTGTCACAGATGAATGCTTATCTCGAGCTCTTGTTCGGAACTCGCGCCCAACGAAACCGTACAGCAGTCGAAGTGGCGAATCAAAAAGCCATGAGTTTAGTCCCTTTACCGTCGATATCTGAACATTGAGTTCTCAATGCTGCTTGAGCGATCACCCTTCTGTCAGCCAGTTGCACCTTTCCCTTCACACACGTGTGAAGTGTGTCTGTGTGTGTCTTGGGGGTTAATCGGTAAGGATATGTATGTATAAGCGGTCGTAGCCTGTTCACACCAGATGAACTTCACCGATTACCCTCGGACGAGTTGCTAAATTGTACAAACAGCTGACACACTTTGCCTCACGCGTCAGCACGGCTGGCGTTTAAAATAAAAAAACAAAAGTGCAACAGACACAATAAACACGAAATATATTGTGGAAACATATTTCATTCAGAACAACGGAGCACGCACGACCGAAAGTGCAGGCGTCCCGTCGGTCAAGCTCTTTGACAACAGGCCATGTCTGGAAGCAGGCGTGTGCAAGAATATAACTCTACATATAACTCCAGCGATTCCTATTAAAAAGTGAGGTAAGTTTTATTTACGATTTTATGCATGAAGCTGTATAAACGATAAACACTCGAGTGATTTCGTGTTCAATATCTGGAATCTTACTCAGTTTATTTGGATGTATATGGTATTTTCTGTATTTCTCCCCCTTCCCGTCTCCTTAACGTGTCTGTTTCACAGAATCACACTTTTAATCAATCACTACCGAAAAACAACATTTTAAAAAAGCAGCATGCCATAAAAACGTGCGAAAACTCCAATTGTTTAAGTTTTTTTTTAAAAATTTAATTTAAATCGTTATCATACTGGCTGCAATGCAGGACAGAAATCGGTAGCGAGATTTGCATTTTCATGAAACTTTCGTAACAGATCTGGTTTTGCATAATGAGGAAACAATATTCAGGACAAACAGTTACACTTAACGTTCCAAGCTATTCTTCTTACAGAAAGCATACCATACATTCAAATAATACCTTAATAAATCAACAGCGGTTAATATTTGTGTGACACCACTGGGCGCCCTTCACTCGTTATGGTTATTTATTAATTAACAACAAATAATTAATTACAAGTGATCGAGAATCTTAATTTATAGTTATTAAATAATTTTCCCACAGGACTAACATGTTTTTCATTTGGCGGATTATAAAGGTGTCATAAAACTACTCTTTACACAATAATAGGATAGATGTTTTTCTGTCGCATAATATTTTTTTTAGGTGGAAATTTCTTACTAAAAAGGGTAATAAAAATCCGTCTTCTATTTATATTTAACAAGCCCCTATTCACCCACTATTACGCCAACATAACTACAAGTGATGAGAATCATAATTTATGTTATTAATAATTCTCCAACAGACACCACTCGTCTCTCTCACTTGGCAGATATACGGGCGCTGTAAACGTTTTTTCTCTCCCACAACATTAAAGACAAACATTTACCATCACACAATATTTCCATAGGTGGAAAACGTTTTACCAAAGGAAAAGGCAAATATGTCTCATAATCTATATTTAGCGAGCACCCATTCACCCACTGACTTTCCAACATATAGTCTTCCTCAGTTTGGCCTAATGTTCTTAAGTGTGTAAAAGGTTATTCTTAGTCTTCTCAGTTTGGCCTAATGTTCTTAAGTGTGTAAAAGTTTGTTCTTAGTCTTCTCAGTTTGGCCTAATGTTCGTAAGTGTGTAAAAGGTTATTCTTAGTCTTCCTCAGCTTGGCTTAATGTTTGCAAGCGTGTAGAAGGTTATTCTTAATCTATGCATACAATTTAGTTTGTTTTTAGTATGTCTTTGTTAAATCGCTAGTCTGTTTAATAATTTGACCTTAGCATGTGTGCAGACTGAAAATAAACCTACTTTTCTTAAATGAAACTTCGTGTTTATATGTACCTCCATTTTTTAAGAAGCTCCTCTTAAATAAATTCGAGCAAATTGTGTACGAAATCAATCTGTATTACAACTCTATTTAATCTTACGACATCGACAAACTTTAGTATCACTGTGTCATGAAAAGTAAATGAAAAACTTTCAGTATACTGTCATGAAAAGTAAATGAAAAACTTTCAGTAACATTGTATCATGAGAAGTAAATGGAAACATTTCACTAACACTCTGTTGAAAACAACCAATGAGAAAGCGTCATTACCTTATTTCTGACGAAGACTCGAACTGAATAGCCGTCAAAAAATGTTTCGAAACGCCCTAAACCACCGCGATCCTCCAGCTCCAAGAGGTCCGCCAGGGAGTACGGATCGCCCAAAGTGTGGAAACTAAAAACAAAATTTAGTTAGGCTCTTTCAAATGTCCGGCAAGGAGAAAATAAATAGTTACGTGATATTGTTACGTTGGAAGGTTTGATTGTTTATTTAATAAATAAATCTCAAGCTGACATATATAAAGAGGAAATTTGGTACACATCTAGACATGATATAAACAGGAAAATTGACACAACATCTAGAAATGATGTAAACAGGCAATTTGACACAAATCTAACTATAAGCAAAACAAATTCTGTATACATGATTATATCCTTTCCTTTAGTCAAACATTTTGATGCCTGTTTTGTCTGTCTGTATGTGTGTGTGTGTGTGTGTGTGTGTGTGTGTGTGTGTGTGTGTGTGTGTGTGTGTGTGTGTGTGTGTAAGACAGAAATATTATGGTTCGTAGCAATATTATATTTTCCATTTTCAAAATTTAATAAATTCATTATTGTTAATTTTGCCTATATATCATTCGATAATTAAGGCTTTAGATAAATTCGTTTGATAATTAGGTCGAAATTAATCGTCAATCAATATTAGCCCTTGAATCGTTTAATCAACCACTGAATCGTTTAATCAGCCCCTGGATTTTGTGTTTCAGAGAATAAGCAAAAACCATTAGTCAGTCAATGAAACTAGCAATCAGCCATAAAATGAATCGACCAACAAATCATTTCGTCAGAAAATTAATCAACCACTCTGATAAAATAAAACACACACACACACACACAAAAATCAAACATTTTAAATTTCTCACCCAGAATGTTACCTAATTATACAGTTAGAAATGAAAATGAATGAGTAAAAGTAATCGATTGCAGTAAAGGAATAAATATCTTGATAATCAGAAAGTTATACTGACCAGTATGGCAGTAAAGGAATGAATGTCTTGATAATCAGAAAGTTATACTGACCAGTCAGAAAGTAAAAGAATGAATGTAATAATAAATCATATAGTTATACTGACCAGTTAAATTAATCACACAGTAGTAAAATAAAAATCAGCATAAAATTAGCGATTGTCATTAATAAATTCAAGGCAAAGACATTCAGTAAATACGTTATTCGGACAGGAAATCGATTAGCTAGTCGGAAAATTAATAAATCAAACAATCAAATTTCTAAATAAATAAGCCAGTCATAAATTTAATGAACCAATCTGTATATTATTTGGTCAGTCATAAAATTATTCACCCTGGTGCTCAAGCAATGTCATTCACTGAATTAAGAAATTTTCAGTAACGCTATTTAATTCTTTAGAAATCACATCCATGTCTCGACACAGTTATTTCCCCTGTACTAAGAGGTAACATTTCTGTTTCAGCTGACTACGAAACAATTTTAAATGAAAATAAGGATAAAACATTTACAGATAGTGTCCATCAATAAATTCCTTAGCTAGTATGTTTCATCACTCAGACAATAAATTCATTAGTCCGACTGCCAATTCATCAACTCCACAATACGATCATCAAACAAAAATTAAGTTCATCAAGCAAGATCAAAATCAAAGATTTCATCAGGCTGTAAATGTATCAGCCAGACAATACTATCATCCAACAATAAGTTCTTCAATCAAACAATAAATTCATCAATCATAAAATACGTTTATCAATCGGATAATAAGTTCATTACTCAGATAGTGTGAATCAATCCATCAGTAAATGCATCTTTCTCTCACGGCAATTAGTGAATTAATTAATAAATAAACGAATCGGGTGAAAAATGTTAATAAACCAGGTTGTAAATTAATTAATCATTTAATTACACACGCACGAACGCGCGCGCACATACACAACCAGCCATCCACACCCAGCCGGCTCTTCTTCTACCATTGTTCTTTTTTCGCCACCTGCTTAACAAGGCAGTCATGCATGACAATTCTAGCAAGTCAACAGTTCAGACAGAAGGTTAGCTGGCTGCATTGGCGAGAGTCCGAACGTTTTGCCAGTTTACAGAATTGTTGTGCACATAATTATTTTTAGAAGTAGGCAGTAGTGTCTGTGAGCAAATGTACAAATATAAATGCTAATTTAGGCAACTAAGCCCTAGGACCAGACCTCATGTGCAGGAAATGAGCACATAAACAGCGCGTGAGTCCTCTTCAAATTTTGACAACTGATTCAAATTATGTTTCTTTTAACTTTCTTTTATTCCCTTAACGGTTATATTTTGCAACATTTGTTTCTAAATGTAATTTGAATGGATTTTATTCCATAAAGGTTATATTTTGCAAAATGTGTTTCTAATTCAATTTTGATGGAAAATGGATTTTAGCTAATGTTGAAATGTTGGAGTTTGGTAGAGAAGTCTTTTCGTGAGTAAAGAAAACAAACAACAAAACTAGATAACAACAGATGATAAGTTTAATTCAAATACATATAAACTTTCAATTATCCGTTTATCTGAGATTACTCGTGACTACCTTTGTAGTGACAGTACTGAACAGACAGCGTTTAATGCCATCGACATATTTATCGTCTAAACGACAGCGTCAAGCAATTCATCACTACCGTTACGTTGCCATCTGAAATAATCGCTACCCAACATTTCTTTACTACCGTTAAGTTACTATCTGAAAGTGTCAATACACACTTACTGTTCCTATTTATCGTTAAGTTATCAGCTGGGAGTGTCACGACCCTATTAACCCTCTTTACCGTTGTTACTATCAGTGTCACGACCCTTATTGATCCTCTTAACCGTTATTATGAGCTGAAAGTGTCACAATCCTTATTGATTATTTTTTTTACCGATTTTACCAGTTGAAAGTGTCACGAATCTTATTGACCTTCTTTACCGTTGTTACCAGATGAAAGTATCACGATCATTATTGATCTTTACTGTTGTTATCGGCTGAAAGTGTCACGAACTTTATTAATCCTCTTTACCGTTGTTGCCAACTGAAAGTGTCACGAACTTTAGTGATCCTCTTTACCGTTGTTGCCAACTGAAAGTGTCACGAACTTTATTAATCCTCTTTACCGTTCTTACCATTGAAAGTGTCACGACCTTTAGTGATCCTCTTTACCGTTGTTGCCAACTGAAAGTGTCACGACCATTATTGATCATCTTTACCGTTGTTACTAGCCGAAAGTGTCACGACCCTTAGTTATCCTGTTTACCGTTGTTACTAGCTGAAAGTGTGAATCCTGTGTATCCTATAGTTCCTCGTTAGTGTAAGGTTATCATCTGAAAGTATCCGAACCCTACCGTTCTCTAGCTAATCTGTCTTAACTTAAAAGTCGATATTCTTACTCGGTCAAACATCACAACACACCGATCTGGCCACTGCCTTCGACAAAAAGTCCGAAGAAAATGTCACGAACATATTATCATTTACCTGAAGAAGTTCATGATGTTGACATTGTCGCTGAAGTAATCTCGTGGAACCTTTCTGGCGGTGGTAAAAGACCGGATGGCGTCATCCGAAGGAGCAAAGAATGTCAAAGACTCGCCAATGTCTCCGAGGAAGCTGTTGTTTGGATTTTGTTTCTGCCAAGAGAAAAGAATTTTACACCTTTGGAATTAAAAAGAGAAACTGTTGGTACGGCTGAGCAGACTTAGTGTAAGAGAACGCACAAATAAGGAATATTAAATAGGTTTAGTCGCGGTAAAATAGAAATGAACATTAGTTGTAAGTTAGAGTTTGTTCTTAGAATTGTACACAACATGCGAATGTTATATTACTTAATGATTTCCAACATTTTATTTCATGACATACTGTGTCCACAGAGACAATGCTAACATGGCGGTTATATAGCAAGCTCCTCCCTTCCTTCCTGCCTTCCTTCCTTCCTCCTTCCTTCTTTCCTTTCTTCCTTCCTTTCCTTCCCTTCCCTTCCCTTCCCTTTCCTTTCCTTTCCTTTCCCTTCCTTCCTTCCTTCTTTCCTTCCTTCCTTGCTCTTTCCTTCCTTCTTTCCTTCCCTCCTTGCTCCTTCCTTCCTTCATTTCTGCATTTCTGCGCTTTTTCTTTCCCTTCTTCTTCCATTCCATTCCATTCCTTTCTTTTTCTCTGAGTCCGTTCTCTCCCCCTTCCATCATTCATTTCTTTGTGTCTTGCACAATATCCTGGCATTGACAGGATGTATAAAGCAAGTGACGTGTGGCGTCAATTCAAATTAATAATCTACATTAATATAATAAACATATGATGTATAAAGCAAGTGACGTGTGGCCATCAATTCAAGTTAATAATCTACATTAATATAATAAACATATGATGTATAAGTGACGTGTGGCCGTCAATTCAAGTTAATAATCCATATTAATATAATAAACATATGATGTATAAAGCAAGTGACGTGTGGCCATCAATTCAAGTTAATAATCTACATTAATATAATAAACATATGATGTATAAAGCAAGTGACGTGTGGCCATCAATTCAAGTTAATAATCCACATTAATATAATAAACATATTATCGCCACCATGGGCGTAAAACAAACGTCCATGCAATGTTTCACATTGCTAACTGTTCCGTTATATTAATAGTTCGTCCATTGTATGTCCCTAAGGTACAAAAGATAGTAACTGTTGTCGCTATATAATAACATTGGTGGATGGGTGTTTGGAGATAGCTGAAAGTTCATTTCAAATGTATTCATGGTTATGATTGTATGTATATGCATGTTAGCGTGTCTCAAGCGTGCATGTGGGTATGGATTATGTGTATACATATATATAGGAACGGATATCTTCAGAGTACAGAATGCCAGTGTTCGACATTTAGCACAGGTCACAGATCTAAAGTTAAACTCGTCATTACGCTTCAAAAAATTACATTGGTTACAGAGCTAAAGTTAAACTCGTCATTACGCTTCAAAATGTTACATTGGTTGCAGAGCTAAAGTTAAACTCGTCATTACGCTTCAAAATGTTACATTGGTTACAGAGCTAAAGTTAAACTCGTCATTACGCTTCAAAATGTTACATTGGTTGCAGAGCTCAAGTTAAACTCGTCATTACGCTTCAGAAAATTATATTGAAGTCAGGCACTGCAAAATTATAATCGCGATATTTTTCTTCAGTTAAATGCTTCAGGCTGGCAGATATCGGCTGTATGCACATATTGTCTGCTATGTCATTATTTTTTTAATAATTTCAAAAACGATTAACCTCCTAGTCGTCTTGATGATGACGATGACGACGATGAGGTTAAAGATTATTGTTTCTCCAATAAGACAGTGGAGAATAATCAGACGATCAATTCCGCAAAAGTACAATGTGGAGCCATTACCCACACCCTTACCTTTCAGTTATCAACACCACTCAAAATGGATTTTATTATTATTATTTTAAAAATAATTTCCTGAAATTGCAAAACAAAAACTATCGAGATTTTTAAAATTTCATGAAACGATTTGCGTCCAAACAGACTGATTGGATTTTTTAAAAATACAGTTAGTTTGGAGACTGACTATTAAAAAAAGCCGTTTAGAAAATTTTCTGGCTGCCCACAATAACACACATACATGCGCACACACGCACGCACACACACACATCACACGAATAGTTTGCACAATTTATTTGCCTGCGTTAACCTTGTTGAAAAAATGATGTACACAATTACTGTAAGTCGGATGAAGCTGTCGTTTGCACATTGTTAATGGTCGAATAAAAATAGTCGTTTACATATGTCGTTTGTAGCAAATTGTTTGCACACGTTTTGTTGGACAAATGAAATAGTTTTTGACAAATGCTTTTTAGGTCATATGAAAAATTCATTTGTACAAAATGTATTGTTTGCATGACAAAACCATTTGTACAAAATGTATTGTTTGCATGACAAAACCATTTGTACAAGCTTCTTATGCGTTTGAAAAGTAGTTTACACATATGTTGGCACAAGCTTTAGTGTTTGCATGAAAAAATTCATTTCCAAAATCCCTTTTCGCTGTTTTAAAAATAATTTACACAACCTTTCAAAAAGATCGTTTGCACAAGTTTTGTTAATCCTAAAATAAATACGTCAGTATAAGCTGTATTGATTAAAAATAACGTTTGTGTCTGTTTAAAAATTCTTTCGCACAAGCTTTTCTCGATCTCTTGATAAAGAACGTGTGTGTCTGTTTAAAATTCTTTCGCACAAGCTTTTCTTGAACTCTTGATAATCTATGCGTAAGCTTCATTGGTCCTGTACAAATTTCATTTGCACAAACATGGATGAGTACATGAAACAGTCGTTTGCAACGCTTGGTTGCTCGTTTATGACAACTATTTGCACACATTTTACAGGTCATATGAAATAGTCGTTTGCACAATCTGTACAAGTCGTGCCAACAAGTCGCTTGCAAAAACTTTACAAATCGTGTCAACAAGTCGTTTGCACAAGCTGTACAAAATCATGTCAACAAGTCGTTTGCACAAGCTGTACAAAATCATGTCAACAAGTCGTTTGCACAAGCTGTACAAAATCATGTCAACAAGTCGTTTGCACAAGCTTTATTGATCGCACAAAAAAGTAAGTAATACGTGAATAATTATTGTAAATTTTATTTATTATAACACTGCTTTTAGGCTCATTACTGTTATTTGCAGAGTTTGCACTTAGAATTATTTGAGATATTCATTATTTTCGTGTTTGTTTTGTGATTTCGTGTTTAGTTCTTGATCTGTATTGAGTGCTTCTGTTTCTGCTTTCAAACCTACTTCTTTCAACCATCTGTATGTTGATTGTTTTGTAGTTACTTCATCAGCTTGTCGCACATACTGGCCATGGAGAGGTTTTGGCTCCAAGTATTTGTTAATGTCTGTTTCGTGGTTTTCTTCCATGCTTCTTTGTTTGTTGGGGTTTGTATAATCCACTCATCTTTACTGCTTATATCAGTGGATCATCTTTGTTGTTTGATCCTGCATTTCTGACGATAATTCTCCCGCATTTCTCAAGGCAGAAATTCATGTTAATGTCCTCCTGCTGATCCTGACAGTACTGATCAGCGAAGTGTGTCCCAATCCTGTTTTCTAGATGATCTGGCTGAGAGGATTTTGGGCAATGCAGAGCAGCAGTGGTGATAGAGAATCACCTTGAAAGATTCCAGTTTTTTGTAGCGTGTGAGGGTGGTTTTCCAGTTTTTTGTGGCGTGTGAGGGTGGTTTTCCAGTTTTTTGTAGCGTGTGAGGGTGGTTTTCCAGTTTTTTGTAGCGTGTGAGGGTGGTTTTCCAGTTTTTTGTGGCGTGTGAGGGTGGTTTTCCAGTTTTTTGTAGCGTGTGAGGGTGGTTTTCCAGTTTTTTGTGGCGTGTGAGGGTGGTTTTCCAGTTTTTTGTAGCGTGTGAGGGTGGTTTTCCAGTTTTTTGTGGCGTGTGAGGGTGGTTTTCCAGTTTTTCATTGCTTCTTGAATTAGGTTCTGTACTGATAGTGTTATTTTGTACATTTTCTTTTGTTTCAAATATCCATGAATGTGGAAAGAAAAAGCGAGTCAGTTTTGAATGTTTCATTCTGTTGGAATTGCTGACTTCATGCAGTGTATCTTTTCAGACCGTGGCTGAGCCTTTGTTTTGCATCTTCTATTGCTGTCTTAATGTTTCTGCAATTGAGATGGTATTTGTAGTTCCTGTCAGTTTTTCCTTATTATTAATAATTAGATTAAGGTGGCCATTTTGAGGCAGTAAGATCTGAGGTTACCATCATGGGTCAGTCAAATCTGAGGTTACCACAATGAGTCAGTAAGAGCTAAGGTTGACATCTTGAATCAGTAAGAGCTGAGGTTATTATAATGAGTTAAATACGAGGTTACCATTTGAGTCAGTAATATCTGAGGTTACCATCCTGAGTTACTCAGATCTGAGGTTACCATCTTGAGTCGGTCAGATGAATAGGGTTAAAACTCTCAATCTTAAGCGGTCTCACTGTTTTGTCCTCGGTAAACAAATTTTGCTCGTTTATAAATTCCACGCGCACGGTGTACACTGCTATATCAATTATTTTTTTAATTTATTATTTGCTCCACTAACAATTATCTAAATCGTTTCCTAGGCATCAGTACTGCTTGCTTCCTTGAGACTGATGTAGCTGAAAGTCTATAAATAATATCTGATGAGAATAGCACGCAAAAAAGAGAAAACTTGTGGTTTCCTTAAATTTATGATATTTTGATTAAATTGGGTTTTTTTCCCTACTGTTATTAAGTAGCTCTTGATTTCTGGAAGAAGAAAAACTGTTTGGCGATTGCGGAGAATAGGAAAACGTTTGCTTCAGCACTGGAATTTTGTACTGCTTCAGATTAGTTTTCTATTTTCTTGCTGTGTCTTGTTTCTTGTTTTATTTATTTTCTGTCTTGCGTCTTGTTTTATTTATTTTCTGTCTTGCGTCTTGTTTTATTTATTTTCTGTCTTGTTTCTTGTTTTATTTATTTTCTGTCTTGTTTCTTGTTTTATTTATTTTCTGTCTTGTTTCTTGTTTTATTTATTTTCTGTCTTGTTTCTTGTTTTATTTATTTTCTGTCTTGCGTCTTGTTTTATTTATGTTTTTCTTATTTCCTTGCATCTTAAAATGAAGGGAAAACAAAACTCAAACCCCAGATTAAAGCTTCACCAGAATACTAAACTTACATTAGTGGTAAGAATTTTAATCGAATTGATTCAAATTTTTAACACATTTTTCAATTTCAACAATTTAAATTTAATTTGTATGACATCGTCCCTGCTGTTTGCCTACGTGTCCTTATTCCACTATTTAAAATAATTCTTTTCGTTTCCCTTCTGCATCCTAAATTATCTTCTTAATTCTTTATCTTTCATTTTGTGTGGCACTTCTTTCTGAGCTCACTGAAGACGCCATTTATGCCCTGACAACTAAAATCTACAAGAACATTTGTACGAAACACATAGACACAGGTCGGTACCCTGGATACTAGGAGATTGGTTTGTCTGCCAGGACCCGTAAAAGAGGTAAATATGTTTGCTTCCGCTACTCCGTCATGCTATCTCTGTCGGATGTTAACCACATATCAGCAAACAAAACCATCTGAACTCGATCGTAGAAATAAAATTTAGTGCTACTTGACATTGATATAGCTCCTGTTGTGACTGGTAGTACAGGGACTGTCTTGGTAGCCAGATATAACGATACATAAAAATCCCAAATATTAATACAACTCCTATCCTAGTTGTTATTGCACAACATTGGTAGATAGGTATAACATAAAATTTAAAATGTACCAATATTAATAAAATTCTTGTCATAATTGGTATCACATGCACATTAGTAGCCAGGTATAACGTACAACTTAAAAAAATATCAAATACTGTACCAGGTCTTGTCAAAATTGATATTAACAATTCCAAAACTGGTAGTTACATATAATGTCGGCCTACTTAGTACCAAGTGTAACTGACATCACATTCACAGTACTGGTAGTTAGATATAAAGCAGGCTACACTATACTTCACTGCTACGAAGAGAAACAAACCCGAAGAAGTAATGATACGACATACACATTCTCTGTAGGAACTAACAACTAAATTTTTGTCTATCAAGCTTAGCCTGTCATACATAATGTACATGACAGATCCTGTTAGAAAAGGAACATAGTTCCACCGATAAGAGCTATAAATGTAATAAATTTCGAGTCGTAAAGATGAAATCTGACAGCAACAAAAATATTCGTCTTTGATTTCCCCCTACTCCTCCCACCAAATGCAGTATATAGTCGATCAGTCTAAGGATTATTTCCCCCTTTTGAAGCTGTCTTGAACCACTTGCTTTGTGTATTAGACTCGAATTCATGCTATTACAATCCGAGGTGTTTTATTTAAGGTAATGGGTAAGGTATATGGACTATATCTGAGGTGTTTTTGGACTATTTATGAGGTGTTTTGATTATATATGAGGTGTTTTGATTATATTATATATGAGGTGTTTTGACTATATATGCGATCTTATGCGGTTCGCGTTTATCAAAATTTTCGAACCAGATGATATCTAATAAGCACACACATCAAGGTAAAAGAAGGAAACTTGAGACCATTACTGCTAAAGCTGCTGATGAAGTAAGTAACAAAGGTTTCAGTAAAAGTAGGGTCTATTTGTAACCCTTTATCGAATCGTAGTTGTGTGATGTCCTTGGTGTTGTTACTGATTCTTTTCCAATTGCAATTTCGTTCTTGAGCAATAGAGTAGTCGTAGTATGGAATTAGTTATAAAAGTATATGCATTATCACACATTACTTAGGTAGTATCACGCATTAGTAGCGTACGTAATATCACACATTATTGTACGGAGTATCACACTTCATTGTACGTAGTATTTACACATTATTGTATGTAATATCACGCATTTGAAAACTTAGTATTACATATTATAGCACATTATCGCAAATATTATCACACGTAATGGTTTAAGTAGGCCTTTTACATATTATGACACTTATTCTGGCATATTATCGCACGTATTATCACATATTATCGCACGTATTTATCACGCATTACATAGGTATTGTCAAGCATATTGCACATACCGTCCCAACATTATCACATATTATTCTACATGTATCTAGCATTATCACATATTATCACATGTATATCACAAGTAATATTACATAATCCTACGCATTACTTCAATTAGTATCTTCAGACAAGCCATCACAAAATATTTTCACTCGTTTTATTGCGCTCACCTTTGTTATGAGTATTAGCAATGCTTTATAGCAAATATTATCACTTTGTCACAATTATTATCACACACATTATAATTATAGCAAATATATATATGATTATAGCAAATATTGTGACTCATGTTCATGCACACACTTTTGTCACGATGTCATCACAGGCATTATAGCAAATATTATCAATCATTTTATTACACACACCTTTGTCACAAGCATTATCACACGCAGAATCATCACATACATTATCACAAGAATTGTCTCACGGTATTATTACGTGTTATCAATCGTACACCAAAGAGTGCTGGTCCATACCGCACAATAAAACTTGTTTAGGGGTCGTGTCAAGTTTGATATGGAACAGAACATTGATAGTAATATTTACTTTCATTAAGTAACTGTCTCCATGGAATAAGGGTCATGGTGGTGGTAGTGGTGAGGATGACGACAACAACGACATAATAAGTTCTATGCGTATTTTCTCAACTAATGCATAATTGTTACGTTATAACAGGAAAAAATACCAAGCCCATGACAGCTTATACTCACACTTTAACTGTATGCTGATTAAAGCGAGATATAATTGTTTACTCACGCCTTAACTGTATGCTGAAATAAGAGAGATATAATTGTTTACTCACGCCTTAGCTGTATGCTGAAATAAGAGATATTTAATTGTTTAATGCCACTTATTTGATTTTCGTCCGTTTGGGCGTAGTTTTTCAGTCAGCATTATCTGCAAGAGAGTAAGGCCAAACTATAGAGAGTGGGGAAGAGAAACAAAAATTTATTAATTCTCTTTACCAGTTTTCAAATTTCATTTAACTGACAAGAACATTTCAATTTGAGTTTGTTTGCATGGCAACCAAGCGCCTACTTTATTGGAAAGAAACTTTTCAGTCTTATGTGTTGTTAAGCATGTTTATTTCAGTAGTTGCCAATAATCAGTACCAAAGAGTGTATCTTGAAATTATTCTTTTTATGGCCTCTATACTTTTCATGTGACTTTTCTCTTGGCATTTCATAATGCTTCAACATACATACTTGCTACACTTCTTAAATACACAAGAAGCCTGGATTCTTGACACAAGTATATTTAGAAACTGAAGGGTTTTGTTTTTCGTAATTGTGGTTTTGTTTTTTGTCCTAGTGTCCTTTTATAGGAAACGTACTGCTTCTGTCAGGTGACACACTTGCATGATACACGTGCCTACATTTTGATTTTATTGCTCAAAATACCAATACTAAATTTAAAGACATGATAAAGTTTCTAATAAACAGAGAGTAGAAAAGATAAAAATAGCTTTCTAAGTGAAATGTTGTTGAAGCTTAACCAATACATATGTCCTAAAATTATTTCCATCTTCCATTGCCAGGAAGCAAAAAAGTTATGAATTTACAATTTTTACATTATGTCAACAAAGATAGCCTTTTGCTCACCCACCAAAGACTAGTGCTTGTGTTTTGTGTTTAGAAAAAAAGTCACTAGTCACATTGGCAGATGTTATTTTCAAGAAAATGTCAATCAAATATACAATCAGGAAGTCAGATATTTTTGGAAACAGGCGAAATCTGATTTCTGCAAGATCATCTGGTTGGTGTATTTTTAAAAATCTCCTCATGACGAATAGTACAGTTTTAGTTGTATAGTGTTACACATTCACACACGTTTATTTGTACAGATTTAGTCGTATAGTGTTACACACACGTTTATTTGTACAGTTTTAGTCGTATAGTGTTACACATCCACACACGTTTATTTGTACAGTTTTAGTCGTATAGTGTTACACATTCAGACACGTTTATTTGTACAGTTTTAGTCGTATAGTGTTACACATTCACACACGTTTATTTGTACAGTTGTAGCCGTATAGTGTTACACATTCACACACGTTTATTTGTACAGTTTCTAGATACTGTGTTCTGGCAAATTTTGAAAGTAAAACAAACCAGAATTAATCAGTTTAACCATTCTAGTAGCTAAAATCTGGTGATGGGCCCTGTTGTGAGGTGAACTTTAAAATAAACAAATACAACATAGATATTTGAAAGTTAGTCAAAATATAATATCTGATGTTTGTCATTATTACTAATATTAGGAATATTTCTTGTAAAGAAATGGATGTTTACACATATTCTTGTGTTTGCATTGAAAATCAGTATTAGGTAAGGGTGATTTATTGTTTAGTTTCACGATTTTAAATGTAATTGTATAAAACCGTTTGATAAATGCTTGCTGAATTTGGTACAGGATGAAACCGATGGGGTCACGTGACAGTTGAACTGTACACGAAGGCCTGCTGCGAACCGTTAAGAGACAGGAGATTTACAGCATTGACTAACAGTAGCACAAACGGACTGAATGTTTCGAGAAGTACCTTTAAAAAAACGCCGTGTAAAACGAAAATTAACAGTATATATTCGCCGAGTGAAATCTGTTCTCCATTTTGTTCAGTATTTCATTCATCATTTCCAAATATCTCTGTTCGAAATCGTTCCACATTATGGGTGCAATAGGGTTAATTTGTCACAAAGATTGATGCATGCCTCATTGACGACCGTAACGTTTTGTGTACGACGTCCTGGTTTTAAAATCCTTGGTGATGAGATGGAGATAGTGGTGGACGCGTTCTTGCAGTTGTAGTGACGTCATGTGCAAAAGGATCCATATCATTACAAAACAAAGAGGAGAAGCTAATATGCTTACTGATTCCGTGTCACATTATCTTAAATTTGTTTTACAAAAATATGAACTTTTAAAAAATTATAAATGATTAGGCAACATTTCCAGCGCACAATGAGTACGTGTATAACAGAAATAATACCCCCCACCCCACCCCATCTAGCTGTAACAAGATATAAAATCCTAATAGACCACAAATTCAGCCTCACGTTTGTTTGAAAGTATGTGTGTAATTATACTTGTAATAGTAAGATATTTATTTATAGATATGCAGACATCGATACAAGTTTTAATTATATATTTTTTAATTGCTTCGAGTCAAATACGTTTGAATGTCTGCTCCATCATAGCAAACAATGTCCACCAAAGTGTACGGCTCGATTTGATTGGCTACACTACCTTCAACAGTAGAAAGACGTGATTTTATTCATTACAAAACCATCTACAGTAAAGAGGAGTGATTTGATTGGCTACACTACCTTCAACAGTAGAGAGACGTGATTTTATTCATTACAAAACCTTCTACAGTAAAGAGGAGTGATTTGATTGGCCACGGTACCTTCGACGGAAAGAGAGACTTGATTTGATTATTGTCATCTTAAAAGAAAACCGTCATTTGTGTTAAGAGTCTCTTGGCGTCACAAAGATGTGTCACGTTCGACTGTACGAAATAGTGTGAATTGAAACCAACTGGAGCTTTCCAACTGACAAAACTGTCACTGAAGCACTAGTAGTAAGTAGTCAATGGCGAAATTTCGAATCTGTCACCCTCCTGTAAAAACTCTAAAATGCCCCTTCCTCTTTTTCCACATACGCACGCATATACGCACACACATATGCAGACACGCATGCACACACATACACTCAAATACACACACACACGCACACACACACATACACACACGCACACACACACACTCTTTACTCCACAGGGAATCAGCTTGTCTAGGCCATGTCGAGTCTTGCCGTGCGCTCTGCGAAAACTTCAGCACGTGTTTATTTTTTGCAATTTCAATTACTTTATTTTTTAAAAACAAACATTGGGCTCCTTCTGTTGAAAGGCTCACGAGCACTGCGGCGGGGTGGGGGGGATGCTGCAGGAGTAGTAGTAGTAGTAGTATAAGTAAGTTAGTTAGTTAAGTAGTAAGTAGTTTTAGCGACACTTAAGATTATATATTGAATTGCACTTATACGATGAATGACCTTTTTAGGGAAAATTACGAATGGAAACACTTAGTCCTTACAAGAATATCGCAGCAAAAGCTCTGAAAATATCTTTGGAGCAAAATGGAAGCTCTGTGGGATCAAATAAAACTTAGAGCAAACCTTAAAATCATTGCATATTTAACTCTCTCTCTTTCTCCTTATCTCTATCGTTCTTTCTCTCCACTTTGCTGTACTCTTTCTCTCCCCTTTGTTGTACTCTTTCTCTCCCCTTTGTTGTACTCTTTCTCTCCCCTTTGTTGTACTCTTTCTCTCCCCTTTGTTGTATTCTTTCTCTCTTCTTTGCTGTACTCTTTCTCTCCCCTTTGTTGTACTCTTTCTCTCCCCTTTGTTGTACTCTTTCTCTCTTCTTCAAAATCTTCATTTATTTATGTCTGCGGTGATGGCAGGACATCCGTAGGCAGCATTGGATATCGTTGTTCCTGCAAGAAGGGGATGCATGCTACATTCAACGTCTCAGTGAAATTCTAGATTATCGACAACCGGCTGTCGTCGATGTTATGGATGACTTTGTAAACGTCGTTAATTCATCGCACGTAGCAGACTCGTGTGCGTCATCATGCGCATCAGACACTGACGATTTAATGTGTTTAGTTTACGACACTGCTGTATTTCTCTTTTACTCAAAGCACTAACAATTTAACGTATTTAGTTTACGACGCTGCTGTATTTCTCTTTTACTCAAAGCACTAACAATTTAATGTATTTAGTTTAAAACTGATATTTTCCTGTTTTACTCAAGACGCTGATGATTTAATGTATGTAGTTAAAGACACTGATAAATGTCTGTTTTACTTAAAACTGATGATTTAATCCTTGTTTCGTTTAAGATATGTTATTTTTCTGGGGTTTTTGTTCAAAACACTGACGATTCAATCCAATTTAGCTTAGGTTTTAGTTTTTAAACCCAATATGTTTCATATTTAACTCAAGACACTAGTGTGTTCCCTTTTTGTCTTGAACAAACGGCACATTTAATTGTTGATTTTAAGGCATTGAAATTTTTCTGGTATAACTCAAAATACAGACTTAAAGCAAGATACTTCGATTTTCTCTATCTATATTTAGATAGCACTATTCTATTTCTAGTAATCTCTGGAGAGGTTTCTTGCCTGAGGTTTATCTCGTCTCACACAATCAATCCGACAAGGTGAATTAGGTCATTTAGATCTCTGTTATGTCACTGTGTTTTTATGCCTGGGTCACTTCATAGTTCATTTTTCCTTGTTAATAAAAGTCATGTTTTAGCCTCGGTCGTTGAGTATTTCCCTGTTCAATCTACATTTTTCTTAATGGACATTCGGCAATTATTATTTTTTCCCGTTTGAAATCAAATAAATGATATGTATGAGTTGATACTGAATTTTTCTGATTCACCAGTGATTCTTCGTCTACTTAAAACATTGACATTTTGCCTGTTTTAAGACAATGAGGTTTTGCCTACTCAAGATATTGGTATTTTGCCTGTTTTACTTAATGAAGTTTTGCCTACTCAAGATATTGGTATTTTGCCTGTTTTACTTAATGAAGTTTTGCCTACTCAAGATATTGGTATTTTGCCTGTTTTACTTAATGAAGTTTTGCCTACTCAATATATTGGTATTGTGCTTGTTTAACTTAAGTCAATGAGGTTTTCCCTACTCAAGACATTGCTATGTTGCATGTTTTACTTAAGTCAATGAGGCTTTGAATACTCAAAAGATTGTTATTTTGTCACCTAGGTTTTGCCTACAAAAGATGTTGATATTTGCATGTTTTACTTTAGCCACTGAAAATTTTGCTTATGATAATCATGCGTGCTTATTTTATCTAAGTCACTGAGGTCTGACTACTCAAAATAATATTTTTACTTGTTTCACTTAAGTCGCTGAGACTTTGCTTAGACACGATAATGACATTTAGTAGTTTCCCGTTTCACTGAGGTTTGACCTACTCAAGATGCTGATGTCTAGTCTAGACCCACTAGAAACATTGTCATTAGCATAGTACACATAAGCATCTTAGTTCACAATATGTAAAAATAATAGTCTACTCACATAATATATCTCAAATAAAACGCAAATATAACATATCAATAGCAAAATACATGAAATATTTCTAAGTCCGTTCTCTCTCAATTAGTCAATTAACTCACCATTAAACTAACGTCTGTCTATCATGATTATCATGATTGGACTTCTTCCCACTCCAAATTTAAGTGAAGAGACAATAGAATTCTCTACAACAGGTAAACTTTTGATCTGATTTGACCATTGGCGGGTCTCGTTCTCGTAAATCTTAACCATTGGGTAATAAAAACTACTCATCCAGTTGGAACTGGTTTGATTGCATCAGCAATTTCTAGCATATTCTCAACTCGAATTGTTTACTCCAACTCTGACATTTACAAAAATACCATCAGAAAGATTGTCCAAGGTCGAGTCACGTCAACAATTAACAATTTATGTAATAATTAAGTCTAGAAATAAAGATTATTCAAATTTACTCGCCAGACTATTAAATCTATAAAAGGACAAATAGAAAAAAATGGAAGCCTGCGATTTTTAAATCTATAAAAGTACAACAAGAAAAAATGACCTGCGATTTTTAAATCTGTAAAACGACAACAAGAATAAAATGGAAACCTGTGATTTTTATATCTAAAAAGGACAAGTAAATATGGAAACTTGTTACTTTTAAATCTATGGACATGTGGTGGTCTGCTCTATTGAACCTGTAATATGGCGACCGGAAAACAATCTCCCCGCTCTTCCCTGCGGCTGTGACAGAAATAGAAATAAACGCCTGCGCTCAACCCCCTTTAGAGCAAAGTGTTTTCACTGCAGCAATATTTCTTAAACATTTTCACAAACACACACACACACACACACACACACACACACCACACACACACACACACACACACACACACACACACATACACGTACACACTCACATGTATACAGTCACACGCAACATATATAGTTACACACAAATACATTTATACATATGTACACATCACAGATATACATATGCTACACACGCGAACGACATATTTTACACTTACATATTCACGCACACTTAAACTATTTACAGATACAAATGCGCATAAATGCACAAGCATGCACACAAACAAATGTATAAAAGCACGCGCGTGCATTTATCGCGTAAAGTATTTCCGGAAGAAAAGAGGACAACAAATAATTAGAAAGATTGACATCCAGACAGCTAAAGAAAGAAAGAAAGAAAGAAAGAAAGAAAGAAAGAAAGAAAGAGAGTTTATATGTGTTGTGTGAGAGAGAGAGAGAGAGAGAGAGAGAGAGAGAGATGAGAGAGAGGGAGGGAAGGGGAGAGAGAAAGAGATATGAGGGAGGGAGAAAGAGAGAGGAGAGAGTAGGAGTGGACGAACGACCGAGAGTAAAAGATTCACTTTCCTAATTAGCAGGCGAACGAAGGGGAGATAACCCGCTGTGGTAAGAGTCTTCATAGTGCGGACAAAACAGAAAGAGATTTGTCACATAAGATAAAGGTTTCACGAGTGAATATTTACTCTAAGCTGAAATAATGATTATTGCGTTATATGTCTTCGTTGTTTCCTTCCTGCACAAACTACCGAAAACATAGTAAATACGGTGGTGTAAGAAGGGAAAGTCGGTTAAAACCACTTCTTAAGATACCTGTTTGTTAACACACACGACTATAAACACATTCACATTAATGATTACACAATGCGCACATGTAATCAAAAGTATTTTTGAAACTTAAATAGTTAAAGTACATCATTTGAAAGCTTAAAGTTAACACTCTAGCGATCAGCGGACGTCAAGACGTAATAATAAAGCTCTATACTTGAGGACTTCAAAGAAATGAATGCCGTATCTATGTAATTGAAGACTTCCATTTCATACTCTTGAAGTCTTCAGTTTAATAAAACTGCTATACTACTGAAGTCTTCAATTTAATGATATTGCTATATACTCGAAGTCTTCAGTTCACAGATAGATAGATAGATAGATAGATAGGTAGATAGATAGATAGAAAGATAGATAAATAGATATATTACCTTGTTAGTACCTCACAATCTAAAAATAAAGGTGGAAATGTGAGTCGAAATGTCATTGCTCCGACCGCAGTTTCGGAAGCTGGACATTGAAGAGATCCATATTTTACACACACACACACACACACACACACACACTGCCACCGGACGTCAAAAGGTGGTTGGGTTATGCTCCCGTCGCCAGGAGGCGCCTTAAGCTGAAAGTTCGCAAGATGATGTGTATACCTGGGATGGACATAAGGGGTGGAGAACAGGGCTTCCCTTTGCATCTTTCCCCGGGGCGCCCTTTCTAATCACATTAATAAGATGGGTTGTTAATGTGATTCATGGCGGCGAAAAAGGAAAAGGAAGCTGAAATTTTACATGGAGGTGGTGTTATCCCTTGGAGGGACAAAGGGGTTAACGGTTAGTCCCCAGTCCCCGTTGCTAACTAAAACATTAAGCATCTTTAATCACATACTATCGATTGTCGTCACGCAGGGACAGTAACGGCTCTTGTGTCTGTTAGCCACGCATAGTTCATGATAAGTTTAGACAGCCTGTCTCTCTTGTTCACAAGGACTGCTCATGAGTCTGTTTATCTTGTTCACAAGAACTGCTCATGTGTCTCTCTGTCTTGTTCACAAGGACTGCTCGTGAGTCTGTCTGTCTTGTTCACAAGGACTGCTCATGAGTCTGTCTTATTCACAAGGACTGCTCATCTGTCTTATTCACAAGAACTGCTCATGAATCTGTCTTGCTCATGAGTCTGTCTTGTTCACAAGGACTGCTCATGTGTCTCTCTGTCTTGTTCACAAGGACTGCTCGTGAGTCTGTCTGTCTTGTTCACAAGGACTGCTCATGAGTCTGTCTTTTTCACAAGGACTGCTCATGAGTCTGTCTCAATCGTGTTTCATATATCATGTTAAGTTCACAAATATACATTCTTAAATCTATATGGTTCTCATTCATATGGCCGATTTATAAAGCTGTCTTGTTTATATGAACATTAGTTATATAACTGTCTCTCTCTGTAAGACGGGATGGTTCGTAAATTTGTCTCATTCGTATGTATGTTATTCATATAACTGTCTAGTTGTAAGTCTGGCTGGTTCATATATTTGTCTTGTTCATATATATGTTAATTATATAGCTGTCTCTCGCTGTAAGTCTGGCTGGTTCGTACATTTGTCTCGTTTGTAGGTTGTTCGTTCATAGGCGCCACATATTGACCAAGTTTAATAGTTACTCGGACAGTGATAACTTACCTGTAGAAACTGAGCGAGAAGAGTCAGATTACCATTGTTCAGGATATGTCCGGCTAATGTCGTGACACATCGAATTCCATCGCCAAAATAATTTGTGGGGCAGGTACAGTTCACAATCCCTGGTCCAGATGGGGTGCACGTGGCCTAGAAATGAAATGTAAATACCTTTATCTTTGGACATTTGTATGACAGTTAACGAAATGACAGGAGTGTTCTAGAAGTTGCTAATAGTCTCATTCGAGTCAGGGCACCTCACAGCAATGACTGTAAGATATGAACATTTGTAAAGAAAGTAGAATACTTTGAGAGTGACCGTAAAATATGAACATTTGTAAAGAAAGTGGAATACTTTGACAGTGACCGTAAAATATAAACATTTGTAAAGAAAGTGGAATACTTTGACAGTGACTGTAAGATATGAACATTTGTAAAGAGAGTGGAATACTTTGACAGTAACTGTAAGATATGAACATTTGTAAATAAAGTGGAATATTTTGACAGTGACCGTAAGATATGAACATTTGTAAAGAAAGTGGAATACTTTGACAGTGACTATAAGATATGAACATTTGTAAAGAGAGTGGAATATTTCGACAGTGACTGTAAGATATGAACATTTGTAAAGAAAGTGGAATATTTTAACACCCTATCTATTGGCAAATAACAGAGCTCAAACGAAAATAAAGGAGCACAAACTTTCATCACCAGTTTCATTCGTTCTTTTCCATGTTATCTTAAAACTTCTCATTCGAAACTATTCTCAGATGTCTTGCGTTTTCTTGATACTAAATCCGCAACCCATCCATCTTTTCATCCATCAGTCTATCCTTCCGTCCATCCATCCATCAGTCAATCAATAACCCAATCAATCAGTTAATCAAATTAATGAATCAGGTAAACAACCAATAAGACAATCAATCAATCAACGAACCAAATCGATTAGTAAAGCAAGCAAACAAATAGACAATTCAATAACCAAATCCATTAATTGAATCAATCAATCTAGTCTATTGATCCAATCAGTCTATCAACCAAGTGAATCAAATCAATCAGCTGTCACCAATCAGTCAAAAGAGGTAATGATTCAGTCAGTAAATTAATCACCCTTTCTGTATAAGTACTATGTTTATTCCTTGTACGTGTAGTGGCCGGTTGCTTGGTGACCAGTTTACTAAATAGGGACCGGTTTCTGGAAAGAAGACCTCGAGATTCCAAGAGTTGTTTATCTTCAGACATTCAGGCGTGTCGAAGTTCACTAGTAACGGGCTCTACGTAAACATTTTGTCGTGGGTGGGTTTTGGTCAGACGCCGAAATAAAAAGCAACATTAGTGACTTAGTGCCAAGTATCGGATATGGTCACGTGACTAGAACGACGGATGGTGAAACAATTTGACTGGCATTGCTCCTCCAAAGCAGTGGTACGCGAAAGCCCCACCCATCCCCGTAAAGATTAGGCAGTACTTTCAAGGAACGATAGAACTAACCGGAAGTGCATTTCGTTTCTGCTCAGTTAGACTGTTAAACCCATCAAGGGAGAAGAATAGTTAGATGAGAGCTGGTCCATGCTATTGATTAGCAGTCAAAGTGATGAGGAAACATTAGGAAATATGAGATTTAGGTGAATACACTTATATGACGGTGAAACAAAAAGCAGGATTGGTTTTGAGGAGAATTACTCTTATAGTTGTCTTTGGAGTCGAGCTGTTGTAGGTCACGTGACAATGTTTGTATGTCTACAAGACTTCCAGCGTTTTATAACAAAACTAAGTGAGATCCCACAAATCAGGACACTGCGTGAATTTTGTGCTCCAGTGTGAAGTAAAAATTATTCAGTACCTGCACGCATAAATACACGTCTTAGAATCCTATGACAGCTGTCCCCATAACAACGAGTATAAAAGTCCGATCAATGACATACCACGTACAGATGTTAAGTCAGCGATACATCAAGCAAAGATGTTCATTCAGTGACATGTCAACGGTGCATCGATCTAAGATGTTCATTCAAAGATTATGTCATGAAAGCTGCTCGTTCAAAGATTATGTAGGTAAAGATGCTCATTCAGTGATAGGAAAGATCATTGATGCATGACACAAAGATATTCAATGACGTGTCAAGCAGAGATATTCATCGTATAATGTCAGATAACGATATTCAACACTGATATATGATACAAAAAATGTTTATTTAATTATGTGTCATACAGAGGTGTTTCATTGAATGATATTTCGCATATTCATTCAGGCAAATATACCCTTTCAAAGAAAAATGTAATTAAAAATATCGAAACTTGCAAAGATGTTTATTTAATGACATATATGTGATAATTCACGTTAATATATTCCTTCAATATCGTAACACACAAAGTCGTTTATTCAACGATACATCAGTAATAAATCAGGTAAATATATTCCTTCAATATCGTGTCGCAGCTCATTAAATATGCTTAACCCAGTGTTCTAACTCAATAAATATATGTGTGTGGTATACTGCCATCCAACATTACACGTGGTTAGTAACCTCCTCTCAACCCGCTATGTATTTTTGAATGGAAGGGCAACTCTAAGCTCGGCTGATACACCCCTCCCCGCCCCATGTATTTGCGTTTGGAAGGAACAGTGATGGTGACTCTTTTTGAGTCCATAAGAGCCAGACCCCATCCCTACTTCCTCCTCCTAGAAGATAATGAAGAAGTAAACATAGCCAGTTGATAGCCAGTTTGACAGATCTGCGCATGCGCGCTACATGTTTATCTCGTATTGACTAGCACTGTTGCATAATAAGATCAGAAAGTGCTGGGGACAATGTTATTTTCGGAACCGATTCTGGGGTTTCTATCTATGCACTCAGCTTGAAGATATTTGTTTATGCCATTTTAATAGAGGATGTTCAGACACTCAAACCATAATTATGTTGAGGTGTTCATACTTTATATCATTTGCGATCGATCTTCAATACAAGACTCGCTGTCGTCACTTATCAAATAATATCACGCTCACCTATCAGTACTGTAACACGTAATACTATGGTCACTACTTTTAACATTTCAAAATGACGTCATGCTCACCTATCAGGACTTTAACACGTAATACTATGGTCACTACTTTTAACATTTCAAAATGACGTCATGCTCACCTATCAGTAATTTAACAAGTAATACTATAGTCACCACTTTCAACATTTCAAATTATCTCTAAAATGTACATCTCTAAAACACACATCTCTTAACACACATCTGTAAGACAAACACATCATCTGTAATACAAACGTCATCTGTAAAACATACATCTCTTAGAACACATCTTTAAAACAAAACATCTAAACACATAGCATCTCTAAAATACACATCTGTAAAACACACACACACACACATCTAAATACATAACAGCTCTCATCCAAACACACATCACTAAAATACACACATCTTTGAAACATACATCTCTAAAACACAACTTTAATCATTAGCGTCCTTGAATAAGATAATTGTAAGTTATCTTCAGGATAATTAATTTAACAGTACCTGTACTGGTCATTGCAAGCCCTGCCTTTCCTAGGTTTCCTACATACAGCTAACAGTGGAAGTAGAGAACGAAAGGTTTATGCACATAACCGTGTACACATTACACATTACTTCCGGCTCTACAGTGAAACTGTGCCTGTCCCTAAGATGTACATGTTGTCGGGTGTATATTCGACTGCTACATTAAAACAATTATGAACGCATCCCAAAAAGGGTGGCACCCTGGCTTACACTGCTGGAGGACTGGTCTATTTCAAGATGGCATTCAGGATCCGTAGAAGTGGATGTCGGTTTCTTATCAAAACAACCAAGTCCCACAGTGGCCTGGCTTAAAGTAAGACATTCAAATCAATCAAGGCTCCGTTCAATAGTATCAAATACAATCAAATACAGTCTTGTGGCAGCCAGCTCCCCTCTCCCCCCTCCCCATTTTCTTTCAGCTCAAGGTATGGTTACAGTACAGTTATGGGTAGCGTTCATTAAGAGTAATCATTTTCCTGTTACGTTACTGGATATTATTAATTCGTGTCGTAACTACTCCCAATTTCGTCAGCTCTAGCAGTAGTGTTCCAGGACTAAATCCTCAATTCAGATTTTATAGCTTTTATCTGGACAGTAATATTTAAGGATTAAGTCTTCACCTCCGACATAGATTTCATCTAGGCATTACTTATTCAGGACATATTCTTCACTTCAGACTTATAGCCACCATCCGGGCACTAGTACTTAAAGAATGAGTGTGACAGTCTCCCAGCCCTTGCATGTAAGATTATCTATATTAAATATTACAAAAGATTAGTAACAGTAATGGCAAGTCTACAGATATACTGACGTGATTACAAATGATTGAGTGTTACATAAGAACAGATATGGTTACAAAAGATTGGTAGGGTTACAAAAGCACTGGAATTGTTACAAAAGACAGGATTACAGACAAACTTATATTGTTGCAAAAGACAGGTAAGACTGCAGAAAGACTTGACATAATTATAAAAGATTAATAGGGTTTTGAAAATCCATAAGATTGCACATGATTGGTAGGATTACAGAAAAATGTATGTGGTTACAATAAAGCTCTTAAGACTGTAGAAAACGTTGAGATGGTTACAGAAGATTGGTACGTTTACAGGAAACGTGGCATGGATTTGAAAAATCTTGCAGATTACAGAAAATCATTACAACAACTGTTACTGACTAAAATTAAATATAAAATTATTAAATCAAGAGATCCAGCCATAAAAGACACATCATTCAAAGTGGTCTGTAGAATGGCAGGTGATGATATACACTCAGATATTTCAAACAGACTGCCAAGTATCGCATATTAGAAAACTAGAATGTAAAACTTTCTTTTTATTGTCAATGTATTTAAAATTGATAAATAATTATTTTTGTATTTATTAAGTTTACTTTGCTGTTGAGGCTGAAAATCGCCAATGTTTAATTACTCCCGGAAGATATGGTTGGGAGACTTACCTGTGCGTCACAACCGCCATTATTCTGCAGACAAGCGTTGATCTCTTTACAAAATGTTCCATTGTCGTTGCCCTCAAAGCCTTCATCGCACATGCAGGAATACTAAAAGAAAGACATTAATTTATCACACTGTCCTCAACATCTTTCTCACAAACGTGAATACTGAATATATGACATTAATTTATCACACTGTCCTCAACATCTTTCTCACAAACGTGAATACTGAATATATGACATTAATTTATCACACTGTCCTCAACATCTTTCTCACACACGTGAACACTGAATATATGACATTAATTTATCACACTGTCCTCAACATCTTTCTCACACACGTGAATACTGAATATATGACATTAATTTATCACACTGTCCTCAACATCTTTCTCACAAACGTGAATACTGAATATATGACATTATCACACTGTCCTCAACATTTTTTCTCACACAAGTGAATACTGAATATATGATATTAATGTAATAAATATTCTGAAGATAGTCATAAACATACATAAATATTGATAACATCAAATAAATATATCACTGTTCAAAAGCTTTGGTCAAGTGGGAATACTGAAAGGAAGCACGCACATGAATAAAGTACCCTAAAGATTTGGCCAAACGTATGAAAATACTGAAGGACATTCATGAATCAAAACTTAAAGAGAAAAAGAGAAAAGAGAAAGAGAAAAGATATGTATGGGTCAAACTGTTCTAAAGCTTATATCACACTTGCAAGAATGGTGAGCGAAAAAACATGCATCTACCAAACACCTCTAAAGCTTTCACCACACTTACAAGATTGCTGAAAGAAAACACATACATATATCAAACACCTCTAAAGCTTTCACCACGCTTTTACAAGATTGCTGAAAGAAAACATATACATATATCAAACACCTCTAAAGCTTTCACCACTCTTACAACATTGCTGAAAGAAAACAAATACATTTATCATATTATTCTAAAATACATACAATAATGGACCCAAGTAACAAGAAGAACACACGTATTAAATTATTCTAAGGCTGAAGATTACGCCTTCAATAATTCTGAAAAAAAATGAACACACCTATTAGGTTCCTCTGCAGCTGACGTCACACACATAATAGTACTCGCACTGACGTCACACACACACACAATAGTACTAAAAAAAAGTACAGACACAACCCAAGGTATACGCATAATCTAAGTATGCTGTTCTCAGGTGTTTCTTCTCGATTTGGAAAAGTTGGATTACTTCACCTACCGTAAGACTTGTCTCGTGTACTGACTTAATATATTTGAAGGTCTAATTCGCACCCCTAACTCGCTCATTTCACTCACTGACTTAATATATTTGAAGGTCTAATTCACACCCCTAACTCGCTCATTTCACTCACTGACTTAATATATTTGAAGGTCTAATTCGCACCCCTAACTCGCTCATTTCACTCACTGACTTAATATATTTGAAGGTCTAATTCGCACCCCTAACTCGCTCATTTCACTCACTGACTCTTTCATATATATTTGTCACGTGTACCTACACTCACGATTCACATTGAATCACATACTCGCTTACTAACCTAGGCATTTACTCTCTCACGCGATCGTTCTGACTCATTCGAGCAAATCGCTCTCATTCACAATTATAATCACTCATTCACTTAGTAACTCTCTCTCACACATACACATATATGCGCTTACTCACACACACACACACACACACACACACACACACACATGCGCTCTCTCTTACTCATTCTAGTTCAAACATTTGAATATACACTAATATTCACATACTTGCAAACTTAACTCTACTTACTTCACATGTACTCATAGACTATCACCCTTTCACTGCACCCTCCACACACACGCACACACACACACACACACACACACTCATGGATGCATGTATAAGATGGACTGTACCTTTCCGGGTTCCAGATTATGGCAGCCGGCATTGTCCGGACAGTCCGTATCTTTGTCACAAGGGGTCACAGGCTGGCATGAGAATCCATCTCCGAACCATCCACTATCGCATTTGCACTGGTGAGCCCCAGGCCCCACTTTTGTGCAGGTCGCCTGCACACAGAAATGGATGAGACACTGGCAGCACCTTCAATTTAATTGTAGATTCGATATTAATAGATGCAGCAGTTGTAAGCAGTCCTTCAGTAATTTGACTACCGGTCTTTGATGGCTTCTGTAGATTCCGATCTTTGGAGACTCAAGGATCAGCCAGTTGCCGGCTGAAATTCGGAGTTAAGTCCTTTCTAGTGCTGCTTACATGTCTCAAAATGATACCTCTCTAAGGTAAAAGGCTGCAGTTTAAAATGTGTAAGTTAAGCTCCTTTTCGATATAGTAGGTTGTTAGCTAATAAGCTTGAGGTCAATCTTTTCTAATGTAAAAGGAAGTTTATGACATACACCAAGATAAGTTTACATTACATTTACATGTCATTTCAAAAGCCAGTTTTCTCTAGTACAGAAGGTTGCCTGTTACTAGTCTATGATACCCGACTTTTTCTCATATAAATCCTGTTGGTTGCTTGCTGTATGTAAGCCGTCACTAGTGTAGCAGGTTGTCGTTTACATGCACTATGGTAGACTCTGTATGGATTAGAAGATTGCCGGTAACTGTGCACCCCTTCTAGTGCAGTAGATTGCCGGTTACTGTGCACCCCTTCTAATGTAGTAGTTTGCCGGTTACTGTGCACCCCTTCTAGTGCAGTAGATCGCCACTTACTGTGACCCCCTCTAGTGTAGTAGATTGCCGGTTAATGTGCACCACCTCTAATGATGTAGATTGCCGGTTACTGTTCACCACCTCTAATGATGTAGATTGCCGGTTACTGTTCACCACCTCTAATGATGTAGATTGCCGGTTACTGTGTACCCCCTCTAGTGTAGAAGATTGCATGTTACTGTGCTCGTGCTCAGAGATACTACGGTTAACATTTTCCAAAGCAGAATGGTAACGACTATGTAATTATCTTAATGTAAGCCTTCTTTACTGCCGTAAAGTAAGATTTCTCTGGTGCAAAAAGATGTTGGTGATGTGCTTAAAGGTAAGATACTCTAGTGACAAAAGTTGTCGATGACATGCTTAAAGGTAAGATACTCTAGTGACAAAAGTTGTCGGTGACATGCTTAAAGGTAAGCTACTCTAGGGACAAAAGTTGCCGGTGACATGCTTAAAGGTAAGCTACTCTAATGACAAAAGTTGTTGGTGACATACTTAAAGGTAAGCTACTCTAGGGACAAAAGTTGCCGGTGACATGCTTAAAGGTAAGCTACTCTAGGGACAAAAGTTGCCGGTGACATACTTAAAGGTAAGATACTCTAGTGACAAAATTTGTCGTGACATGCTTAAGGTAAGTCTACTCTAGTGACAAAAGTTGCCGGTGACATGTTTATGGTAAGCCTACTCTAGTGACATGCTTAAGGTAAGCCTACTCTAGTGACAAAAGTTGTCGTGACATGCTTAAGGTAAGTCTACTCTATTGACAAAAGTTGTCGGTGACATGCAAAAGGTAACACACCAAGCTGAAATCCGGAAAATGTCAAAAATAATAATTGTATCAAATTCAAATGAAAGAAATTTTTATTCAAATTTTCAGAAACTGATGAAAAAATGGTTGATGCTTCAAATATATATATATATATATATATATTCACTTTTCTAATGAATTTACAAGGTTTTGTACCAAAATGTTTATTTAATGTAAACATATTTTCCGAAACTTAACATTTGTTAATTTTTTTCCACAAGCTTGTAAGTAAATCTTAAAATGTATAGTGTTCATATCTGGTAGTCAATTAATATACTGTAATATAGGGTTCTGAACCTCTGGCTAGTGTGTAGCAAACATGCTGCTGATGGAGCACATATTTTATTTAAATAATGCTTTAAAAATATTTAATTAAGTTTCATTCCATATCTACACAAACATAAAATGTTAGAGATTTAGATGCCAGTTTATCTCGTCCTTAAACTGTGTTCAAAATTCCGTGCATATATCTCTAATAGTTTTTTTTAGATTTCCTGCAAAATCCGAAATTAACGACTGGTTTTCAGTTAACGTTTTAACTGTACAAAACAAAACAAAACAGATTTTACTGTTATACCTTACTTTAAACTGCTAAATTATGTTTAATAAGCCCAGCCTGTTGTGGAAACCCCTCCTGCTCAGCATGGTGCTCTTTCCTTAATTCTGGCCTCATGGGAGGCCTGCAAAGCCTGGCGCTCATCCTGTTGAAGTTTGTGTTGCCTTTCCTTAATTCTGACCTCACGGGAGGCCTGCAAAGCCTGGCGCTCAGCATTTTGAATGCACAGAACATCCTTTTGCTCAAAACAAAAATGCCTCGCAAAGGGCCCAACTTCAAATTGCAGCGTCCACAACAGAGAGGCAAAAATTAGAACACCATCATTGTACACTCCAGCAGCGAGACAGCAGTATTAACTGTCAAAAGTCCGTGTTTCTTCGTGTGTGCGCGCGTGTATGTGTGTGTGTTGTGTGTGTGTGTGTGTGTGTGTGTGTTGTGTGTGTGTGTGTTGTGTGTGTGTGTGTTGTGTGTGTGTGTGTTTGTGTGTGTGTGTGTGTGTGTGTGTGCAAATATCCATATTAAATTGTTTATAGACTCGTTAGAATTTTGCGTGTAACCTTCGAGGCACTTCTGCAACAAATTCAGCTGTGCTGAGTCTCTACAAACTGGTATTATAGTTGTCATCACTTCCTCTGGAAGATTTTTTATGAGCAATGTTTTTCTTTTCTTTGACTGACGGTTTATATGGGCAATCTTCTGAACAAAGGTTATGCATAGTTTTTATCGACAATGGAAAGTTTGTGAAAATAGATGGCCCAAACATGTTTTCATTTTGTTGAGGTTATTTTCATTTCTTCTGATAGCACTGCCGTATAAACGCTGTATTTTATCTATCTGTTTGTCTGTTAGCCTGCCTTTAACGCTGTATTTTATCTCTCTTTTATCTCTTAGCACTGCGATATAAACTCTGTATTTTATCTATCTGTTTGTCTCTTAACCTGCCTTTACCTTGTAGTGATTTGCCATCTGAGAGTTTTTGTTTTTCCATACTTCTTTGCAGATTTCGGAAACGGCATCCCTTGTGCTTTTTGAATGTGCCCTTGAACTTCTCGTAGAGCTTACATTCTGCTACAGTTTTGTAAGTTTTGTGTCAACATAGGGCTTACATTCTGCTACAGTTTTGTAAGTGTTTGTGTCAACATAGGGCTTACATTCTGCTACAGTTTTGTAAGTGTTTGTGTCAACATAGGGCTTACATTCTGCTACAGTTTTGTAAGTGTTTGTGTCAACATAGGGCTTACATTCTGCTACAGTTTTGTAAGTGTTTGTGTCAACATAGGGCTTACATTCTGCTACAGTTTTGTAAGTGTTTGTGTCAACATAGGGCTTACATTCTGCTACAGTTTTGTAAGTGTTTGTGTCAACATAGGGCTTACATTCTGCTACAGTTTTGTAAGTGTTTGTGTCAACATAGGGCTTACATTCTGCTACAGTTTTGTAAGTGTTTGTGTCAACATAGGGCTTACATTCTGCTACAGTTATGTAAGTGTTTGTGTCAACATAGGGCTTACATTCTGCTACAGTTATGTAAGTGTTTGTGTCACCATCTCCCACAAAACCAGTATATCTTAAGTTGTACTTGTCAACAGAAGCCTCAAAACAATCTTATCATTGCTGCCTCAATAGACCCTGATGACCCCACATGGTTCAGTGTACAACTGTGAGATATCTCACATCGCCTATAGCTTGCACTGTTTCTGTCTCTCTTCCATACTATACATGATTTGGACTGTTTCTGTCTCTCTTCTTCCGTACTAAACATGATTTGCACTGCTTGCTCCTGGTTCCGGCATTTAATACCTCCCTAATTTGAGAGCCTATAATTGTGTCAGCTCCTTCACAGAAGAATGACCTGGGCTCATCCATGTGCCGTCTGATGAAGCGTCTATATTCCTAATCTCTTCTGCTTGCTTTTTTTTCCTCTTTCAGCTGTTTTCTGCATAGAATCCTTCTGTTACCCTGGAAACAGCGCTCTCAGTAGTGTTGCTTATACACTGATATGTACTGCTATACACAGGTGGAGGCAAATGCATCACTTTACACAATTCAGCGCGATCTGCACCAATGCAGTGCATAACAAACGCTATTCGACGATTTATAGAATAATTTGAAATGTTATTTACCTGTATCAGACTGCAGTTAGGAAAAGAAGTGTATTTGTTTGTCAAAGAAAACCTCTGACCCTGAACCCTGTCTACTATCTTCTACTAAGCTTAGAGTATCATGACAGAAACGACGTGACAAGTTTGCAGATATGTTTTTATTTAGAATGTCACTGTCAGTAATTTTGTTTCCTTGTGGCACCTGATCTACAGTATCACTATTTACACTGTTATCAGTATCACTATTTACACTATTGTATCACTATTTACACTATTATCAGTATCACTACATTCCATTTGTTTTTCTTTCAACTCATTCTCGAACTCAGCGTAGGCAGCTTAACAATCACTGATTTTTTTCTTACTTCCTGTGGGCGTGGCACTTTCAGTTGGTGCTAAATCACTTACCGGTAATTTATTTTCACCGCCAGTGTGAAGCAGTACTTAGTACCGAGCTGTCTGCTACTTGTGTGTGCTGATTGCCGTGAAATTTTCGCTTTTCTTGTCGTTCTCCTCTTTGCTTTTTATTTTTTTTTATTTTCAGACAATTTTATAAACTATCAAGCTACTGACTATACGTACCACACACACAGAGTGAAAACATTTAATAAAACATAATTAATAATAATTATTAAAATTTCTTTTTATCAACAAAACTGAAGCTATTCATATACTGGTAGTGTCAAATAATATTTAGGACGGGAGCCAAGTGACATTATTTCAAAACATCAGTGGGTAAATGAGAGTGATGAGTGGTGTCTTCTGGAGAATTATTAATAACATAAATTGAGATTCTCATCACTTGCAATTAGTTATGGATTATTAATTAAATAATAATAATCAACCATTAACTAGATGGCATTGGTGTCACAGTATATAATTTCTCTCTGTGTATATATATACTATTCTATCTGTTTTTATATACTATTCTCTGTGTGTACTTACACTATTTTCTCTGTGTGTATATAGCATTCTCTCTGTGTGTATATAACATTCACTGTGTGTATATAACATTCTCTGTGTGTGTGTGTGTATAACATTCTCTCTGTGTGTATATAACATTCTCTGTGTGTATATAACATTCTCTGTGTGTGTGTATATAACATTCTCTGTGTGTATATAACATTCTCTGTGTGTGTGTGTATAACATTCTCTCTGTGTGTATATAACATTCTCTGTGTGTATATAACATTCTCTGTGTGTGTGTATATAACATTCTCTGTGTGTATATAACATTCTCTGTGTGTATATAACATTCTCTCTGTGTGTATATAGCATTCTCTCTGTGTGTATATAACATTCACTGTGTGTATATAACATTCTCTGTGTGTGTGTGTATAACATTCTCTCTGTGTGTATATAACATTCTCTGTGTGTATATAACATTCTCTGTGTGTGTGTATATAACATTCTCTGTGTGTATATAACATTCTCTCTGTGTGTATATAACATTCTCTGTGTGTATATAACATTCTCTGTGTGTGTATATAACATTCTCTCTGTGTGTATATAGTATTCTCTCTGTGTTTATATAACATTCTCTTTGTGTTTATATAACATTCTCTGTGTGTATATAACATTCTCTGTGTGTATATAACATTCTCTGTGTGTGTGTATATAACATTCTCTCTGTGTGTATATAGTATTCTCTCTGTGTTTATATAACATTCTCTGTGTGTATATAACATTCTCTGTGTGTGTGTATATAACATTCTCTCTGTGTTTATATAACATTCTCTCTGTGTTTATATAACATTCTCTATGGGTATGTGTGTATGTGTATTTACCATTCTATCAATTTCATTCATCTCTTGGTATATTTATTATAAGCCATGATTCCCATCTTTTTCTCTTTCTCTCTCACTCTCTCTCTCTCACATACACACACACACACACACACACACACACACACACACACACACACACACACCTCTTAATACAATTTCACTTGACATATTTACGTTACTAGTCAAATTCAACTTGACATGTTTAGGTTACTACTCAATTTCATTTGACATGTTTACGTTACTACTCAATTTCATTTGACATGTTTGCGTTACTACTCAATTTCACTTGACATGTTTGCGTTACTAGTCAATTTCATTTGACATGTTTACGTTACTACTCAATTTCATTTGACATGTTTACGTTACTACTCAATTTCACTTGACATGTTTACGTTAGTAGTCAATTTCATTTGACGTGTTTACGTTACTACTCAATTGTATTGGACATGTTTACGTTACTACTCAATTGCAAAGAAAATAAAATATCTTCGCGTAAATATTTTTTTAAAAAATAAATCTATTTATGTTTTGACTAGTGTTTGTGGAGACAAGGTAGAGTCAGTAAATCATTAAAGAAATAAAATGTAAATTTCACCACCCACATCCAAATAAATCGTGTACGTTGAATCCTGCCCACATTTATGAAAGAAAATTATTATTCCAAACTTCGTATGATTTCATCCCCAGACCTTTGATGTAAACAATGCACGCCAATAAAGCAATATGGATGATTTAAAAATCTTAAATTCTTTACTAAATTGAAATATGTCTGATAAACCGTTTTACGTTAAATAATTTGGATTTTATTCCAGAGTTTGAGTAAATAAAGTATCATGGGAAATAAAGTTTATAGAATTCAAATATCTATCTTCGATTAAGTCACTAATGAAATTTTAGAATATATTTTAACTTAATTTGCTTTACTTCCTCAATCTTCATTAAATCTGATATAACCTTATTATTTATTAATATTTAGTGAACAGCACTTCTTTTACTATCCGATATCTGCACTTTTTAAAAGGTTTTCTTGGTTTCTTGTCACGTGATGTGTTTGTTGAAGTACATGATAAATTTCCACAGCAGATTGTTTACCTGCTCTTACTAAAACTGATCTAAAAGCAAACCGTCAAATACATTCTAGTCTTATCTGGCAAGTAGGCTTCTTTCATCCCACGTGATCGAAATTATTTATAGAAATCTTTCCTCCCTGACTGTTGATTGGTTCCCTAATGACGGACCCAGGTGATTTCTATCTTGTTACGAGTTCGCTGGAGGAACATAACGGTTTTCTGACTAAGCTTAATCTTCTGAAAATAAGACATAAATTTCTTAAATAAGATTTCCTTTCTTTCTATCCTTTACTTTTATTTTTTAACGCGGCTCGGAACTTTTTGCGATAAAAAAAAATCTTGGATCGTGTAACGTAAATGTTCTATTAGCGTCAGGAAAAGAAGTATTTCCACTCAAGGAAACAGTCTTTACATATGCGGTGACTATGAGACCTTAAAATGATTCCAGCCCCCACCCCACCCCCAAGCACAGCTAAGATAGGTACTTCTGCAATGAGGACTGATTACTTTGAAATAATTATTAAATGTACACCTGGCGACCTTTGTCGACTCGCAAGAAATAACCCAACACACACACACACACACACCATCACCATCACCACCATACCACACCACAACACACGTATTGCGCAATACAACGAATGTCACGAATAAGAAGCCGAAAGGGCCATATCACTCATTAAAAAATCTAGTGGATGTTACCAGTTATTGATGAGTTCGTGACGTCAGCTATTAGTGAATTTGTGTTGTCATTTATCGTTGGGCGCTAGCAGCCATTAATGCACTATACGTCATTTAGCATTACGACTCCAAAACAATTTTATATGTCATTTAGCATTACGACTCCAAAACAATTTTATATGTCATTTAGCATTAAGACTCCAAAACAATTTTAATATGTCATTTAGCATTAAGACTCCAAAACAATTTATATGTCATTTAGCATTACGACTCCAAAACAATTTTATATGTCATGAAAAACTGATGCGCTTATGATGACGTCATTATATTGACATCAGTCCTTGAAGATCTCGACACTTACTTGTAAATGGCATCCTCCTCTTCCTGGTTTTTCGCACGGATTGATCTCTTGACACACTTGTCCATCTCCCTCGTAGCCACTGTTGCATTCACATCTGTAAAGAGAGACAACTCGTACGTCTGATAAATTCCTATCTATTAAAGAAAGACACCTCATAGCCACTGTTGCATTCACATCTGTAAAGAGAGACAACTCGTACGTCTGATAAATTCCTATCTATTAAAGAAAGACACCTCGTATATCTGTTGCATTCATATTTGTGAAGACAACCTCTACCTCTTTTGCATCGCATCTATAAAGAGAGACAACTCGTGTGTCTATAACATTCATATCTTTAGACAGTGAATATATATATATATATATATATATATATATATATATATATATATATATATATTTCGTTCTTCTTAGAGATTATTAACACAACAAAAAAGATGATACATTTAAATACGCTACAAACAGAACCTAAACAAGTCCCTTCACATGAGTTCTGTGACTGCTAGTCAGGTTAATTAACCCTCCAATTATTAATAAACATAAATTAAGATGTACCCACTATTTATAATTAGTTATGGATGATTATTATTAATAATAATAAAATAATAATAATAGTAATAAAGGAGTGTACGTCACATATATATTATCAAACAATGTAATCCAAGGCCTTAAAAGTAAGAGGAAATTGCTTATATTTAAAACAAATTTTTGTTTCCATTGTCTTCTTCATGAAAGTCTTAAATCTGTTTTGTTCGATAAGCCTGCTACGTTGTTATCAGGTTGTCAGGTTTTCAGTGGTGCCCCAACGGTCGGCAAGATAGATAGATAGATAGATAGATAGATAGATAGATAGATAGATAGATAGATAGATAGATAGATAGATAGATAGATAGATAGATAGATAGATAGATAGATAGATAGATAGATAGATAGATAGATAGATAGATAGATAGATAGATAGATAGATAGATAGATAGATAGATAGATAGATAGATAGATAGATAGATAGATAGATAGATAGATAGATAGTACATTCTTCACAACCCGATATCGATATGCAAGGTCACCAAGTGTTTCATTAATCTTGACAAGTTATGCTCTGCATGTACCCGTATTATGGTTATTTAAATTATGTTTTGCAAGTAAGTAGAATTCGGTTTATACCGCATTTGAAAGAGCTCTATTACGATAAATACCATATTTCTAGGTGTGACACAACGCCACCCTAGTTAATTTATGTTATTAACAATTCTCCAGAAGACATCTCTCATCTCTCTCACTTGGCGAATATGCGGATGCTGTAAACGTTTTCTCTCTTCTACAACATTAAAGACAAACGTTCACTGTCACACAATATTACCATAGGCGGAAAACATCTTACTAAAGAGAAGATAAATCCGTCTTTAATCTGCATTTAGTGAGCCCCCCCATCCACCCACTATCTCTCTAACATATGTTTATCAATATGTGTAAGAAGGTCAATACATTTAACAATAAATTTATTAAATCAACATTCAAACATACATATAACAAATACAATCAAAAGATTACTTGACATCAATATTTCCATGAAATTATTTTGAAACAGTTTAAACATGATGCACTAGTTTCTGTTATTAATGTTGTTAAAGACATACATCGCAACACGACCAATACTATTCGGATTGTATATATTTCAACTGATTTATATCTGATTCATGGGCAGACTACTCTGGTTAACATTTTGCTGCTACTTATTGTTTGGTTGATGTCCAGCTAATGTAAAATGTCTCCCTGTTAATTCTATATTTAATACTATGGTTTATATAAGGTCATTGTTCAAAATGTTCTAGTTACACTATGCTTTATATCTTTCTACTTAGTGTGCGTTTCTTACAAAAATATAAATAAGTTTATATATCTTGTAGAATGTGAATTTCTATGAACTTGCTCATGACGTGTTTTACAGACATGTCTGTTCAACTAATCCTGCTTTCTGTAACTGCTTTCAAATGGTTCGCTTTGAGTTACAAACTAAAATATCGTATTGATTCGATGTTTTTGTTATATTTTTCACTGTGTTCACAACAAAACCATTTTACTTTGCCTTACACACTACTATGTTGATTCCAGGTAACAAAAAGCTCAAGCAGTACGTAAATATTCCAGGTTACAAAAAGCTCAAGCAGTACGTAAATATTCCAGGTAACAAAAAGCTCAAGCAGTACGTAAATAATCCAGGTTACAAAAAGCTCAAGCAGTACGTAAATATTCCAGGTTATAAAACGCACAAGTGGTACGTAAATATTCCAGGTTACAAAAAGCTCAAGCAGTACGTAAATATTCCAGGTTACAAAAAGCTCAAAGCAGTACGTAAATATTCCAGGTTACAAAACGCACAAGTGGTACGTAAATATTTCTGTCATGCCCTCTCCCCTGCACCCAAACCTATTTTTCAGCACCACCAAACTTCTCTCTCCTCTGTCTGAAGTAATGTAAATTTTGATTCGCGCCAAAAGTATTCTGAAATGTCTTTTGGTAGCTGAACTAAACAACCCCGGAGGTAAGGAAGAGGTCAAATCGGCTAGGAAAAATCCAATCAACAGGAGGGAATTACAGATCTATAAGCCTAGGAACTTCACCAAAGTCCTGCGTCCTGGCCACTCGACCACCTTCTTCGTTGATACGATTTGCACTCGGCTCTAGACTACATCTACATTCGGGCTGTCTTTTGTCAAAGTTATCTTACATAGAAACTCCCCCTCTCTCCCCTAAAAAGGCAATCACACTTATTCAGGGTCGAGATAATATGACAGTCCACTCAGATCAAAATCAATAAAATAAAATAAAAAGAATGTGGCAGAGGAAGACCGTAACATGAATATATTTATTTAGAAGATCTAAGTCGCATGCCTTTGTGAGTACAACCATTCCGGAAAGCGCTTCCCCAGAATCAGTTTTTATGCCTGGAAGACGGAGATTAAGTTCGTTCTTGAAGGATTTTTAGAGATGAAGAAATAAAAGTCAAGTGTTCACTGGGTTCACAGAAAACTGCGTGTGATGAATTGTCACGAAAACAGAGTTCAATAAGTTTACAAGAAAACTGTGTTAAATTGTCACGAATTTATTCGTACGCAGTGAATATGTCTGTGACATAAGTTGTGTTCGAATGAGTTTTTTTTTTCTAAAAGAATATGTCACGACACGTGTTCAACGAATTGTCACGAAATATGCATTCACTGAAATGCCGTGTAAATTGTATCAAGAAATATGCATTCAGTGAAATGCCACGTAAATTGTATCAAGAAATATGCATTCAGTGAAATGCCACGTAAATTGTATCAAGAAATATGCATTCAGTGAAATGCCGTGTAAATTGTATCAAGAAATATGCATTCAGTGAAATGCCACGTAAATTGTATCAAGAAATATGCATTCAGTGAAATGCCACGTAAATTGTATCAAGAAATATGCATTCAGTGAAATGCCGTGTAAATTGTATCAAGAAATATGCATTCAGTGAAATGCCGTGTAAATTGTATCAAGAAATATGCATTCAGTGAAATGCCACGTAAATTGTATCAAATAAATCATTACGAATTTATATTGAAAAACGCGTTCCCAACATTATTATCAAAGTAAACCGTATTTAATGAATCGTTACGATAGCTGTGTTCAGTAAATTATTATAAAAGGTGTGTTTATATCGAAGCTGTGTTCAGCGAATTATTATAAAAGGTGTGTTCATTGAATTATTATGAATGTTGTGTTCAGTGAATTATTATGAAAGTGGCATTCATTTCATTATCATGTATGGTGTAATGACTGAATTGTCCAGAAACTTGTATCAAAATACTGTCACATAATGTGGCCAGTTAACTGTCAGGAGCATTTTATTCAATGCAAACTAAAGCCAAGTCTGTGTCTAATTTTTACGACTAATTGATTGTCTTTGTGGTGATCTACATGACAGGTGTGAAGCTCTAAATTTGAAATATTAGTAATTTTCTTTAAGAAAGAAAACTTTCATACCATTGTTTCAGAATGAGTGTAGAAGTTTTTGTAGAACAAACTTAAATTAAAGCTTAATTAGATTACACATATTAGACACCAAAAAGTAAAGAGCGATCTAATTTAACCTCAATAATTTCCAGGTCAAATCCTAATTAACATTTTAATTTAAGTAATTGAAAAAGGGAGACATTAACAAAATGTCGATATTTATGCAATCCAACATCTTGTAAAAGTCAAGAGTGGTCGTTCGTATTTCGGCACAAACACAGAATTTATCATATGAGACAGTGATTTGTTCGTATGTAGACACAAACACAAAATTTATCATATGAGACAGTGATTTGTTTGTATGTAGACACAAACACAGAATTTATCATATGAAAAAGTGATTTGTTTGTATGTAGACACAAACAGAATTTATCATATGAAAAAGTGATTTGTTTGTATGTAGACACAAACAGAATTTATCATATGAAAAAGTGATTTGTTTGTATGTAGACAGAAACACAGAATTTATCATATGAGACAGTGATTTGTTTGTATGTAGACACAAACACAGAATTTATCATATGAAAAAGTGATTTGTTTGTATGTAGACACAAACAGAATTTATCATATGAAAAAGTGATTTGTTTGTATGTAGACACAAACAGAATTTATCATATGAGACAGTGATATGTTTGTATGTAGACTTATGGCGAAATATACTACATATAGAATGTATCGAATGCCATATGTTTTCTACGATGCATGCAACGTATTATGCTGATCATGAATACATTTATATATCTCTCTATCCATCGACTCATTCATCCATCAACCATCCACCCATCAATCTACCCACCCATCCATCTGTTTGTCAGTCTGTCAGTCTATTTTTCAGTCTGTCAATCTATCTGTCTATCTGTCTGTCTATCTGTCTGTCTGTCTGTCTGTTAGTCTGTCTATCTATCTACCTACCCTTCTATCTATTAATACATATCCGCTGTAAACAAATAAAATATTTATACATATTATATTATCCTTGTCTCTGACTTCCCACATGTGAATTAATATACCATCTTAATGTAACACTCACGCATGCATACACACAAATATATATTTATATATTCAACACCTCTTGACATCAAGTATAACGAGAAAGATCTCTCTATCACTCTCTCTCTCTCTCCCCCCCCCTCTCTCTCTCTCTCTCTCTCTCTCTCTCTCTCTCTCTCTCTCTCTCTCTCTCTCTCTCTCTCTCTCTGTACATTAGTTAGTTCAGTTTACCTATAACATAGCACTTTGAAGATTATTACATAAACGAGGACAGTATTTCGCATGCGTTTGGACAAAAATAAATTTTACAATTGAATAATCATATATGTCTCAAATATCAATGAATTGTAGACAGATAATAACCATGCAATAAAAATTATTTGTTCAGGGGGCGTTAGCACGTACACAATTCTTGAAATCTAGCGACGCATTTCCAAGCGGTGATCACGAATGCGAATAAAAATTAAACCGTGTTTGTGGACAGATCCTGTTTTGCGATGTTTTTATTTTGTCTACGTGACATTTTTAATTTGACATCTAGCCGCGTCTCTCTCTCGCTACGTGACATATTGGCATTGCCTCTTATACGATTTGACCTCAATATGCAGATAATCTCAGATCAAATGTTGTCTCACGCAAACTGTTATCAAGCACAGGCAGTTTTTACCAGCTCAATAATATCCTTAAAATGACATTTCTGGCCGCGGAGTGAGACAGCACCACAAACAAGGGGGAAGGAACTGCGGAAATAACCCATTAGAGGAGGAAAATCGTGCGGTCTGTTTTTCCCTCCCGCCATGTCATTGTGAGCTTGATATAGCTTGAGCACAGTCAATGCAAATTTGTGTAAGGCGATAGGATTGCATGTTTGTAAAGTAACAAAATCCCAATATACACTTACTAAGAGTGGGGCGGGAATGCAAAAATAGACAGACAGAGGAGGGAGGGAGGGAATAACAGAGAATGTTTGAAGTAACAACTGTCCTATGGTATTGATACTAATCTTCGTCTTCTATCATTTGCTGTCTATTCACATCGCACATAGACTCACACTCAAAACACACATACACGTACAAAACACCCACCCACACACACACACACAAAATACTCATAAACACTCACTCACACAGAACACTCACACAGTCACTCACATAAAACACACTCTCATACAAAACACTCATACACAAACTTCAACAGCAACCCCCTCTCACCTGTCCATTTTTACACGCCATCCCACAGATGCACAAATTGTCAATAAGAAGATAAAGATACAAAACATTTCTGTAAAATCGCTGCATGACTTGAATTTGAAAATACTATTAACAAAAGTTGTTTTCATTTGAGTGTATTTTCCCAAAAATTTTTAAGTTGTGATGAAAACATAAGTGAATGTGATTGCAGACATTAATGTATGCCCCATTCGCCCCTCTAGCATTCCACAGCTTAGACACAACTATGGCTACAAATTGATGTGATTGGTCACACACCTGATAGATCCATTGACAAGTACATGTCCCTCCTTCCCCCTCCCCCCTCAGTCACACTCAGTCATGCCTAGACAGATGATCACATTGATATAATAAATAAACTGATGCACGAACTCAAGGCTTTAAACATAAGAAATATATACTGAGACCATTGGTCGAATTAGATTGGTTGAATTAAAGACAGAGATATGTCTCCATCACACTCTAGAGACAACACAATATATAATATTATAATAAGTGTTATAGTCAGTTAAACATTCTCACTCTCGAGTGAGCACAAGTTGTCGAGAATCAACCTACTAAAGCCATACTCAAAAAATGCATTAACATTGACTCGCAATATATTGCTACTGGAGATGATTCCAGAGCAGCTGTATACTAGCAGAGGATGTCTTGTCGGGCAGGGTTGCTGGCTGAAGATGGACAACTGACAGCCTGGGATAAGATGGACAGAATGAATAGTAACCATCATTGTAACGCAGGTCTTGAATAATAGCATGTAGCATTGGGCCAGAGCTGTGCCAGACAGAAGTCCAAGCTTCTGTGTGCACTTATGTAGGAAGTGTACCAGGATGACAAACTCCAGCATTAAAAACAACCACTGTAAAACATGTACAGTCTCACTTTAAGCAATAAATCTTTGTAGTTTAATTTATTTGTTATAATATTCCAGCCCGCAGAGCGCTATAAAGATGTCACCCCAAACAGCAAATTAATTGATTTACCTAATTAAATAATTTAGGATAAGCTAGCATCTTATAACAGTGGTCACCACAATCAGTCTTTGTTACTTGCACATAAACAGTCTTACAGTAAAATGACTTGTGCGTTACTAATCAATAAAACAATTAATCTGCTGAATAATTCAACTTATTTACACAAAATATACAACTGCACCACTACATAGTTGCAATGCATGCATAGGAGATAGCATAATGTATCAGTTAAGTATAGACAAATGAATGTGAAGAAAATACTAAACATTACATTGACGAAAATAATTAAATAGAATGCAGCAGTGAGCATTCAAAAATAAAAAGTGGAAACTGTCTTTCAGATGGAAAATTTCATGATAAGAAAATATGTGAGAAAGTAGAAATATAAATGACAGAAAGTTAAATAGAAATGAAATGTTCTCTTACTTCTTAGAAAACAGTTTATAAGACACTTAGAAATATTTAAATACTGGAATAAAGGAAAAACGTTTACATGAAGAATATAGTGCTTTCCCTTAGTCTACAAATGGGGTGCAAAACAGCTCATCATTTAAAATATCCCTGCCTGGTCCCCCAGGGTTGTGCTGCTAATGTACTGGAGCTATTGAAATATCTCTAAAGATACATGGACAAATTCGAGAATATTTCAAAGCAGCCATTGAAAGGAATTTTATGTTCAGATTAGATGTCGTGGACACAAAATATGGCATCGTCGGGTTGGTGACATTTTCTAACTACATTACAAGGAAGGGGTTTTAAGGCAGTTTATTGACAAATGCATTCCTGACTCGTTTATTTAAGAAAAGAGTTTCTCTTTTCAATTTTTTTCACTGTGTTGGATGCTAATATAGCTATGAAAAAGTACTGAGAGTATGTTTTATTTGCAAATTAAACGTTCTGAAACAAATAAAGTAAAGAATAATATTGTAAACAAAATGTAAGGGTAAATCTTTACACACTGTTAATAATACTGAATCTGTCAAATTTTTATAAACATTTTATACGCAATTAATTACCTGTACACATTCCTAAAGGATGTATTTTATACACATCCTATGACTAGATTTTTACAATCTGATATTGCACATTCACGCGCTGCTAACTGTATATATTTACACACTGTTAATGTTTATATATATTTACACACTGTTAATGGTTATATATTACACACTGTTAATGGTTATATATTTACACACTGTTAATGTTTATATATTTACACACTGTTAATGGTTATATATTTACACACTGCTAATGACTATATATTTACACACTGTTAATGGTTATATATTTACACACTGTTAATGTTTATATATTTACACACTGTTAATGGTTATATATTTACACACTGCTAATGACTATATATTTACACACTGTTAATGATTATATATTTTTAGAGACTTTCAATGATTATGTATTTATTCACTGCAGCTAAGTGTTACCCATACACACACTGTTAACTGGATACTTATTTACAAGTACACACACCTAGTGGATACATCTCTACATACTGCTAATGAGAAAACAGTTAACTCTGAAAATTTACCCACTGTTAATGAGTACTCATTACTATTACTACTATTAATTTACACATTGCTAATGGATATATATTTATACATTACAGATTCTTTAATGGTTGTAGTTTTTTACTGTGTACACATTTAAACAACACTGATGGTAAAATCTCTGCAGATTATCACGGTGTACACATTTTAACAAAGCTAATGACAAAATCTGTGCACATTGTTAATGATTCACATTTACATGCTGCTAATAAGTAACTTTTACTTATTGTTAATTTGGTAAATAATTACTCAATTGTATTTACTGTTAATGTGTAGGGCTTCACACAATGTTAAAGTATGTGTTGACACCAAAATAAAACTATGTAAAAGTTAATGTGTATAGGGTTAATATAACCTGTATATTTTAGTCTTTAGAGTTAAAATCACAGTTAGATACGTCAGCAAGTGAAGACAAGTTGAAAGCGACAAAACCCCTTGACTAGAATGGATTAGCGCACCAGCTGCTTTCGGAGGGAGAGAGAGAGGAGAGAGAGAGCGAGCAATGTGCAGCAAGAAACACAACTGCAGTTCGCCTGCATTGAATACCAACTCCTAGTGGGCAAATGACCATAAAGCAATTTCAAAATAGATTTTAAAGAGGAAACACCCGGGGTTTTCTCTACTTTGTCTAAATGAATATCACACAGTTTAATTTTTCACATTTTGGCTCTAAGGTAGGGACATAATCTTGTGAATTATTATCTAGGGCGGGTGGCGGTAGGAGTTGGCATTGGTGGTGGTGATGGATCTGTAGTAATGAAACCGAAAACATACGACCACACTTTAAAGACACATACATACATAACATAGGTCACGCAAGTGAGTATTTATTCACGAGAGGCACTTAAATAATCCAAATGGAAATGGAAATCATTTGCTCGTCAGAAAGAATGTTAAAACTCAAATATTAAAACCTCATTCAAGTTGAAACCATCTTTTTCATATTACTGAATATTAAAACTCAAATAATAAGACCTCATTCAAGAAGAAACCATCTTTTAAAGTTGCTATATTAAAACTCAAAAATTAATGCCTGATTCAAATGGAAAACATCTTTTCATACTTACTGAATATTAACACTCAAGTAATAAAACCTCATCAGATACGAAAGTGGACAAGTGGAAAGCATCTTTCCGTAGTTTCTGAATAAACTCAAATATTAAAACCTCATTTAAGTGATAACCATCTGTTCATAGTACTGGATATTAAAACTCAAATATTAAAATCTCTTTCAAGTTGTAACCATCTTTCAGTAGAACTGAATATTTAAACTAAAAAATTTAAACTTTGCATCTATAATATGATGGGGTGGGTACCTTAACCCGCTTCAAACCCAATTATGCATGTCGGAAACTGATATAGATATGCTTCAAACCCAATTAATCCATGTCGGAAACTAATATAGCTATGCTTCAAACTCAATTAATCCAAGTCGGAAACTGGTATGGCTATGCTTCAAACCCAATTAATCCAAGTCGGAAACTGGTATGGCTATGCTTCAAACCCAATTAATCCATGTCGGAAACTGGTATGGCTATGCTTCAAACCCAATTAATCCAAGTCGGAAACTGGTATGGCTATGCTTCAAACTCAATTAATCCATGTCGGAAACTAATATGGCTAAGCCTCAAAACAGTTCGCTCGATATATTTGCATGGCGATCAAGCAATTTTTAAAATGGTGATTACGACAGTACAACAGTACAAGTAAGGATAATATTTTTTTTAATATGCTGCATTCACAGGTAACAGTGATTTAAGTAAGCATTTCATTGGTTAACTGTATCTCTCCATTCACAGGTTAGTCCCGTGATAACAGTGTAAGCAAACATTTCATTGGTTAGCTGTGTCTCTCCATTCACTTATCCGCTACTAAAATGTTCAACATTGGGCTGGCCCGGGCCACCTACTAACGAATTAACCACCATGGTGTTGGAGCCTGACCGCTACTGTACCTGGTTACTTTGTTCTATCAGTCCGCCATTGCTCCACTTTGGAGCTTAACCATCACCGAATAAGTCAACTGTCTTGAAACAAGTTCGCCATATTTGAACCTGCAGCCAGATGGCCAGAGTTCCAGCAGAATTATATTCCCAGGAAATTAACCCTACTTATCTTGTTTATCCTTTGGCGTAGCTATGTCCAGGAACCAACACAGACACCAGCGTCCTCCAGTGCCGAAGCAGACAGGTTCAGTTTTATATATATATTGCACTTCAGTTTCATTTCTAAAGTACTGATACTATAGTAGAAGTATTTATTGCACTTCGGTTACAGTTCTAAAGTACTGATACTAAAGTGATATATTTATTGCACTTCAGTTACAGTTCTAAAGTACTTATACCATTATAGATATATTTGCTGCACACAGACGCATGTTTAAATATTTAACTCCCCCCCCCCCCAACATTTAGATAAGCATGAGAACATATATTATCTTTTTAAATTAACTTTTTTATTGGTTCCGCACAAATGAATAATGAATGAGTGTAGAATTACTTTAGTCTCGTAATAAATGTTCAGAGTGCTTGTTCAAGATACTGAAGTGTGACATATTTACGAATTATACGTATGTTTGTGCAAGCAAGTTTATCCTTAATGTCATTAGTGTAAACAATATTTGTCAGCATTTGCTGAGTTCATAAGTTTTGTGTATGACAACTATTCCTATCAGGTCCACCTCAAACTTATACCGTCCGGGTCATTGTGTGGTTGTCCAGCATGAGGGTATTTTTGACAGTCAATTACACATTGCAAACGGATACAACATTTACAGCGCTGATGTCAAAATATTTGCACACTTCCATTGGGTATAAATTGATCAGTACTAGCGAGTAAATTTTCCCACACTGCTCATGGGTAAATCTTTACACACTACTAATAAGTAAACATGTGCACACCGTTAGAGGGGGAGTGTGTGCTTTTTTTTAACAGTGTTCATGGGCACACATTTGCATACTGCTTATGAGTACGTGTTTGTGCTGGGACAGTGTTTACATTTTGGACTCACTTTCTCGATGTCGCTCTCCATGTTCGCTATTAAGACTCGAAATAGCTCACAACGAAACATGCTGCTTACCCCATCTTTCAAATTAAAAACTAATCACACACATACCTACACATGAACACACATTCGAACACACACGCAAGCACATATTCAAACATAAACAAGCACAATCGCACATGTGCATAGGATATAGACAAACCACTCATAAACACGAACACGCACACGCTGCTTGTTTATTTAAAGCGTTAGGTGATTGGCTTTCCCATAAATTGTCAGACCGATAGCTTTTGTTTTAATGTACTTTATTTGATTTTCTTTTCCATCGACGATTGGTTATTCAATCGTTCAAGCAGACATTAAATAGTGGCACAATATTAATATTTGACCACGAATAATGGGCTAAGGGTATGAGGGGGATCCAGTGGGGTGGCTGGGTAGAATCGAAGAAAGTGACTATTTTCTAAAAGACCTTGTCATACTTGGAGTAATTGAAGTCTAGACTGACCAGAGGGTGATCAATTCCGCGTGGCATGCAATTAGTCCATGTCTCTCTTTCTCTCCTTGCAGCCGTTATTATCGAGAATATAGGAGTAAGCGGGGGCGTGAAAGCGGGGTGAGGGAGGTCGATAATCTTTCAGCCAGGATAGTTAACCTCTCAGCTCAAACCGTACATATGCCAGTACTTGCTGATAATAGTATTTAAAATAAATGTAATCATAAATTCATACAATATTTTAATTAGAAGGAGGGGTTTGAGACACTCGCAGTTATAATATGTAATATTTTTATTTTATTTTATCTAGCATCTGCTTAATTATGGATGAATATTATTCTTAATGTTGTATGAGACAATGAGAGCCGTTTAGCACACTAGTCATTCAATGTCTCAGTGATGTATGACAAGGATAATTTGATTAGTCGGCCTCTGGTCGGTGCTTCAGTACTGTTTCAATATATTATGAAACAATCTTTTTAGAGTAGTCTATTGGACACGGCACTATTTCAGTATTGCATGAGACATTTACAATCTTTCTAGTGTAGTCAATCTCTGGACAATGCACTATTTCAGTTTGCATGAGACAATAACAATCTTTCTAGTGTAGTCAATCTCTGGACAATTGCACTATTTCAGTCTGCATGAGACAATGACAATCTTTCTAGTGTAGTCAATCTCTGGACAATTGCACTATTTCAGTAAGCATGAGACAATGACAATCTTTCTAGTGTAGTCAATCTCTGGACAATTGCACTATTTCAGTAAGCATGAGACAATGACAATGATCCTAACCTAAATTAGACCACTTGCGTACTGCTTTAATAAGTGTTGCATTATCAGGGATGCATTGGATTGTAATCTTCCAGTGTAAATTTCCGCACAACTATATATTATTTCAGTATTATATAAGACACTGATCAAGTAAATCAGTTGCAAAACTATATACATTCTAATTACTAATACAGTCAGTGTTAATGTAAATCAATCACAAAATTATGTAGAATTTCATTATGCCAACGTAAATCTTTCACAGAGTTATGTAGAATTTCATTATGCCAACGTAAATCTTTCACAGAGTTATGTAGAATTTCATTGCTATATGGAACAGTGTTAATGTGAATCTTTCAGAAAGATCTGTAAAATGTCATTATGCAAATATAAATCTTTCGCAAACATATGTAAGATTTCATTATGCCAACATAAATCTTTCACAGAGTTATGTAGAATTTCATTATGCCAACGTAAATCTTTCACAGAGTTATGTAGAATTTCATTATGCCAACGTAAATCTTTCACAGAGTTATGTAGAATCTCATTATGCCAACGTAAATCTTTCACAGAGTTATGTAGAATTTCATTATGCCAACGTAAATCTTTCACAGAGTTATGTATAATTTCATTATGCCAACATAAATTTTTCACAAAGTTATTAGAATTTCAATACTTTTTCTACAGTTCTAATGTAAATCTTTCACAGAACAATGCTGAATATATTGCGCAAAGATAACGATCCCTGTGAAGTCCTTTACTTTGATATGCAATGTTTCAGTACTGTACGATTGTCTCTCAGTATTACTTTGATATGCAATGTTTCAGTACTGTACGATTGTCTCTCAGTATTACTTTGATATGCAATGTTTCAGTACTGTACGATTGTCTTTCAGTATTACTTTGATATGCAATGTTTCAGTACTGTACGATTGTCTCTCAGTATTATGACACAACAATCATCTTCCGCAAATAGGAATCATCAGTTTAAAATGTATTTCCTCAATACCATGCAAATGGCTCAGTACTATAAAATTGCCTCAGTACCATGCAAATGGCTCAGTACTATAAAATTGTCTCAGTACCATGCAAATGGCGCAGTACTATATAATTGTCTTAGTAACATGCAAATGGCTCAGTAGTATATAACTGTCTCAGTACTATATAATTGTCTCAGTACCATGCGAATGTCTCAGTACTATATAATTCTCTCAGTACCATGCAAATGGCTCAGTACTATATAATTGTCTCAGTACCATGCAAATGGCTCAGTGCTATATAATTGTCTCAGTACTATATAACTGTCTCAGTACCCTGTGAATGTCTCAGTACTGTATAATTGTCTCAGTACCATGCAAATAGCTCAGTACTATATAACTGTCTCAGTACCATGCAAATGGCTCAGTGCTATATAACTGTCTCAGTACCGTTTGAATGTCTCATATTAAGAAAAATGATCATTCCTGGACAGAATTAATTACTGTGATATGTACTGTCTCAGTACAATAATATTGCCCAAGGTCAAGGAGAGACAATGGCAATCTTCCGATAGCAGAGTCCATCATCCTTGTGGGGTTTGGGGGGGGTGGCTATTATGCACGCACAGCTTTAGAAAATTCTGTGCACAAGCCCATACTCAATCGGTCACTTTCTTCATTAATGTCAAAATTATTCCTACATGCCAAATGGGGAGTTAACTTTCACTCCGAGTTTCTGGATTGGGGTCTGGTCTGCTGGGGTTTGAACAAGAAGTCGTTGCGTGATAGGGTGTAAGTGGTGGTCAGTAAGTGATGTAGTTGTTGTTGCATCGGATCTGAAGGTGTACGGTTGGTTTGGGATGGGTAGTGAAGTGGTATACATTTGTCTTTGTTTCTCTATTCTATTTAGTAGTTCTAAAGCTAGTCATTTGGTTTCTTTTCAAAAGAAGCACTGACTATGGTGTTTCCTAAATTAATAATTGTACAGAACACTAGCACTACGAAATCAGCACAATAGGACACGAAGTACTGGGTCTAAACAGTCCATTTGTTTCATTAGCTTGTAATTAAAACCACCAACACATTCAAGTGCAACAATCGTAACACAAACAAACATTGTGAATTGTTCCAACAATTTTACAGAACTCCAACAACTTCCAATAGTTCATAAGTCAACAACCAGATAGAAAACTGGAACTTTGAAACGTTTCCTACGACAAAAAAATCTTAATGGAACACTGATCACTTCTAGTGTTTCATAAGCCAACAATAATATAAATATTACAACTTTCAAATGTTTAATAAGTCAACAATCATTTAGAGGATTAGAATTTCCAAATATTTCATAAGTCAAAATTCATACATAAGACTATACACTTAGAGCGGATCACTAACCAACATTCATATATAATACTAGACACAAAGTCTTCATCCACCAACAATCTTAATTAACACTAGAATTTCAAATATTTTATTAGCCAATAATTTTATAGGCACTAGAACCTTTAAGTCAACAATTTACACGCACTAAATACCTGAAGTATTTTTTGTACAATTAATTGTACAGGCGCTAGGAATTTGAAGTATTTTAAAGCCAACAATTGTATAGGCACTACTCGCTTGAAGCATTTGTAAGTCAACAATTTTACAGGCACTAGACACTTGAAGTATTTTATAGCCAAAAATTTTACAGGCACTAGACACTTGAAGTGTTTTATCATCCAACAATTTTACAGGCACTAGACACTTGAAGTGTTTTATCATCCAACAATTTTACAAGCACTAGACACTTGAAGTGTTTTATCAGCCAACAATTTTACAGGCACTAGATACTTGAAGTGTTTTATCAGCCAACAATTTTAAGGCACTAGACACTTGAAGTGTTTTATCAGCCAACAATTTTACAGGCACTAGACACTTGAAGTGTTTTATCAGCCAACAATTATACACTAGATATTTGAAGTATTTTATAAGCCGACAATAAAACAGCACAAGACGTTTGAAGTGTTTTTTGAGTCAACAGTATTACAGGCACTACATATTTGAAGTTTTATGAGTTAACAGTATTATAGGCACTGGCTATTTGAAGTGTTTTATGAGTCACCAGTATTATAGGCACTGGCTATTTGAAGTGTTTTATGAGTCACCAGTATTATAGGCACTAGCTATTTGAAGTGTTTTATGAGTCACCAGGCACTAGACGCTTGAAGACTTTATAAGCCAACAATATTATAGACATTAGACACTTCATGGTATTTTTTATAAGCAATCGATTAGCACCTGTCAAAGTTCATTTGCCCGTGACGGTCCACTTACCTGGAATATGCTATCTTGACGTTCAAAGAGATTGTGATCATTTTCAAGGTTACATCTTTTCTTTAGCGAGAATAGCACTGTCTCTTCATTATCATCGTTTATTCAAGCTATACAATGGTAAATTAATTTAATTTATGCTTTTTTTTTTAAATACATTTTTTATAGTTTTATATTTTACATTTTATTTTAGTCAGTTTCATGTGGATTTATTTTCTTTTGTTATATTTTCTTTAGCATTAAAATAATTAAATAGTTTGGTTAAAGTCTGCATATATTATGTTTAATTGTTGTAAAACATTTAGAGCTTATACTAAAGATTAAGTGATTATTATTTTCTTTTCACGACTTCTGTTGATCTGCCGGTTGCGAACGAAAATCTCGGAATCTTATCAAGATTCTGGGAGATCCAAGGTTTTACGGGAGGATGTGGGCACTTCCGAGGTATGCTGCTTTTAGTAGTGAAGCGAATCTGTTGTTTCCAGTTAATTTATTCAGACAGCCTTTCAACTCAGATGCTATGTTCCCTAAAGCTTTTATCACCAAAGGTATCACTTCTGCTTTTACATTCCACAGTATCTGGATTTCTAATCTGAGATCCTGGTATTTTGCTATTTTTTCTCTTTCTTTTGTTTTCATGTTTCTGTCACTTGGAACAGCGACTTCGATGATTACTGCTGTTGTTCTCTTGGACTTATTGAGAATTACAATATTTGGTCTCTGCACAAGAAATTACTCGATCTATCCTTATCTCGAAGTCACAAAGTATTTTGACTTCTTCTGTTACAGTGACTCCTTCTGGTCAATGCACCCATGTTCTTTCTGGGTTCTTACTCCATAGATCTCGCATACATTTCCATGCATTATTTGCCATTTCGTTGTGTCTTTGGTGTATTCTGTTCCAGCCAGATACTGACAAGCAGATAGTATATATTCTGTTGTTTCATTCATGTTTCTGCAGAGTCTTTATTTAGAGTCATTATTATCATTATTATTATTATTATTACTACTACTACTACTTATTATTTTTTTTTAAAGTTTTATCCAGCACAACGCTCTCTCAATCCGTTTAAAAGTTAAATACTCCAGAACACACTTGCGGCTGTCCGCCAAATCAACAGTCGTTGAAAAGTAGGTCAATGTCTGTAATGAAGTCTAAGAAATTTGTCAATGGTTCTTTGAAAAGGTATTATATATTTCATACTTTGAATGGATTTTCGCAAGATATATACAGTAATAAAGTTTTGTTGTTGTCGATTTATATGTGTGTGTGTGTGTGTGTGTGTGTGTGTGTTTTCTTTTCTTTCTGTTTGTGTTTTAATTACAAAATCATTAAGCATTAGCTATACTTCAGCATACATTTGAATGCAATCACATACTATATAAGTTACTTTTAAAATAATTTATACTTTCAATTCTATTTACTGCACCTGAGCACACCAGGTGACGTCGACACGCAGGATGCGTGCTTGTTACATACGACGTAACGACCGGCGCAGTAAACTTTCTTCTTGTTGCAGTTCTCTCCCATGTAGCCGCTGGTGCAGGAGTCTTTTTTACACGTGCCACTTCCGCTAGGCCCGCCGTTACACACGCCATGGACGCACGTGCAGTCTAGAGAGAAAAAAAATAATAAAGGCGTTTTATAAGCAATTTACTGAATAAATTACTTACTTCTTCTTTATTTATTTCTTGACCAAGGTAAATTCTGGTTATGTTCTATTCTTTTACAGACGTTAATATTTCAGCCAAAATCTATTTTTAAAAATTATTATTAATAGTAAGCCAATATTTTCCTGAAATCCTCATATGTTAGTAAGGACAACTCTGATATACACTAACCAATAGTAAGTTAATAATTGTTTCATACAGTCAGCAATGGGCATGTCAATGTTTCTTTGTCATACAGATATAATTCAATAGTCAATATTCCTTTAACATTAGTTTATAATTCATTTTTTCTGTGATAATTATGAAGTGTATAACAAGAATCGTTTGTCAAAGGTCACTTGTTTCATATGTCAAGAGAAGTATGCCAAAGGTCACTTGTTTCACACATCAAGAGAAGTATTCAAATGTCTCTTGTTTCACACGTCAAGAGAAGTATTCAAAGGTCACTTGTTTCACACGTCAAGAGAAGTATTCAAAGATCACTTGTTTCACACGTCAAGATAAGTATTCAAAGGTCACTTGTTTCACACGTCAAGATAAGTATTCAAAGGTCACTTGTTTCACACGTCAAGATAAGTATTCAAAGGTCACTTGTTTCACACGTCAAATGTCATTACTTATTATAACATTTCTTCCCAATGAACCCACCAGAGTATTTACAGTTCGTGTTTATTTCTAAAATAGCTTTTCAATGTTGTTTCTCTTAATTTATTTTTATACATATCTATTGAAATGTTCAGGTAAAGAAACAAACTGAATAAAATTAAACATTCCCAATAATGACTAACAATTTTGTACAATTATCAAAAAGTATCAAGAAAGGGCGCCAATGTTACAATGCGCCACGCCCGATAGGAAAATAAAAGAAACATTACATTCAAACAAGAAAATCAAATGCATGTTGACTCAAACTGGAAACCACAACGAAATGCGACTCAAACAGGTAAATAAAAAGAAAACGAAACTCAAACAAGAAAAACAAGAGAACAACTCCGACAAGAAAATACACGATGGTGTAACAGACTCAACAGGAAAACACAGAAATCGAGAGACAGGAAAAAACAAGAAAATAATAATCAGACAGAAAAATACAAGAAAATTACATTCAGACAGGAAAATACAAGAAAATGACATTCAGACAGGAAAATACAAGAAAATGACATTCAGATAGGAAAATACAAGAAAATGACATTCGGACAGGAAAATACAAGAAAATGACATTCAGATAGGAAAAGACAAGAAAATGACTTTCAGACAGGAAAATACAAGAAAATGACATTCAAATAGGAAAAGACAAGAAAATGACTTTCAGACAGGAAAATACAAGCAAATGAGACAACACTTGACTTAAAAGAGAAAGCAACTCAAAAATTAAAGTCTATCGCACCATTGCTTCTGTTCAGCTCCCAATAATACGTCATTACGCAAGTTTCGAAATTAAGCCTCGTGTAAATTTAAAGACTGTTCAGCTCCCAATAATACGTCATTACGCAAGTTTCGAAATTAAGCCTCGTGTAAATTTAAAGACTGTTCAGCTCCCAATAATACGTCATTACGCAAGTTTCGAAATTAAGCCTCGTGTAAATTTAAAGACTGTTCAGCTCCCAATAATACGTCATTACGCAAGTTTCGAAATTAAGCCTCGTGTAAGACTGGCTCCTTTCTCGTGTTTCAAGGTCATGTTACGCTACTCAAGATTCAAGGTTATTCTGTATTTTGCCAGTAGCACTCATCTGTAAGTGGTACAAAAACTGCTCTCGGAATAATTAAATTAAATTTTAAAAATAACAAGCATTCATAACTTGAAAAGTTTCTTGATTGTTCTGATCTGTAGATAATACCACATCAAAATTAACACAGTACGTGCAAAATCTTCACCATTTTGCAAACGAACTGAAATGTAATATGGAAACCGGTACAGCTGTCACGTGTTCTAAGAAGCCCACCACTAACTGCAATAAACTATTTAAACGAAGTACAGAAAGGAAAAAGGAAAATGTTAACAGGCCACATTACAAATAGAAGACGTAACAGAATGTAAAGCATTTTTTTTCCTTAACAACGAGACACAAATTGTGCTGGGAATAGGCGTCAAGGCAGATGTTTAAAGAGTTGTCTTCCTCTTGGTGCTCTGTCAAGGGCTGTTGTGTCTGGCTAGGGGAGAGCGACTCTTTGCAATGTCGTGTGGTGTAGTATAGTTTATTCCTCCCTCCATTTTCTCGCCCCTACGTTCATTCTCTCTCTGTCCATTTACTGCATGCACACTTTTGTGTTTTGTTTCCTTCTCTCTCGTTCATTATTCCATTCCTTGTTCATTCAATATGCTACTCTCTCTCTCTCTCTCTCTCTCTCTCTCTCTCTGTTATTTCCTTTTCTCTCAATCCCCGTTTTATCTCCTTTCTTTGATCTCTGTTGTGTGGCTGTTTGCCTGGAGTTGTTTCTCTCTATCTATTTTTACCCCCCCACCACCACCCTCTTTAGCACAGACACACACTCACACAGGCACACGAACACACACAGTACAAAAACAATCTCTTTCCACCTTATTTCTGTTTCTCTTTACATCTCTTTCTCGTTATCTAGGTTTTGTCTTTCTTCCCACCTCTCCTTCCTCTTCTCTCTAATTTTCTTTCTCTCTCTCTCAACATCATGTTATTTTCTCTCTCTCTCTCTCTTTCTCTCTCTCTCTCACACACACACACACACACAATCATGTTATTTTCTTTCTCCGTTGCTCTCTCTCTCTCTCTCTCTCTCTCTCTCTCACACACACAATCATGTTATTTTCTTTCTCCGTTGCTCTCGCTTTCTCTCTCTCTCTCTCTCTCTCTCTCTCTCTCTCTCTCTCTCTCTCTCATTTTTTATTTCTCAGTCTTTGATTTTCTCTGTCTTTGTCTCGCTCCCTCACACACACATACACATTCACACGCATACACACACAATCTCTTTCCACCTTATCTCTCTCTCTCTCTCTCTCTCTCTCTCCAGCTCTTTCTTTTTCGTTATCTATCTTTTGGGCTTTGCCTCTCTCCTCTTCTAACTTCTTTTCTCTCTCACCATCATTTGACATTCTCTCGCTCGCTCGCTCTTTCCTTATCTCTCAGTCCCCGCGAGTCTGTCTTCCTCCAATCTCTCTCTCTCTCTCTTTTTCTTCTTGCTCTCCTTGGTACAATGGTATTATCATCTAAAAGAAATTCGCATTTAGCTGAATGCCTGGGAAAATTATCAGCAGTTATTGAAGTGAAAGACAATGGAAAAAAGGATAATGAGCAATTATTTAAGTAAAAGACAAAAACAATAAACGATAATAAATAACCAGCAGTTATTTACGTTAAAGACGGAAAGTTCGAACAAGAATCAAGAACATATATTTAAGTACAGGTCATTAGATCGAGAATCGCAAGCGGTTATTTAAGTAAAAACAGCAAACAAGGAAGTATAATAATGGCATCGGTAAGATGATCACTTTTTTCTCTGATACATCTCGCCCCATTGTTAATGGCAGGAAACAAGTTAGGAGTAGCCTACCCTGCTCCAAGGAATTAACCGGCTTAACGGTAAAGTGTAAACAAGCCGTAAACGGATAAAAAACCAATGAAATAAAGGGTTAAATTAGCTATAGTAAAGAGCTAAACGGTTAAATCAAGGGTTAGACAAATTTTAACCGAAACAAAAACGGTGAAGTGAAGGATTAAACAAGCCGTAAACAAAGAACAGAACGGTGAGGTCAAGAGTTAAATACGTCTTAAGCAAAGAACAGAACGGTGAGGTCAAGATTTAAATAAGTCTTAAGCAAAGAACAGAACGGTGAGGTCAAGAGTTAAATACGTCTTAAGCAAAGAACAGAACGGTGAGGTCAAGAGTTAAATACGTCTTAAGCAAAGAACAGAACGGTGAGGTCAAGAGTTAAATACGTCTTAAGCAAAGAACAGAACGGTGAGGTCAAGAGTTAAATACGTCTTAAGCAAAGAACAGAACGGTGAGGTCAAGATTTAAATACGTCTTAAGCAAAGAACAGAACGGTGAGGTCAAGATTTAAATAAGTCTTAAGCAAAGAAGTTATCAAGCAGCAGGGAAGTCTGGGAAAACAGCACCGTGGATAAATAAATAAATGTATCCACACCGTGGATAAAAACAGCAAAATACAAAAATAATTAACCATTCTCGAAAGAACATGTTTGTTCACTGCTCAGCATCAGTCGACATGTCTGCCTTGTTTCAAACTAATGCTACACACCAACATCAACCTATCCGATCAAAAAAAAATAAATACAATAACTAAATAAATAAAGTCACTTAAATCGATGCTTTGGTGTCGTGTTTCTTTGTGAGAAAGCAATAATTTCGCCAAGCAAGCTTTAGCTTCTTGAGTGCCAGAACTTGTCAATGTCGTGTTTTTGACATCCCCGGGTCATTTGCATCACCAACATTCAACAGTTGATTCCCTTGCAACCGTTATCAGTTTGAAGAACACTCTTAACTTCGGGTCTTGCCTTAAAATAAAAATAAAAAATGCAGTATTTAGACAGCGAGTACATCCGGCAGAGTGCATTAGAGGCGAACTTAAATCGGTTTCAGTGTGAGAGTATTGGCAGGATGTTTTTTTTTAAAATTTCTAAGCTACAAAACATATTTATATATGAAAGAGGGGGAAGTGGGGGGGGGCGGGGGAATAACAGTATACTGTTCAACGCCAAAAATCGCATTATCTGTAAGATTGTAGCTGATAGCTACACAAACGCACCACACAATTTTAGGGTACAGATCAGTGGTACACCATTTAAAAAAAATTTTGATTACTAAAGACCCGGTTGAAAACATCTATAAACTATGTGTCTAAGGCTGTTAGCTAACAAATTTGTTGAAAGGTAGAATATATAGGGTTTTGTGTGTTTGTTTATCTTTTGGTCAGGAAAAAAGTAAAAGAATCGGGAAAATGTCCCAAAATATGCCATTTTAAAATCGTGCGATGTGTGTTCTGCATTGCTGGTTTACGTCATTGGATTCCAAGATTTATTTATGCGTTTAGTATGTTGTTTAATAAAGTGGCGTCACAACAGGCTGCTTGATTAAAAACCACTTACACGCGTGTTACACACTCAATAATGGATCGAATTTGCAGTATGTGCCACGATAACACACCAATTAACATCTCATTCAAGAGGTTTATGGTTCAATTCCCGACCGGGATGGAAAATTTTAACTGTCTGTGACAGTAACATAAATTTCGTTAGCACGATACAAAACAGCAAAAGAAATAAAGCAGAGATCGAAACTCGCAAGTATAATGTACAACGTAGTCAAATTAGTGAACATAGAAATAATGGTTCAATTACATAAAGCAATCTCCAATTCAAATCATACATCAATAGCAAACATGTATGAAATACTCTAAGTCCATTCTTTCTTTATCAGTCAGTTAATTTACCATAAGCTAACGATCGTCTTTATGACCTGACTCAAGTTATGTTCAAATTCAAAGTAGAATAGAGTACTTCTTCAACAAAGAAACTTCCCATCCATCCCACTGGTTCAGGTTGTTATGAACAGTGTGAGACTGTTAGTAAGAAAAACTACTCATCCAGTTGGAACTGGTTCGGATTGCATCAGCAATTTTCTAGCATATTCTCAACTCGAGTTGTTTACTTTCAACTCTAAACGCAAATTTAATCCGCCACAGAAACACCCGGAAAGATCGCAAAACTTTAACTTTATAAATTGTAACACCCGGAAAGATCGCAGTACTTTAACTTCATAAAATGTAATATTCTTATTGGGGGGGGGGGGTCGTACGCTTCTTGTTCCACTTCTGTTTCTGTGTTGGGTTTGGTTTTGGAGATTTTACTTTCCTTCGTCATTTCATGTTCCATAGTTAAATTCAACATTATGCTGATATGATTTGATAGTTTGCTGCAATTAAGTAGTGGGTCTGACTTGTTATATTGCTTTTGTAATAGTTCACGGTGAGTTTCTTCACTCCGTAGTCAGAAAAGGTTGTGGTTGTTTGTATTGGAAGACCTACTGAAAATTTTTAATTTACTCTGTTGAGTACTGTAATGGACAACGCCATAATATGATTCATTGGGGTCGGTAGCTATGTTAAGACAGAGGCAATTTGACAGCTGTAAGAGAATAATTCTTTACTTGTATGCGTGCGTGCGTGCATGCGTGGGTGTGTGTTTGATTTTATACATTTCTCTAAGCTATCTAGGATGTCAATGCGCGCTTACTGGAGTGTGATTATTTTTAAGCAACACACTATATTTCAGAAAATATAACAAAAGTAAGAAACGTAAATGGACTTTATTGTTTCGACTGAACACGTTGTGAACGGTAGGTCGTGATGATGATTTGCAATATCATTCGGTCAGGTTGTAACTTTACATTACGACTTTCTCTCTCTCTCCTTTCTTCTGTGAAAGGAATATCAGCCATTTTATGGAAATTTATTGTATGATTTCCAGGAGTAGTAACTATTTTCTAGATAGGCCTAACGATAGGAATATCAGCCATTTTTATGGAAATTTATTGTATGATTTCCAGGAGTAGTAACTGTGTTTTAGATATGCCTAGTGGCAGGAATATCAGCCATTTTATGGAAATTTATTGTATGATTTCCAGTAGTAACTATTTTTCTAGATATGCCTAGTGACAGGAATATCAGCCATTTTATGGAAATTTATTGTATGATTTCCAGGAGTAGTAACTATTTTTCTAGACAGGCCTAGTGTTTGGTAACAAAGACATCTGACGTAATTGCCACTCAGTACTGTTAACTTGTGTCACGTGTGTCATACCCGTTAAACGTTAAATAAGTATTGCTGCTGTTTGATTACATATTACGTCCTACGCATAGTTATTTCATATACAAAAGAAAAAGAACGACAATAGGGGTTTTAATGAACTCTAAAGAATTCCTTGCAGTATACAAGACCCTGTGTTTTTTTTATTGAGTCCTAAAGAATTCCTTGCATTATACAAGACCCTGTGGGTTTTTTTATTGAGCCCTAAAGAATTCCTTGCAATATAGAAGACTCTGTAGTTTGATAAAACGTGAGAGGTCAGCAGGTTACTGCTTGTTAAACAGTTAAAGGGAGGCTACTCATGGCCTGACTAAAATCTTTCGAGAGGAATTATGTAAGTGGTAACTTTTGGGGAAGAGCCAATGCCAATATCTACTTAATAAAATTTGAAGTGGACTAACTATATAACTTCTATTATTAGCTTAGTCCACTTCAAATTTTATTAAGTAGATATTGGCATTAAGTAATCAGTTATTAGATTATTAAAACAACAACAACCATAATAATAATAATAATAATAATAACGAAATAGAGAGCATAGTTTCTACAAGGTATAATAACGTGTGTATTGTATTTAAATAATGAAAAAGGTCATAACAGTTAACTACCATTATAAAAGCACTGGTGTATATATATATTTATATATGCACGCACTTAAGCACATACAAACATACACACGAAATAATATGATAGTTGTTTATTTGATAGGTTTTTCGCGAATAAGCCCTGGCTATTAGGCCGTATGCCTGACACTTGCATTAATTATGTCGTTTTGAATGAAGACGAAGTGACTATTGTGGTACTTAAGAAAGTTAACTTAATTATTTAATTATAACCTTCTAATTTACACCCTCGTGACCATTGCAGCCTCTGACCAAAAGTCACTTTTCACATACTCACACACTCTCACACATATATTGCACACAGTGAAACAACCAGGAGCTACACAATACAAATTACAATAACTCACACACCGTACGTAAGATTAATGTCATGACACGTGCAGACAAGAATGCCAAAGGCAGCGCGAAGAAACAAGATTGAAGGGTGATTATACAACAATTCACGGGAATTTTAATACATTCCTGAAGCGCATTCACTGAATTTCCCAGCCCTAGTCACTAGGTTAGTTTCGCGACCACTCAATCTCTCAGAAGGTATTGGAGGCGGAGGCAGTACCACTAGTGACATTGATAATAATGGTAAGAGAAGATATCATTACTAATGCTGATATAATACATAGTGATATCACATCATACATAACGATATCAAACGATACATAGCGAAATCACACAATACACAGCGATAAAAATAGATACACAGCGATATACCACGCATAGCGATATCACACGATACATAGTGAGCAGAATTCTATAGAGATTGTACGCATTCTCTCCTATCAGTCATCGGCGTGACAGTATAGATACTAACATGGTCTGGCGTGACAGTATAGATACTAACATGGTCTGGCGTGACAGTATAGATACTAACATGGTCTGGCGTGACAGTATAGATACTAACATGGTCTGGCGTGACAGTATAGATACTAACATGGTCTGGCGTGACAGTATAGATACTAACATGGTCTGGCGTGACAGTATAAATACTAAAACTGAACGGCGTGACAGTATAGATAAACATAGACTGGCGTGGCGGTATAGTCTTGTTTTTACTTGAGTGATTATTATTATTATTATTATTATTATATATATTTATATAAATAATTTTCAATTACTTTACCTACTAGAAGAGTAGTTTCCTTTATATTTCTCTATATACATTTGCTTGTTAGTGCATGAATGACTGTATAAATGTTATGTGTGTTTTTTTTTTGTGTGTGTGTGTGTACTGTTTTATTTATTTAGTAGTGAAAATCAAAAGAGTTTAAATTTAACAACTAATGGCCAATGTTATACTAAATTATTAATTGTATAGTCTTACAAAGATTATATATATGCATTTCTTCTTATTAATATTACAATTATTAGATAGTATGTATAAATGATCTAAGTAGCAATCAGTACAGTTGCAAAACAAAACAAAAATGGCTAGAATTCTATTTTAAAAAATCCCAGTTTTTGCCACCTTACTAGTGGTGGTATAATTAGTGCAACAAAATTCTATAATTTTGCTAATGTGCAGTATTATGAAACACTAAACTGTAAAGTAAAATATTAAATTATGATCAAGTTACTGCAACTATTCATTTGTACACACGTAGTTATTTCAGTTGCATAATAATAATAATGATCAAATTCAAATGGATTTAACAAATAAAGTTAACAGCAGAAAATAAGGACTTCAGTATTTGTCCTGGCACTGGCTAGAGTAATAAGGTTATCTATTAAAAAAAAATGGCATATACATTTATGTTATGAATAATGTTAAAAGTAATGCTACAGTATATAAAGTAAAATATTATGATGCCATTAACACACAAAAAACTACAAATGTAATAAAATGTATTCAAACAAATTCAGATTAAAAGAATGAATCATCTTATTCAGTAGATTTTTTTATTAAATAGGATACTGAAAAGTAATTAAACAACAGTGATTTTTGATAGTTATTTAATCATACTAATAATCAAGTTAACAACACAAAACAAGCTGAGACTGAAAGAAGTATCTATTTTAATATTTCATTACAAGTACAACTATTTTAGGCACTTACCAACTAATATTCATTATTAATTTACCAAGAGTGTTTTTAATTATTGCATGAATACTGTTTTCTATCTTTATTGTATAGGTGCAAATGTGAAAAGTGAATTTAAATTAATTTTAGTAGGTGTAAATAAATCAAAAATTAATTATATATATATATGCAATTAAGAAAAAGTACAACCATCAGAAATCATAGTAAAATTTTCAATAAATTGTCCTTGATTACTTATTAACTTCCCAGTTACAAGAAGATTCACTGAATTAATGGGTTTAAAACTAATTCAATTAACATCACACACTGCATATTTATGACAGGTGTCACTGTCACTGTAATGAACTGATTGTATGTAAAATTACAAATCAATGTCAATGATCAAATGAAAGAACTATAACTGTGTAAGTGTAAGACTGATTTTAAACTGGTTAAGTCTAACTTTTGGCACCTCAACGCCTGGCATTGTTAAACTGTCCAGAAAAGACAGCTTTGCCTTTCAGTCTTCTAGGAAGTGATCGCTACACACTACCGTCTGTGATGTCGGACAAAAGTTTTCTCTTTTCAGCTTTAAAATCTACTTTTTTCATAATTTGTGATCTTTTTTTGAATGAATATTTTTGGTTTGTCCGCTGTTTGTGCAGCAATATGCACTGTAATATTTAACTAAGTTTTAATTTTTCAAACCACGCGCTTAACGCAAGAAAATATGTCGGACAGCGAATGCGGATTGTTGTTCCCACTCGTGACGTCACATTTTATGTTGCTATGGTGAGAAGTCAGTCTCGCAAATGAACGAAAATAAATGCATTTATACAAATCTCTGAAAGTTTAAATTTTGCAGCCTTGATTCTAAGAATTGGAATTACTCATTTCATACGGATTTATTCTTATCTATAGCTGACCTAGATTCTATTTCACTTGATCTTTAATGGACTTGAAGATTTTGTGTCTTTAGCGACTGTTATCGATTGACCAGTGAGGGCATTGCGTGAGCCAGCCAATCAAAATAAAGTATTTAAGTGATCAGCAGGTCAACTTAACTTTGAAGAAAAACACATTTTTTTTCCTGTCTGACAAATGGTAAGTGTATAAAGAATGCGCGCGCGAGTGTGTATGTGTGTGTGCATGAGTGTGGGTGGGGGGGTATAGGTGGGGTGGATGTGTGTGTGTGTGTGTGTGTGTGTGTGTGTGTGTGTGTGTGTGTGTGTTGGGGGTTGCACTCTTCTTTCTCGTTGACTTAAATTAATCACATAGAAACATACAGAGGTGATTAAATTAATTAGACAATGAAAAGAATATTTAAAGGAATATAATAGTTTAGCCGTGACCTATATGATGTAAAAATTCTGTAAGTAAAATGTTTGATTTTTCGTCTAAAACAGCGCAGAAGAAAATCACATTATAATAACTTTGATTTTAAAATAATGATTATTTTGTTAATGAGTGGTCATATTGCAGATTTCATGTGGATATAGTGATATAGCCTCTGCTTTATTTCGTTATTATTATTTATAGCAAAACTACTCACGATATACGCCATCCTGCTCACCATCATCAATTTAAATGTAAATCCTTCGACAGTACTAATATTTTTTAAACTTTTCTTTCTTTAGTTTTGTCTTTGTTTCGTAATTTTTGTCAATTCGTTTTGAGAGTTTAATCATGAAAAACAGCAAAGTTTTCGTTTTTTTTCAAAGCAAATTACTTAGAAATGAGGGAACCCTGTTTAAAATCACATACTCAGAAACAATCAATTGTTATTACTTTTCCTTCAACGCTTATTTCAACGGCATACAGAGGAAGGTGGCAGCGTGGTGGGGGGAATTAAAAACTGTGTTTCGACAATTTCCCTAAAGGCAAACAGAATCAACGACTTCTTCTTCGAGACACCGACATTTTGTGGTTGTTTTCTAAAACCCATAACAATTATACTGTAATCGTGTCCGGTTTATGAACCAGACCCTAATACAAACGTTATGATTTAAAAGTGACAGCTTTCCTCCAAATACCTATTTCACAGGGCTTTCCGGGTTTTTAAAAAAAATATATCCTTGGTAATAATGGCATATTCAAGAAAATAAGGCGAAATCTTTCGGGTTTTTTACAACAAATTCTTGGCAATAATGTCTAGTCAGGAAAATATGACAAAAAATCTACTACCGCAAATCCATTTCTTTCGCTTATCATGTCCGTTAATGACTCCGACTTTATGCGAAAAGACTGAGACATGATAGTAAGACTGATACACTATATTAAGATGAGACATAATACTAAGACTGAGATACTATATTAATACTGAGACATGATACTAAGACTGAGTCATGATACTAAGATTGAGACATAGTTTTAAGACTGAGATGTGATATTAAGACTAACGTGATACTAAGACGCGTGATCATAAGACTGACGTGATACTAAGACTGAGATACGATATTAAGACTGAGACATGATATTAAGACTAACATTGTACTAAGACTGAGACATGTTACAAAGATTGAGACATGATCCTAAGACTGACATGATACTAAGGCCGAAAAACTATACGAAGACTGGCATGATACTAAGATTGAGACACAATATTAAGACTGAGACTTGATATTAAGACTAACATTGTCTTAAGACTGAGATATAATATTAAGACTAACATGAAACTAAGACTGAGACACGATATTAATACTGAGACATGATACTAAGGCTGAAACACTATATAAAGACTGAGACATGGTATTAAGACTGAGACATGATACCAAATCTGAGAAATTATATTAAGACTAGGATATGATACTAAGATTGAGACACAATATTAAGACTGACACTCAATACTAAGACTAAGACACTATGTTAAAACTAAGGCATTTAAAATTAAGACGCTATCCTAAGACAGGCACGATTTTAAGAATTATACGCGATGTTAAGGTTAGATACATTATTAAAATTGAAGCTAACATTTAAGCACGATCTTTTCACTTAGATAAGATTCTAAGAATGAGAGAAGAGTTAAGACTTCAAGACAATGCTGAGAGTTAAACACGATGTTATGACTGAGAAACAGTTTTAAAACATAAAGACTATGTCCAGATTTAAATACGATATGTAGACTTAAGACAGTGTTGAGACTTCAAACTATGTCAAGACTATGATATGATGTTAATACAAGACATATTATTAAGACTTAGACATGACGCTGACATACTATTAAGACTTGGACATGACACAAAGACATACTATTAAGACTTACATGACGCTAAGACAGACATAATGTAAAGATTAGGAATTATGTTAAGACATAGACCGAAGTTAAGACTGAAACATACCACATCATTAAGATGCATATATGTTGCTGAGATAGGTGTGTTAAGAATGAGACGTGGTGCCAAGACTAAGATCCTAATAAATGTATGATTGGAATTCCTTCAGCAGTTTTAAAATATTTTGTATTTACATTCTCATTAGTTCAGAGATTTTATGATAGCATAATTATTTGTAAAATGTTGAGTTGAAAAATAAAAGGACGGAGAATATAGGTTGTCTGATTAACGGTGAGTGGCAGCTGAGATGTACGGGATAAGCGGTGATTTAAGAAATTAGCTGGAGACAATAGGCGTGGTTATTGATGTGCAATCACCCGAATCTTTTTTAAACAGATTAGTTCGTGTCTCGCATTGACTAAAATAAAATACTGCATCATGAATATTTCATTTTGAGACTTGTGTAACCCTGAATCCGGTTTTTGTATAAGTGACGTGCTAGCCTGGTATCATCATTATGTCGTTACGAAGTGTTTTCCCAAGTATGAAATGTGTGACGTGCTAGCCTGATATTAGTATCTCGTCACGAAGTGTTTTCCCAAGTATGAAATGTGTGACTTGCTAGCCTGATATTAGTATCTCGTCACGAAGTGTTTTCCCAAGTATGAAATGTGTGACTTGCTAGCCTGATATTAGTATCTCGTCACGAAGTGTTTTCCCAAGTATGAAATGTGTGACGTGCTAGCCTGATATCATTAGTATGTCGTCACGAATTGTTTTCCCAAGTATGAAATGTGTGACGTGCTAGCCTGGTATCATTATTATGCCGTCACGAAGTGTTTTCCCAAGTATAAAATGTGTGAGGTCAGTGAGCAAAACGAATTTTTTTAATTACTCAGATCTAAAAACTGTCAATTTGAGCAGACTCGATGAACAGTGAAAGAGGTTTGTCAGATCGATGATTAAAAAAAAAGATTATTTTAGTCATCTGTATTAGAGGAGTATTTTTTTTTGTTTATATTTAAAATATTGTTTACTTTTTTCTTTTTTTTTAATTAAATCTTGTTAATTGTTTTTCCGCCTCAGGTATATGTTAGTGTAGCGCCTCTTCGTTTTGTTTGTTTGTCGTGGAAAGTATTAATACCGTAATTGTATCGTCTTATTCTTTATTTTGTCTGTCTTTTTGTCTCTATTGCTGGGTATCGGTTTTTGAGTCTGAATGACCGGGAGCGTTACCCAAATTATCCGCTATTGATAATTATCAATATTAATGATAATTAATATATCCCAGTACTCTATACCTTGCGTCAGCACTTTACAAATGTATTATACGCTTAACAAAAAGACACTACCCCAAGGTATCTCACGATCGAGACGATATTAGCAGGGACCAGGTGCTAGATCTGAGATTCGATGCAAATAGTGAGACACGATATTAAGACTGAGACTCAATGCAAAAGGTAAGACATAATATTAAGACTGAGACTCAAGCAAAGAGTGAGACACGATATTAAGACTGAGACTCAATGCAAAAGGTGAGACATAATATTAAGACTGAGACTCGATGCAAAGAGTGATACATGATATTAAGACTGAGACTCAATGCAAAAGGTGAGACATAATATTAAGACTTAGACTCGATGCAAAGAACAAAGAGTGAGACACGATATTAAGACTGAGACTCAATGCAAAAGGTGAGACATAATATTAAGACTGAGACTCGATGGACTTGATGCTAAAAATGCGAATTGATTTATAAACTGACCTGCACTCTTAAAACTAAGACATGGTGCAGAGACGCGATGTTAAGACTAAGACGTGTTCTGACTTAAAGTTAACGTTAAAAATTAAACATCGTTAAGACCACTAATGCGCGATATTATAAATAGTAGTATTGACACAAAGACAATGATAATTAATACATGCACATAAAATGTTACGACAAAACAATGATAATATATACACATCAAATGTTACGACAAGACAATGATAATATATACACACAACATGTTATGACATGACAATGATAATATATACACACAACATGTTATGACATGACAATGATAATATATACACACAACATGTTATGACATGACAATGATAATACATACACACAACATGTTATGACATGACAATGATAATACATACACACAACATGTTATGACATGACAATGATAATACATACACACAAAATGTTATGACATGACAATGATAATATATACACACAACATGTTATGACATGACAATGATAATACATACACACAACATGTTATGACATGACAATGATAATACATACACACAACATGTTATGACATGACAATGATAATACATACACACAAAATGTTACGACTTACACACGATGTCGATACTATGTTAACTCTTTAACACATCATTAGATACACCGTTAAGACTGAGACACGCTGTTAAAATTCAACACAATACTCATATTCAAACACGACGCTTGCAGCCACAAGAAGCCAATATGGACGATTTTTGTCGCACGAGGCAAAGTTTCTTCCCTGTCTTATAATGTGTTTCTGGATCTAAAATCCGTCTTGTTGCCTGCTTGTTTCTGCCAGTTAGAATCCAGAACACTTGTGAACAAAATATGGCATTGCGAAGAATATTGATGGAATCGATTGAAAAATCACTGCACGCAAATAAATGCTTGTAATAATATTTTTTTATTTCTTAATATACATAGAATGATCTATCAAAATTGTAATATAAACTGAATAAAAGAATTCCAGTTGCAAAGCCGACTAGTAGTGGTGGGGTGGGTAGGGTGGAGAATCAGTGGAAGAGTTTGAAGGAGAAACAGTTTATAATAATTATGTTTTATCAGAAAGGAAAGGCAGCAACTCGATTATATCCGGGTCATCAGCGACCTTTCTCACCACGTGGCTTAGTGTGGCGTGGAATATAGCTGCCTAGAGTGAGAACTTCTGCATCTTATCGCAGCTTCTGAATAATCGCACGCGTGAAGTCTATTCGTTGTCAAATAGTGGGATAGACCCTTTCAAGTGCAATTGCTCAAACTTATAATTATATAATCCCAAACTACCGAGAAGCCAATACATTTTTGTCTTCTCTCAGTCCGTCCGTCCGTCTGTCTGTCTGTCTATTTATCTAACTGTCTATCTAAAGTTACGCATTATGTTATATTAGAAATACTAAAGCAGCATTCCATTGCATTCAAATATTAAAACAAGCAAATGGATACGGACCAGTTGTTTTGTGTAGCTGCAAGTATTGACTTTATGAAAGTAGGTCAAGTCAATGCTCGAACGTTACGTACATCATGGCAGTCGACCTCGCATGCCCGAGTCTTACGTCCCAAAGAAACAAGAATTTCACATCTTTCGGGCAAACACCACCTTGACAACGCAACAAGACCGAGAGGGAGCCCTGCACGACATCACTTAGCGACAATGGCGGTAAAATGGTGCCCGGTTTCTTGGAATTAACTTCTTTCCATGGCGTCCACGTTTTGACAGAAACGAATAAAACGTTCCCCCGGCTCACTCCCCACTTTCAATGGTGGTACACGGGTAACGTTCGTGGCGGGCAAATTGACTTGAAAGACTGACACAGATAAGAGATAGTTAAATTGACTTGAAATGGCTGACACCTTGTGATAGTTAAATTAACTTGAAATGGCTGACACCTTGAGATAGTTAAATTGACTTGAAATGGCTGACACCTTGTGATAGTTAAATTGACTTGAAATGGCTGACACCTTGAGATAGTTAAATTGACTTGAAATGGCTGACAGAGGCAGGAGATAGTTACATTGACTTGAAATGGCTGATAGAGGCAGGAGATAGTTAAATGACTTGAAATGGCTGACAGAGACAGGAGATAGTTAAATTGACTTGAAATGGCTGACAGAGGCAGGAGATAGTTAAATTGAGTTGAAATGGCTGATAGCGGCAGGAGATAGTTAAAATGACTTGAAATAACAGAGGCAGGAAATAGTTATCAGTGGTATTTTGCACAAACAGCGCCGCGCGCCGGCTGGTATGAACTGTACAGATGAATAAGGAGAAGAAAGGGCTCGTAATGAGATCGACGCTGACAATAAATTTAAAGTAAACAGAAATAAGTAAAGATGATAACTGATGGGATGCTGTGAAAAGATTTCCCTTAATGGAAGGGAGCAAGTGGTGACCAAGAGGAAGTGGACAAGGGGTCATTTAGCTTGAATATACGTTGATTAGAAAGTAAAATGGGACTAGCTAGCACAAGACATTTACATTGCCAAGGGCAGACAGCTTTCGAGAGCAGAAGTTAATGAAAAAATTTCAACAGACAAAGGGAGTCGGAATGGGGATTAAGGGAGTAAACAGAGCAAAAAATAAGGTGGGGTGGGTGGGAGATATCCTCTCAGCTTTAGATTAGAAAAGCACGACGAGAGGGGGATGGGTGAGCGAAAAGAGCTTAACAAAAGAAAGCTTGTGGAAAAGCGTTTGTGGGAAGGGGAATGTTGTGTGTTGCAAATAAATTAACGCCACTTTACTGATTATGAAAGTATAATTTATGCTGTGTAAGACATATATATATATGTCTTACATATATATATATAGAGAGAGAGAGAGAGAGAGAGAGAGAGAGAGAGAGAGAGAGAGAGAGATTAAAAATGTAGGCATATACATACAGGCAACAACAATAATATTAATAGGGATGATAAAGGTGATGGTGATGATGATGATAATGATGATTGGTGATGATGGTGGTGCTGGTGATGCTGGTGGTGGTGATGATGATGATGATGAAAACAGAAGAACACTTACTATTCAAATGTCAGATGCCTGCTGGAAGAGAATATAGTAGAAAGATAATGAAGGACCAATATATTCATAAAATGTGAAAATACCAAGGAATCACAACGCTAGAAAGAGGACAGATGCAGCAACCAGAAACAGTAACCACATACAGTAACCAGAAACAGAAACCAGAAAAAGAAGAAGCTAACATAGTGGGGGACTTCAAAATTAAAAAAAAAAGATCGAGTAATTCCCGCAGGAAGATCGGACATTGTCGTTACCGAGAGAACAACAGCAATCTTTGAAGCTCTTGTACCAAACGACAGGAATGAAGGAACAAAAGAGCGAGAAAAGATTTACAAAAAGCTCCTCTACCAAACAACAGGAATGAAAGAACAAAAGAGCGAGAAAAGATTTACAAAAAGCTCCTCTACCAAACGACAGAAATGAAGGAACAAAAGAGCGAGAACAAAAACACAAAACACAATAGTTCAGAAAGTATGGAAACTGAGAACAAAAGTAATGCTAGTAGTAATAGGAACTTAACATCTGAGCTTGAAATAAATAAACTTGTTTGAATAAACTACCAGGACACAACTAAAACTTTACCAAACTGACAGGACACCATTAAAACTTTACCAAACTGACAGGATACCACTAAAACTTTACCAAACTGACAGGACACCACTAAAACTTTACCAAACTGACAGGACACATTAAAACTTTACCATCCTGCCAGGACGCCATTAAAACTTTACCAAACTGACAGGACACCACTGAACCTTTACCAAACTGACAGGACACCACTAAAACTTTACCAAACTTTCAGGACACCCCTAAACCTTTACCAAACTTTCAGGACACCCCTAAACCTTTACTAGCCACCGAAAGCATAATAAAAATTTTACCAAACTGCTAAAAGCAGCATTTCTTGGAAGTACCTATATCCGAACAACCTTGGATCTCCCACAATCCGGGTAGAATTCTGAGACCAAAGTTTATAACCAACTAATCGACAAATAATAGAAGTTTGTTAAGAAGTTTCAATAATAATAACAATTGCAATAATGGTGATAATGATAAAGACGACGACGATGATGTCTATATATCCATTTATTTTTCTATTATTCTATCTCTGTCTGTTTCTTCTGTCTGTGCATCTGTTTATCTACGTATTAATAAACTAATCGATCTTTTTCTTTTTTAATAAACTAATCGATTTTTTCTTTTTTCCTTAGTCAGCAAAAAATAAGCAGAAGAAACAGCACGTACACTCGCACACGCACACACACACACACACACACACACACACACACACACACACACACACACACACACACACACACACACACACTTCAACTGCTTTTATAGAGACACCCCGGAAATTGAGTAGAACACTTTCAAGCAGCAGCTCGAATACTCAAAGATGAATTTTGGTCCCTAGAGTTATTTTTCAATTTAGTGCGCATACATAAATGCAAGCCAATATTATCTAAGGAGTGCTTGGGGTTAAGACAAACGTTTATTAGCAACATAAAAAATAATTAATTTAAAAGGCAGTAAACCAGAGACCAAGGGAAGCAAGCGGTAGAGAATGTAACAAAAACGCACGCGATGGAACCTGAAACTGTTGCCGTGTAATTGTTCCGGCACTATACGGACTGCCATGGGTCTGGAAGCTGGTCTGTGACTGCCGAGACTGGAAGCAGGTCTGTGGGTAATTGCTCAGTGGTTTCCGTGCCCGCAAAACCAGTCCCTGAAACTCCATCCAGTGAGGTGTGGCAAGAAGCGATTCAGAGCTAGTCATATCAGGGGACGAAACTCTTCCCAAACTATTGATTATTTTAGTCGCGTTCATCTGCTTCGCCAGCCTCTCGCTCGTTAGCTGTCTCCAGATTTTCAGTCTCGCTGCCAGAATTCTCTAAGAAACAAAACTGTTGCATGTTCAATGATGTATATCTTTTTTCCCTGAGCCAGGTTCGTCAAACAATTTCTGTTCTCTTTGGTACAGGTGAAAGGAGTTTTAACAGTCGTGTTTATTCAGTGAATCGATAAGGTATTTTTGAGTGTTTTTTGTGTGTGTGGTTTGTTTTACTTATATTTACTTAGCAAGGAAATTAGAAAAAATATCAGGGTTTATGGAATGAAGAAAATATTGTCACAGATTAGGCAACGTGCTCAATAGTAAAAATGTCTTTCTTTCTTTCTTTCTTTCTTTCTTTCTTTCTTTCTTTCTTTCTTTCTTTCTTTCTTTCTTTCTTTCTTTCTTTCTGAATTTCTTTCTTTCTTTGAAAATCATTGTAGCGGAAATGAAAACTAGCAACAGTAGGATTTATTTTGATTATTTAATTTTAATATTTATTTGTATTATTTATTTTGTTTTAATAGATTGTATAATCAAAAAATATAACAGTTCACATAAACATTTTTTTCTCAAACGGTTTTCAATTAAGAAATAAAATCAAACTGCTATATAAAATCATTTGATATTTAGATAAGATTATTTTGCAGCTGCAACGATTACATTTGTCATGATCTACTAACTGAAATATTTTAATAGATGAATAAAGATTGTATAATTTATTTATTATCAGGAGATTGTTTTATATTTGAGGATACGCCACCAATGACGAGGGGGGAGGGGGGTTGTTACTGAATTTAAACATAAAAATGTGCTGAAATTTGTAATATTATTAAATACTGTATTTTATTTTTGTAAATAAATTCTTAGGTTTTCCTTTCACTTTCAAGCTAGGACTGTACGGTGTTTTAAAAGTTTTATTAAGAAGTCAAATCGTATTTCTTTCTTGTACAGAGAAACCATCCCTTAATGAGCCCATACGGTCTTGTACTGAGAAACCATCCCTTAATGAGCCCATACGGTCATGTACAATGCTTTTCCATGTTGTTGTATGTTTGCTCTCTATTTGAGGTCCGATTTAAAAAATGGAGCTATAGCCTACAACGACTTAACATTTGTATATTAAAATAGCTGCTAGTGAATATGGTATGGGTAAATTTTCGGGGTGCCATTGTACTCGGTCAGTTTTACTTTCTCCGATTGGTCTAACCTTGAGTTCGCTGTCTGAAACACACGAAACCCCATTTATCGTCTGATCCAACTGATTAGACACCTCTTTCAGCGGTTAAGGATCGCCCTGTATGTCACCACACCATCCCTCACTCACCACCCCAAAACTGAATGCACCCAGGGTGCGCGAGCAACATACTACCATATGAAAGTAATACTTTAATCCTCCTTCTTTCTGGGTGGTGCCGAGTCTCGCTAGAAAAAACAGACCTCTCAAAGTCTTCTTATATTTTGGGGATAAAGTTTCACAAACAGCCAACCAATCAACCAGCCAGCCAGCCTACCGACAGCCGTTATTTGTCGTAAGAAGTATCAAGCATAGCTTTTCTTTAATAAATATCAAATATGCTTTAGACAAAAGAAAGGAAACAAAGCCAAATATGCTGGGGTGGTTGTCGTTTTCACTTTTTTATTTTAATTCGAAAAGAAAAGCCGAAGCGTTGAATCACGTGATACTAAATTTACGCGTAAATTTCTCGCTGAATAAACAAATCCTTGAAAATTGAAATCATGTAGTCTAATAACATTTATTGCCACACTGCAGAAATATGTTCCAGTGAAAAACACAAAGTAAAAACTTTTTTAAAAAATAGATAACCAACAAATTTTAATAAAATACGAAAGAAAATTGAAACAATACAAGTTCTGTAAAAATCTAAAACTGCAACAAACATACTTAAAGAAAATAAGGTCGCTTTGTAACGTACACGGACACAATTGCACAAATCTCAGTCCAAGAAACACATCAATAGCAAAAGTACAAAATAAAAAAAAAAAATCTTTTTATATTTTATTTTTATTTATTTTACTTTTTGGAGGGTAAGGAGACATTTCCAAGGTATCCTTTGCGTTTCAGCTAAAACAACAAAAAAAATGTTCTTTTAGCATCTCTACCCTCCATTGCTCATCGTGACTAGATTCAGATTACTCTATTTCCGGTATGATGAATACTTCCGGAGTAATTAATATTGTTTGATTTTGGCAGCTGTCTCGGTGCCAGAAGGCTTCGATGTATTTTATTTTACTTGACGTTTTTTGGATGTTAATTTCCTTGTATTAAATTTTAAATGATCATTGATTTTCTTTTCAGGTGAGGCTTGCCAAAATAATTGTTCACTAACAGCTTTGAGATTCAGAGAAACGCCCTTTTTCATGTTTGAAAAAAATTGCGTGAGTGATATATTTTACGATTTACATGCTTTAAGAAAGATTGAGTTTTTTTTAAATATTCTGTCTTTACAATTGCACGTGTTCACTCTTTTGTTCTTTCATGCGTGTTCACCATGTGTGTACTGTCTAAGTCGAGTTCTTTCATTTGTGTTCATTATGTGTGGTGTTCACTCTTTTGTTCTTTCGTGCGTGTTTACTGCATGTGGTGTTCACTTTGTGTCTGCTGGTGCCTTAGCAAAGGAATTGATTTTGTGCGGGGTATTTATTTGTTTTAAATGAATGCTATCTATCTGAATTTTTTTTCAAAGACAATTAGTTATCAATCAAGCATTTACAGGTATAAAATTACACATACTCACATTTGCTTACTATGTCGACACATGAAATGTAAACAAATGTGTGCATGTACCCGTATATACTGGATCTGTATAAATCTTTTTACTTACACAATTCCATGTACAATACACTAGAAAAGAACAGTCTGTCATTCGACAGGATCAATTGCTTCGTGTGTTTTTATTTTTATTAATTTTTTTATTTCTTCGATTTAATTAAATCCCAATTATATTAGCTTGGCTAATATATATTTCGGTCGGCCAAATAAATGAGGTTAAACACGTATTTCGGGCAGCCAACGAAATGAGATTAAACATGTATTTCGGACAGTCAAGAAATGAGATATCTAACGTATTTCGGACGATCAACAAAATCTGATGGAACATGTATTTCGGACGGTCAAACGAAATCTGATGGAACATGTATTTCGGACGGTCAAAGAAAGCATAGAGTAAAACAATGAATTTTGCATTCCGATCTGTGCTCTTCATCTCACCAGATATGCCAGCTATGGGGAAATGGAACTATCTGACAGTTATGACTACTCTATGACTGATCCCATCTGGAATGCTTTAAGTGCTTGTGAAGTTCCTACAAAAGATGAAATGGCGGACCCCAGAAACGCTCATTATAATATCTGGTGAAATGAACCAAAGAAGACATGAGATTCTCTGGCACCAGCAGTCAGAGAACAGTTAATATACTTCGCTCGTCCCTGACTTACATACACTATCCAAAACTCGTCCTTGACCTAGATACGCTGACCACAACTCGTCCCTGACCTATATACTCTGTCCACAACTCGTCCCTGACCTAGATATACTCTGCTCACATTTCGTCCCTGACCTAGATACTTGTCCACATCTCGTCCCTGACTTAGATACTCTGTCCACATCTCGTCCCTGACCTAGATATACTCTGTCCATATTTCGTCCCTGATCTAGATACTCAGTCCACATCTCGTCCCTGACTTAGATATGCTCTGTTCACATTTCGTCCCTGACCTAGAAACTTGTCCACATCTCGTCCCTGACCTAGAAACTTGTCCACATCTCGTCCCTGACATACTCTCGCTGTCCACAACTCGTGGCTATCCACATATGTCTATAACACTAGGTTGGCCTGTAATGCTGCATTAAGAATCGTTACTTTAATGTCAGGCGTGAGGATTGCATTTTACAAAATTAGAAGATAAAAATAAAAAATAAGCTTAATAACGAAATTACGTACTTTTAGAACTGTTAGGTTGGAAGGCTGGTTGACTGGATGAATGGCTGGTTATGAATTGTAAATAAAAACAAATAAGAAACTAACTTCAACCCTTTGCCTGCGTAATCTCACTCACCATGAGAGATTTATGTTCGATTTTTAGAATCAAAAGAATAGCGTTTCTAAAAGTTCCACGTTTGAAATGGCTGGTAACTGAGATTATATCGGTTTGCTCTTTCTTTGCTAACAGAACTGCACAGTGTTCTATATTATATTGGTTTTTATATTATTATAATATAATAATATTAGATTATTATTATAATAGATTATATCAGTTTGCTCTTTCCTTGCTAATAGAACTGCACAGTGTGCATTCATCTTCACATGACTTTTAGAAGTTCAAGAATGTTCATAGCGTCTGATTATATGAAAATGAGCGACACTTTGCAATGCAAACACTCATTCTTACGAACACTCATTCTCATAAACTCCCATTCTCACAAGCACTCATTCTCAAAAACATTCATTCTCACAAACACCCGTTCTCATAATAACTCATTCTCATAAACACCTATTCCTCACAAACACTCATTTTCAAAATCTTCAATCTCAAGAACACCTCATAAACACATTCTCCAAACGCTCATTCTCATGTACTTCTTATTCTTCACATCAGATGACGTTTCTACAGAGTGCGGTTTGTGTGTTCCGTGTGACTCGAAAATATTTTAATGATTATTCATTTTCAAGCAGGAATGTCTTATTTTAAACAGATTGAGCTTATATTTGTAAATTTTAATTTCGAATTGTGGGATACGGTTTAGGAAAAAACAACTTCATATGATTCAATAATATAAAGTAATAGATGATTGTGTTTTAGGGCTCTTCTTTCTAAGATGAGCATATTTTCATTTATGTGTCTATCCACTCATCTTTATGTACCACTTACACTGAGTTATATTTATCTGTCCGTCCTTATATGTCAGTTATATTTATTTACAACGATTTATCCGTCTTTAATTACCAGTTATATTTAATTTTAGCTATATCCATCCACCCATTGTCGTTTTAAATCTGGTGAACTTTGTCAGACCTACTTCTTTCTTAATAAAATAGAAGTGCAAGTTTTGATACTAACAGTCAACCGTACCGTAGACGTGTTCGTATAGGTAACTCAGATGCTTGGACAAAATGTAACTTCCCAAACTAGTTAAGTCCATTTAAGACCCTCAGGACTTTCGAGGCGTAACAAGAGAAAAAGCAGCAACATAATTGAATAAGAGATCTACCTTCTTTTTGAAAAAAAAATAGCCTGCTATTCTTCGCTGGATAGGGAATCAGCCGAAAATTGCATTTCTAGCACAGAAGAGTGTCTAGCTCATAAAAAAGGGGGATAAAAAACTATTTCAAAATGTTATAACTGTTTTAACAGTTTTCAAGTTAACTAACATTGCTCGAACAAATAGTGTCCTACGAACTGATCTTTTCTTTTTCTTTGACATTTTCCAAAATAAATTAAAATCAATGTAATATACATTATAAATTATTTGATTATTTTAAAACTGATATATGTTGCTCACTGAAAATTTCCACTAACTAGTCATTATTTCCCATATCCACTCAAGTCGTTTAAAGCTATATATTACAATGTATTAAATGTCCTACGAACTGATCTTTTCTTTTTCTTTGACATTTTCCAAAATAAATTAAAATCAATGTAATATACATTATAAATTATTTGATTATTTTAAAACTGATATGTGTTGCTGACTGAAAATTTCCACTAACTAGTCATTATTTCCCATATCCACTCAAGTCGTTTAAAGCTATATATTACAATGTATTAAATGGTGACGTAGTGTCTATTTATTTATAGATCGGTAAATTTTCTTGCTTGTTTTTTTTAACCTATGACCTCATATCTAATGTATTAAATGGTGACGTAGTGTCTATTTATTTATAGATCGGTAAATTTTCTTGCTTGTTTTTTTTAACCTATGACCTCATATCTAACGTGATTTATATTCCTTATGACTTTCGTGGTGACCTACCAGTCTGTTTGATGTAATGGCCTGTTACTCACGTGACCTACCAGTCTGATTGTCTGATGTAATGGCCTGTTACTCACGTGGCCTACCAGTCTGATTGTCTGACGTAATGGCCTGTTACTCACGTGAAGATGATAATTACGCATCTTTAGTTAATATCTATGTACATGTTTATGGCAACGACCTAATTATCGAAAGTGATGGCTTACAGATCTGAGGTAATGTCCTTTGTATCTAAGGTAATGACATACATAACTAATGTAAAGCCATACATATCTAGGAAAATATATATCTAATGCAAAATCCTACACATCTATAGTGGTCTAAATATTTAGGTAGCAGGCTATATATCTATAGTGATGATCTAACTATTTAGGTTGCAGGCCTACATATCTATAGGGATGGTATATATATATATATATATATATATATATATATATATATATAAAGGTGTAGGTCACATAATCTTACTGATGGTCTATATATTCAGGTTGAAGTCCTACATATCTATTATGAGTTTGAATGCATGTAAATAACAAGGAAAATATTATTAAAGCTTTTTAACGCAAATCGTCCAGTCTGATTATACGCGTTAGAAAATCAAATTTCCAATTTCATTTAGTTACTGATTAATTTTTAATGTTATTTAAATTTATAAATTAAAACACGCATAATGAAGAATGTTTTATTATTACGATGAGCCAGCCGTAGTTCTCAATCCCTGGTAAGAGTACTTTAGTCTAAAGCAGGGGTCTCAAACATGCGGCCCGCGGGTTTTTCTCACGCAGCTTGGGAGTTTTATAGTTTTTGTCACTTGTGGGCTACCATACCTCAGGATCGTGACAGTAACGGTGTGTTGCCAAACTCGGCGACTTTCTTTCCCAAGCCTGTTACATATTGCTACCGTTTAGCAAAGTTCAAAAGCATCCAGATCTAGCAAGCTAATTATATAGATTATAGACCCTACAGGTCTACCCACAGATGAGTTGTTCGGAAAAAACAGCATTTTCATGTCGAAAAAGCAGGTGAAGTGTTTAGCAAAGAAGAAAAATAGTAGACTGAAAGAACAGAAAAGGAAGAACAGAAAAATAACCAAGGTAAGTTGGCTTAGCAAGGGACAGTTCTTGAAGAGGTTTTATGAGTTGAGAGCTGAAGTGAAAACCTTCATGGAGAAGGATGGGATGGCTGTTCCTGTACTAAGTGATCCCAAATGGCTCATGGACTTAGCTTTTCTTGTTGACATCATAGAAGAGCTGAATGTACTGAACAAGAAATTGCAAGGCCAGGGGCAGCTTGTCAGCGCAGCATTTGACAATGTCAGAGCATTTTCCACAAAACTTGTGTTATGGAAAGCCCAGCTTTTTCAGACAAACCTCTGCCATTTCCCAGCTTGTAAGGCACTCATGGATTGTGCCACACCATTCAGTGGTGAGAAGTATGTTGATGCCATTGTAAAGCTGCATGAAGAATTTGATCACAAGTTTGCAGAATTCAAGAAACACAGAACCATCTTTCAAATATTTGCTGACCCCTTCTCCTTCGATGTGGAAGATTCCCCTTCTGTGCTTCAAATGGAGCTAATTGACATACATTGTAATTCTGAACTCAAAGCGAAGTTCAGGGAGGTGAGTGGAAAAGCAGAAAAGCTTGGGCAGTTTTTAAGAGAATTGCCCCTTACCTTCCCTGAGCTTTCCAGGATGTTCAAGCGGACCAAGTGCCTTTTGGGGAGCACCTATCTGTGTGTAAAGCTCCTCTCCACCATGAACTTTAATAAGTCAAAATTCAGGTCCAAACTTACTGAGGGTCTCAGTGGCTTCCTCCCTGAAGCCAAATGTGTCTGAGCTATGTAAGAGGAAGCGTTGCCAGGTCTCTGGCAGCAGGGAATAATGATGCGGCCCAGCTTCACCCAGACTCTACTTCCAGCGGCCCCCAGGTAAAATGAGTTTGAGACCCCTGGTCTAAAGGGGTTACTTCCCCGTAGTTCTCAGTCCCTGGTAAGAGTACTTTAGTCTAAAGGGGTTACTTCCCCGTAGTTCTCAGTCCCTGGTAAGAGTACTTTAGTCTAAAGGGGGTACCCGTAGTTCTCAGTCCCTGGTAAGAGTACTTTAGTCTAAAGGGGGTACTTTCCCGTAGTTCTCAGTCCCTGGTAAGAGTACTTTAGTCTAAAGGGGGTACCCGTAGTTCTCAGTCCCTGGTAAGAGTACTTTAGTTTAAAGGGGGTACCCGTAGCCAAAAACAATGGCAACATTTCATAGCACCACTCATTTGTACAAAATCTACAGGAACAATGCTAAACGGTATATTTAGCCAGCATCATATCTGTAATATTTCAGTATAGATGTACAATTAATGAAAGATAAGTTATCTACGTCGTCCTTAATACAAAAAAAAACATAAATAAATTTAAAGTAAACTTTAATTAGCCGCTCCACATCAACACGTTTAGGCACATCACATCAATAAAAATTAACTTGAACAAACCACACCACGTCTGGCTGTCTAGATACACACCAATAAAAGTTAATTTGAAAAATCACACCACATCTGTCTGTCTAGATACACACCAATAAAAGCTAATTTGAACAAACCACACCACGTCTGGCTGTCTAGATACACCGACAAAATATAAAGATTATTTAGCCACATCACTTCTAGCTATCTAGTCACACACCGATGAAATGTCAACCTTAATTAATCGCAATGCATCTAGTTGTATAGACACACCAATAAAATGTCAACCGTAATTAGTTGCATCACTTCTAGCTGTCTGGACAGACATCAAATAAAATGTCAACAAACTGCAATGCATCTAGCTGCATAGACACTCACCAATAAAATGTCAGCCTTAATTAACCGCTGTATAGAAGCACACCAATAAAATGCAAACCTTAATTAACCTAAAGGCATTTAGCTGCGTAGAAACACACCAATAAAATGCAAACTTTAATTAACTGCATTGCATCTAACTGCCTAAACACACACCAATAAAATGCAAACCTTAATTAGCCCGCAGTGTATCTATACGTACAGACACAAACGAATCAGAAAGTACGCTTTAATGTTTAAACAGTCGCGTTACATGTACCAATACGTATAAGCATCAGGTACGTATAAATGTTACCTAGGAGGGCTTTATCTCTATTAGCGCAGACACACATCGGTCAACTCTACAAACATTATACGTCCAGACAAACATTATACGTCCAGACAGCATTATACGTCCAGACAGCATTATACGTCCAGACAAACATTATACGTCCAGACAAACATTATACGTCCAGACAGCATTACACAGTCAACACTATTCGGTAAGCATTAAGAATTATACACTTGCTTAACTAGTACTTATCGATGAAAACAAATATTTCTATAATAATAATGTATCTAAAGGGAATGACAACTAATGACTTCTAACTGAGTATAGAACTTTTTCAATTAAGGGAAAGAAATACGGTTGAAATAAAAAATGAGACCATCTGCGTGAGTTTAATAGTACTTCCTTTCTTATTTTCACTGTCTGTCTGTCTCCCTCTCTTTCCTTTTCTCTTTTATCTCTCCCTCTATCTCTCTAAACACACACACAAACACACACACACACACACACACACACACACACACACAATTATATTGGGTGATGAAAATGAAAATGAATGGACAATATTAAACAGTTTTCTTTCTAGCTTTGTAAGTTTTTTAATCGCGAAATTAACTCATCCTGAGCAATCCTGAACTCACGGTATATCAGGTCTTCTTTGTTTTATAGTGGGTCTTCTATTTAACATGCGCAAGGAAAACAAAACAATAATTTATTTTAATCCAAGTCGATTTCTACCTGCAATAATGTGTTCAGACGCAGCTATCCCTCAGGAAACAATATCAGAAGCCAATATATTTACTTTGAATTCTTTTCAGGGGAAAACCATTTCAAATTACCAAAGAGTAATCATGTCAACGGGTTTCTGTATAATGGAGATCAATATTTCTCTGAACTTTTGTTCTCTTGAGTCTAACAAGCAAATATGTCCAGTCGTATCATCACGTTTAATTCATGAACAGCATTTTGTTTCAACACAATGACAATGACACCGAGTGTAATTCACACACAGTAACAGAATCTTGTTGTCAGATAGAAACTGTCACATCATCATGCCATTATCCCCAGAATCAGACATGTCCAGCTCTTTTATTGACATCATTGTGTATGTAAAAAACCAGTGACTTAGACTGTTTGTCACAAGTCTGATAAAAATGTCCGACCTGATGACCCACTTAGCCTTGTTTACTTCAAATTCGAATATTTGAAACCCTTGACCCCTTTGTTCAAAGCTTCCTTTTTCTAGGCGCTTCTAGAACAGGTCAAGATGTTATGTAACTTTAGGACCATTGTCCAGTTCTCGAACCAACTACATGCTTCGCGAACAGTCACGTGATACGCAATATACCTTTCTATATATGTACCCACACGCTTCCGCTCCCTCACTTCGAGCACATTTTAGCTAATTCCATCAGCTTACTCGGGTCGTGAGAGGCAGCCGGCGCCATAGAGAATCAAGGTACCCTTCGACTTCTCTCAAAGGTATCATTTCATTTAATAGTATTTGCCTATGTATTGTTTAAGTATGTATTTGTGCTATGTATTATATGATTTCCATATACACTTGAGCATGGTTCAGAGAAATAGCTGAAAACCTATAAGTTACGAAATATAAATTTATTGTGACCCTTTTTCCATTTTGTACTTTAATTTATATTGTTTTAATTCACTAAGAGCCAGAATGCTGCGCTCGATATGAATTCTTCATGTAATTCAATTATTGCGTGTAATTTTAATTGTAAATTGTGAAGCGCTCTGTCGGTTTGAATTACCTCTTTGTATGAACATTAATTTAACGTTGTATCTATTTTATTGCTTCATACGTCATGACTGTTAAATGGAACACGTGAGACGATTATATTTTTCTAAAATCTAATTGTAAGCGACGCGAAGTCGAAACTCTTTGTTCAGCGCATTTAATTGAGCCATGCCTAAGTAGGGCCTGTTAGGTTGAGAATTATATCCAAACACGTTGCATCCACAGGTCGGCTCATGGTTCATGCTTCACCATGCCTCACCTGCACTAGCTTATTGGTATAAGCGTGTCGAAATCCACTCTGAGGGCCATGCTGCAAAAATTCCAGTTCCTAGCCACTAACAAAGGGACATCATTCCTTATGCACCACGTGTGTCGTTAAAGGGGGACTGAGGGAACGAACCGGCATGACTGAGTGTTGAGACCAAGGATACAAGAATAGAGCTAAGTGCAAAAATCAAGTGTACAGATCTCAAAGGAACACTTTTCTGGCAATTTAGATTGACAAAAATCAGGCATAGGCGCGTAAAGACAGAGTGAAGACTATTCGCGTTGCATTCGATTTATTGTTAATTTGTTAAACTTTATTAAATCTTATTTTCTTTGTTAATACCTCTTAGTAGTTGATTTCTATGCACAATAGACCAATTAGATTAATTCTTAGATTTGAATGGGGGCGGATGAGCAGAAAGATTGATGACGAGTGCATATTAATTTAGAGGGACTTAACTGTTTTCAAATCTAGCTAAAAGTTCGCAGTTTATTAGTCTGTAAATTTGTCGTCTGAACTACAAGACGCACTTTTAATTAGTCAGATAATAAATTGAGCAACCAGTCTGCGTGGAATATGAGAGGAAGAATTAATTATATTTAAAGTCTTTTAATTATTCTAAGCAGGGTCTTTAAATAAATACTGGAAACGTAACAAGTGTGGGTCGTCGCGGGATTGATATGTATTAAATTGTAAATTGTAACATTTTTATACATAGGGCGCATCATAACCTAGAAACGAACGAACGAACAGAATTGCCAATTGTTCTTTTGATTTTTGTATCACTGATTTTCTTTGCTTTTGTTGTGACATGTGCATGTATTCTTTTGCAGAGTAGCGTGCATGTTAGTTAATGTTGATATATTTAAGCGTAGTTAAATATGTCATGTTAGCTATTGAATGATTTATTTAGTATTGTGTTACTGAGTACTTCATTGTGAGGAGTCGAAGGTTATACCGCCAGCTAGGAGAGTTATCGGTAGTAACAGACTTCGGACTATTATATTTAGGGTGCTAGATATAATGTGTAATGTTGTATGGTAGGAGCCGTGACATTACGAAAGTCTTGGAACAGCGGACACTGTGACAAACAGGTGAAACGTGTAAAGAGTTAACGCGTAATTTATTTCGGAAGGTGTTCTGAGTAAATTAAATAATTTTTGTAAGGTTGTAGCCTAAAAGTTATTTTCGGGATAAGCGTAGTTATCGCCGACGGTTAAAACACACAATTCACGAGATACATTCTTATTGTAGCCAGCGCGCTAAGACAGTAAAATGGATCGCAAACAGGTTATCGAAGACCTGAAAGAAGCCGGTATCATGATAGGATACCAGGGTGACGAACTGACTAGCTACATTAAAACTGAGCTAGAGAAAGCGGAAAAAGCGGAAAAAGAGAGACAAGAGATAGAAAGGGAAGAACGGTTAGCTGCCCGCGAAGCAAAAAAATTAGAGGCTGAAAGACTAGCCGACATCGAAACAAAACGTATCGCAGCGGACACAGAAGCCAAACGCATCGCCGCAGACGCGGAAATAAAACGGTTAGAATGGGAAGTAAAGAAACTAGAAGTTACCAATCCAAACCGTGATCGCAGAAGCAGTGGTGATTCGCGTTCTAGCGATGGAAATAATCACAGTAGAATCGAAAATATCATTCCAAAGATAAATATGGTCCCATTTGATGAGAACAAAGATCAAATAGACGCGTATTTAAAAACGTTTGAAAAGTTAGCCAGAGCAACGAACATTCCAGCGGAACATTGGGCGATAAATTTATCGGGATTATTGCAGGGCAGTGCGAAAAACGAGTTCAATAAGCTTAGCGATTCTGAGTCAGATAATTACGACACAGTCAAGGCCGCATTATTGAAACGTTACAAACTCACAGCAGATACATACCGACGTAAGTTTAAACAGGCCACTAAAGCCAGTTCAGAGACGCACGCACAGTACATACGACGCGTAGCTGACTTGTTCCAAAGATGGATAGATCTAGCCGAAACTCCACAGACGTACGCAGGTCTTAGGGATGAAATGATAAAAGACCACATTCTCGGGTCATACAAATCAGATCTACTGATTCACTTAGCAATAAGGGAAAAATCTACGCTAGAGGAGATAGGCAACGCCGCCGATCGCTTTGATGACGCACATTCTCAATTCTCGAACGCACACGCGAACAACAAGTCTCGACCGAACGAACCGCAGACTCGAAAGGATAAGAAAAATGACGGGAAGGCACATAGTGAGCGTGATGATAAAACATCTAAACCCGACACTAAAAACAAGTCCGACAAACAGAAAGATAAAAAGAATCTTGCATGTTACACTTGTGGTGATAGTGACCATTTTTCACGAACATGTCCTGAAAAGAAAACAGCTAAAGTTTACGCAGTAGAAAGTCATACACCTAAAACAGAAAAGTCGAATCGAACACCAGTACAGGCAAACGGTCACGATACAATCGCTTTGCTTGATACAGGGTGTGAGCTAGACGCTATTGTAAATGCATCATTAGTTAACCGTACCGACTACACAGGGGAGACAATCTCTGTCACCTTTGCAAACGGCGAACAAGACATTTTACCAGTAGCTGAAGTCTCGATTGTTTCAGACTTTGTAGAAGGAACAGTCAAAGCGGCAGTTATGGAAAACTCACCGCATGACGTGATCCTTGGTTGCAAGTATGTTTTGCCGTGCAAAAAACAAACTTCAATCGAACCACCACTGGTTAACGCTGTAACCAGAGCAGCGAGTAGTAAAGACAAATCTGTAACTGCACCGATGTCTGCCGCACCAGCCGTAGATAAAGCAACAGTTAGCGAGATTAAAATATTACAAGCTGAGGACGAAACACTAGACAAGTTACGCAGACAAGCTGTGCTTGTTAGTGACGTCAACACTGACGATTCGAATAAGAAAGCGTGCATTATTCTGAAAAAGGGTTTATTGTACCGCTATTCGAAAGTGGGAGACGAATTTCGGAAACAATTAGTCGTTCCACAAACCAAACGAAATGACGTATTACGATTAGGTCATGAGAGTCTTTTTGGTGCACACATGGGTGTACAAAAAACAACTAGTCGTATTACAAGTGAGTTTTATTGGCCGGACATCACTGCCGATATCCGTAGATTCGTGTTAAGTTGCGACTCATGCCAGAGAACACAGTCTAAAAATTCAATCAGACCCGCACCGTTAGGAGAGCCTGAACTGATCAGTGAACCCTACAAGCGCGTAGCATTGGATTTGATTGGGCCTATAATACCCACATCAACGAGAGGTAATCGATACGTGCTGACCACTATTGATTACGCAACAAGATTCGCCGACGCAGTACCATTGAAAAATATTGATACTGAAACTGTCGCCGAAGCCCTTTTCGGTCTTTGGAGTCGTGTTGGAATTCCTACTGAAATTTTGACGGATCAGGGGAGTCAATTCATAGGCAACGTAATGAAGGAAGTAAATCGTTTACTTTCCATCAAACATCTTACTTGCACACCATACCACCCCCAGGCAAATGGTCTGATTGAAAAATACAATGGGACATTAAAAACAGCACTTAAAAAGCTCGCCACAGATAAACCGAAAGACTGGGACAGATACATCCCTGCCCTACTATTTGCATATAGGGAGGTGCCACAATCTTCCACCGGGTTTTCACCATTTGAGCTACTTTACGGACGTACTGTACGCGGACCGATGATGATTTTGAAGGCACTTTGGACTGATGAAAAGACAGATGACGAAGTTAAGACAACTTATACATACGTCACTGACTTAAGAAACCGTCTTGAAACTATAGGCAAGATAGCACGGGAAAACTTGACGATAGCTCAGTCTAGACAGGCAGAATATTACAATAAGCACACCAAACCTAGAGAATTTGAAGTTAATGACAAAGTGTTACTGTTGCTTCCTGAAGCACATAACAAACTTCAGATGAAATGGAAGGGGCCCTTTGTAGTTACCGCCAAGCTAGGGGGACTGAACTATAAGGTGCAGACAGGAAAGAGAGAGAAAATCTTTCATGTTAACCTACTCAAAAAGTACATAAGCCGTGAGGATCAAACCACTCAAGCTGATTTTGTCGTAGCGACGATAGTTACAGAAGACGAGGGGGATACTGATTGCGTCACTGGTACTTTACCAAACTGTCCTCTACAGACGGACGAAACTGTCAAAGACGTTAGGGTAAATGAAGCCTTGACAGAAAGACAGAAAGAAGAAGTGAATAAATTGCTCAATGAGTTCTCATCTACTCTGACAGACAAACCAGGGTTGACAGACTTAATAGAATTTTCACTGAAGCTGACTGACAACAAACCGATACGTTTGAAGCCGTATCCGTTGCCACACGCTAAGATAGATGACGTTAGACGTGAGATTAAGACTATGCTAGATCTAGGGGTCATAGAGAAGACTGACAGTGCCTACGGATCACCCATCGTGTTGATTAAAAAACGTGATAACTCGTTCCGTTTTTGCGTAGACTACCGCAAACTCAATCAAGTGACAGAGTTTTGTGCCGAACCTCTTCCTGATCCGGATCTCATCTTCACTAAGCTAGCTAACGCTCATTACTATACCAAAATAGATTTGTCACGCGGTTTTTGGCAAATCAAGGTCAAGGACACTGATCGACACATACTAGCTTTCACTACACCAGTAGGAAACTACACATGGAAAGTTATGCCTTTCGGAGTTTCAAACGCTCCAAGCATTTTTTCTAAAATGATGCGGTCATTGTTAGAACCACTGTACGGACGCGGAGTTGAGAACTTCATGGATGATTTAATTCTAGGCACCCAGACATGGGAGGAGCACTTAACACTCTTACGAGATGTGCTAGCCAGATTAAAGCAAGCCAACCTCACTGCCCGCCCTACGAAGTGTGAAATAGCACAATTCTCCTTAGACTTCTTGGGACACAAGTTGAGTCATGGAACTATGTCGCCAAGTGAAGCTAAGATAGCACAACTTAAGGACACTTCACAACCGCTAACAAAAACACAAGTTAGAAGTTTTCTTGGTCTTGCTAACTACTACAGAAAATTCGTACCAGATTTTAGTGCCATTGCATGTCCTCTGACTGACTTGACACGTAAGAATATGCCTACAAAAGTAGTGTGGACTGATGCATGCCAAAACGCTTTTGACACACTGAAATCTAGACTGACTTCAGATTTAGTTGTTAAACTGCCAGATTTGACAAAACCATTCTTGTTAAGGACTGATGCTAGCAACACAGGATTAGGAGCAGTGTTATTACAAGAACACAATGACACCAAACACCCAGTTGCATATGCAAGCCGTAAACTCACAACTACTGAACAGAAATATTCCACCAGTGAAAAGGAATGTCTTGCAATAGTTTGGGCCATAAAAAAGTTCGAAAACTATTTGTACGGAAAAACCTTTGTCATTGAGTGCGATCACCAGCCGTTGGCCTTTCTCGGACAGGCGCAATTTACGAACAGCCGTTTAATGCGTTGGTCTTTGTTTCTGACACAGTATGACGCAAATATTCATTACATCAAAGGGTCTTTGAATGTTGGCGCAGATTACATGAGTCGTGCTTGATGCCATCAAGTGCCGGTACTGATAGAATGTTGTTTAATCAATTAACTGAACCCTACGGATTCCTTCCTGTAAATATGAAATATAGTTGCACACTTTATTTCTAGGAATGTTGAATTTTTTTGGTGTAAATTTTTCTTCATTGTGGACTTCTACATTTTATCATACATAATTTGTAGGAGGCATTTTATCTTTGGTAAGATAAACGCCTCAAAAGCAAGGGGGTGTCACAAGTCTGATAAAAATGTCCGACCTGATGACCCACTTAGCCTTGTTTACTTCAAATTCGAATATTTGAAACCCTTGACCCCTTTGTTCAAAGCTTCCTTTTTCTAGGCGCTTCTAGAACAGGTCAAGATGTTATGTAACTTTAGGACCATTGTCCAGTTCTCGAACCAACTACATGCTTCGCGAACAGTCACGTGATACGCAATATACCTTTCTATATATGTACCCACACGCTTCCGCTCCCTCACTTCGAGCACATTTTAGCTAATTCCATCAGCTTACTCGGGTCGTGAGAGGCAGCCGGCGCCATAGAGAATCAAGGTACCCTTCGACTTCTCTCAAAGGTATCATTTCATTTAATAGTATTTGCCTATGTATTGTTTAAGTATGTATTTGTGCTATGTATTATATGATTTCCATATACACTTGAGCATGGTTCAGAGAAATAGCTGAAAACCTATAAGTTACGAAATATAAATTTATTGTGACCCTTTTTCCATTTTGTACTTTAATTTATATTGTTTTAATTCACTAAGAGCCAGAATGCTGCGCTCGATATGAATTCTTCATGTAATTCAATTATTGCGTGTAATTTTAATTGTAAATTGTGAAGCGCTCTGTCGGTTTGAATTACCTCTTTGTATGAACATTAATTTAACGTTGTATCTATTTTATTGCTTCATACGTCATGACTGTTAAATGGAACACGTGAGACGATTATATTTTTCTAAAATCTAATTGTAAGCGACGCGAAGTCGAAACTCTTTGTTCAGCGCATTTAATTGAGCCATGCCTAAGTAGGGCCTGTTAGGTTGAGAATTATATCCAAACACGTTGCATCCACAGGTCGGCTCATGGTTCATGCTTCACCATGCCTCACCTGCACTAGCTTATTGGTATAAGCGTGTCGAAATCCACTCTGAGGGCCATGCTGCAAAAATTCCAGTTCCTAGCCACTAACAAAGGGACATCATTCCTTATGCACCACGTGTGTCGTTAAAGGGGGACTGAGGGAACGAACCGGCATGACTGAGTGTTGAGACCAAGGATACAAGAATAGAGCTAAGTGCAAAAATCAAGTGTACAGATCTCAAAGGAACACTTTTCTGGCAATTTAGATTGACAAAAATCAGGCATAGGCGCGTAAAGACAGAGTGAAGACTATTCGCGTTGCATTCGATTTATTGTTAATTTGTTAAACTTTATTAAATCTTATTTTCTTTGTTAATACCTCTTAGTAGTTGATTTCTATGCACAATAGACCAATTAGATTAATTCTTAGATTTGAATGGGGGCGGATGAGCAGAAAGATTGATGACGAGTGCATATTAATTTAGAGGGACTTAACTGTTTTCAAATCTAGCTAAAAGTTCGCAGTTTATTAGTCTGTAAATTTGTCGTCTGAACTACAAGACGCACTTTTAATTAGTCAGATAATAAATTGAGCAACCAGTCTGCGTGGAATATGAGAGGAAGAATTAATTATATTTAAAGTCTTTTAATTATTCTAAGCAGGGTCTTTAAATAAATACTGGAAACGTAACACTGTTAATTTTTGTTAGTGACATAATTACATTTTAGAACATGGCTAATGACGTCATCACATATGAAAATTCAGTAATAATGTAACTGAAATGCATCTGTACTTCATCAAGTTGCAACACTTCTTCAGTGAAAACAAGATATACAGACAGTGAGTCTTCATGTTTTAACAACACTTGTATTAAAACAGAAGTTAAGTTTTAACACTTTCTTGTATTAAAACAGACTTTAAGTTTTAACACTTTCTTGTATTAAAACAGACTTTAAGTTTTAACACTTGCTGTATTAAAATAGACTTTAAGTTTTAACGCTTGCAGTATGTGTCGGAGTAATTTGCCTGTCTCTATTTCTAAACTTAATTGTTGCATAAATTGTTAAATTTTCAGAATGATCATACTATAACTCCATTCTATCTCACATCCCATTTTCAACTTACAATTCTCTGCAACAATTTCTATTAGCCCGATATACACATAGTAAAATACATCCAGCATATCAAAAATGTCAAGTGTTAGCACACGACATGTGTGCAGTTTAGTTCAAACATTTGTAGAAATAAAAGTCAACTCACATAGTACATCTCTACATAAACACAAGTATAATATATCAATAGTAAAAGTGCATGAAATATTTCTAAGTCCATTCTCTCTCAACCAGTCAGTTTAACTCAACATCAAGCTAACGACTGCCTTTCAAAGCTGGACTTTTCCTTTCCCATCCAAATTCAAAGTGATCAGAGGAGTAGAATTTTCTACAGAAAAGGTAAAGTTAAAAAGCGTGACCTCCTTATTAATCGTGACCGAAAAATTAGAAAGCGTGTCCTCTTCACTGATCGTGACCGCAAAGTTAGAAATCGTGACCCCCTTATTGATCGTGAAGGTAAAGTTAGAAAGTGTGATCTCCTTACTGATAGTGACCGTAAAGTTAAAAAGCATAACCTCCTTACTGATCGTGACTGTAAAGTTAAAAAGCGTAACCTCCTTACTGATCGTGACCGTAAAGTTAGAAGGCGTGACCTCCTTACTGATCGTAAAAGTTAGAAAACGTTACCTCCTAATTAATCGCAAAGGTAAAATTAGCAAGTGTGACCTCCTTATTAATCGTGACCGTAAAGTTAGAAAACGTCACTATGTCATGTTCTTGATGACATATACTGATGGCAAGCTAGTGGTGATGCGCCACTGTCCATTCCAAATTAAAAACAATATTAAAGGCATTACAAAAGACTTTTACATTTCTAGTCATTCCAGTTACCTTCCTCTCTCTCTCTCTCTCTCTCTCTCTCTCTCTCTCTCTCTCTCTCTCTCTCTCTCTCCACATGCCTCCTCCCCCTATCTCTCCTTCACCTACCACACTCATATGCATGCACAAACACGTACATAACCTCATGTCCACACAAATACACACACACAGGGCGCGGTGTTTCATGCAAACATGCACGCATGCATATAACAGCTGCCACTGAAATAGTTTCAGGTATTTGAAGGCCACATAAACCTAAAAGTTAAATTAGCGGGCCACTCGATAAAATTTGAATGATGCCTTATATTTACAGAAATGATTTTTGTATGTATACAATTTTACGTGACGCAATACAATATTATACGAGCCGCAATACAATTTTACGTGACACAAGACAATATTACACGTGCCACAAGACAATTTTATGCTAGCCACAAAACAATTTTACGCGAACCACAATACCATTTTACGTGGACCACAATACAATTTTATCTGGGCCATAATACAATTTTATGCGGGCCGCATTTGGCCAGCAGAATTGCGGTTGGACATAAGGGACATAATGCAGAGTGCATTGGTGTTTGAATGATGACGCGAGTGACGTAATGCAGACTGTGGTTGATCTTGTGAATGAAAACGTAATCATTATTATGCATAGAGATGATAAAGTTATGAAGATGACACACAAGAACTTAATATTTGTGACGGATGTCTATGCATAACGAGGATAAAGTTGTGAAGATGACACAAAGGACATTATGCATAGTGTGGAGAAGTAAATTTGCCTATTCCTGTTTCTAAACTTAATTGTTATATAAATGTAAAAGTGACCCGACATTGAGTACTGTTTAAGCGGACATGTTTAAGAGTCAGAGATGGAGTAAACAACTCAGGTAAAGAATAAGCTAGAACTTGCTGATACTATCCAAACCAGTTCCAAGTGGATGAGTCTCATACTTGCTCATAACAAATTCATCCAATGGGGATGGGCCAAAATTATTTTGTTGAAGAAATTGCAACATTCTAATCACTTTGATTTTGATGAAACTCGAGTCCAGTCATAAAGGCGATCATTAGCTTATAGTAAATTAAGTGACTGATAGAGAAAGAATGGACTTAGAAATATTTCGTACATACTTGCTGTTCATCTATGATTTGAATTTGGAGAATGTTTATGTAATTGAACCATTATTTCTAGGTTTACTATTTTGATTATGTTATACATTATACTTGTGAATTTGTAAGTGATTGATACTATATTTCTTTGTTGCGTGTGTATCAGGCTAATGAACATTGTTGCAGGCTTTGTAAGTTGAGAATATTTGTAAGAGAGAAAGGAGTTTAGAGATGAAACATGTCTGAAATTTAGTGTTGCCCTTAATTTGACTTTTGCAGAGAGGAGCGGGCCTTTTTTTTTTTTTTTGATTTTTTTTATCTGCTTTCGACTGCAGTGACTACTGTACTCTACCAGATCACGTTGGTGTGTGAATCCAGTGATGTCGTCGAAATTATCAGTAAACGTGTTGCTGTAAGTTAATTCCTGTAAATTATATTTGAGAGCCACTACTGCAGAACTTGAGGCTTGAGTTTGGTCTCAAGGATTCACAGAAAGTTTCTTGATTCTAGAACACTCCATGTGATGTGCTTTTGATATGCATGTATGAAGTTGTGGATGATTCTCCATGTGTGCTTTGTGAGCGCATTGAAGATTCTGGAACAGTCATGTAACGTGACTAGAATGGATATGTTAGACCATCACCTAATTTTTAAAAAAATGACTTCTTGCAGATTGCATGATTGTGAACACCTGCCAGTGACATAATTGAAATGGTTATGTACATTGACTATAATTATCTCTGACACTCCACTCTCATGTCTATGATGAATTATGTTTATGAACTTGATTATATATATGTTAATTTGAGTGCTGATGTCTATTCTAGGATACACTTAATGGTTGTCTAGCATTAATCGAATATTGTTGTGAAGTGATATAAATGTCAATGCTCATGTGCCGTATGTTGACTGTTGATTTAATAAATTTATTGACCTTCTTACACATATTGACAACCATATGTTGGAGAAATAGTGGGTGGGTGGGGGCTCGCCAAATATACATTAAAATCGGATTTATCTTCTCCTTTGGTAAGAAGTTTTCCACTTACGGAAACATTGTGTGACAGTAAACCCTTTTATTGTTGCGGAAGAGAGAGATTCTTTACGCACCCGCAAATCCAACGTGAGAGAGACAAGTGGTGTCTTCTGGAGAATTATTAATAACATATAAATTAAGATTCTCATCATTTGTAATTAGTTATGGATGTGGATTAATAATCATAACCAATAATCAGGGTGGCGTAGTGAAAAGGTAGCGAGTGTATAGTTGTGAAGATGACCTAAAGGACATGATCCATAACGAGGGTAAAGTTGTAAAGATAACACAAAGGACATTATCCATAGCAAGGGTAAATTTGTAAAGATGACACAAAAGGACATTTTGCATAACGAGGGTAAAGTTGTAAAGATGACACAAAAGGACATTTTGCATAACGAGGGTAAAGTTGTAAAGATGACACAAAAGGACATTTTGCATAACGAGAGAAAATTTGTAAAGATGACACAAAAGGACATTTTGCATAACGAGGGTAAAGTTGTAAAGATGACACAAAAGGACATTTTGCATAACGAGGGTAAAGTTGTAAAGATGACACAAAAGGACATTTTGCATAACGAGGGTAAAGTTGTAAAGATGACCCAAAGGACATGATCCATAACGAAGGTAAAGTTGTAAAGATGACACAAAAGGACATTTTGCATAACGAGGGTAAAGTTGTAAAGATGACCCAAAGGACATGATCCATAACGAGAGTAAAGTTGTAAAGATGACACAAGGTTCGAATTGCTTCAATAACTCTCGTGACAGACTTCGTTTGAACCTCCGGACCAGAGTTCGAGTGGATTTAGCGCGACTGCTTTCTCTTTGTTACGCACGACTGATTCCAGGCTTATAATTTGCCTGATATATAAAAGTGTTTTTTTTTCATCTTTACTTTTGAAGTGCAAGGAATTTCTCCCATTAAGGAGAACTACTTAAAACACGACACGAGCTTATAATACTTCTTGAAGTCGCGCCTCTTTGCGTCCTTGAAGTCAATGAAGTAAATAAGAGCGTTTCAAAAGTGATTATCTGCTCAACCCAATTCCAATTTGCAGCTATTCTCTCACGCAACTGTCCAACTGAAAGAAAGTCAAATCGCAGACGATATGAGGGCCATGTGCTTTTTGTAGGCAGTCCGGTAAACGACATCCGGGTTTGTCTCTGTCAAAGAAATACGCCTTATTTTAACCACTGTCTGGTCTCATACAGATATGTGTGTCTCTTTGGTTTCTACACAAGAAATAAGAAGTGATTTTGTGTACAAGTCCACTTACACACGCACACAAAATACACGATCAAACTAGCGTGTATACATATGCAGTTATGTTTTTGATATTCGAAAATCTACAGCTCAGGATATGTAAAGCGATTTAGAACGATTTTTTCAATAGGAAACAGAAAAGCAAAGAATAACATCTCTTTTATCAACGGTTACGGGGAAAATGTAATTGTAATTTCTTTTAGCACAGCTACAACACAGTAATGCCATGCTCGTACATTTAAAGCACAAGTAGTGATTTTTAAATTGAAGATTTTAATATATGTTAGTAAAGCAGGAAACAGTTTTCAATGTTGGTTCACCTGAAACTTGTCTGAACGCGAACAGGAAGTTAGATTTTTATCATATAAAAAATAAAATACTTACGTACAATACACAAGCATGCGCGAATGCATGCACACAAAATGTACAGCAAACTGAACTCTATTAATTTCAGCACACCATTGATTCTTGCTTATCTGAAAATGGCGTCTTACTGTCGTCTTGCTGTCGTCTTGCTGTCACACCCAGTGTTAAGGAAATGATGCAGATGCATTGTCTCTAGGCAAGAGATTTCGCTCCCCTCCACTTTCTTTTTTAATGTATCAATAAATTTATCGACGATAGAGACTAACATTTTATATCAATGAAATCGGTTATCGACTTGATTCATAGTTTTGCAGGTACACGGAATATATATCTTATTTAATCCACAAACAAACAAAAAATCCCCAGACTTTCCGGGCTTAACTGAGAGTTGTCGACTTAAAGAAGTGTGTGCACCTAGTGAAAGCTAAGGCGAGGTATAGCAATCAGAAAAGCAACGCGCACACAAAAACTGGAATGTGAACGAAATACTTACACTGAGAAAATAACAGAAAATAGTGTAAAAAAGAAATAAGTAAAACTATTTGCTCCATAATGCGTATTCGAATGTTACGTTTTGTCTTGAAAATAACACCATTACATTGATGACAATTATAAACAGAAAATAACACCAGTACCTTGATGACAATTATAAACAGAAAATAACACCATTACATTGATGACAGTTATAAACAGAAAAAAACACCATTACAGTGATGACAGTTATAAACAGAAAAAACACTATGACACTGATGACAGTTATAAACAGAAATAAAACACCATGACACTGATGACAGTTATAAACAGAAAAAACACTATAACACTAATGACAGTTATAAACAGAAAAAACACCATTACACTGATGACTATTAATTATAAACAAGAACTCAATATTGAAGCACCGTGGACCGGAATTAAACAGTGCTCTGCTTGTGTGCCTGTGCACTTGTTTGAGAAAGAAAACAATAATTTAAAAAAGCGTTAGAAGGAGATCCAAAGTCCAAGAGAAAAATAAATCCTTGAAATCTGTTCCTTATCTGATGAAGACGTTTTGGCGGCGATTCCTAGTTGAATTAGCAGAAAAGAAGTTAAAAGTTGGCATAACTCTCTACGGTTAACTTCTGTCAGTGGTTCATCTTTGCTGTTAAAACAAATATATTCAGCATGACCTATAACCTTTCTTTCGATAACGTCCTTGATTTTCCCGAATCCTCTACTTTCCATTTTTCTAAATAAAAAGCGCATGTCTTCATTATTATTATTATTAATGTTGTTGTTGTTGTTGTTTTGTTGCTGCTGCTATTGTTGTTAACTGTTTATAGATTATCAAGCTTGTAATATGCCGAAGAGTTTTACTTTCACCTAAGAAAAAAATTTTCGTTCATTTTTTTGTTCTTTTCCTCTCTCACCTCCACATCTCTCTTCCTCTCTCACCTCCACATCTCTCTTCCTCTCTCACTTCCACATCTCTCTTCCTCTCTCACCTCCACATCTCTCTTTTTCTCTCACCTCCACATCTCTCTTCCTCTCTCACCTCCACATATTCCTTCCTCTCTCACCTCCACATCTCTCTTTTTCTCTCACCTCCACATCTCTCTTCCTCTCCCACCTCCACATATTCCTTCCTCTTTCACCTCCACATCTTCCTTCACCACTTCTCACTCACAGCACCTCTCTCCCCTTCTCTCACTCCCCTCTCTCCCCTTCTCTCACTCTTCTCTTTTCTTCCCACCCTCTCTAAATTATCTCCGTTGTCTGTTCAGTACGATTTCAAAATTATCCCCATAAATGGCTGAATCAGCAATCTTCAACAGCCATCGTCATACAAATAATCGTACCTTTAAGACAACAATAACACAAAGACGGACAATCACACTCTCCCCCAAACAACAGTAGATCCAGACATCACTTGTCTCTTCTGATTGATTACTAGACTGTACAATGTGTTTCATTAGACACTTGAATATGTTTCCTGCGTGTTTAATAGACATTACTGATTGATTACTAGACTGTACACTGTGTTTCATTAGACACTTGAATATGTTTCCTGCCTGTTAATAGACATTACTGATTGATTACTAGACTGTACACTGTGTTTCATTAGACACTTGAATATGTTTCCTGCGTGTTTAATAGACATTACTGATTGATTACTAGACTGTACACTGTGTTTCATTAGACACTTGAATATGTTTCCTGCGTGTTTAATAGACATTACTGATTGATTACTAGACTGTACACTGTGTTTCATTAGACACTTGAATATGTTTCCTGCGTGTTTAATAGACATTACTGCACTTTGTTCACTGTGGGTACCAAAATACATTTTACTAGTTTGTTCGGTGTGTGTACTAAAATACATTTTACTAGTTTGTTCGGTGTGTGTACTAAAGTACATTTTACTAGTTTGTTCGCTGTGGGTACTAAAATATATTTTACTAGTTTGTTCGCTGTGGGTACTAAAATACATTTTACTAGTTTGTTCGCTGTAACCGTTTAGGTTGTCTTATTATTTTATGGACAAATAAGTTATATATTGCAAGATTTAAAAGAAAACATGCTGGTGGATTTCTGTCCTGTTATTATTGTTCTTAATACAAAACGCACAGACCTGAAAGCAGCCTTCGTTGAGTGCACCAGACATCCCAAAGTGGTAATTTTCTGTGCACGTTGGCGCAGGCGTTGTTACATAGATGTCCAGGTGGCAGACATTGTATTTCGTAACAGTAGATTATATTTCTTAACCGGTTATTTGACACTACTACCTGCTTTATATTTAATCTCTTTTGCTTGATTAAATTAGTTCTCACATTTGCGAACTATGACACATATTCAAATTACACCCTCGGTAACTTAGTTGCATGTAAACAAACACACTCGGACGCAGATACGTGCACACAGACACACTACTGTATATAACGTTTGAAGGTATTTGGATACTATACACTACAATAATTATATATTATATATTATTAATGTAATTATGATGGGAATATTGTACTCAACACTAAAATAATTATATATCCTTAATGACTATGTGACACTATAATGAGAATATGACACTAAACACTAGAATACTAATATTTCTTAATGATTATGTTACACTATAATGAGATTGACACAACACTAAAATACTGATATTTCTTAATGTTTATTTCACACTATAATGAGAATCTGACACTCAACACTAAAATACTGATATTTCTAAACGATTAATTATTTATTTATACTTGACTAAATACTGCCTCTATGACGTGTAAGCCCTGACTACTATCCACTATACAGCCGTGTCTCACTATTTCCAACATACAGCGTGTCTCACTATTTCCAACAGAGCAACCTTAGTCCGTAGCATTCTCTCGCTCTTGTGACAAAAACTGTCACATTTTGCGCCATATGAAACTTTCTCTCTAATTAACTTAAGTTGACAGCAAGATACACTTCACATTTTTATGACCGATAGTTGTTGACTCAAAACATACTTTTCATTTTTATGACGGATAGTTGTTGACTGTAAAACATACCTCTCATTTTTCTGACGGATAGTTGTTGACTGCAAAACATACCTCACATTTTGATGACCGACAGTTGTTGGCTGAACAACATAACTCTCATTTTTATGACGTATAGATGTTGACTGTAAACATGATTCTCATTTTTATGACGGATAGTCGTTGACTGCAAAACATACCTCACATTTTTATGACCGTTGATTGTTCACTGCAAAACATACCTCACATATTTATGACCGATGACAGCAAAATACACGGCTGTTTTTTTGTTCGGGGGCGGGGAACAGATAATTTGTGCTGACAGCGAGAAATACTTCGCACTTTTATGACAAATGATGACGTGAAATAGTTATACCTCATACTTTTAAAATTGTCGACAGCAAAATACACTCCTCACTATTATGACAATTGACACATTTGTGCGACTAATGATACATTTTGTGACCAATGACACATTTGCGACCAATGACATTTTTGTTACCAGTATTTGTAATTAAAAACAAAACAAAAGTAATCCTTGGATATTTTTTTTTCTTTCTCAGGTGACCGCAACCATGAACGAAAGCGAGACGCTGGAAGGAGAGCAAGGTCACGACGAGCTATGTCACCATGACCTCAGTTCGTGGCTGCACAAGAACGTTAACCCTGTCGTCTATTGTGGAGGCATCATTGGCATTATACTTACAGTTGTCGTTCTTAGCCGCAAGACCATGTGCACGTAAGAATTAGTGCACATTTTCTTTCCCTTCGCCTCCCTCACGATAATAAAAGTCGGTTTGAAAACTGCTATTAAGAAAACGTGTCGCGTGCACTTTTTGTCGTATCCAGTTACTGCTTTGACATTTATTAAAATAGTGCAACCCTGACACGCATGCGCACTCCTTGGCGTGATTACAATACTGTTGAATGCTCAAAAGAAACAAATGTTTAGATCTCTTGATATCCGATTAAGTTGTGAGCGCTTTCCCTTTGACACATTATGAAATGGAACGCATATCCAAAGTTCGGGTTGACCTATCAGTAACAATTAAATAATAATACGCGTAAAAATAAATAAATAAATAAAGCCTGGCTCTCTGCCCTCAAATACAGACAACTCAACTTGTGTTCTTGACAAAAGATTTTGAACAGCCAATTATCGTGATTTATTTAAAATGTCATTTGTCAAACAGCATATAATCGTGTTCCATTTAAACTGTCATTTTAAGAGCAGCCAATGATTGTGCTCCATTATTCCATTTGTCGACCGGCACAAGTGTCACATTCATTGATATACGCACGTGAATAGTGCAGTCTGGTTATGTCCTTCTTCAATAAATAAAATTAAATTACAGTTCTAAGTGGTCGTTTGCTTCTTGCATATAAATGCGAGGAAACGTTGGAGGTACATCTCTTAAATGTATGCCAGAAAGGAAAAGTTGAATGTATGCCATTTTTTAGGTAAACTAAACAAGAAAAGGAAATAAATGATTCAGGTGAATAGCAAAGAAAAAATGTTAAAATATGACTTCATAACTTGTTGTAATGATTTCATTGGCAATGGCAACTATTTGTATCGTCCAAAAGCACCTCCATATTGACTGGATGCGCAGTGACGTAAACGTTTGTAATGTAGTTATTTTTCCACATAAAGTAGATGTAATTATTAATAACGTAGGTGTGGTTACACGTAAAGTAGAAGTGGTTACACGTAAAGTAGAAGTGGTTACACATAAAGTAGATGTAATTATTAATAACGTAGGTGTGGTTACACGTAAAGTAGAAGTGGTTACACGTAAAGTAGAAGTGGTTACACATAAAGTAGATGTAATTATTAATAACGTAGGTGTGGTTACACGTAAAGTAGAAGTGGTTACACGTAAAGTAGAAGTGGTTACACGTAAAGTAGAAGTGGTTACACATAAAGTAGATGTAATTATTAATAACGTAGGTGAGGTTACACATAAAGTAGATCTGTTTACACATAAATAGAAGTGTTTACACATAAAATATAAGTGGTTACATGCAAGCCAAAACTCATTATTTAAAGAAAGCTTGTACACATTTACTTTACATTTTTAAGCTCAAAATACAAAATACATTATCTCGAAACAAGTAGATACAAAAAAGACTCGTCGCAGATAATAATTAACGAATTTATTTATTAACAACTTTGGAAAATATGATTTTCCATAGAGTACTTGTAGTGCACATTTTTTAAATGTCAAAAAGATTAAATTGAAGACCAAGATGGGAGATTATTTGTATAATCATTAAGTCTTTAAATACTTTCGGCGTGTTCAGAGAATTGTTTTACTGTAATATATTACTAATATTGCGACATTATTCCAAAGTAGTGCTATTTTTAGAAATGAAAGTAATATTGATGTTTTACAAGAATATGTTTGCTGACTACTTCTGTTTCTACATTTGCCTTTGAGCAAATGTGCTGACTCATAATTCTTTGCATCTTGTCTTCAGTCTGTATAATGTAATCACTTTGTGCCCAGCCTTATATTGAGTAATACACACACACACACATCCATATATCTAACCAGCCACTCATACACACGGACTCACGCACGTATACATAAACTAACCAAATAAATAATGACAATCATTTAGAAAGGTTTCTTATTCACATACACAGTCTAAATAAATTTCACAGGAAAGAACACGAAAGTAGATAGACTATAAACATTTTTATACAAACAATATGAACAGTTATCTTTAAAATAAAAAACCTAGCAAGAATCTGGATTCCAATTAAATAAATTGCTCCACATCTGAAGTGAAGCCTAAACTTTAAGTGAGATAAAAACATCACATTTCTAGTGATTCATCTGGAGAAATAGTCCTTGAGGAACTGACATTGGCACTTTCTGTTTCTGATGTTATTTTTAAAGCAGCTTGGAACACTTTAAAAAATAGTTTAATTGTTAAATTGTGTTTAATACGTAAAAGTACACAGACACACACACACACACACGCACAAACACACACACACATACCCCTGACTATTTTTTCGTACAATCAATGACTGACATTCAATGCTATACTTTTTCGTGTTACTAAGTTGTATGCAGTGGCTTTCCAAGTTCACATGTTCACAATACACTATGTTAGTTCACGTAGCAATCGTCATCGTATCATGTCTGCTATCACCGAATTCACATACAATAGTAAGTAGTTACTTTGCTATCATACAAAGTATTTTATGAAAATGTTGGTTTCAACATGAAGATATTTCATCTGCAGAGCAATTTTTTTTTAGTATAATAATGGCAATGTTATGTTTATGTAGCTAGATAGGCATAAAAACGGATGAATTAAAAATGGTTGAGCTTGAATTGAAAGATAGACAGACAGACAGATAGATAGATAGATAGATAGATAGATAGATAGATAGATAGATAGATAGATAGATAGATAGATAGATAGATAGATAGATAGATAGATAGATAGATAGATAGATAGATAGATAGATAGATAGATAGATAGATAGATAGATAGATAGATAGATAGGCAGGCAGGCGGGGGGAGGGGGCGGACGGACGGATGGATGGATTGATTGATAATGGATGAATGGATGATGGGTGGATGATGGATGGATGATGGATGGGTAGACAGACTGAGCTAAGAGAGAGAGAGAGAGAGAGAGAGAGAGAGAGAGAGAGATTTGAGAGTTAATTATCTGTGGTAAAATTTACAATAATTCTCAGGTAAAGGCAAATAATGTGAGCCAGGTTACAAAGAGAGTGCGTGCGTTTCATTAGAAAATCTCATTTCAAAAACAATGGCAATTGAAACGGTGATGGGATTTATTTTAAAACAAAGTGAGTTTGGCTGAGATACACGCAACAGCCAATCTAACGGTTCGTTGTTGTACAAATTGGCATGTACAGTGGAACAGATTTAACACCAGTAAATATGTACGCTTATTGCGCGAGTATGCTCTGCATAATAAGCATTCATCTATTGAAATTAAGAATGAATGTCGCTTTATTTGTACTTTTTAACAACAAAAATATGTACAGCGCACAGTACAAACTCGATTTTAAAGGCTATTCTTAAAAATGATTTGTTTATTTATAGCGTTGAATGAAATCCATAAGTACCTATCTTAGAAGAGTGAGCCAGTCAATATAGTACGATGCTTGAGGACTTTATTCACTATTTTACTTGCCCTAATCATAGTCCTCGCTTGCCCTAATCATAGTCCTCGCTTGCCTTAATCATAGTCCTCGCTTGCCCTAATCATAGTCCTCGCTTGCCCTAATCATAGTCCTCGCTTGCCCTAATCATAGTCCTCGCTTGCCCTAATCATAGTCCTCGCTTGCCTTAATCATAGTCCTCGCTTGCCCTAATCATAGTCCTCGCTTGCGCATTCAGCAGAAATTCGTCCTTCACTCAACAGAAAGTTACGACTAGAAGGGAGGCTACTCTGTTGATTTCTACTAGTAACGTGAACTCTTCAGCGTGTTACAGTCCTCCAGACCTACATTATTTAACTTAATAGGCTTACATTTCTTGTTATTATAGTGCCCAGGGCCTTCACATTTCAAAAGATAAATTCTAAATATATAAAGTAATCAGAAATACCTACAGGGCGTTAGATGGAAAAGAAATTTGTAAATACTAGGACAGTGTCTTAAAAAACTGGAGAGAGAGAGAGAGAGAGAGAGAGAGAGAGTGTGTGTGTGTGTGTGTGTGTGTGTGTGTGTGTGTGTGTGTAACAAGATTATAAATTAAGTCAATCGTTTCAAGGTGAACAACAGAAAAGAAATGATATGTAATGAAGGACTGGGAGGCAGAAAAGCTTACAAATAAACAAACGACGAAAGAAAGGAGCAAACAAATAACCAAAGAAAAAAAGAAAAAGATAGAAACAGAGGAGTAAATAAGGATACAAATGAACAAAGAAGCAAAGGATCAAACAAACAAGAAAGAAAGACAGGCAAAATGTGAAATTAAAAGCAACCTGTGAATTCAGGAAAGGATAAGAAACGAGACGAACACGAGGAGAGAAAACAAAACGAATAAAAAAAATAATGACGTAATATTTACTTTACAGAAGTTGCCAGTGACAAGAGTGTCGAGTATAATTGTAGTGGCCCTTTATTTCACTTTTACTTAGCGTGGTTAAAGTTCAAGGTTCACATACGCACGTGCGCGTAAGATTTCAAATGCAAGCGAGATTTGTTTTGAGAATAATTTTTTTAATCACTGAAGATAAAATAGTATGATTACTCATCAACTACCAAGCTCCTTATACTAAGATCATTATTGAAATCCAAAGAAAGAAAGAAAGAAAGAAAGAAAGAAAGAAAGAAAGAAAGAAAGAAAGAAAGAAAGAAAGAAAGAAAGAAAGAAAGGACAGGAAGATAGATAGATAGATAGATAGATAGATAGATAGATAGATAGATAGATAGATAGATAGATAGATAGATAGATAGATAGATAGATAGATAGATAGTCTTCTGTTTGGAGAGGCTTAGCATGAAAGTTTATATATATATGGTTTTTTTGTTTCTTTTTATCTTCCTGATATATTTTTTTTCCTATTATTCTTAATTTGCATTTATTTTTTAACATTTATTTATTTATATTTTCAGTTCAACGAATTGTTACCTGACGGCGCTTGCAGTAGCAGACCTGATAGTTTTGGTTCTGCTGTTTCTGCGAGTTTTGATTGATCTTGTGGTTGACTGTTCGATAAAGGTTCTAGACTGGTACACAATATTTTACCAATTTTCAACAATCTTCATAAATATCGCACTTTTTGGCTCCGTGTGGCTGACAGTTATGCTGGCTGTAGAACGATACATTGCCATCTGTCATCCACTGCAGGCAAGATTGAATTTCTTTCATTACTCCCCCGACTGTTTTTACATTATCCGCTCTTATTCCCCCTCCATTTCTTTCCCTCATTTTCTCTCTACCCCTTCCCTCTTTTTCTTCCTCTATCAATATAACTGAAATAGTTATGATGCTGCATTAAAAATCCAGAGAAATTTTAACATTTTAAAGCAAAGTTTTAGTATCAAAATTTACGGACTAAGGTAAATATTGCAGTTTAAATCTATGATATACCGATGTGTATCTTCATTAAGTGAAGGCAATAATGTATTCCTAAATCTATTCTAAACAAAATATTAATATCATGGATTGAAAAATAAAGTAACAAAAATCGTGTCAAAAGTTTTGGTACTGGTGTAACCTGTCAACAGTTTTGATACGGATGTATCCTGTGAACAATTGTTGGTATATGTATAGCCTGTCAACAATTTTGGTACTGGTGTAACCCGTCAGCAGTTTTGGTACCTGTCAATAGTTTTGATACGGATATATCGTGTCAACAATTTTGATATTTGTATAGCCTGTCAACAGTTTTGGCACTGGTATATCCTGTCAATAGTTTTGGTCCTGGTGCATCCTGTCAACAGTCTTTTTGTTTCGTATAGCCTGTCAACAGTTTTGGTACTGGTGTAACCTGTCAACAGTTTTGATATGGATGGTATCCTGTCAACATTATTTTATATTTGTATAGCCTGTCGACCGTTTTAACACTGGTATATGCAATAGAACTTTTAATAAGATTATGTAACATGCTTACTTAACTGGCCTGTTTAATAGGACTATGCAATAGAACTTTAAATAAGATTATTGTAACATGCCTACTTAACTGGCCTGTTTAATAGGACTATGCAATAGAACTTTTAATAAGATTATGTAACATGCCTACTTAACTGGTCTGTTTAATAGGACTATGCAATAGAACTTTTAATAAGATTATGTAACATGCCTACTTAACTGGTCTGTTTAATAGGACTATGCAATAGAACTTTTAATAAGATTATGTAACATGCCTACTTAACTGGCCTGTTTAATAGGACTATGCAAGAGGACTGTGTAATTGGTCTGTGTAATAAAACTGTGCACTAAAACTGTATCACAATACTGTAATATATGTCTATGTAACAAGACTACACAACAAGATTGTGTGATAGGACCGTGAAGTAGGACTATATAATAGGTCTGTGAAATATGATGTGTGACTAAATTAATAGTAAGACTAAGTAATATGGTGGTGTAACTTATTTTATAGTGAGAAGAGGTTTAGGATTGTGTAACTGAATTAATAGTAAAACTAACTAAAAGGATTGTGTAACTGAATTTATAGTAAGACTAATTAATATGATTGTGTAACTTAATTTATAGTGAGATGAGTAATAGGATTGTGTAACTGAATTATTAGTAAAACTAATAGGATTGTGTAACTGAATTATTAGTAAAACTAAGTACTATGATTGTGTAACTTAATTTATAGTGAGATGAGTAATAGGATTGTATAATGAATTTATAGTAAAACTAAGTAAAGGAATTATGCAACTGAATTTATAGTACAACTAAGTAATAGGATTGTGTCATTGAAGTTATAGCAAAAGTAAGTAATAGGATTGTGTAAATAAATGTATAGTAAAACTAATTAATAGGACTGTGTAACTGATTTTATAGTAAAACGTGAGTAATAGGATTGTGGAGGTAAGTTTATAGTAAAAGTGAGTAATAGAATTGTGTAAGTGAATGTATAGTAAAAGTAATAGAATTGTGTAAGTGAATATGTAATAAAAATAATAGGATTGTGCAGTAGGACTGTATAATCGGCCAGTATAATAGGACTTTGTAACAACACTGTGCAGCATGGCTATTTAGAAGGATTTGAAAGGAGACTTAATAACAGATCTGTTTATTAACAGATCTATTTATTAACAGAATTATGTAATGTAAATGACTATGTAATAGTACTATGAAATACGGCAGTAAAATATATCTGCGTAACTGGTACACTTATGTAAAAACTGTATAATAGAAAATCAGACAAATAATTAAATAAATAAATTTGCTAATTTGAAATGATAAAAATAATTTTAATTGCTAGCAGAAAGGGTTACGCTAACGAATGATTTTAATGGCCATATAAATAGTTACTAAGTTGTACGAATTACTAGCAGAAATAGTTCAGTAAATAAATCATTTTAATGACCAACAGAAAAGATTAAGTAAATTAATTAGTTTAACTGCCAGTATGAAGAGGTAAACATGTAAATCAAATTAATTACTAGCAGAAATGGTTAAGCGAAAAAATCATTTTAATACCTGCAGAAAGAATTAAACAAATAAACCATATTAATTTCCAGCAAAAAGGGTTAAGCAAATAAGTCACTTTAATTATGAACAGAAAGAATTAAAACAAATAAATATCATTTTAATTACGAACAAAAGGAATTTTTAAAATACATCATTTTAATTACGAGTATGAATGATTAAAACAGATAACGTAGAAAGACTGAAATAGGGTTGAGAGTGACAACAATATGCTTCAAGAAATGTCCTAAGTCTAACTGCAAATATAATCAGTACAGACTTTAAGGTAAGTCATTATTATGAAATTAATGTTATGAAAGCTTAGCCAGCCATACTCTTTCTTTATCATACCCAAAGCAAATTACTTTCCCCCGTTTCCAAGTACTATATCTGGCTTGCGCATGCGTACCAAACACTTTCACCCCAAATCTAATGGTCGGGCTCTACTCGGCTTATTAATAAATATAACCTCACTACAAAATAAACATCATTTGGATTTAGGAACTTGTTTGTTGTATTTGACGAGGCTTCTTGAAGACGCAATGTTATGCATGTCTTCAGTCTGTCGCAAAAGTAGGTCAGATGGTCCAAATTTTGAGATGGTCTTTAAAATTTCAGATGCACTTTTCTTCTTTCTCTTCTCTTTTTTCCAAACAGGCCATGACCATTTGCACGACCTCTCGCGCTCGAGGTCTCATCGTGTCAATTTTCTTCATTGCTTTTGTCGTCCGCGTGCCAAACTTCTGCGAGCTGAGGTTCCGGACAATCCAAGAGGACATTAGCAACGGTACTCACAACATGTCTCGTCCCAAGTTAACCGTTGAATGGCACTATGACGTATATGACAACGCCATCTATTCGTTCATCGTGCCGGGAACCCTAGCTGGATTGCTTCCCCTCCTGGCTTTGCTCGGGCTCAATGCGAGGCTGGTGGTCGAAATTAGGAGGTCCACCCGCTATCTCAGGTAAGGGTCTGCTGTGTTTTCGTGCCTACCCGCTATCTCAGGTAGGTCTGCTGTGTTTTCGTGCCCACCCGCTATCTCAGGTAGGTCTGCTGTGTTTTCGTGCCTACCCGCTATCTCAGGTAGGTCTGCTGTGTTTTCGTGCCCACCCGCTATCTCAGGTAGGTCTGCTGTGTTTTCGTGCCTACCCGCTATCTCAGGTAGGTCTGCTGTGTTTTCGTGCCCACCCGCTATCTCAGGTAGGTCTGCTGTGTTTTCGTGCCCACCCGCTATCTCAGGTAGGTCTGCTGTGTTTTCGTGCATCAGACTTCCCGTTCAGTGTCATAAAACGGATATACTTTAATCTATTCCAGATCCGTCCGCGTGTTCGAGAAATATATTACTGTTGCCATTGTAACTATTTCAACCCAATAGCTAACAAGGTAAGACCCTCCACTGGGGCATACTCTCTGCTCAGTGGTACTTACTCAGTGATTCTTTTTCTACTTTCTTAAGTTTTTGTACCTGTATATCCACACACCAGACAAGTTCCACACATTTATGTTCAAAGAAGCATATCCCTTTGGATATGGATGTGGGTTGCAGCTGCATTGCAGATAATCAGATAGTTGAGATTTGTTGTTTTTGGTGTGTCATTGTTTTACAAAACCTCTAGTTCTACATTGTAGTTAATCTGATAGAGATTTGTTGTTTTTGTTGTGTCATTGTTTTACAAAAACTAGTTTTATTATTTTTATTCATTGGTAATTCAGTGATGCTAACTCGTGCACAGAAACGCAAATTAATATCCACATTGACAAAAATTTCTCTTGATCACTTTTCACATGAAGCAAATATTTTCCGTTAGTCTATAGGTATTTTTAAAAGCTTCTATGGGGGTGTCATTACATTAGTCAAGCGCAACCTGCCAACTCTAGATCAAGGACACCCTGCGTTTGCTACCAGTCTTCCAATTCAGCAAGCCATCTTTTCAGTTTGTTATACAGAATGAAAAATCTCCCCTTCCATTTGATGTCTGCAGGTATCATCTGGCAGCCGACTCAAGGATTCAGTCTGTCATTTCCAATGAGGAAAAGAAGATCACTCTAATGCTTATCTTCATTATCATCGCTTTTTTCGTCTGTCAGTGCCCATTCATGGTTTGGGTCGCTGTAACTGCAATCTATAATTACAACATCAACATTCAAGAGGAATTCCAGGTATGGAAATTTATTATTTTAATTTCTTTATTTAATTATGTTTGTTTCGTTTGCCAGCTTACGTGTTTGTTCTTTCTATGCAGGGTTGTTTTTTGCAATGTTAATTACCTATAATGATGTTTCTTTGCAATGTTGTTTCTCTGCAATGTTCTTTCTTTGCAATGTTGTTTCTCTGCAATGTTCTTTCTTTGCAATATTATTTCTCTGAGAGGTTGTTTCTTTGCAATATTGTTTCGCTGCAATGTTGTTTATCTGCACCATTATTTGTGTTCGCCTCTGAGAGACATGGATTACGGAGTTTTACTGAGTGAACGCAATTTATGGCAACATGACTAAACCTGACAGATATTGAATAAGTGGACAACGTGTATATGATCGGCCTGTGAATATATCTAAAACACTAGTTTCACTTATTCGCTAGATGGATCACATGTCTGGGATATGGATAAGATCACTTTTCAATTTTCGGCTATAACTAGTCGGGTACGTACGTTGAGTAGGTGAATATATAGGTATGTTAAACACATAGACTAGTCGGTGAATGTAGTGAGTAGGTGAAATAAATTTATATAATACTATAGCTATTGCTAGATGGCTACATGTATTTGAGTAGGCAGCGGACTTTTATGTCACGCTTTAAAAGATAGCTGGAGACATTTATTGACTTGTTGAAAAATATTTATGTTATACCTAAAAGATAGCTGGGAGACATGTATTGACTTGTTGAAAGATATTTATGTTATACCTAAAAGATAGCTGGGAGACATGTATTGACTAGTTGAAAGATATTTATGCTATACCTATATGATAATCTGCTGCGTAATTCAGACAGACGAAAACGATGTATGTCACACCTTTAGGCTAGTGCCGCTAGTCGGATAAATATGATGGGTAGGCGAAAGAGATTTATGCCACACCTATAGCTTAGTTGGGTGAATGCGATGGGTAGGTGAAAAAGAGTTACGATAACATATATAAGTCCTCTCTTCCTAACGTCATTATTGCTTACACTAGCCACGTGATTACAATAAAACTCATGACGGCACTCTTAATGACGTCATATATGTACTTCCTTTCCTTCGCAATAAATAATCTAACTAAATTCAGCTGAAGGCACATAGATCATTGACATTCACAGTTTGTGACAAAATGTTACTGCCCTCCAATCTTTCTTAACTCACACTTAACCATCTTTCCCCAAAACGTCCAAGTTTTAAAAATATGAAGTAAGAAGTGGAAAATATATATGTTTTTATTATGCAAGTTATCTTGTTTTTAAGGATTAGTATGAAAAGCCCTTTGACCTAGAGTTCAATTGATCCCGAAGCCTACCCATGGTCTGTCCGGGGTTTGTCCAATTAGCAGTCCTAGACATTAACACCCCCTCGGTCGATGACGTCATAACATCGGGAAAGCTTTAGAAGATTTGAGAAGACCTGCGTAGGATGACAACTGTTAAATGTTGACTGTCTGCCAGTTTGCATTTAGAAATACGAGGATTTTTTTCTTCTCTTCTTCACCACTTTTGTTAACTGTCAGTTTAAAACAACATTCACACGTGTCGCTCACAAAGAGAACTAGAGTCGTGATTGCAGAAGGCAATGTTGTTGGGTTTGTTTTGTTTTTTAAGACGTAGACTTAATGCTCACAAATATAGGTCAATCGTTTGAGTATGTATTCACATTTTTTAAAGTACCAAACAACCCAAATTCATATACATATCATCCTTTCAACAGACTGAATATAACATCTCAAATATTTATCTAGTATGATCGAGAGTTGCGTCCCCTAATCAGCACCAATGCAATTGGTAACATGAATGTTCAAGACCAAAAATAGGTGGCGCTGTAAGGCAGAACGGTTCACTGGGTATATGGGAGTGGAGAGAAAAAATTTATAAAACCTCGATAGTGCTAATTTAGCAAACGGCGCTGTGCGGCAAAACGGTTCACTGGGTATATCGGCGTGGAGAGAAAAAAGAATATAAACAATATATGAATATATTGCATTTATTATCACAAATGCATACTCTTTTTAATTATCATAAATGTATTCTATTTTTTAATTATCATAAATGCATACTATTTTTTATTATTTTAATTGTATATCATTTTTAGTTTATCAAAATGTATAATTAAATTATCATAAATGTAAAGTGTTTCCTTAGCTTTTGCCAAAAGTGTCTTAAAGTAAGATACTGTGGAGAAGTAACTTTGCCTATCCCTATTTCTATACTTAATAATTATATCTTTTTTGCCAATGTTTGCCTATCCATATTTCTAGACTTAATAATTATATCTTTTTTGCAAATGTTTGCCTATCCCTATTTCTATACTTAATAATTATATCTTTGTTGCCAATGTTTGCCTATCCCTATTTCTATACTTAATAATTATATCTTTTTTGCCAATGTTTGCCTATTCCTATTTCTATACTTAATAATTATATCTTTGTTGCCAATGTTTGCCTATCCCTATTTCTATACTTAATAATTATATCTTTGTTGCCAATGTTTGCCTATCCCTATTTCTATACTTAATAATTATATCTTTGTTGCCAATGTTTGCCTATCCCTATTTCTATACTTAATAATTATATCTTTTTTGCCAATGTTTGCCTATCCCTATTTCTATACTTAATAATTATATCTTTGTTGCCAATGTTTGCCTATCCCTATTTCTATACTTAATAATTATATCTTTGTTGCCAATGTTTGCCTATCCCTTTTTCTATACTTAATAATTATATCTTTGTTGCCAATGTTTGCCTATCCCTATTTCTATACTTAATAATTATATCTTTGTTGCCAATGTTATCGTGAGCTGACCATTTGGCACTGCTTATGAAGACATTTTGGAGTAAACAACTCAAGTGGAGAATGTGCTAGACTTGCTGCTTAATCTAAACTGATTTTAGATGGAGGAGTAGTTTTATTATCAAATGGTTCAGCTTTACAAGAACGAGACCAGCCAAGTGGTTGAGATCAAAGTTTACCTGTTGAAAAGAATTTATTTTTTAATCACTTTAAATTTGATGTGGAAGAAGTCCGGTCATGAAAGGCAGCTGTTAGTTTAATGGTGAGTTAACTGACTGATTGAGAGAGAATGGACTTAGAAATAGTTCGTACATGTTGCTATTGATATTTTACACTTGTGTTTCATGTAGAGATGTATTTTGTGAGTTGACAATTATTTCTACAAATTGTGAACTATGATGTGTGAATATAGTATGCTAAACACTTGACAAACACGATCATAAAAATTGTTGCTGTATCTATTATGCTGTATGCGGTGTATCTGGCTAATAAATACTGTTGCAGGAAACTGTAAGTTGAGACTTGAATGTAAGAAAGAATGGAGTTTAAGATAATAAACTGGATAACTTAGTATTTGTTCCTGGATTATATTTTACAGGGAAGAAACAGACTTTTATTATATAGAATCTCTGGAATTTCTAGAATTTCCTGTTTTACTGGTTTATAAACTGCTATCACCGTGATAGATTCAAGAAGTCTCTACTACAATGTGTAAGTGCAAGGAATCACTGCACGCTGTTGATTTATGGTGGCAAAGTATGCTGGACTATATCGAGTAATTTCTGGTACAAGAAGGTTACTGGAAATTACTATATTGTTGTTCTGCTTCACGGACCTAATTCAGTGAAGGTGTGCCTAGATTAATCTGGAGAAAATATTGCAACACCATCTAAATAAGGCTATGTACAAATTATTATCCCTTATTTCTTTAGAACTCAATTTCAGTTCTCTGATAAGAATTATCCTGTGGTTTATATTAAAACTAATCTGTTGAATTATGTGTTAAGATATAAAATTGTATAAACATTGAAAGTGTTCAAATGTAGTTTCGTGGAAATATTGATGTCAAGTAATCTTTTTTCATTGTATTTGTTATATGTAGATTTGATTGTTGATTTAATAAATTTATTGTCCTTCTCACACATATTGATAACCATATGTTGGAGAGATAGTGGATGGATGGGGACCCACTGAATATAGATTAAAGACAGATTTATCTTCTCCTTTGTTGAGTTTTCCAACCTACAGAAATAATGTATGACAGAACAAGTTTGTCTTTAATGTTGTGGAAGAGAGAAGTACGAAGAGCGCCCGCATATCCAACAAGTGAGAGATATGAGTGGTGTCTTCTGGAGAATTATTAATAACATAAATTAAGATCCTCATCACGTGTAATTAGTTATGGATGATTAATATTAATAATAATCATAACCAATAATTAGGACGGTGTTGTGTCACAGATACATTCTGTGGCCGAGTAAATTTGCATCTCCATATTTTTTTAATTTATTTGTTAATTGTCAGAGTAACCCGACCTTGGGCACTCCTTATGATGGTTATTTTGAAAATGTCTGAGTTGGAGTAAACACTCGAGGCGAGAATATTACAGAATTGCTGATGTAATGCAATCTAGTGAGTAGTTTTATTTATCCAATGGGTATGATTTATGAGAACGAGAACAGCCAATGGGCTGAGATTAAAAATTTACTTGCTGTAGAAAATTGTTGTCTGTTCAACCTTATTTGTCAATTTTGCTATTTCATTGCTGTCTGTTCAACCTTATTTGTTCACTTTTCTTATTTCATTGTTGTGTTTTCTAATTTGCTTGCTCAGTATTATCATTTCAGAGTTCTTTGTTCAACCATACTTGTTCTGTGTTAGAGTTGTTTGTTCAACAATACTTGTTCAGTGTTTTTATTTCAGACGTGTTTGTTCAACCATACTTGTTCAGTGTTAATATTTCAGACGTGTTTGTTCAACAATACTTGTTCAGTGTTTTTATTTCAGACGTGTTTGTTCAACCATACTTGTTCAGTGTTAATATTTCAGAGGTGTTTGTTCAGTCATATATGTTCAACTTTAGTTCAGACGTGGTCGACAACTCTGTTTGTTCAATCTAATGTTGTAGGGGTTTTCAAAATTGTTATTTCACTCTTGTTTATTCAGTGTTGCGTGTTGTGTTCATTTTTTTTAATGTCGGTTATTTTGATTCAGTGCTGCTAGCTTAACATAGCTTAGTTACACAAAACATATTGTTACAGCTGACATGTGATGTATCATTGACATGAATAAACTCTATACATTTATTTCATAACAAGGCAGAACTAGTGAGTTGTCACATTTATGGCATAACTTTATCAATTTATCAGATGGCATTTCACAGTGCGTTTAACCTCATTCTGACTGAGTTCTTCTGAAATCATTCCACAGTATTTTCATAAGGTCTTTAACCAAACCAGTTATTCATGACCACAGGTATATCATGACATCAGTAATTTATCCAACGTTATTTCATTACGCCATTAATGAAGCCTCAGTAATTTCATGACCTCAGAAATCTGCCCACAAATATTTCTTGCCATTAATCTCTCCAAAGTTATTTCACGATGTTGTTAATCACAAATATTTCATGACGCATTAATCTATCTATAGTTATTTCATGACGCCATTAATCTTTCTATAGTTATTTCATGACGTTATGACGCATTAAATCTCTCCAAAGTTATTTCATGACGCCATTAATCTCTCCACAGATATTTCATGATGCCATTAATTTCTCCACAGATATTTCATGATGCCATTAATTTCTCCACAGATATTTCATGATGCCATTAATTTCTCCACAGATATTTCATGATGCCATTAATCTCTACACAGTTATTTTATGATGCCATTAATCTCTCCACAGATATTTCATGATGTTGCGCTCCTGACTCTGGCAGTGAAGTCGGCCTGCAACTTCATCTTGTACTGCTGGTTCAGCGAAAAGTTCTGGAATACTTTTAAACAAATCTTTTGTCTGCGCCACTGTCTGCCGGAAGAGCCCCTAGTTCGGAACGGGCACACCAGCAACTTCAACAACCATCGTCCTTCGTGTTTTATTACACGTGAGACCACGTGTTAAATGTAAACACACACATACACACACAACAATTCAGCATCTGTTTTTTTCGTATTATATTACACCGTGAGACCATGAGCTAAATAAAAACACATCCGTCAATCCAACAGTATCTCAACAACTGCATTTTTCGTGTTAATTACACGCGAAATCTGTTTCAATAGAAACAACAATAACTATTGTCCTTCGTACCTTAGACGTGTTACACACGTGTTAAATAAAAGCACGTCAATTCAACAATATTTCAGTAATTGTCGATGTTCGTGTTTTATTACATGCGAGAGCACGTGTTGAATACACACATCGTCCTTTTTTGTCCTAGGCCTGTTACAAGCGAGAATACATCGTCCTTTTTTGTCATAGGCCTGTTACAAGCGAGAATACATTTTAAATTTTAAAAGCACTAACAGCTCAACCGTCACTTTTGTGCTTCATTACACGCTATAACACGTGCTAATTCACACTCCAGCCATCTTCAACCGCCGTGCTCTGTGTTTCAGCCTACGGCAAATTAAAATCACGTATGGCTCACAAACATGACAACAATTCCAACCACTGTCATCATCCTTCGAATTGTCTCCCTTTTAAGAACAATGTTTAAAGAGAGAGCAGCACCAGAACACAAACTAAAAAATGGTAAATTATGGAACAAAGGAAACTCTCGTCTGTTCATTTTTCTCGAAACCATATCAGTATTATCAATGACACACCAGCATCATCTACCACAACCATCGACCAGCCCTCGAACTTTGACTCTTGTTCTACATCCCAGAGACTACAGCAACAGCTACAGACCGCTTCGTTGTCGTTCTCGTAGTACGAGCGCGTCAGTGTTGAAGTTGGCACCAGCATGTACCTACAACCACTACTGACTAACCCTGAAGCTTTGTTACTCCAAGGTACCGCATGCGACATCTATATTCAATTATTGGGGAAAACTAAAATTATCTTTTGAAACTGTTTTCGCGATTTATTGGACAAGCAAATTAAAGACTGAGAAACATAAGCTCTGCACATCTCTGTTAATGACAAGATTATGCGTGAGCAACAGTGTTTCGTGAGGAAAAAACCATTTAAAGAAATGGGCTAATGACCACCGTTTTTGAAAAATAACAAAATTAATTAGTGAAAATGTTTTAGGAAAATGAAGAAAGAAATGGACTAGTGTCAAATAGAAAAAAGAAGTGAATATATGAGGTTTTGAAAAATAAATTGAAATTGATTAAAACATGTTTTGAGATAAAGAAAGAAACACATGGATTCGTGACAACGCTTTGAGAAAAAAGAAGGAAATAAATTAGATCGTGACAACGCTTTGAGGAAAAGAAGGAAGTAAACGAGAAAATGACAACGTTTGAAGAAAAAAAATAAATAAATGACATTAGGACAACTTTTTGAAAAGAAAGCAAGAAATTTAACAACGTTTCCAGAAAAAATAATAATTTCGTGGTCTGTGAATCAGGTTATTCTATATTTTAAATAAAATTCGAATCAAATAAAATCATTTACCATCGTGGATTTAGTTTTAGCAATCCCATATTCGAGATTAAAATCGTTTTGGACTGTGAGATGCAGCTAAGTCTAAATAAATTTAACCGTTCTATATAAAATGCGGTGTAATATTTATTTTTATTGCTTATAAATAACGTTTTAAAGTTCATTAATATACCTTCATTTAATGCTTACTTTCTTTTTTCTTTACTATCTCTTTTTATTTCAAGTATCGTTACAACTGCCAAAAACTCATACTGACAACTCTCAATAACGTGAAGTAGCAACTATTTCATTGTATGCTTGATGTTCAGTACATAAAAATGAATGTTCAACTTTCAAGGAGATAGAGGTGCTTTCTTTGAATGGAGTGCAAGAAGCTCTTCTTTTATGAAAACTGTAATAAGTTGTTTATTCATGGAAACAGTAGCGAATTCTGTTTTCATGGAGACAGCAATAAGTTTTATTTTTCTGGAGATTTTAATAAGTTTGCATCTTATGATGACTGTAATAAATTATATTTTATGTTGTATTTATGGAAAATGTTGTATTTCCATCAGTCTGTAATAGGTTTTATTTGATGGAGATTGTAATTAGTTCTGCTTTCGACAAAACTGTAATAAGTTCTATTTTAAAGAATCTTTAACACGTTCCCTTTAATGAAGACTGTAATATGTTCTATACATGGAGACTGTAATATGTTCTATATATGGAGACTGTAATATGTTCTATACATGGAGACTGTACTACGCTCTATTTTATGGAGAATGTGAGAAGTTTGTTTTATGAAGAATATATAAATTTATGTTGTCATAAAGTATTTAATGATTTTGAAGACTGCAATACGTCCTTTTCATAAAGACGTAATAATTTCCGTTTTATGTAGAGAGTAGTAAGTTCTGCTGGCATGGAATAGATCTATACATCGGACACCGTAATAAGATGTCAGAAATCCTTGAGATGTAAAGGTGAAAACTGCAATGAATTCTCTTTTCATAGAGACTGCAATAAATTCTGTTTTCATTGTTGAATTCTCATGGAAACTATATTGAGTTCTGTTTTCATGGAGACTGTATTGTTGAATTCTCATGGAAACTATACTGAGTTCTATTTTCTGGAGAGTGTATTGTTGAATTCTCATGGAAACTATATTGAATTCTATTTTCTGGAGACTGTATTGTTGAATTCTCATGGAAACTATATTGAGTTCTATTTTCTGGAGACTGTATTGTTGAATTTTCATGGAAAGTATATTGAGTTCTCTTTTCATGGAGACTGCAATAAGTTGCATTTTTATGTGTACGGTAATAAGTTGTATTTTCATGGAAACTGTTGCTCTATTTTATGTAGACTGAATTTTTTCTGGGGACTAAAATAATGTGTCTTTTCATGACTTTAGTGAGTTCCATTTTGGAGAAAGACAGCAGAAACTTTTATCTGTATGTAGACTGTATGTAATAAAGTGTACTTCAATAGAAACTGTAGTAAGTCTTATGAGTCCTATTGTAATGGAGACTGCAATAAGTTTATTTTTCTGGAGATTGTAATGAGTTGCATTTCATGGAGACTGAAAAGAGTTCTGCATCCATTGAGAGTGTAATGAGTTAGAAACTGTACTGATTTCTATTTTCATGGAGACTGCAATAAGCTGCATTTTCATGGAGACTAAAGCGATGTTTGTTTCCATGGAGACTAAGAGAAGTTTCATATTTCTGGAGATTGTATTAAGTTATACTTTCATGGAGACTGTATCATTTCGTCTTGGCAGCTAGCGCCTGGTCATCATTCGGCCTCTGTGTGTGTGTGTGTGTGTGTGTGTGTGTGTGTGTGTGTGTGTGTGTGTGTGTTCTTACCAGCCAGCAACAACGATGACAGGAGTCACTGACATAGTCCATAACGTCAAGAGCTGGTGGCGGTTATGTTCGGGGTGAAGGGGTTTTTGTCATTGTCCACAGGCCTGAAACTTGGGTCTGTACAGTATCATAAGTTCTGACTTTATTTAAGAAGATTTCTCGTCGCTGATTTAGACCTTTATAGATTAAAACAGATGGAATGCTAATCAGGAATTAATAGTAAAAGAAATGTTAAATAAGAAAAAGCATAATCCAAATATCCAGTGTCCATCGCCATTGCGTGAAAAAGGTCAAGAATATGAAAATTTGAGTGAAATTCACAGGATGGGCTACTACTACTATAATTCCGATCTATGTCCTGCATTCTTTCTGAATGTGAATTTGCAACAATAACAAAAGATGTCCATTATGAGGTTCTTGCATTCCTTTTAAGAAAAGAGTTTGGCAAAGTTTTCTTCATTAGAATCTACTCACACAAGCTTGCTTATATGTGAGTAGAAATTATTTTCCACTTTTCCCAGCTCTTTAGGAAAACCAAGACCAATAAATAGTGACGTAATAAACTCCATCTTATCGTTACAGGTGTAAAATGCAACAAAGCGTGTACTTTTGTTAAATGCAATTTACACAAATTACTAAGAAAAACTTGGCCGGATAGGAATAGATTGCCAGTTTCGGTTTCACAGAATCTTTTCTACTTCAAAATAAGCCATCATAAACAAGTAATACAACAGAAGTAGGCATATACACACAAACACACATTCAAACACATGAACCTATATGCGCAAACATATGCCACGCACACAAACAAATATATGCGCTCGTATGTACATTCAAACACACGTATGCACACATATTCAAACAAATGTACCAAAGTAAATTTCAGTCCATTCCCATTGGATGAAATTGCTATGAACAAGTTTGAGACTAAAAAAACTACTCATCCATTTGGAACTGGTTTGCATTTTGCATCAGCGAGTTCTAACACATTCTCCAACTGAGTTGTTTACTCCAACTCTGACACTTAAAAATATCAGCATAAGTAATGCCCAAGGTCGTGTCATTTTGACATTGAACAGTTTATATAACAATTAAGTTTAGAAATAAGGATAGGCAAATTAACTCTGCCAGTTACAACAACACACAAACATGCAAGCTACCAATGCCAAGTCATACTAAAGCCTGCAAGACACGTGTTGCAGTATGCTTAGATTTCGTTTCAAAATTATTTCTAGTAACTCTGTGTTTTATTTTTGCATGCAGAGTGGTAAGCTGAAAGTGCACTTTCTATTTTTTAATCTTTTTTTTCTATCTTTTAATCTTTTCTGTCATTTTGTTTGATTACTCTCTCCCACCCCAATTGCAAGTGTAATCCTTTATGTGTAGAGCCTGAACTCACCTCATTTTATTGCCGTTGTCTTCGTTTACTTTATGACATTATTTGTCAATGTTCGTATACTTTATGACATTATTTGTCAGTGTTCGTGTAATTTATGACATTATTTGTAAATATTAGTGTACTTTACGACATTATTTATCAGTATTCGTGTATGTATGACATTATTTATCAGTGTTCGTGTACTTTATGACATTATTTGTCAGTGGTAGTGTATTTTACGACATTATTTGTCAGTGGTAGTGTATTTTACGACATTATTTGTTAGCGTACTTTACGACATTTTTCAGTGTTAGTATATTTTACGAAATTATTTGTTAGTGATCAGTTATTTCTGTTACTGTTTAGCTATTTTTTTCACTGTTCAGCTATTTTTGTCAGCGTGTTCAACTATTTTGTTCAGTGTTCAGCTATTTTCATCAGCGTTTAGCTATTTTTGGTAGCGTTCAGCTTTTTTGGTCACTGTTCGGGTATTTTTGTCAGTATTCAGGTATTTTTATAAACGCTCAGCTACTTTTGTCACTGTTCAACTATTTTTGTCAGTGTTCATGTATTTCTGTCAGCGTTCAGCTACTGTTGGTAGCTTTCGGGTATTTCTGTCAGTGTTCAGCTACTGTTGGTAGCTTTCAGGAATTTCTGTCAGTGTTCAACTATTTTTATCAGCGTTCAGCTATTGTTGGAAGCGTTCAGCTATTTTTGTAAGCCTTTATGTATTTTTTGTTAGCATTCAGATACTTTTGTCAGTGTTCAGCTATTTTTGTCAGTGATCAGCTATTTTTGTTAGTGTTCATCTAGTTTTGTTAGAGATAAGCTATTTGTGTCTGCGATGAACTATTATTGTCAGCGTTCAGCTATTTTTGTCATATATCAATCGTTTCTGTCACTAATCAGCTATTTTTTGTTAGCATTTAGCGATTTTTGACATAAATCAGTTCTTTTTGTCAGCGTTCAGTTATTTTTGTCTGCGATCAGCTATTTGCATCTGTCCTGAAAAGTGTCCTTCATAAGGTGAAAATAAAGAAACAATAAACATAAATTAATCAATTTATTTTCATTCACCCTGCATCTCTATCTTTTACTCCTCCAGGCTCTTTTGATTAGTTTGCGTTCGAGACTGCGCCTGTGTTTGTGTGTGTATTGCTTGCTTGTGCATATGTGTGTGTCTAAATGCGTGTGTTTACTAATCTCATAAAACTTCAGTCATTATGTAATTCATTATCAAAACTTTTAAATCTTTCAGCATCAACCATGTTGTAGCAACAGTACACTTACTTGGAGGAGTTTCTTTTCGTAAAATCATCAAACTTAATGACTTGTCTCATTTGAGCTGACAGATATCAGAGTGTACGCATGTTTTAATTGCTTGCTCAGCTCGTGTTTTCTGAAACCAATCGAACGATTAAAATGCGTCTAAAGCGTGAGTGTTCTGTGCCAGAGACCTAGAGTGCGTTAAAGCTCGTAACCATGGAATCATATGTACAAATAAGTTAATAAAGCAAGGAAATTCGCTAAAAATATTCTTTGACCATTCTCTGATCAGTCACAAGATGCCTACGAGTGTTTTATAACCGATAGTGGTGGGCGTGGGCGTGGGCGTGGGCGTGTGCTTTATGAACTGGACGTAAACTTTTGGTCCATGAGTGTTCTGTGAACCGGACATTAATTTGTGGTCTGAGTGTTTTGCGAACCGGACATAATTTTGTGATCTATGATAGGTTTATGAACCAGATATACACTTGTGGTCCGCGAGTGCTTTGTGAACTAGGCATACATTTGTGGTCTTAACGGACACTTGAACCAAACAAATGGCCTACGAGCTCATATTACAAAGCCACGTGACATATGAATGCTATTTAACCAGTCACAATAATGGTTTACGTGTAAATATTAAAAGTCATGAGTTTACGACTGTTATGTATAGCTATGTGATCTATGAATTCTATATTCCACAATTTCTAATGACTTACGAGTGCTTTACAATCAATTAGACGTCTATGTTGCTTACGTTTTTATGCTACGAGGCCAAATTGTCTGCAATATTTTGGTAACCAGGCTCTCAGTGAAGGCTTTGGTAAATAAGCATAAACCCATGTGACCAAGTTCTTTGTAGCCAGTAACAAGTTAAATCACCTAAGAGTTATGTGTAACCAGTCACAAACTAAATCACCTACGAGTTCTCCATAAATAGTAACAAGCTAAATCTCCTACGAGTTATCTATAACCAGTAACAAGCTAAATCACCTAGAAATTCTCTATAACCAGTAACAAACTAAATCTCCTACGAGTTCTTTGTAACTAGTGAAAAGCTGATGTGGTCAAAGATTACTTTGCAACCAAGCGTGAGAAAGTCAGAAAATGAACAGATGGATTGATGAACGAGTGTTATACGTTGACACCTAAGCATTATATAATTTTTTTTTTAATAATCAGAAACAAATCTAAGCATTGTACAAGCACATTACTAGCGGTCTACTGCCTTAGATTGAGCAAAATAATGCATTCTACTTCCCAAAGAGAAGAATGTTTCACTCTTTTTCACACAGTGACGTGTTCCAACCACTCACAGGAAAAACGAAATAATTCGTTTCAAACAAATATATTTCATTAGACGTCACAAAAATGAATAGTTCTTCTAGAGATAGTTCATATTCCATCACTAAAAGAATACTTCGTTCTTTGCTATACACACAGAAAAGAACACTTCATTTCACGTCACACGTTCTACGTCACAAACGAGACCTCATTCTGCATCTCACACACACAAACATACACACACGCACACACACACACACACACACACACACACACACACACACACACACTCACACACACTCAGACACCGCGTGCGCGCACACTCGACACATACACACACTCGCATGCACGCACAAACATTCCCACGCGCATACACTCGCACACACGCACATTCACGCACGCGCGCGCGCACACACACACACACACACACACACACACACACACACACACTTAAATTAATACTCCATTCTACAGAAACTATACATAATTTCTCTAAAAGGGAATGTAGTGGAGATAGTGGAATGGTGGGGGTTTAGTGCAAAAGAGAAAACAAAGAAATATTTCCGATTGTTAAATGCTCTTTTATAGCACTAGATACATGCTTCCGGTACGACTAATTTCAGAAAAAGAAAGCTTTACACACACATTAACAACCAGCTCAAAGACCTCAAGACTTCACACTTGCAGTGCGCGGCCGCGAAGCAGTTTCAAAATTCCGCGCACAAATTTTGGCGTGCACACAGGAAATGTTCGAGGCGCACAAGAAAAATATTAGAGGGAAAGTTGGTTGTATATAATGTGGGTTTCACAGTCCACTTTAAGAGGTTAATAGAAATCCATGCAAAATGGAAGAGAAAAATAACCCCTTTTAGATGTGTCAGCAAAATGTAATCAAACAAACACTAAATTGAAAAAATTTCCCTTGTTCTGTTCTTGTTGGTACCTTTTTCCCCCTCTTAAAGTATGACTTCTCTTATCAGCAATGAAACAGGTTTTTAAATGATTCTTCCAATGTTTACAAGAAAATGATAGATAAAACTTGTATATAAAGATAAATACATTTATCCAAAATTATTTCTGTTAACCACACATGGAGAGCCTTAATCAGTTCAATCTCTTTGCCTTCAAAATATTTGATGAATATATTTGTCTTTCGTCATAACACTACAATCTGAAAAACTTTGTTCAATGGTATTTATGATTATGATTATTATTATTATTATTATTATTATTATTATTATTATTATTATTATTGGTAGTGGTAGTAAGAGGGTCTATTGACTGTTTTAACAGTGTATTATTATGCTGGAGTTTTGTCGACTTCAAATCATTGACATCATTCTCTTGTCACTGACTTCATCATTATATTATTGTATTGGTGTTGACTTCATCATATTATTGTACTGGTGTTGACTTCATCATATTATTGTACTGGTGTTGACTTCATAACTATATATTACTGTATTGGTGTTGCCTTCATCCTTATATTATTGTACTGGTATTGACTTCTTCATATTATTGTGCTGGTGTTGACTTTATCATTATATTATTGGACGGATGTTGACTTCATCATATTATTGTGCTGGTGTTGACTTTATCATTATATTATTGTACTGGTGTTGACTTCATCATTATATTATTGTACTGGTGTTGACTTTATCATTATATTATTGTACTATTGTTGACTTCATCATCATATTATTGCACTCATGTTGCCATCAATGAATAATTGTAAAGTTGTGACCATTATTATATTATTGTACTTATTTTACCATCATTATAGATTTCAGTAAAATAAAATAATTCAGAAAACATTTTTTGCATTGATAACATGTCATTATTAAATGAAGAGAAGCATTAGAATACATGGACTTATAACAAAGACAACCATACTGTCTATGAATCGAAACAAACAGGAAACATCAAAATATTTATTAGACACTTTTCAATGTCAAATCCCAGAGAAATAAGCAATTTGTCGTCTAGATCAATACTTATGATGTCCAACCTTGATGATATCATGCGATATGAGACAGACATATGGATGGACGGAGGGAGGGAGAGAGGGAGGGAGTAATAGATAGATAGATAGATAGATAGATAGATAGATAGATAGATAGATAGATAGATAGATAGATAGATAGATAGATAGATAGATAGATAGATAGATAGATAGATAGATAGATAGATAGATAGATAGATAGATAGATAGATAGATAGATAGATAGATAGATAGATAGATAGATAGATAGATAGATAGATAGATAGATAGAGTATCTAACAATACTAATTTGACTCAATCTTAAGAAACATAATACTACAGTAGATGGAATTTTTACTCTTGTTTTCAGACAATGCTCCAAAACAAAAGAAACTACTTTTGACATGATTGTTACTACTCAAAAACTATGTGATAGACATTTCTAAAATGGCCACTCATTTTCAAATTGAATATCTTTTAAAACATCATTAAAATTATAGTTTTTTGTTGCATAGATTTCTGAAAACATACATATAAAGATGTCTGGCGAACAACCAGAAGTTCTGTCAAGATCACAACGGCTGTTTTTTCTCTTTCTCAATCAAATGTCTTGGTAATCTTGTTTTCTCCGATTTTCTTCACAATCAATAAATCTCGCAATGAAGAGATGGTGGGGGTGGGGGGGATTAAACAAGCCAGTGCTAGGATATATAAGACCCTAAATGTTTTAGCAGAATAATTTAGCACGAATGACCTATAGCATACATCCATATTAGGTAAACTAAGTAACGAATTGGCAGAGGTATAGCTGCTGTCTTATTCTCTCCTTTCCTTATCAACCAGAGCGCAAAGATTATAAAGATCACTCGAGTTATTGCTTGCGTTGCAGCGCACAATTATAACACTCAGGGCTTTGGAAACAAGAAGCCATCTTTTCCCTAACTCGCTCTGTAGTTGTCTGCCCTTTGCAGTCGCCCAGATTAGATTATCGTCCGTGCTTGATGTACAAACTTTCCAAACTTATGCTAGTACAAAGAAGACGACCTCTTGTTATCTAGACGCAATCAAACTTTTCTAACTGTCAGATTTGGTTGTCTTCCCCTATTGCAGGGGTGCACAAACTTTTTAGGCCAGAGGGCCACATTTTCAATTGATAGTGCATGGAGGGCCGCAAGTCAGATTGCACATGGATGACAACACAAATAATGAAATAATGTCTTTACATTCGTTTTTGCCTTATTAACCTAGATTTAGTCTTTATTAGTGAGAAGGGTGAGCCTGAATGTTGTTAACAACTTTATCAATATTTGGTTCGAGTTTTGTAGTCGCCAGCCTCAAAATCGAATTGAGATTGTTGTCGGTCAAATTTGATCTCAGCTTGTTCTTGTTCATGTTCATTACTGAAAACGTTTGTTCACACAAGTATGTGCTGCCGAATTCTGACAACAACTTGCAAGCCAAGTCCTTGACATTTCTGTATGTGCTCGAGCTGAGACTCCCATAAAATGTTAAAATGTTGTTCTGCTGAAATGATGACTTCAGTTGAACATTGAAGATCAATGACCTCCAGTTGACAGTGATCAGGCACGGACTCTACACTACATGAGAAAGGATCGTGAATGAAGTTGAATAAGTCCTTGTGCTCCTTGAAGGCATCAAAGCTTTCAGTAAATTCCTTCGGCAATGTTTCACAATTGCAATGGTATCTGCTGAAGTTACATTGGTACTCCTTCTGAAAAGCCGAACAAATCGGAAAATGACAAAGATTTCCAGCTTGCAGATTCGAACAGAAGAGCCTCAACTTCAACGTGAAGGACTGCAGTTCCTTGTACATATCAAAGATAAAGTGATCTTTGCCTTGGAGACGCTGGTTGAATCTATTCAAGTGATCTGTCATGTCTGTCAGAAATGCCAAGTCTGCCAACCATTGTTTGACAGTAAACACAGCCGTGTCTTTGCCTCTGACAGTAAGGAATTCACAAATTTCCGTTCGCAACTCAACAAACTGTTTTAATACTTTCCCTCGACTCAGCCACCTGACATCTGTGTGATAAGGAATGTCTCGATGTCTTCAAGAAATGATCTGAACTGTCGATGGTTAAGTCCTCTGGATCGTATGAAGTTCACAGAATTAAAAACGAATTTCATGACATTGTCAAATTTCACGATTCGTGCACAGAGCAATTCCTGATGAATTATGCAATGGTACATGTGGACACTATCTGTTGGAATTCCAAGCCCTGCAAATGTGACAGCAAATGAGCAACAAATCCTGATGCTCTTCCAGTCATAGCAGGCGCACCATCCGTGGTAACACTGGCTAGCTTTGGCCACAGGACGTTAAGGTTTCAAAGAACGGAAGTCACTCCTCCAAAAATATCTTCACCAGTCATCTGCCCATGTAGTGAAGCCATACCGGCTAATTCTTGAGTTATTTCAAAGTTCTCATCCACTGCAAGCACAAAAACCAGCAGTTGTGCTATGTTAACGTGGTCAATGCTCTTGTCCAAAGCATTTGAAAAGTACTTACAGTTAGCAAGTCTTTCACACAACTGTTCACAAACGTCTGTTGCTAAGTCTTCCACTCAGCATAGAATGGTGGTCGGTGAGAGTGGGACTTTGTTGAAAAGGTCGCCTTTTCAGGACATATTTCTGTGCAAACAGCTTGGATGCAGTCTTTGATGAAGTCACCATCAGTAAACGGCCCTGATGATTTGGCAACTATATGTGCTACTTTGCAACTTGCAGAGCAAAATACTTGTTTTCTTCAGACTTTTTTGTGAAGAAATGTTGCTGTGCTGACAGACCTTTTAAAAGTTGCTCAATTTTGTTGTTTCTCACAGGCCTTTTAAGTCATCAAAAGTGGAAGCATGCTTTGTTTTGTAATGCCGCTTGCAGTTGAAGTCCTTCATCACAGTAACAGACTCACAACAAATTAAGCACATAGTTGCTCCATTAAAATGCTGCATAAAGTATTTAAACTGATTATTTTCTTTTCAATTTTAGCTTCTTATGTACAGGTTTCAACATATTTACAAAGGGCAGTAGTTTAAAAACAACTTCACTTCAGGCCGAAACCTGTTTTGTGTAATTCATTCAGTACATTCCAACCAGACATACACAGCCACATATTCACACACACTGACTGCACCATCCTTCCCCCCCCCCCTGTCACCTCACCCTATCACCAGACTGAACTTTGGCTGGCTGCCTGCCGACTTGGGTTTAGATATAGACACTCTTTCTAATGCTATTTGATGTCACCATACATCAAAGATGCACAGATACTACTATTTCAACACATACCCCTTTGATCAGCTGAACTGAACAATGTGCCCAATATACAGTGCTCTCACCTCAATACCGCATCCAGCGTTTGTTTTCAACACAGCACAAGATGCATGCACGGAAAAGCAGACCACTTTTCTACTCCCTTGTTCAGATTAATGTTAAAAGCTCCTTGCCATTACAAATAATGGTAACATCCTAAAGTCTTCTGGGGGCCGCACAGGGCCTTGTCAGGGGCCGCATGCGGCCCGCGGGCCGCGGTTTGTGCACCCCTGCCCTATTGGTACAAAGCATCTGCTTAATTCCCCTGAGGTGCTCGTCTGCGGGATACGTGCGGTCTGATACAAACTCATTTTATGTATTCGGTTTTCCTTTTATAAGATCAAACTCAATACCAAGGCAACTGCACTTACTTGTCTCTTGAACTCGAATGTAATGGCGTCATTATCGCATTTGGAGTGACCTAAAACAAATCCATCTCCATTTCTTCTACAGAATCAGATTCGCCCACACAATGTTCGTAACTTGAATTAGTTGGACTAGGCTTTATTTTTGTAAATTTCCATACGCTGGCGGGATGGGGCGAGGTAAGGTGTGACAGTTAAGATTATAATTTTGCTTGCAAACCGGAGACAAATACAGATGATGACAAAAAAGATATTGCTAAATTTATCAAATTTTGCAGTCATGATTCTAAGAATGGGAATTACTCATTTTATATAGATTTATTCTTATTTGTGGCTGACCTACATTCCATTTCACTTGGTCTTTAACCTCGTACAGTCAGCCAGTATTTGAGGCGCTCCACTTTGTGAACGAATGTGGAGTCTGTGTGTGTGTGTGTGTGTGTGTGTGTGTGTGTGTGTGTGTGTGTGTGTGTGTGTGTGTGTGTGTGTGTGTGTGTGTGTGTGTGTGTGTGTGTGTGTTTGTGTGTATTGTGTGTGTGTGTATACTATGAGTGTGTGTGTATACTATGAGTGTGTGTGTATATGAGTGTTGTGCCCTCAGCTATTTGTGTCAGTCACAGCTGCAGTTTCTGCGAGGCTGCCGACTTCCGGTGGCATGTTCATGCCCGTGACATTTTTGATTGGTCCTTAGACTGTCACATAGTTTCACTAAAATACATTACCGAAACGCAATAAATTGGGGGGAGGGATTGATTCACCAACACATGCACGAATTATATTTTAATGACACTGATATTTCTGACTGATAATTTAATATTAGAATTTACACTACAACGGTTTTACTTTTTTAAAGAGTTTTGAGTTGAGGTATTCAATACTGATTATTCTGTCTGCATTAGTGGGTGTGCGATTCCAAGTGAAGGCTTAATTTAATGTATTAATAAATTGCTGCGTGAACTGTGTTAAAGTGCATCCCTGTGGTGAATGATTTAGTTAGGCTGGCTCTTGTAATGAGCCAGTACTTTGAGTGGTTTGGGGAGTTCTCCCACTTTTCTTTTTTAAGCCCACTTCTAGTGTGAGAGAGAATGCTTTTCAGTTTAATTTTCTTTTAAATATGATTTTTCTTTAACTTTACGTTCTCCTCTGTGTCTGTGTTTCGTGTTAAACACATCTCACCCTCCTTATTTTTGAAGTAAATCTCCTATGCAGTCCACCGCACATTACGAAACAACGATAGAAATCATTGTTTTCCTCTCTCTCTCTCTCTCTCTCTCTCTCTCTCTCTCTCTCTCTCTCTCTCTCTCTCTCTCCCCCTCAATAATGGCAGGAAAACAGACAGAAAATGCTGTGTAAAAATATTAATTTTATCAATAATTAATTTGTAAATGATGGCAATGATCACTTGATTATTTGGATATTGTGTTGCAGTTGTAGATAGTTTGTTTGTTGATTTATTCTGAATGTAAAATAAACTTGCCCGTGACTTACCGAAAATGAACGATTAAAGAGTTTCATAATGGAAGGGGGCTGAATATCAAATTTAAATAAATTTGACGTGCGGGTGGACGTTGCATTTCCTAAAACGGCTATTACGTCACACAAGTCTTTGTTGCATTACCTAAAGAGGTCTTACGTCACACAAGTCTTTGTTGCATTACCTAAAGAGGTATTACGTCACACAAGTCTTTGTTGCATTACCTAAAGAGGTATTACGTCACACAAGTCTTTGTTGCATTACCTAAAGAGGTATTACGTCACGCAAGTCTTTGTTGCATTACCTAAAGAGGTATTACGTCACGCAAGTCTTTGTTGCATTACCTAAAGAGGTATTACGTCATGCAAGTCTTTGTTGCATTACCTAAAGAGGTATTACGTCAGGTCAACCCTCGAAAAATCCCACTCGCAAGCTCGCAATTTGCGAGCGGAAAAATATCATATGCGAGCTCAGAAAATAACAAGTAGTCTATCATAGGGAGATATTTTTTTTCACAAAAAAAAAAAAAAAAAAAGACCCACGTGATTTTCTATCTACTTTTTAAGAAAATAATGTAATTATTGGCAATCAATTTCACTAGCGTTTCAGGTTAGACGCGTGCCACGATTGCCGAGAAGATGAAATATAGAATAACAATAATAATGTACTTATACGTCTTCAATGCGTGCTATGTGTGGGCTGGAGGGATATTCTGCGAATAGTTACCTCCCTTTTCGGCGTATTGTCAAGTACACCTGTACCGAAGTAACTCAGCAATATTCGGATAAATTCAGATTTAGAAGCAGCGCTGTGGAGTCGTGAGGTTGGTTTGTTTTTTAGTGGAGTCGGAGTCAAAATTTTATGACACTTGAGGTTAAGGCAGATCTACGTTTAAATGTGAGGAGATAAAAATATTGAATTTTTAATAACATCTCAAGGTACTTGTTTATTATTAATTTAGTTCATTTTAAGCAACGGGAAAAAAATTACTTTGAGAAGTTATTGAAATAGCGAGCAAAAAAATTATTCTCCTATGTAAGTTAGAAGTTCGTATGACAGGTACACAAGAAGAAGATGACACGATAGTCATGTCACTATATGACAGGTACACAAGAGGAAAATGACACGATAGTCATGTCACTATATGACAGGTACACAAGAGGAAGATGACACGATAGTCATGTCACTATATGACAGGTACACAAGAAGAAGATGACACGATAGTCATGTCACTATATGACAGGTACACAAGAGGAAAATGACACGATAGTCATGTCACTATATGACAGCATTCAATCACCGTCGTCTTCGATTTTTTTTAAATATCTAGACATTCAGTAAACATATGCGGCTAAATCTGGAAAATTTCGGAGAAAGAGAAACTACATCATGTCTAACTAAATTTTTTTTTTCCCGAGCACTGAAAGAGGTTGAGAAATTTTCTTTTAAAAGAAAGAACTTCTAAATTGAGCACTATAAATGCAATACCCTACTACCCCGAAATTATTCAAGATGGCCGCTTTGACTGTCACATTTATATCACCGACTCAAATCACTGTGGATCTTTTGTTTCCTGCACTCAGAATCGTCAGATCCAATTTGAGAGCAGCCGATGAAGCCGGACCTTTTAAAAGTAATCTGTTTAAAGAACCATTTCCATTTCGCTAAACATATTAAATATATTTCGAGGATGATTTTTTTGTGTTGTATTATTGTACGATGGAAAAATAGTTTTAAAATGAAATCTATGAAAGTCCCTTCTTCATTTATCTACACCTATACAATACTCATACATAACACTCCACAAAAGTTTATATTTTTTTATATAATTTTGTGCCATATGATGTTATTAATAAACTACAATCGGAGTCAGAAGTCGGGAGTTGAACATGTAAAATTTCACGAGTCGGAAATTTTTGACCGACTTTATTACCTAATCCTGTTAAAAAGAGTCCATTACGTCAGCAGCAAGTAACTGACTCTGTCAGACGTCACGTGGTCGACGTAGATATGACGTGTTGTAGCTTCAGATTTGTTCAGATTCATTCTTTTTATTTTTGTTATCATCTGTCACCCACTTTAATAGCTAGCTTTTAAAATAATCTAAATAATTATAATCTTCAACATAATAAATGACAATGGAGCAGTCAACATTTTGGGGGAGGGTTAAATAAAAAGGATGCTGAAACCAAAAGCAAAGCGGTAGTGGTTGATTTGTAGGTTAGATAAAATATTTGTTTTCTTCCCAAAAATAAAAACTGCAGAAGTAGTAAAACCGAAGTATTTCTTATTATTACGAAAAAGATAAATATATTGTCAGGAGGGGGTGTTTACCAGAACCTGTTACGATATATTCAATGCTAATAGTTGTCTCCACCCTCCCCCATCCACCACCACCACCCCGTTGGCATTCTTTCCCTAGCGAGTTGTCATAAATTGCGAGTTACTCGTGGCCACAAATTTCGAAGGTTGCATTGCCTAAAATGGCTATTGTGTCAGGTCAGTCATTTCTCTGTTGCATTGTCTAAAGGGCTATTATGCCAGGTCAGTCTTTACTCTTTTGCTTTTTTTAAAAGACGTATTGCATCAGATCATTATTTACTCTGTTACATTGTCTACTTGGATATTACGTCAGATTAGTTCTTACTCTGCTGCATTGCCTACAGGGTATTACTTAAGGTCAGTATTTGCTCTGTTGCATTGCTTAAAGGGGTATTACGTCAGGTCAGTATTTACTCTGCTGCTTTGCTTAAATAAGTATTACGTCAGGCATTATTTATTCTAATGCGTTGCCTAAACGGGTATTACGTCAGAGAGTATTTACTCTGTTACATTGCCTAAAGGGATATTACGTCAGGTCAGTATTTACTCTGTTGCACAGCCTAAAGGGATATTACATCATATCAGAATTTACTTTGTTGCATTTCCTAAAGGGGGTATTATTCCAGGTCAGTAGTTACTCTGTTGCTTTGCCTAAAATGTATTATGTCAGGTCAATATTTACTCTGTAGCACAAACTTCTGGGAATAATATCTGCTGGGCTTTGTAAATCCATTGGACTTTACAATTCTTTACCATTTAAACTCTAAAGATGATCCTCTATTAACAGGTGATAGTTAAATTTACTCATCTTTAAAATGTCGTCTTCACTTTTATTAACTCTATCAAAAGAATAATTTATAGTACTACAGAATAGCTGTCCATTCATGTAAGGTCTCATTTATTCATTGATAGAACTATACAATAGTTGTCCATTCATGTAATGTCTCGTTCATTCATTGATATTACTGCTGAATAGATGTTCATTGACTTACGATACAATAGAATTAATAGCTGTTCAAGATTTACTATAGTACTCAAATAGCTGTTCGATAACTTATGATATTACAGAATAGCTGTTCAATAACTTATGATATTACAGAATAGCTGTTCAATAATTTGTGATACTACAGAACAACTATAGATTTGTAATTCATCAGCCATAACTATATAAAAAGAATAAATGTTTTCCATTCAGAGTGCTGCAACAAATACTATTGGGAAAATGTTATTCTGAGTCAGTGTATTCCATTCAGAGTGCTGCAACAAATACTACTGAGAAAATGTTATTCTGAGTCAGTGTATTTCCAAACAATCAGGGAGGAGAATGTCTTTAAGGACAAATTAAAAATCAGCGTCCTCGTCGTGGTAGAGTGGGCGGCAGCGGTGGTGGTTGTGGTGATGGTGGTGTAACTTATTTGTTACATACAGGAAAGCCCGTTTAAACCTGACCGGTAGTGAAGGCGCTTCAATATCTTTTCAACAAGAAGCACTGAAAGTAGTAAAAACCAAAACCGCTAAAGTGTAACCAGTCCTGGTTAACGGACATCAAATCATTCCGCTTGGTGCATGTATCCAAAACTGGGAACTCGAAATCTTCATTTACACATTATACATGTGTAAATATGATCCAATGGTGATAGATGTGTAGCTCTATAAATATGGTGTAGTGGTCTACATGTATAGCCCAATAAATATGACTCTATTCAACCTATTTGACAGCTCGAGTTTTATTTCAGCCATAAACCACCAGTCTGGAATATAAAAATGTCTGCATGAGATTATTTCTTTTAATTCCTGGAAATGGCTTTGAAATAACTTTTTTTTTTTAATTAAGCGCACTGAGATTGCACTCTTTCACTTTTCTGGCTATAAATCTTACGCAAAGGCAGAATCAACCTGCATATTTTTTTTCATTTGTAATTAGTGGTATTAAATTTTGCTTCTGTTTACTTATTTTGTCATATGCAAAATGTTTCAGCCAAACTCAGTGTACATTATTTAGAACTTGGACGCAACTCACTTTCACAATTCATTCTTTCTTGTGGAATAACCAAATATATTTTACAGTCAGTTATTCTTTTAAATATACTCTTCTGTCACGTCAATGCTCGCGAATGAACTCCCCATCATTAGAATTATTTTCTTCTTGGTATGATGTTAACTTTTCAGCAACGGACTAGAAGACCTCAAGAAAACCAACTCTTATTATTTAGCAATCACGTCACGTGTTAGCTTGCATGTAAAAGGACTGATAACTCTAATATTCCTGAGACCCATTCTCTGAGTGGCACTCTGACATTGCATTGATTTTCACAAATTGTTTTAGAAATATTTAGGCACTATTTTACCAACATACTAGACAGTTGCATCTTCCTACATAACCAGATCGGGTTTTCTGGAATAAGTGTTACTGGACATATTTGTTGGAGTCCACGTCTGCAATACTAGATGCTAGACTCTGTTATTCACAAACTATGCAAAGACCGCAGAGTACCATATTTCATTGCGTCATTTTATGCAGCAGTCTACCGCTTTCAAGCAGTCTGGACTAGCTACAGGAATAGCCAGCTACATGCTGCACAAGCCTTCTAGATATGAAGCCTTGACTACTACAGCACAAGCTAGCTACAGTCCTAACTCTCTACAGTCTACAGCACTAGCCAGTTGCATACTGCACAAGCTTGCTAGATATAAGCCCTGACTAGCTACAACAGTAGCTAGAGCGATACAGCCCTGGGAAGGTGCAGCATTGGTAAGATACAGACTGACTAGCGATAGAACTAGCTAGAAAGATACAATCCTGTCTAACTGTAGCATTGGCTAGATACAGCCCTAGCTAGCTACTTACTGAACGAGCTAGCGAGATAAAAAGCCCTGACTAGTTAGAGCACAAGCTAGCTACAGTCCTTTCTATCTGCAGAACTAGCTAGCGAGGTACAGCCCTGGGAATCTGCAGTATTGGCTAGATACAGACTGACCAGCTGTAGCATTGGCTGGAGAGAGTCCTGACTAGCTACAGCACTAGCCAACTACATACTGCACAGGCTAGATAAATATAATGCCCTGGCTAGCTGAAGCACAAGCTAGCTACAGTACTAATTAGATACAGCACTAGCTAGCGAGATACAGCCCTGAGAAGATGCAACATTGGCTAGATTCAGACTGACTAGCTAGCTACATAATGCACAAGCTAGCTAGATATAAAGTCCTGACTAGCCACAGCACAAAGCTAGCTACAGCACTAGTCAGCAGGATACAGCTTTGGCTAATTGCAACATTGGCTAGATCCAGCACTGACTAGCTAGCTATAGCACTAACTAGAAACAGTCCTGACTAGCTGCAGCATTGGCTAGATACAGCCCTGACATGCTAAAGCAGTATGCACCAACAACTTATTGCTAACCGCTAGCTTGGACCATTGCAGTATGCATTAACAACTTATTACCGCTAACCTCCGTGGAACACTACAGTATTCATCAACAACCTATCACCGCTAACCTCCATCTTGGAACACTGCAATATCAGTTGGAGTTCAGCACACTTCTGCCTGGAATTGCCCTACTGAACTAATCTGAAGGTAATATATTCCAGCCTCGCTTCGAGATATTCTTTACAATAATTGTGCTTTCCTAAAGAAAATCTATATAAATAATTGTCTTCATGAAATATCATCAGTACCATGTATGTTTGGTATAGAAAAGCTTCAACTGTCTGCTTTCATTATTTGTAAATTCAAACTTTAATGTTTTCATTTGTCACAGTTATTGTCTTGCTCTATATTTAGTAGCATTTCGCCCCATTCACTAAGACTATTTCTCTTTTATACTATAATTTTATTATTGTCTTTGAATCTGTGATAGAATGCATTTCAGTTTAAGTAGTGTGAAAGATTATGTAGTTTAAAAGTTAAATATGTTAATAAGTGTTGTTGTTGTCGATGATGGTGGTGGTGGTGGTGGTGGTGGTGTGTGTGTGTGTGTGTGTTTGTGTACTTCATGTATTGCTTGAGTTTACGTAAAGCTGATTTGTAACACATGGCAGGCCCAGACATTGCATGAGACTAATGGGACTTAATAATTTTAATTGTCGAGACGGTATCACTGGGTTGCCTCTCTTCAAATAAAAGACCATATTTTTGGCACGACAGCACTCCCTTTAATGTGTTGCTAATTACCATGACTAATTATGCAAAATTACTAAATGAGTCTTTTACAACAGATTCCACAAATCAGTTCTATCACTTTGCATCCATTTGTACCTGTCTTGCTCCATCCTTTTGTTTGTCAATTTATTTATCTTCTTTTTTGCATTTATGAGCTGTAGAATATTTCAACATTTTCAAATAATAATCTGTTAAGTGTTTCCAGAAATGTTAAATGCACAAGCATAAGTGCTTTATTGCTGGAGTTGGTAGGATGCTAAAGGGAAATGAGCTTGAGGTCAAGGACGGTCAGTACTTTGCCCTATTCATTTAGTGACAGATTACTTCCGTTGGCATGGTCACCAATAACGAGCTCTCGGCTGCGAGCACAGGTGCACAAACAATGACACGTTAATCTCGTGCTTAAGTCACAGGGGAGCTAACTCGACTGTCGCCGACAAGTGAAAAAGCTAATGGACCTCCCTGTAAATCATCTTCGTGACGTCAGTACGTCAGACATGATCCTAATCAAACCATATTCTTTCAACAGGACTAGGCGGTCTCAGACACTGAATATCTCGTCTGCTGACATAGGACACTCATCGTCCTTGTCGTCAATGAGGAATTTCCCGAAGCAAACCACAGTGCAGTGTCAACATTAGCACATACTTGAACTAGAGAAATTTGACATTTAACTGGGAGGCTGTTCTGTGACTGGATGGTGGTATCTAAAGTGGCCGGGTCGACGTTCACTGACAGTGAAGCTGAAATTATGCTGATCTAACTTGACTGTCATCGACAGCTCTCGGGCTGGACCTATTTTATTTTTAAAGGCATAATGGCTTCCCCACTATGAATTAAGTTTGAAGAAGAAAGCAATGAGTACTAACTGATAAAACAGTATTCTATGTTGCCTTTAGCCTTTGTCCATCCTCTCATGTCTAATTATTTGTAATTTACCAAAGTCGTTCATTACAGCAAAATAATTATCAAACGACATTTGTGGATGATAGTGTCTTCCGAACTCCAGCTCGGTCTTTTCCGTAGAGACTGGGTCAAAGGTCACTTTTGCCGTATACGGCTCGTGGATGGCCTAAATGTATTCTTAGAAGAACATAGACAAAGTTACTGGTTCTTATGTCTATCTTAGAACGCTTTTCCATAAAGCACAACATATTTCACACACAAACACACACACAAACACACACACACACACACACACACACATCACTCACGAAAGTATATTCATTATGATTTAATGTTTATTGTAGTTTTTCAATTGTACTCTTTGTAAGCATATTGTAAGTGCACTATATCTCTCTTGAGAATACATGTAACGCTATGTGTAATTTCAGAGTAGTTGAATTATGGGTCATAATTTACTTCCGATAGAAAGTCGGTAATTTCATGTAAATCTCTATTACACATAAACCGGATTTTTAAAAAAAATTAAAAAGGCATTTTCATTATGTTTATTTATAATTCAGTATTTACTTAAGATTCGTGGTCTATCTATTTTTTGTTTTTGTTGTTGTTGCTCAATAATAATTAGCCGACTCCATGAGGAGATTATTCTGTCAATGGTCGACCTTGCTGGCAGTACTATAAATAGCCTCAGCCCCTTTAAAGCTTTTATATGTTCTTCTTTCTTCAGTGCATATTATTTCCGGTGGCTACCGTACGACTTATTTCTGTGCATTTTTTTCACATCTAAGAAAGTGATAATTATTTAATGGGCATAGTGTTTTCATTTATTACGATTAAGTAAATTGTTTCTATCCTCACACAATAAATTTAATCCATGTTTCAGGATCATTTTTTTTTTAATCCGGGGAAGCCAACGTGCCTTTAATTTCCTTTCACCTACCACTGACGACCGCTAATCAACGCTGATGGTCGCTGCCGAATTGGACGTGTAATTGATCTTCGGTGTAATTGCTTGTAGCACTGTGCAAATTGCTTTTTTCTTACACATGAATTTCGGTGAAGGAAGCTGCTGACGTCTTTGATACATTTTACGCGCCATCACGATACTTTTCTTTTAATTTCATTTACTCGCTCTAACTTTCTGGTATCGCACATCACGTGACCCTTTGTGTTCAAAGTGGAAAACACAATGCAGGTTAAGTGAAAAAAAAAATCAATGTGCTTCTTGTGTCCCATGGACAGGCAGACAGGGTAAAAATATCCAAAAGCCGCGTTTATTACACAGAGAATGTTCAATCTGTCAATAATAATTATAAAAACTTCATTAAGTCCTTACTTTTATAAAAATTCTAAATGCTTCATAGATACTGCACTTAGGACAAACATCTGAGCAAAGGGGCGTAGAGCAGCGGGAATAGTTAGTGGACGTTGAACAAAGGGCGCAGAAACCATTTCCGGTGATCCATCTTGCCGGGGATGCTAAGCAAAGAGATAAAATCGTTAGCGGCCGGGAAACGCGTTTTTCAAGACCGCTTTAAGTCCAGTTCCAGATGGAAGTCTAACCCTTTAAATACCCTTGTCTGGGGCCAGGGTTTCGAACTAACTACACACGAGAGAGTCGTATTAAAGCAGTATATAATTCGCAATATAAGGAAGGAAGGCCCCACATTGCCCCACCAAAACCGAGAACGTTCAAAGGGAACGAAATGTTTCACGCACTTCCTGTGGGGCAGAAGTTAACGAAATGTTTCACGCACTTCCTGTGGGGCAAAAGTTAACGAAATGTTTCACGCACTTCCTGTGGGGCAGAAGTTAACGAAATGTTTCACGCACTTCCTGTGGGGCAGAAGTTAACGAAATGTTTCACGCACTTCCTATGGGGCAGAAGTTAACGAAATGTTTCACGCACTTCCTGTGGGGCAGAAGTTAACGAAATGTTTCACGCACTTCCTGTGGGGCAGAAGTTAACGAAAAGTTTCACGCAGTTCCTGTGGGGCAGAAGTTAACGAAAAGTTTCACGCAGTTCCTGTGGGGCAGAAGTTAACGAAAAGTTTCACGCAGTTCCTGTGGGGCAGAAGTAAACGAAACTACGTGTACGCATACGACCAGACCGATGACTTCTGCGTTCCCAGGAGATTCAATTCACGAAAGGGGGCGGGGGGAGGGGACTCTTCATGTTAAAAAACAGTTACGTTAGTTTTCCTTTTCTGTACAAGCTTTTGTTGTGGTGTTAATTGCTTGGTTCATGGTCATTTTTCTTGGCTGCGTTTTATGATTATTTCAATGAGGAGGATCAAGAAACGCTTGTTGAAATTGAAATTAGTCTGTACAGTGGGAGTTGTCGCTTAATTTTCGGATTTTAGAGTACAGGATGGATATTGTGACTGATAACAGAAAAACACTAAAATAAGAAAATAAATAACCACAACCATCCCCCAAAAAAGAAAGTTAATGTCAGTTTCTGGCTAGAACACAATACACCAAAAGAAACCACGAAGTGGCAAAAATCATACATAGAAATCTATGTGAGAACTATGGAGTAAAGCACCAGAAATAGCACGGATGCACCAACCAGAAACAGTCACCGAGACAGAAGTCAAAATACTTTGGGACTTCGAGATAAGGACAGATTGCATGATTCCTGCGCGAAGAAAGACATTGTAATTCTCAATAAGTCCAACAGCAGCAATCATTGATGTCGCTGTTCCAAATGATAGAAACATTAAGAAAAAAATGCCAGGATTTCAGATTAGAAATCCAGAGACTGTGGAATGTGAAAGCAGAAGTGGTGCTCATAATGATAGGAGCCTTGAGAAACATAACATGCGAGTTGCAAGGATATATGAACTAACTACCTGGAAATCACAGACTCGTCCGATACCATTGTAAAATTCGTTTGATAATGGTCATCTCTGATTGCAAAGTGTTATTACAAAATACAAATATTTGGACTGGCAAGAGCGACAACTCTTAATGCAATATGCCTCTCATATGCAATGTAATACTCATCTAAGTGATTAGGAGGAGGTCGTTAATAGCGTTCAAATGTGGCACCGACCTAGTCATAAGTTTGTGTAATAAACAAAAACTTTCAACAATGAAACTAATTCAAAGCAGCCAAAACCTCTTTGCTTTACGTTTAGTCCTAAAATAGATGTTCCTTATAAGAAAATAAAATGAAATAAACTGTTTTGGGTGTTTTGAAAGGTCCGTTTTAACACCTAACTATATTGCAATACTAAAAGAAATCACACACACACACACACACACACACACACACACACACACACACACTCACACACTATACTACACTTAGCACTTTTTTTTTAAAATGCAACGCACAGCCATGCTGGTTTGTAAAGCAGTCACTAATAGAAGCAACACATTTATAACAAACAGTTGTGTGCAGCATATAATGCATGAAAGAAAGGCTCGCCTTTAAAACTAAGCCTGGTAAAAAGTCATAAAACACAATACGATGCCCTAAAATCAGTCACAGACAACAACAACAAAAAACTTAGCTAGCTACATGTTAATAGCACAATCAAATATGATAGATAGCTTAATAAAATGGACCTGCCAAAATACTTCGGACATTCTGCATTCTTTACACGGGTGCAAGGACTCTGTGGCCAAATCAAATCAGCGACTGCAGTGCTGTAGCTCAATGATTTCCTATTGGACGTCACCTCGCAGTCACGTGGGCCGTAATTCAGTTTCTCTTCATGACCCTAAAGGTCGCAGACAAGAATTATTCTACTGAATTGTCCGTGCACTATACTGCCTACCAATCCAACCACTGTGTAAGCAGACAGCGCGCCATTTCTATTTATTACTTCTTTTTTTTTTATTTTAGTTTTCATAAAATGCGCTTCATTGATGAAAGATTAATACAGTTCATATACTCTCTCTCTCTGTCTCTCTCTCTCTCATGCACGCGCGCGCACACACACACACGCACACACACTCACACAGACACACACACAGACACACACACACAGAGACACATATACAGACACATACACAGACACACACAGACACACAGAGACACACAGACACACAGAGACACACAGACACACAGAGAGACACACACAGACACACACAGAGACACACACACACAGACGCACAGAATACTTTATATAGCTACAACAAAAATCAATTCACTGTCATACTACTTGTAACTGACCTTGAAAGCTTCATTGTCCTTTTCATAGGACTTTCAAACTTAACTCTCAAAATGCGAAACTTGACATGTACTCTACTTTAAATCTTAAAGGACGTAAAGCGTTATTAAATCAAAAGGTCGTTAAAAAATGAATTGTACGTGATCCTAAATCTTAAAGGGCGTAAGAAGATAATTGTACGCGATTTTAAAATCTTAAAGGACGTGAAATTTAATTCTACATGATCTTAAATCTTAAAGGACGTCAAATTTAAAATAAACGTAAAACTGCTATCGAAACACACACACACACACACACACACACACACACACACACACACACACACACACACACACAAAATGTGATTTTCTGCGTTAGTACATCTTAAAGGACGTAAAATTTAATTGTACGCGACTTTAAATTTTAAAAGACATAAAATTTTATGACAACGTAGTATTTAATGGCACTTTATTTAAATAAACGAAGACGTCGTGACCCGACAAATTAGTATTTATTAGCACTATATTTTAACTGTATGAAGACGTACTATTTAATAGCACTATATTTAACTATATGAAGAAGTAGTGTTTAATAGCACTATATTTAACTATATGAAGACATAGTTTTTAAAAGCGCTATATTTAACTGCACGAAGCAGTTCTCGTTTTTACTCGCAGCGCATGCCCAGACAGTTTCAAAAATAAATCCAGCAAACTGTCGCTATTCGTCCCACGTTAAAATCCAAGACAGGCGGCAAAATATTGATCTGTCTTGTATCCGTTAATCTAATCGAATCTACGTATCTGTCAAGCGCGTCGTTCAAACGGGAAAACATGCTCACTTCGGACAGGAAGGCCATTTTTGTCTTGTAATTAATCAATCGACTTTTTGTTTTGTCAACACTCGCTGAATACTAACGTTTGAAGAATTATTGTTGGGAGTGAGGGAGAAATTTCATTTCTTTGAACGGAATTTTACTACGAATAAAGTGCCAAGTCACGGAAAGGGAATTCTAGAGGAAATTTAAAAAGCAGTAAATGAATGGCAGTACACATTTATATGTGTTGTGTATTGGGCATATATGCGTTTGAGGGTGTGTATGTTTATATGTTTTGTGTGCGTACGTGCACACACATACACCACACAAAAATATATATTGTGCAAAAAGAACAATAGATAGTTAAATAAATGTGCGTGCATAAGTACACTTTTTTGCATGTGTACTGTGTGTGCATATGTACACATTTATGCATGTGTACTGTGTGTGCATATGTACACATTTATGCATGTGTACTGTGTGTGTTTTAATGCAGCTGTAAGTAAATCATACATACAGTGTAAAAGATTAATATAATAGATTTAAATATAAATTACTCAGTAACCAAGATTTTAATGGAACTGTAAGTAAATCATACATACAGTGTAAAAGATTAATATAATAGATTTAAATATAAATTACTCAGTAACCAAGTTTTAATGGAACTGTAAGTAAATCTTCCCATATTCAGGACAGTTATATGTTTAAGTATCTAATAAAAATATGTTCAGTGTGATTTGTGGATAAGGAGAAATGACGTCATATAATCAATTCTTAAAATAACTGATTTTACAATTGAAAATACATTGTTCCTCATACGTTTGATAAACTAAAAGCTTGTACAGCACTATGTTTATTTGTTCTTTTTTCTTTCCATCTTTCCAGGTATTTGCAAGAATTGTTACGAGACATTACGTTTGACAAACTAAAAGCTTGTACAGAACTGTGTATTTTTGTCCTTTTTTTCTTATTTTCTTTCTATTGTGTATTTGGAAGAATTGCTAAGAGATATTATATTTCATTTATAATTTTCTTGTTTTAAACTTACAAAATCATATTTGCATTAGATCGGGGAAAACGCCGACAATGGATGAAGGTGTTAAAACTGCGAAATCTCAACATTTCTTTTCTCCGTATTTGTTTTCACAAATCACATATTTAACAGTATAAATTCGCACTAGTTTGGGGTGGGGATGGGGAAAAACGGCCGACACCACCTAGCAGAAGGGTGTATTCCTATCAACTAGTCATTTTGTCAGTCTCCTTGACCATGCTGCTAGGATTTATTTATTGTTTGTTTTTCTGTCTGTTTGTTTGTTTTAGCTTTTGAAATGGACAAATCTGGTGATAAATTAAACCTGTTTTTCTAAAGCAGGTTTCTTAACCTGGCGTCCACGGACCCCCAAGGGGTCCATTGATGGCCTTCAGGAGGTCAGTGAAAGCTTCATGGGGTAGGTAAAAGTCAAATATTCATTATACTTTTATATTCTGCTTATGTGCAGAGGGGGTCCGTAGCTTTCACCAGCTTTTCAAAGGGGTCCATGACTCAGAAAATGTTCAGAACCACTGAAGGCACGTTACTAACTGTCAAGGGAGAGCATTATGGAGTGCTTGATAGACAAAGTTTGTTCCCCTTTCCATATGTGCATGAAATATTTTCAGTTGAAGAATCCATTGTCGTCGTTTGTATTGTTTCGGTTAAATTCGTTTTTGTTGTTTGTAGGTGTTTTGGCTTTGTGTATTTTATTAAATTTGTAATCACTTTGCGGGTAACTATCAATACATAATAACAAGCCACACAATATGGATAGGCGGACAGAACTATTACAGCAACAATACAAACCCCATACTACGGACAGCGGACAGAACTATTATAGTAACAATACAAGCCTCATACGACGGGCAGAACTATTATAGTAATAATACAAGCTCCATACTATGGACATTCGTTCAGAATTATCATAGAAATAATGCAAGCCCCATACTATGGACAGACGAACAAAAGTATCACAGTGCCAATACAATCCCCATACTACTGTCAGGAGGATAGAAGTATTGTATTAGTAACAATCCAAGCCCCACACTTTGGACGGGCGGACAGAAGCATCATAGTAACAATCCAAGCCCCACACATTGGACAGGCGGACAGAAGTATCAGTAACAATACAAGCCAACACTTTTGACAGGCAGACAGAAGTATTATAGTAACAATCCAAGCCCCACACTTTGGACAGGCGGGCAGAAGTATCAGTAACAATACAAGCCCACACATTTGACAATCGGACAGAAATATCAGTAACAATACAAGCCCACACTTTTGACAATCGGACAGAAGTATCAGTAACAATACAAGCCCACACTTTTGACAATCGGACAGAAGTATCAGTAACAATACAAGCCCACACTTTTGACAGTCAGAGTATCAATAACATTCCAAGCCACACACTACGGAAGGAGGACAGAAGTGTGCAAACATGTGCAGTCAAAAGAAAACATTCCTCGCGAAATGTGACATGCAAAGTGCTACTGATAAAACTAAACTCTGTGCGAACTAGATTTTCTCCATCAAACATTTTGCTCTTCATCATGAAATGTTTTATAGTCTCTTTTCCTTTCTCTAATCTTAACCTGACAATCCTATGTCATTAAGTGTGTATCGTGATAATGATAAAACTGTGGCTGATTGACTGCTCGTGTATTTAGAATTTTAGATGCTTTGAACATTGCTAAATTGATTGATTACATTTTCAATAAAAGATTATTTTTTTATTGTAACCATTGTAACCAGTACACGACCTGATATTATTTGTAATATTATTTAAAATGTGTGACGGACCGAGAAGTTAACAATAAAGAGAATTCTTGCTGTTTCCTTAACCTTGATGCAATATATAAATATTTTATTAAATTTCGTATATTATTAAATCATGTGTATAATAAATATAAATCAAGGCAAGCATGGCAACCGTTTGGGGGCCCCGTACTTGGGAAAGAGTGGAGCAACTGACTCGACCCGTCAACCACGCCAACACCCTTTTTGGGCGTTCTGCCATTGCCCCGCAGATCGTAGAGCCAGGACTGATAGATATGCCCATATTTAGTGTTGACTAGACATTTCTCACAAACCGGTTCTCTTGGGTTACCTTGTGTACAGTCAGGCCCATATTTAGTGTTGTCCAGACATTGCTCAAAAAATGATTCTCTTGGCTTACCTTGTGTACAGTTAGGCCCATATTTAGTGTTGTCCAGACACTGTTCACAGACCGGTCCTCTGAAACCGCTCGAACAGAAGCAAAGTCCAATGCCATGCATTCCATCACTGCACTATAATAGGAAAGAGAAAGGGGAATAACTACATAAGAAAGAAAATTAAATATAAGATAACAAACACTCTATCACTGCAGTGTAATAGGAAAGAAAAATGGAAATAATCAAAATTAAAACATATTATGCTACCATAGATTCTATCACTGCACAGTACTTGGAAAGAGAAAGGGGAATAACTACAAAAGAAAGAAAATTAAACATAAGATACAAAACACTCCATCACGGCACAGTACTAGGAGAGAAAAAGGGAAATAACCACACACACACAAAATTAAACATAAGATCCATACACTCCATCGCTGTACTGTAATAGGAAAGACAAAGGGAAATAATCACGAAAGAAAGAAATGCGAACATACAATTAAATGAACACCGATTTATACTACACCAAGTGTAAAATATTTGCTAAACCACTAACCAGAGCATGATACAAAGTATAAGGAAGCTGATATAGTTTTGTAAAGTTTTACCTAACTCTTAAGGAAGTAATAGATTCTAAGGATATCTAGCAGTTAAACAAATCAATGTAAACATTCGTGAAGGTACAGTCTCTCAAAACTTTAACAAATTTTACACCCTGATCAATAAAATCTTAAATAAACGTAATAGCCGAGTCAAAAGTACGCAGCTTAATACCCAGATAGTACTCCCGAGGTTTAAATTTAACCTCGGGGTCAATATAGTACACGTGACTTTGTTTCCATGGCTCCTAACCACTGCTTCACACTCACTGGTTTGTGTAATATTGCTTTACAAAATAAAAAAATACAATTAAACTAGTTGAAGACAGTAGTTTGCAAATAAACTAGAAACGTGGATTGAAACGTTAAACCATAACAAAATTATACAGTTCTGTTTTGACGTCGGGCGTGTTGTAAGCTCGATGTTTTGGTTCAGTGTTGTGATTTTTTTTTTAAAGATGTGTATTCCTCTGTTAACGATTTATTAGCTCAGTTTCCTGGTTGAGAGTTGTGATATTTATTTTATTCATAGATATATATATGTCCACTGTTGACGACTTAGTAGCTCGGTTTTTCTGGTTGTGTTGTTATTTTTCTAATCTTTTAGATGTATAATCCACTGTTAACAGTTTATTAGCTCAGTTTTGTGGTTGAGTGTTGTCATTTATAAAATCTTTTACTGTTAACGGTTTAGTAGCCAAGTTTTCTGGTTGAGAGTTGTCTCTTTTTGTTTAATTTATAGATGTATAGTCCATTGTTAACGGGTTTAGTAGCTCGATTTTCTGGTTGAGTATTGTCATATTTTTAAATTTATAGATGTATTATCCAGTATCAACGGTTCAGTACCTCGTTTTTGTTTTGTTAAAGAGGGAAGGGGGTGTTTGGGGAGGATGGTAGTTGTGCAGCATTTTCATATGGTATATGATTTCTTGAATATTAAATTAGCAGCTTGTGTGATTTATTTACAGTGTTTCCAACAGATGTTTACATTTCAAAGATGTTTGTATTTCATTCGTTATCAGCAATCTTGTTTGGTAGTTCACTTGTATAGTTGTAGTGACGAGATTTTTAATGTTTTGCTGTCCAGAGTTAGAGAAGATATATCTATTCATGACCGCCCATTTTAGAGACGTGTAGTATTTTATAATTCGTCTTTAAATTGACATCTTTTGATATGTACTTTTTCAGCTAGCTGTTCAGTATATTCGTATTATAAAGGTACAGTTCAGATTGTAAACCAACCTCTTGCTGAAACACAGTTCAGACTGTAAACTAACCTCTTGCCGAAACAGTTCTGACTGTAAACTAACCTCTTGCTGAAAAATAGTTCAGACTGTAACCTAACCTCTTGCTGAAACAGTTCTGACTGTAAACTAACCTCTTGCTGAAACAGTTCTGACTAAACTAACCTCTTGCTGAAATAGTTCTGACTGTAAACTAACCTCTTGCTGAAACAGTTCTGACTGTAAACTAACCTCTTGCTGAAACAGTTCTGACTGTAAACTAACCTCTTGCTGAAAAATAGTTCAGACTGTAAACTGAAATTCTGCTGCAATACATTTTCATAAATATGTGGACAAAGTTAAAGTTGCCCGCTTCTTCATGTCAATTGCAAAGTAGTGCTCTCTATTTTCCTATTAAAGTTGTGTAATTTACTTTTTAAGTTCGTTATTTCTACTCTAAATACCTAACCGTTCTTCTTATTGTGTGTACTTTCTTCTTATTTTTTATTTATAGAAAATGTAAGTTTTCTCTTTGTGATTCAGTGTACAAACATTAGCACAGCCACAGTTCTGCGCTCGCCTGTTCCTTCTTCACAGTGCAAGTTCTCTTGGGTAAGTGGAACAAGGGCGTTGTCTGACGTCACAAGTCTCGGACTAGCGACGAGATTTCAGCGTAGTTGTAGCAGTCATTAGTTTTAATCCACCATATTTATCTCTAACCATTCTATCATCACTACTTAGATGTATATTATATATTTTTTTTATTTCATAATTTATTTAGACCTAATGATGAAAGTAAATTACGGTCTTGTATGTGGTGAAGTATTGAACTTTGATGGCCCACTCCTAAAATTTCCTGCTCACCGCTTGCAAAACTATAGGTAGAAGATATAATAGTTTTATGGGGTGGGGTATCTTTCAAAGGGAGAAGCTAAAGATAAAGAAAACCAAAAATTCTAACTTCCCATAATTACCTAAAGGCACTGACATCACCAATCCAAGTCACAGAGCCTATGTTCACATATTGTTGAGTATAAATTGAACAATATACGAATTAAACCAAGCGTTACACAAGGAACTCCCTTTCATTCATTTAGATTGGCAGACAGACAGGCGGACTGACAGACAAAAAAACAGACAGAAAGACGGGCAAGCAGACACTGGTAGATAGATATATAGATAGATAGACAGACAGAAAGACAGACAGACAGACAGACAGACAAACAAACAGATATATATATAGATAGATAGATAGATAGCGCGTGTGTGCGTATGAGACAGAGCGTGTATGTGTGTGTGTGCGTGCGTGCGTGCATTTGTGTGCATTTTTCAGGCGTAAAATAAATACAAATACTTAAGGTAAGAGTAGAGGGCTAAATACCTTTCCCCGACCGTTGCAAGGATTCTTATATCCTCCAGGACAAGGGGTGCAATCTTTGCCATAAAAACCCTCGCAACATTGTGGAATCTAGGGACACAGAGCGCGTGGGAACATTAACACTAAGCCATGTTTTAGACAAAAAAAAAATCTATCTAAAGATAATATGACGTGTACCTGTGGCAGACCGAGTGGTGTGTTTGATGTTTTTCTTTTGCGGCGGTGATGATGGTAGTGGTTTTGTGAACTTGTAAAGGATTTTTTTTTTTTACGCTTTTAGTTGTTACGATACTTTTGTTTAAGCAAAGTGATTGATTTACATACATTATTAAGCAGCCTGACAAAACTGGGTTTTAGTATAAATGTATTCCTGTTTTCAGAAATCTGAATCAGATAATAAAATGTCTTGATTTGTGTAAGATGTTGCATTAATAATAACAAGAAGACTTTGAGTAGAGAAAAAAAATAATAACAAAATCAAACTCATTCAAGGAATGTCTTTTGTATCTGTGTGTGTATTTGTGTATATATATATATGTGTGTGTGTGTGTGTGTGTGTGTGTGTGTGTGTGTGTGTGTGTGTGTGTGTGTGTGTGTTAAGTATGGCACTACCATAGCTGTACGAAGACAAAGCGGCTGGCATCCTTTGACCTGGGTGATCCGCCCCTGAAGAACTCCCCAATAGTTACAGCCTTCGGTTATTTCTCCCTGATGAAACGAGAAAATAGTTGTCTCTTACACTAGTACACTTAACGATTGTTTCATTACCTACCTACAAAATACACACATATATTTACATATTTATGAAAACAGTTGTCTCTCTCACTAGTACACTTAACGATTGTTTCATTACCTACCTACAAAATACACACACATATTTACATATTTGTGAAAACTTTGTAAAAGGTGTGCCACTGCTTACTGTAAGTAAAGTGGAAAAAGTAAAAAGTAAAACTTAACCGCCTGCAAATACAACACACTTTCTTCAGCGCGGCTTAAGCTACGGACGTATCACGTGACAGTTACGCTAAGCCTAAGAGAACCACTGAGCTCTATATATGGAGAAGACACAGAGCAAATTCGCCTTCGCCAAACGTCCGCCATATTGAAAAGACCGAAGCTTTGTAACGTCTATGGCAACTGCGCGTTTCACATTGACCGTTTTCGATATATTTATACCCAATTTTATATAATTAAATTTACAATTGAAACATTCAAATAATCAAGAATGAAAAAGATCCTCAGGCCTATCACCTCAGATAATAAATATCAATGAAATGTATACATATAAAGTGATAGCCTTACAATATTTTACTCGATCTATTTAAGCATTCTATATTTAAAAAAGATTTTGAAAAATGGTTTAAATTATTTATACAATATAATTGCAATACTTGTCTGAATACTAAAAATGGTTTAAATTATTTATACAATATAATTGCAATACTTGTCTGAATACTAAAAATGGTTTAAATTATTTATACAATATAATTGCAATACTTGTCTGAATACTAAAAAACGAATCGATCTAACCTATTTCTCTATAGTGTAGTTCTTGATTGTTAAACTGTGCATTGAAAGTCTTTAGAGTTAGCTCTACCAAAGACTTTAAATAGTATTATTTATGAAGCAATCGTTACTGTTTGAAGCTAAATCAGGATTAATGTTGTCAAAATACATCCATGTTTCATTTACACCAGCATTTTCTCCAGTTCTAGTCACTGTATACTGATATTTTGCTAGTTTTGTATATTTTTTCTTTTCTTTCTTCTCTCTTCCTAATTTTTCTTGCTCTCGTCTCTCATCTTTTTCTTTGCGTTATCTATATCTTTCCCTGTATTCCTATTCATCTTTACTTCTCTGGGGTTTTTTCTTTGCATTTACTATCAAATCAAACATCAAAAAGAAAAGCGCTTAAATATTAAAAAATAAATTGTAAAACCCCGGCAAATAAAATGAAATCTAAATGAAATCTACTTACTGAGAAAATATCAGTGCTCAACGGACACCGGAAGTCCACATTGCAGGCCGTGCATGCACCCTGCAAAACATGGGAGATAATCAATATATCACTTCATTCGCGCTGTCAGAATTTAGTTCAAGTTTTACTTTAAAGAAAATATTTAGATGTATTAATGGATAATCATTACAAATGACATTATTGCATTTCAAATACTTGCACAATAATAATATTCTGAATAAAACAATTTTACAAGAGAATATTTACAATAAAGCAGTACTACCTGACACCTTAGGAAACCGCAAAATAAACTTTCAGATTTTCCATTATACATAGATAATAGATTTTTAGAAAATTTGTCTCAGGACAAGAAATTATTTTCTCTGAACTACTAACAGTGCTTTAGGGCTAAAAATTTGCCTCGAATATTTTTTTAAGAAAACACTTAATCTGAAATACAAACTTTGATCTTGACTTCAAATTGGCGAGGACTGATGCCAAGATATGCTCAAGTAGAATTCCAGATACCACACACACACACACACACACACACATGCGAAATCAACATTCGTAGGAAGAAGACGTTAAATGCAAATTAATCAGTCAAGCAGAGCATATATCTCACCGCGAAATCAGTTTGGGTGGACCGCTCCACGAAATTAGCTAAGGTGAGCCCCTCTACGAAATCAACTAACATAAAAAGGAACTTTAAACCCAAATCAATCCAAACAGCGACCTGTGAAAAATATTTATTCACAGGTGGTTGTATACAGTGAACTCAAAAACACATACATTTTTTTACAGATAGATTCTGTTCAACTTTCAATTCTAAATACTAAATTAAATTACAAATTGTGTAAATAGCATGAGTTGATTTTGACATTTCTTTTTTTCATTTTTAGTGAAAACTATTCAGAAAACTTTCCACTGACCTTGACCGTCATGTTTCTTTGCACGTCACATCGGCTAGGCAGGATTTGCGCAATTTCCGGCGGAATAAGAGGACCATCAATGTGGTAATAAGCAGCGTTCTTACACGGAATGTTCACCTGGGAGATGTTCACCCTTTTGTTCAGCTGGATCCGACCCTGATCGCAAAACAACAACATATAAAAACAACAACAATTAGCCAAGAACATTGAGAGATTTTGGCGGGTCAAGAGGCCTAAGAGTTAGTTTCTCATACATGTGACTCATTCATAACCCACTAAGTTCATTACAACTCAATGCACTCATACCTACCCGTATATAAGCAAGGATTCTAACCCTAGACAATGTCGTGCTGAGCTCATTCTTGTTAGAGTGAAGGAAACCATGGTAACTTTCCCATTTCTAACTGGACGGGATTACTCAGTCTACGTTTGTCCGGGTGTGGTCCAGTAAGTAAAAAGGACAATAATAAAAGTCCAATGGACTAAATAGTTATCGGTTTCACACACACTAATGATTCACAGAAAGGAATACTATAGTTACAATCATCTGCAATGCACTGATTGAGATTGAAAGTAGAAAATAAAATTATGATAAACATAAACTGACTTAATGCACAGCAATGGCGAGATCTAAAATAAAGAATAAAATTATGATAAACATAAACTGACTTTAATGCACAGCAATGGCGAGATCTAAAACAGAAAATAAAATGACGAAAACATAAATTGACATGATGTCGACATGAAGTTCGCCACGAGTCCGAACATGTCTTAAATCTGTATTATTATTTAAGCAACGTTCGTATTCTTGGTTTTACTTTCATGTAAGTCTAAGCAATATTCACTTTTATTTTTTTAATTGTATTAATGTTTTCACTACAGTATGTTTGTTTTGTGTGTGCATTTGTGTGGATTAAAAAAGCAAGCACTATTGTTGTGACGTCACACGTACAATATTTGTAATGCTGACTTCAGTGACGTAGTTGGCAAGGGACCGAATTCTTGGCGTGTTGATGAGATCAGTCACGTCAATCTGAAATGAAATAGAACCTCACGTGACGTCATTACACTTTCGAATAATCTAATTGAAAAAAATTCTCTTACCATGATATAGTTCAATGCAGATACATATAATCAAGAACCACAACCTAGACGTAAACCATTCTTTTAAGTCAAGTTCATATACATACCATCATAAACGTTTTAGAATGAGATGTTGATTATAACCAGTGCGGCGCGTGTGTGCGTGTGTGTGTGTGTGTGAGACAGAGCGGGCAAATCAAACACACACACACACACACACACACAAAAACACACACGCACACACATATATATATATATATATATTCGCTTATAAATCTCCTTAGTTGGTCATTCATTACAAAGTTGTGGTTCTTGCCTTACTAAATTTGATCTGTGCTGCTCTATTGATAACAAAAACGAAATTGCTAGGTATCCGCGGAATTTGACATCACTATTATTGAATTTTATAAGTCATCTATGTACGTATCTCTGAAATTTGAATAGAAGCTTTGGGACCTATCTATAGGATTCTTAAATAAATAAATTCTCGAATGACAGAGCCAGTGAAAAACTTGCTAAAACGTCCTGTATTATAAGTAGGGGCTCAAGGTCATTAGTACTGATATCACCTAGAAAGTTGAATATTAGGCAGATTGGAATAAATATTAAATAATGCAAAGTACAACGCAATATATGAAAACAAAACAAAGGCCCACATTAGGAAAGATTTGTAAAAACAAAATAAAGACATTTACAGAAAAAAATAGGTCAATAGCAAATCATCAAGGAAACAAGTACATATATAGACACCATTTTAAAAACTGTTTATATACACCAAAAAATAATTATTCAACAGTAGTAATGAAATTCTATTCAAAAATAATTTGAACTAAAGTCAGTGGGAAATGAAATGGATTGAACAAAATAAATACACTGAACAACGGAGTACAAAAATTATGAATTTATTTTTAGAATAATTTTAAAACATTGAACCAAATGCACTATGGAAAATATATACAAAAACAAAGAATGAAGAAATATAAAAATATAGACCTCTATAATAAACAGAGCAACCAAAATATACAGAGGTTGCAATAAGTATTACAAAGTGCCGTGAAAGGAGTCTTCTTTTGGAATTACAATTCCAAATTGAAGTAAATGGTAAATTAAAGTCAGTGTGAATGTGTCCTTAGTTGGACGTACAGACTTCCAGGGGTGGAATGGGGGGAAGGGTTGAGAGGGATGGAGTTGCATGGCTTGTGTGGGTGTAAAAAAAAAGTATTGGTACAGGAAAGGATTGTAGCGTAAGAACATGGCTGACCTTGACATGGTTAAATGAGCTGCGTAGGCAAGATTTTATAAATATCTAAAATTAGTGGGATGATGGGGTGGTGATATTAATTGCATAAATATCTTTGGTGTATTTGACTCATTACACATACTAAAAGAAATCAAGTGGAAAATATAGTGTCCCCGAAACTGCTGGATGAAACCATGATTATGAACCCTTTTTGAAGGTAAATGAGTGACTGTGTGTGAATGCAAGTAGAATTTAAGTTGTATTTTTATATTGCATTTTGTAGTATATTGTAATGATGAATTGTAGTCTGAGATCGGTAGCATTAATAGGATAAATCTGCTTAGTTCTGAAGAACTTTAGGACTGGTCATCCTTCTATATTTCAGGATCCTGGTGTACAACAGAAGTGCACACTGTGTGGTTTGAGGTTTTGCAGTCGAAGTGATTGAGTTAAATGCGAAATGAGAAGTTACGACCCTTGTCTTCATTTTAAAACATTCATTCTGAACAATTATGTTAGATTGTACATCTGATCATTGAAGAAACACTATAGTGATCACTGGGAAATCCCATTTTAACATCTTTATGCTTTTAATTATTTTCTTAATAAATAAAATTTTATTGTTAATTGTCACAATTCTTATGCGTCCTTATTAATGTAGCTGTTGAAGTAAGTGTAAATCTGTGTCATAATTGTAGTGTAGTGCCTCTTGTAATGTTAGCATCATTGATTATATTGTTATAATTGTTTATGCAGTTATTCTGCAGGGGGCTGGCGAGTCAAATAAATATATCAGGCCATCACCCATAATTATAATCAATGTCTTACTGTCTGCATTGGTACTCCTAGGTGGATTTAGGGTGCAGGCCGGATTGATTTGATCTAAATTGCCATAAATACGAGTCACCCCAAGCAGCATATAGCACAATGTTATAACAAAATTACAAGAAAATATTTTAAAATAAATGTACTAAAGGAATTGAGTTATAAATAAAATATAAAGGAATAAGACAAACTTACTAAATGAATGTGAAAAAATAAAAACATAGGATCCAGAAATCACGGTAAATCGTATCAAATACTGAATTGGCAATATAAAATTGAAAAACTGTAATTCAGAAGAAAGCCATCTAGACATAAACAAAAATTAGATACAACATTACCTCCACAAAGACAATGCCGTTAAATTATTCTCTTTGATGACAAAGTGATTTAATAAGAAAGAAGCAAATGACTTACCATGCCTGGAAATATGTGATTCTCAAGAATCGTCTTCAGCTTTATTTTTCCATCCTGAAATGAAAGCACTGTACCTGAACAGAATGTCACGTGACAATTGTTAAGCATCGGTCAACAAACTGCAAGTGATATTTCCCATTCTGATTACTGACACTAAACTTTAACTGCCTTGATGATATTTTCTCATTTCAGTTACTGAAAATAAATTCTAAAAGCCACTGCTCAGTCATCATTAATAATATTTTCACCATTTAGTCACTGACGATAATATTTATAATAACAATATTCATCCTTTCTACTGAGTGATAATTGTACATAAATTTAAATTTTGAGATGTATATATATGCACACAATCTACTTTGATGTGAGAAAAAAGTATGTTTTCTTTACGAGATATAAAACAGTCCATTACTATTCTCATATAGAGCAGTACCTCACCTGTTCTTTGGAAAGAGATATAAGTATATCACCTGTTCTATTGAGAAAAAAATGAGTACAATACTCATTCTATTGTGAGACATGAGTACGTCACCTATTCTATTGTGAGACATGAGTACGTCACCTATTCTATTGTGAGACATGAGTACGTCACCTATTCTATTGTGAGACATGAGAACATCACCTATTCTATTGTGAGACATGAGAACATCACCTATTCTATTGTGAGACATGAGTACGTCACCTATTCTATTGTGAGACATGAATATATCACCCATTCTGTTGTGAGACATGAATACATCACCCATTCTGTTGTGAGACATGAATACATCACTCATTCTATTGTGAGACATGATTACATCACCCATTCTGTTGTGAGACGTGAATACATCACTCATTCTATTGTGAGACATGAGTACGTCACCTATTCTATTGTGAGACATGAGAACATCACCTATTCTATTGTGAGACATGAGTACGTCGCCTATTCTATTGTGAGACATGAATACATCACCCATTCTGTTGTGAGACATGAATACATCACCCATCACCCATTCTGTTGTGAGACATAAGTACATTACCTATTCTGTTGTGAGACATAAGTACATCACCTATTCTATGGTGAAATATGTGTACATCACTTGTTCTTGTGAAAAACACAAGAGTACATCACCTGTTCTGTTGTGAGATACAGCAAGCTCCCTTCAGGCAAGTTGTCCAATCCACCATTTTCAGGTGCAAATATGGTAATGTTGTTATTCTCAAAGGAGCTCTCCAAGCCGAGGCTCTGAAATAGACAGCCTGTTATCACGATTCGTCAGCAAAACAGACAGTGTAACATGCACTACTTTCTTACTGATTATGATTATTATTTACTACTTGATAACACATAAATTATTACAAGAAATCGAAAATCTTAATTTATAGTTATTAATATTATCCCACAATACCAACATATCTCTCATTTGGCGGAGTATAGGGTGTTGTAAAACTCTACTCTTTACGCAATAATAAGAGAGACGTTTCACTTCGCATAATGTTTCTTACCTCTTACTAAAGGAGTAATAAAAGTCTGTCTTTTATTTCTTTTTAACGAGCCCCCATCCACCCGCGATTACTCCAACATTAGGTTTAACATATGTGCAAAAGATAGTTAATAAATTTAACAATAAATTTCTTACATTAACAATCAAATATACAACATATGAATATAATCAAAAATCGTTAACATTTACATCACTTCGCAGCAATGTTTTACGTTAGAACTCATTAAGTTACCCTAGTATAGACATCAGCAGTCAAATTAGCATATATACATAATCAAGTTCATGGATATGGTTTCATCATATATAGAAATGAGAGTGAAATTTCACAGAGATAATTTAAATTATTGTCATTGTACATAAACTATTCAATGATGGCAGCTGTCGCTGGCACTTGTTCACAATCATGTGATTTGAAATAAATCACTTTTAAATGATGGTCCAATGTACCCCTCCTAGGCATATTATACAACTGTTCCAGAATCTTCGATGCTTTCACAAAGCATTCTGTGGATAATCATCCAGAACTTCATAAGTGCTTTTAAAGCACATGACAAGGAATATTTCAGATTTTCATGAATTCTCGAGACTAAACTCAAGCCTCAATTTCTGTCATATTGGCTCTCAAACAGAATTCACCAAGAATTAACTTACAGCAACGCGTTTACTGATAAGTTCAAAGACAATGCTGGATGCACACCAATGTGATCTGGTAGAGTACAGTAGTCACTGCAGTCTGAAGCAGATACAAGGTTACAAAACATCAAAAGGCATTGCTCTCCTCTGCAAAAATCACATCAAGGGCAGTACTAAGTTTCAGGCATATTTCATCTCTAAACTCCTTTCTCTCTTATACACATTTTCAACTTACAAATCCTGCAACAATATTCATTAGCCCGAAACACATGCAGCATAAGAAATATAGCATCATTCAAAATTCACAAGTATATTGTACAACGTTATTAAATTGGTGAATGTAGAAATAATGGTTAAATTAAATAAAGCAGTCTCCAATTCAAATGTAGAAATAATGGTTAAATTAAAGAAAGCAGTCTCCAATTCAAATGTAGAAATAATGGTTAAATTAAATAAAGCAGTCTCCAATTCAAATGTAGAAATAATGGTTAAATTAAATAAAGCACTCTCCAATTCAAATGTAGAAATAATGGTTAAATTAAATAAAGCACTCTCCAATTCAAATGTAGAAATAATGGTTAAATTAAATAAAGCAGTCTCCAATTCAAATCATAGATCAATAGCACACATGTACGAAATATTTCTAAGTCCATTTTCCTTTATCATTCAGTTACCTTACCGTAAGCAAATTATATTTATTGCCTTTATGACTAGACGAGTTACGTCAAAATCAAAATGGTTAGAATATAGAACTTTCTTCAACAAAATGACTTTTGATCTATCCCCATTAGATGAAATTGTTATGAACAAGTATGAGACTATTAGTCAGAAAACAATTCGTCCACTTGGAAATGGTTTGGATTACATCAGCAAGTTCTAGCATTCTCTTTACCTGAGTTGTTATTTTAACTCTGGTACCTAAAAAAATATCATCATGCGCACTACCTGAAGGCCATGTCATGCTGACATTTAACAAATTATATAACATTAAAGTTAGGGTCAGGCCAATTTAATCTACCACATATCGGCAGATAGACGGATGGACGGGCGGGCAGGCAGACGGATGGGTAGGTGGGTGGGTGGATGGACGGATGGGCAGATGATAGATAGATAGACAGACAGACAGATAGATGGATGGATATGTAGATAGGCAGGTAGGTAGGTAGACAGGCAGACAGACAGACAGACAGACAGACAGACAGACAGATAGATAGATAGATAGATAGATAGATAGATAGATAGATAGATAGATAGATAGATAGATAGATAGATAGATAGATAGATAGATAGATAGATAGATAGATAGATAGATAGATAGATAGATAGATATGGAAAAACAATTAGATAGATAAATAAACAGATGAAAAGGCTGATTAATAATATTAATAAATACATAAATTAACTCTTACTGTAATTAAAGTTTGAAGACGGTTGAAACGGCCTTCGAATTTAATCAATTCCATAGCTGTCATCTGGAAAATAAAATGTAAATGACTAGAAAGAATAGTATATTCACTCCTATTCAACATACATCCTGTAATATTTATTCTTACTGTCTTCGACTGACGTATAAAGTGAAATGTATAAATAATAAAAATATGTGAAACGTCATTTGAAAACTATGTATTAATCCTAAGCCAATCAGTACAATAAGTTATATGTACTATATTGATAAGCCAAGCTACTTGAAACAAGTACATGATCTTACAAGTGACAGTCATGCACTATATAAAATTTATAAGTTCTGCTAACTTATTCTTAAGTGTTATATCTAATTATATAATTTTACAAGGTTTCTGCTTCACAAACTTCCATTCATAAGCAAGGACATACAAAAGTAGTATGTGTTCCCTAAAACACAATACAAACTAATTATTAAACTGTTATGACTGACAGGTACTGTTCAATGGTATTTGAAATACTTCAACATTTCTATCTGAATGTGAATTGTAATATAAACTGACTGCGATGTATCACCAGGACAATAAGTAAATTTCTCTTAGAATTCCTAGATGAGCAAATTAACAACCAAAGAGAATAGATGAAGGGCAAAGAACTGTTTACCTTATTGCTGCCGATGATGGGCGGGTCATTGATAAGCACTTCATTAACAATGTGGATGATTCCATTGGATGCGGATATGTCGCGCTCAAGCACCCTTGCGCGTGTTGGGTATCCTTTCATCCGGAATCTGATTAAGTCTCTGGCCTAGAAGATTATGTTAAACATGATTATAACAAAACTTGGACAGCGGAATTACGTTAAACTTGATGTTGGTACCCCCCTAAATACGGGTATCTAGGACGGACAACAAGTTGAGGACGTCACTTCCGGTAACTCGTATTGAGCCCCCAGAGGAAACGATTCCTCACAAATAAGACAGACAGACAGATAAGACTCAAGACAGACTCAAGACAGACGTTAGACGGACGTGACGATAACAATTACAAAATCATACTAGACGAGAATGACAATAAATTTGACAACACTAATGAAAATTTAACAATAACTTTATGTAACAATAAAAGAAAATAGAATAAAGAAAATAACAACAAAAGAAGAACAGTTAACACTGTTGGCCAAAATAATTACAAAATATAAGTCCTATAACTAATTCAGGGAAGATACTAGCCCCTCTTAATGAAATGATTTTAGTGTCCGTTTTCCTTTCCCCAAATCGTTCCTTTTCCCGTATTTCAGTTCCAATACTCTATTATGCACTTCTGCTCAATGTTTATGTTTCTATACTTAGCTCAACAGCTGGACAAAGGTCAACACAGCGTTGAATCCCCGTGGCGCAAGCGTTCCCCGACGGCAGGCCCTTGAATAGTGGCTCCGTCCCTTTTCACTCTGCGTGAACAACAACCAGCAGAATACAGAATACGTCGTCTGCTCTCTGACCCGGATTTGGTCCTAGCTTCTGTTTGTAGATACTCTTTGTAGCTACTCTCTCTCTAGTTACTGTTTAAAGATTCTCTTCCTCTGATTACTGTTTCTCTTTGGTTCTGAAATGTAATTAAGGCAGTGTAAGTAACTGCTAATTACAGAATTAAAATATTTAGGTGCCAGGGCTATTACTTCCCTGAGTACATTGGCACTAATCTGAAAGAAAGGTTTAGTTAGAACACATAAATCACCCTCACACATCCTATTATTATATTTGCTAAGTTTTACAAAAAGTCAGCCACACATACCTTTCACGTTCCGAAACCGAATGAACCCAACGTCATCTGGTTGGAGTGCAGTACACTCAGGGATAGTCTTTCTGACTTAGAAATTTTCTCACTTCTAAAATGTTACCAGATGAAATCTCTGGGACTGCTCCTGCGTGTTTTAAAACTCGGTTTGTTCTGAGCTAGTGAAGAGAATTGCTTCGGCCCGGCTTATATAAAGGCTTTCCATTATTCCTGGTATTTCTTTGAAACTAACCCTTCCCCCTACTGTTATCTAAGAGTGGCCCTTTGATCCCCCGACCGCTTCCTGTATTCTGGCCTATAGCTCAGTGTGAATCTATCCCCTTCTCTATCAGCTAGCTACAAGTGACCCTTTTGATCCCTAACCGTTTCCTGTGCCCTAGCCCTGGGTGGTCAGGTCTTGTATAACTCTAACGTCCTGCTAATGTCTTGGAGTGGCTGGTCAGTCTTGTAATTAGTGTCTTGGTTAAGTGCCTTAAACGTATATTTTATGCTATGGTTCCTATACCTCTCATGTATCTACATTTTATTATTTTAATTTTTAAATGTTTATGAAGTGATGCCGGGCTAAGTTTTGCTTTCGCCTGACATCCCCCCCCTTTTATGACCATCAATTAGTGAAAGTAATTGATGTCAATCCATAAAACTTAGAACAATCACGAGATAAACATTTCAAAATTTCCGGATTTACTGCTGTGACAATCTGCTTATAGACAATATAGAGGCTCTATTCCCTGATATCTATGAAATATCAATACGCGACTCTTAACTCATTTACTAAAGAATATCCATAAAATTTGTTACATAATTACTTCAACATTTTAAGGGTGCATTACGCAATCACGTTAACTATTTAACGCTCAAAGACGACATCTTAATAACCGACGACATACTTCGCTACGCCCTCCTTTCCACACGCAATATTACAATATCGAAGAGTTATCGAAATCAACAACACGGTTACTACTTATCAGGTTATCATAAACCTCTACATAGTACGGAGTTTCCTTTCAATAAGACATAAACATCATCCAAAGGATTATCAAAATAATATGTACAGTGGATCTCCACGTAGAAAAATCTCTCTCCAATACAACACGAATAGAATTCGACAAATCAAAATGAATGTAAAGTTAGCTACTACTACAAAAGAATTTTTTAAAAACTGTTTTGCGACAATTTTGTCCCCGTTAACGCAAAGTTATCTCTCCTTGTTTTTCTATCCCAAATAATTGGCAATCCCGCGTTGCCTTACGATTATCTGGTAAGTTTGCAGGACAATTCCGCATTGTGACTTTATATAAAGGTAAGTGCTCATTATGCGGTTCCTCATGTCATTCATAACTGTGGAGTCTGTGACATTTTCGCATCTAGACTTTCTTATCATTTTGAGTGAGCGTTCGCGTGCCTCACCCCACCTTTCTATCTCAGAGTACTCGTAGTTTGACGAACCATTAATCATACTGGAACATCTTTCATCAAAATAATCTTGAGTGTTTAAGTCCACCCCTATCCTTCGGTCACCTGCATCGCTTCGGCATTGTAGCAACCCTATTTTCTTTCTTTTCTTAAATGTAGCCGTTAGGCCTTTAAAGGAAATCTTTCTCTTGTCGAATTTCGCGTCATTCTGACATATGTACATGTGTTTCACCTTTTTCCTCACGGTTACCCCGTCTGCCTTTTCGCGGTTGCTTTCTGGAGTTAAAGAGATCGAAACGACATCTATAACTTCTCTTTTAGAGTAACAAACTGATTCTAGCCTTTCCAGTTTATTTTGTGCAACATCTGGGTCGCCTCGATACAGAATTTCGTCTTCCAAATCTTTTGCTTTACTAGCGCCAAACGTCTTTAAAAATGCACGTCCGTTGTGCGCGTTTGTCGCTACGTCATTTTCTCCTGTCGGCTTGTCTTTGAACCTAACAACACTGTCAAAGTACGTCTGTGCTGGTGTGAAAATTGCTGCGTCTGTGTTCTCCAATTTTACCCCTGTGTCAGTTTCGAATTTTAGTCTCCCTTCCCTTCTTTCTCTGACATCTGGCATGCCCACCTTAGCATGGGGAATCCCCGCGCGTGTTTCTGCTGACTTCTCAGTAACGGTCACTGCGTCCGTTTTGCGAGACGCGATAGCCTCGGGGTATCGCGATTCAAATTCCACGATGGACGAAATATGAGAATGCCCATTCATACGCGCAAGTGTTAACGGCCCTATTGAATCTATGATGCCCGGGTTAAAAGTCACACCTATCAAGTGCGTGTCTCTGTCGTCTATAGTCACTGTCGCCCTATGAGCCGAATCGCTCACACTTTCTGTCGTTACTAAAGGTTCAGATTCTTGTGGTGAAGTCAACAAAGTTTTGTTTATGTCGAGCTGCGAAGTTGTCCTGTCACTGGGGAATGCAAACTGTCTCTCCTGTAACACTTGTTCTATTGGGTCAACCTCGTCTGTCTCACTTGGCTGAACTAACTCACTCTGTCTCTCTGTCAGACTGTCCAGAATTTTGCTAGGAGTTTCTGTCACCACTAGTTCATAGTACTTGTCAGATGTCCCTACCCCATCTGGAAAAATCACAACTTCACCTCCTTCCATTTCACCTTGTAAGGTCAAGACGTCAACCTTACTATGGTGCTCTACACGTCTTTCTTTACTGTCATGTTCTGAGTCAGTCTTACATAACGGCTCTACTATGTCCTCTTTATCCTGACGCTCTACATGAGGGGAAACTTCTCCTTTATTTAATAAAGCATCTCCTTCTTCGCGCTTACCTACCACGCGCCCTTCCAAAACTTCCTCGTGACCTACTTCTGTATCAACCGCCGTGTTAATACAAGTAGCCAAGACATCGTCCCTACCGCTAAGTCCATTAAGCGGTTTACATGCAGGCAATACGCAGTTCTCAGCTTCTGTTGCTTTAACCGGGTATATGTCTGCCCTACCCTGCACGTATTCTAACGTACACTCACTGTCCACGCCACTAGGTCCTTTAAGTGCGTTACACGTAGACAATACACAGCTAGCAGCCTCTATCGCTCCAGCCTCACATGTGTTTGTCCTTCCGTTCACCACATCAGCTGTCTGTACATACTCCAATGTACACACGCTGTTAGGTAAGAGAGAGGCCCTTTCCTTCGAGCTACTCCCCTCCTCTACACTCTGGGGCTCACCCACCCCCAAACTAGCTGCAACTAAACGGTCAACTTCCACATCTGTTACCGCTCTCTCTACCGCTGCGCGCTCAACGCCAAAACTGTCTGATACACTTGGTACACTACGGGTGCAATCACGTGCTAAATGGCCAGGCTTACTACAGTTAAAACACACTCTATTTTGAAATCTGTTCCTACCGCTTTGGGACTTGTACAATGGGCGGATCTGAACATCTCTTCTAACCTTTGTTTTGTTCTTTAGACTACTGTCTCTAAACTTCTCTTTATTCACGCATATGATCTCTTCTGTTTTAGATTCGCTACTTTCTTTGCAGTACTCGGCGGTGTTTGTCACAACGAATGCTTGTGTACTAATCTGTTGAGTACTGGCCGCGTTATGCATGTCTGTGAGTTGAGTACTAACTGCATCATTACATTTTTCCGATATCATATCAGTCTTAGTACACGCCTCCTGTTTGCTGACTATGTCAGTGCTTTGAACTGTCAGAGTGTCACTGGGTTTTAAAGTAACCGTCCCCAACTGTGTCTTCTTACTGACTATGTCAATTTTCTTAGCAAACTTATTTCTTCCCTTCTTAACACACTTGACTGCTTGATCAGTTATTTCGACTTCCTTCCACAGCCAGCCTAAGTCTAGATTTTCTTTTTCTAGATAATGTTTCCGTTCTTCTTTGTCTCTTATCTGGTCTAATATGTCCTGGGTTATATTTTCTGGCTCTAACTTTTCCAGTCTGTCACATTCTAGATCTTCCTCTCTCAACCGTTCAAGTTCTAAGGTTAAGTCTCGCACTTCAGAATATTCTCCCTCTATTTTCTTTTCTAGGTACTCCAAGTATCTAGGATATCTTACGGATTCTTTCTCTTCGTTTAGAGATGCTATATTTCTTATTCTAGACTTCATTCGTTCTTCCGCCATTCTTATATCACTGGCTATATACCGTTTTTTTCTCCTTCTCTCTCGCCATATGCCTTCCCATTTATCTATCATTGTTTCAATTATTTCCCTTCTCTTTAAACCGTATTCCCTGGCCTCTTTTCTCCATTCCCTGTTTAACTTAATGAGATTCATTTCGTCTTCAAATAAGGGGTCGGACATTTTTCCAAAAGGGGTTTTTAATTTCGAGAAATGAAAGGTATGTGTCACTGTTACAATATTGACTATACCAAACTATACCAAACAACCAAATACAATGAAACACTCTCGCTCACAAATGTAAAATTAGAAAAATGTTTTAAATCCTTCCAAGTATAAGTTTCTCTGTATCGATGTGACGTAATAATACACTACCCCACTAGTAGCGTACAAAACTCAATAGTACCCTTTCCAAAAGCGGTACTTTCCAAACGTGCCTATAATTTAAACCCTTGTTAAATATAGCGCCTACGTTTGCAATGGGCTATGCTACACTCTTATCCTCAAGCAGTGTGAACATCAATTCTATTTCCTTCATAGAACGCCCCTAAAATTTATATACTCTTCCTTTAGTATATAACCACAGAAATACTTTTAACGCATCACATCGATCACAGAAAAAAAATATGCTCAGCTATTCATAAGCAAATGGAACAATGCATTCGTTATCTTAACTATGCATGCACATTTCAAAGAAAAGTTATAGAAAATAGCGAGACATGAAAAGCATATCAAAATAGCAAATCATGGAAATAGAAAGTCATGAAATATCAAAATAGCGATTCATGAAAACATATCAAAATATTGCAAATGAAAATATAAAATAGGCATTGACAAGGAGTGCATAAAACGTGTTTCTATTCTTTTGGCTCTCTAGGTAATAACAAATTTTTTCTGCACAAATTTATCAACCCTTCTTCTGACTTTCTAACATTAACATTTAGGTCCCGCTATAAATTTTGCCTACTCTCCCTAGCGTTCATCCCGGACGACTGCTCCCACCATGTTGGTACCCCCCTAAATACGGGTATCTAGGACGGACAACAAGTTGAGGACGTCACTTCCGGTAACTCGTATTGAGCCCCCAGAGGAAACGATTCCTCACAAATAAGACAGACAGACAGATAAGACTCAAGACAGACTCAAGACAGACGTTAGACGGACGTGACGATAACAATTACAAAATCATACTAGACGAGAATGACAATAAATTTGACAACACTAATGAAAATTTAACAATAACTTTATGTAACAATAAAAGAAAATAGAATAAAGAAAATAACAACAAAAGAAGAACAGTTAACACTGTTGGCCAAAATAATTACAAAATATAAGTCCTATAACTAATTCAGGGAAGATACTAGCCCCTCTTAATGAAATGATTTTAGTGTCCGTTTTCCTTTCCCCAAATCGTTCCTTTTCCCGTATTTCAGTTCCAATACTCTATTATGCACTTCTGCTCAATGTTTATGTTTCTATACTTAGCTCAACAGCTGGACAAAGGTCAACACAGCGTTGAATCCCCGTGGCGCAAGCGTTCCCCGACGGCAGGCCCTTGAATAGTGGCTCCGTCCCTTTTCACTCTGCGTGAACAACAACCAGCAGAATACAGAATACGTCGTCTGCTCTCTGACCCGGATTTGGTCCTAGCTTCTGTTTGTAGATACTCTTTGTAGCTACTCTCTCTCTAGTTACTGTTTAAAGATTCTCTTCCTCTGATTACTGTTTCTCTTTGGTTCTGAAATGTAATTAAGGCAGTGTAAGTAACTGCTAATTACAGAATTAAAATATTTAGGTGCCAGGGCTATTACTTCCCTGAGTACATTGGCACTAATCTGAAAGAAAGGTTTAGTTAGAACACATAAATCACCCTCACACATCCTATTATTATATTTGCTAAGTTTTACAAAAAGTCAGCCACACATACCTTTCACGTTCCGAAACCGAATGAACCCAACGTCATCTGGTTGGAGTGCAGTACACTCAGGGATAGTCTTTCTGACTTAGAAATTTTCTCACTTCTAAAATGTTACCAGATGAAATCTCTGGGACTGCTCCTGCGTGTTTTAAAACTCGGTTTGTTCTGAGCTAGTGAAGAGAATTGCTTCGGCCCGGCTTATATAAAGGCTTTCCATTATTCCTGGTATTTCTTTGAAACTAACCCTTCCCCCTACTGTTATCTAAGAGTGGCCCTTTGATCCCCCGACCGCTTCCTGTATTCTGGCCTATAGCTCAGTGTGAATCTATCCCCTTCTCTATCAGCTAGCTACAAGTGACCCTTTTGATCCCTAACCGTTTCCTGTGCCCTAGCCCTGGGTGGTCAGGTCTTGTATAACTCTAACGTCCTGCTAATGTCTTGGAGTGGCTGGTCAGTCTTGTAATTAGTGTCTTGGTTAAGTGCCTTAAACGTATATTTTATGCTATGGTTCCTATACCTCTCATGTATCTACATTTTATTATTTTAATTTTTAAATGTTTATGAAGTGATGCCGGGCTAAGTTTTGCTTTCGCCTGACACTTGATTATAACAAATGTTTGGATTGCAGGATTACATTAGGACTGTAGGATTACGTTAGGGCTGCAGGTTTTACGTTAGGACTGTAGGATTAGGTTAGGACTGCAGGATTACGTTAGGGCTGCAGGTTTTACGTTAGGACTGTAGGATTAGGTTAGGACTGCAGGATTACATTAAACTTGATTATAACAAATGTTTGGATCGCAGGATTACGTTAGGACTGCAGGATTTACGTTAGGACTATAGGATTGCGTTAGGGTTGTAGGATTTACGTTAGGACTGTAGGATTATGTTAGGACTGCAGAAGTACGTTAGGACTGCAGGATTGCGTAAGGACTGTAAGTTTACATTAAGCACATGATGATAAGTAGTTTATATGCGTACGTTTAGGATACGCATGATTACAATAAGACTTCGGTGTTAAGGATCACGTTAAGGATGAAGATAAAAGTCTAAGCTCTAGTCAGGTATGATTATTGCAAGCCCTTCGATTGTAAAATTGTTCAGCATTACTTAACCAAGTCTTTGAACTGTATTATTAAGTTTTAAACTGTTATAATAAAACTTTGGACTATAAAATTGCAATAAGTGTGGCTTTAACAAGTTATTTTATCCTTGGTATAAATTAAATTGAGTTATAGCAAATTTTTAATCTGTAGGATTCAGAAAAGCTTGATGATAGCAATTTTTAATCTGTAGGATTCAGAAGATCTTGACTATAACAATCTTTAATCTGTAGGATTCAGAAGATCTTGACTATAACAATCTTTAATCTGTAGGATTCAGAAGATCTTGACTATAACAATCTTTAATCTGTAGGATTCAGAAGAGCTTGATTATAACAAGTCTTTAATATGTAGGATTCGGTGAAGCATGATTATAAGAAGTCGTTAAGCTATAGGATTGCATTAAGTGTGATTAAAACAAATTATTTCATCCCTAAAATATGTTAAGCTGAGTTATAACAAGTCTTTAATCTGAAGTATCCAAAAAAGCACGATTAGAACAAATCTTTGATATGCAGAATTAGGATGAACATTATTTATCGAAGAATTTCATGTTAGATTTAATTAAGCACGTTTATATAATGTATATGGTCTGAAGATTGCGCTTAGCATGATTATAAATAGTTATTTTAATCTCTAGGATTAAGTTAAACATGATTAATAATACGTTTTTGGACAGTAGGATTAAGCATGAAAATGATAAATCTTTGGTCTGTATGATTAATTTAAGCATGATTTTATTGCGGGGAGCGAAACTTTTGTCAATGAAGTAAGAAACATAAAACATTTATTTTGCAATGATGAACTTAAGCAATCAATAAAATTCCTGAAATACTTTGCAAATAAGACTGCAAGGAATTTCATAGGAATTAGTTAATTAAATATTTCATCGAAATTAATAATAAAGCTAGTAATGTATATGTTTAAGAAAGATGCTGTTTGAATGTCTGGCATTTCAGAACAGTCGCTCAATATCAGGTCTCATTATTCTTTAGTTCAATATTTATTTATGTGTTGGAACTTTAGATTCATCTTAAGCAGCCGTTGAGAGAATTGACAGATGTTGAGGGGTTTTCCCAAAAAACGACGCCTCCACATTGTTTGCAGTTTGGAATGATTACAATATCATAAATGATGCCGATATTGACAAATTACGTATAAATTGATGTTGTAATAAAATAGTTAATGATGTCATCACCTATAAAATTCAGTAAAAGTTTCAAAGTGATGACTAGTTTTCAAGTTAGTAACTGCTCAATTAAACTTTTAATTTTGAACTGACACACTCGAGTACACGCATATATACACGCGCGCGTGTACACACGCATACACACCCACAGACACACACCACACAGACACAAACCACGCACACACATACACACACACACACACACACACACACACACACACTCCACGCCCATGCACATACACATGCAAACACACACATACACACACACACACACACACACACAAATACAAACGAACAATAATCAGCAACACTTTTCCTCTTACCACACGCATCTCTGCGACAGTGCCTTGCAGTGTGTACACGTCACTGTATTTCTGGAAGTCTTCGATCGCCATGCGGCCAAGAACGACGTGCTGCCTCATAATCTGTTGAGAGCGTTCTATCTGTTGCAGCATTTTTTCGTACTGGAAATACATCGAGAGCATATAGAAATTGTACAGTTCCAAGACACAATTGACGGCACCAAGACACAACTGACAACATCAAAATACAACTGACATCTCCAACGCATATTTGCAATCATCAAGAGACAGTTGATATCGCTAAGACACAATTGTAAGCACCAAGACACAACTGTAAGAACCAAGACACAATTGTAAGCACTCAGACATAATTGTAAGCGTCAAGACACAATTGTAAGCACCAAGACACAATTGTAACCGCCGAGACACAATTGTAACCACTAGTAAAGAGGAATTAAACTGAACAGCAACACTGATCTGTCAGACTGATAAATAAATTAAGTCAGGTTATATTAATTATATAGTTACCTGCTAGAGGCTCGTTGACAGAAGTTCAAAAGTCCTATTTTTAGGAAGTGATTTATCAACATCTTTGAATGCAACGCCCCAACCTTCTATTTAATTTTGTTTTAATTTTTACATGATTTTTTTTTTTGTTGTGTTGTTGATAACTCATAAGGAATTCGTCATATCACAACCACATCTATGTGTTATTTACACTCTAATTAGCATAGTGGCGTTTATAAATTGTCGTCTGCTCTTTTATGCAAGCTGGCTGTCCCCGTATCTCTTACAGACCCTCTAGTGATAACTCTGGAGATTGATGAATGATGGTGATAATGATGACTGCTGAAGGTGGTGGTCGTAATAATGGCGGGGTAAGTGGAAGGGTGATATGAAGGTGGATATCAAGGCAGAAGGGGTAATAATGATGATAATGATGATGATGACAACGACCTTGAGATATGTAAAGGGTGGGAAGTTGGGACAACGATAGGTGTTTGTAAATAATAGTGATGGTAATGAGGCTTGGTAAGCTGTGGTAGTAACAGTGGTGGTTGTGGGGTGTAGTGGCATTGACAATGATGATGAGTAAGAAGACGATCAAAATGATGGTGGTGACAACGGCGACTATGGTGGTGGTGGTGGTGGTGGTGGTGGTAAATAAAAAATTTCATTGTAATTCAGTTTGATAGTTTTACAAACATGTTTATGATACTTTCTTTCTGTTAGAATTCAATTTACTAACTAAACATGTTACACTTCCTTAAGCAGCAATCCTAAATTATCAAGACTCTAATAGTGCATGCATTAGGTCAAACAGCTGAACTCAAGACTCTAGAAAACAAATCTTAATTATCATTTGATATTTTTTGTTCTTGTTGATAACTCACGGGAAACTGTGAGCTGGCTTTTCTGAAGGCGCGGTTGATGGGAACGAAAACTGTGAACGGACCGTGTTCACTAAACGGCTTTTGGTATATTGTTTGTAAAAGATCCAGGGCCATATTCAACTGACCTCTTTGAGTCGGATGCTTTCTGTTCAATTCTTCCAGCGTCTGATAAACATATACACACGAACATTAAAAAGACACAATGATGAATTAATTTAGCAAAATCTTTGCTGTTTTTAAAAATTATATATTTAAGAATATTTTATTCAGAACGAAACTCTTTTAATTATGTATTCCTGTACTGATTTTTCCCCATCATTTATGTATACATATGTTAATAATCGTATATATTTATTCTTACACTATGCACTGAATAATGAACACGTCATTACATATGCTTGTTATCGGTTGATTCCCCCTCCCTCCCCCAAGATTGGGAGAAGTTATTTGTTGGACGTCTGTACGTTGTATCCGGACTGAAGCACACTGACAACAACCGAAATCATAACTTATTCCTTAAACATCTTTAATATCCTTAGCTTTGATTAAATAAACATTTGTGTGAAAATACTTGTAGTTTACACGACATCAAAAGCAGCATAGGTGTTCCACAGTTATCATATATTGAAAAAATAAAGCATTTCTGTAATAATTATCTGTTTTTAATGAAACTGTCTCCCACTAATAGCATCCATTGTTTACCGCTGTCTCTCACTCACCTCAATGATGTTCCCATAGCACGTGCTGCCATCGCCAACGTAACCCTTCATGCACGTGCACCTTCACAGAAAAGATCAGACAAAATATTCTTGTGCTGGTCTGTCAGAGCTCAGTACAGACTTAGACAGACAAAATATTCTTGTGCTGGTCTATCAGAGCTCAGTACAGACTTAGACAGATAAAGTGTTCTTATGCTGCTCTGTCAGAGCTCAGTACAGACTTAGACTGACAAAGTGTTCTTGTGCTGCTCTGTCAGAGTTCAGTACAGACTTAGACAGACAAAGTGTTCTTGTGCGGCTCTGTCAGAGTTCAGTACAGTCTTAGACGGACAAAACGTTAGGGTTAGAGATTAGAGAGCAAATAACAAATAATTAGACAGACAAAATTTTCTTGTAGTAGCTAATCAGAACACAAACATCCATAACACAACAACTCAGACAGACAAAATGTTCTGATCACAGCACAAACACACATAACACAACAACTCAGACAAACAAAATATTCTTGTTATAGCTGATCACAGCACAATCACCCATAACACAGCAACTCAAACAGACAAAATGGTCTTCTTATGGTCGATCAGAGCACAAAAACCCGTAACACAACTACTCATACAGACAAAATATTCATGTTGCAGACGGTCAGAGAGAATAACCGTCAAAGAACAAACAGAAGTGTTGCGACAAATAGCATGTTATTGGTCTGGTCGGTCCAAGAAAAAACAGAAATACTTACACAAAATGTTCTTGTTCTGACCGATCAAAGAACAAACAGAAGTACTTAGACAAAATGTTTAGAGGAGAAATGCAATAAATTCGTCTATACAAAATATTCATAATGTAGTCAATATCAGAAGACCAAAACAAATGCTTTGACTACAAAATGTTTTCTGCTCGTCAAAATTTAAAAGCAAATAATTAACTAATAACAGGTTTCCATTGTTGTCAGTCAGAATACAAAACTCACAGGTCTACATTAAAAAGCATAGGTCGCACTGGCGTAAGACCACAAAGTGAAATAGGGCATATTTAAAAGAAACAGGACGGAGAGTTTTCGATGCACAAATACATTTTTTAAAAAACATCTACTTGTTAAGTAACAGCTAGACATCAGTAGCCCGGATAACAATGATTCAGGACCCTGAAGATTACCTTATCTCGTTAGGGGCTACCGTCACGCATGTTGCTTTGGCGTGACAGTGTGCGCGGTGACAAATGTCTATCAGAGAGCATCTGGTGCCGTCTGCAAGGTTCTCATAGCCAGCCAGACAGTCACAGTAACTCTGAAATAAAAATCTTTGACTTTGTGCATGCCCTATAAACACAAGGATGAGTCACGTCTATTTAAAGCGTCTATCTGTGAATCTTTATCAACCTTGACTTTTTAACACTTTACATCTTAGTAATTATAGCTTGTTGTGTGTATTTTCAGCCAGACTTTGGATAACCATGTAGAAAAAAACACATACACCTGTGACGATAATCTGTATATGTGCTGTTGGTGGTATCGGAACGACATGCTTAAAACATTCACACAGCACCTAAAACTGAAGCCATTTATGGCATGTAAAAACAACTCAAAACGATTTTTCTGAGATCTTACCAAATCAACGATAAACAATATCTGTTTATACGTTCTAGTTAATACTTGTATAAGCACTAGACACTAGTTCTAGTAATGTAGGTTATATCTAGACTTTGCTGTCTGGTGTGTACTAAATAGTTCTAGTAATGTACGTTTTAGCTAGAAATTGTTGTAGCTTTGCTTGTAGTGGTTATTGCATTAGTTAATACTTAAAACAATATCCCAATGATATTTTGCACATAAATTAATCGGTCTATCGGTAAATTCATTTTTTTAAAATTTCGAATGAGAATACGACGGTTTCATCCTGTGAAAATTTAAGAAAACGAGAGTAGCATTCACACACACACACACACACACACACACACAGATGGGGTGAGGTCCTATGTATATAGCTTAGTGCAATTGCACTTTCATTCTGCTGTTTTTTTGATTGCACTATTCTAAACCAAAGTTTACCGCTTTAACTACACACTCCTCTCAAATGTAGACCTTACAGAATTGGGCGCATTGTTGATGCAAATCGTGGTGGTGTTGTCGCAACCGCCATTGGCGTTCTGGCACGGATCAATGGGACGGCACATATAACCGTCACCTTCGTAGCCAGGTTGACAGCGACACTGGAAGGTACCCGGACCCGTTGGAATGCAGTTGGCGTACTCGCCACACAGCGAAGCTGACCGGCATCTGTCGATTGCTAGATAGATCAAGTGGACATTTGTGTAAAGTGTAATGGACGATGACATAATAAAGCTTTGAAATTATGATGTATTAATGCTTTGAAATTGTGACGTAATAATGCTTTGAAATTATGGCATATTAATGCTTTGAAATTATGGCATATTAATGCTTTGAAATTATGGCATATTAATGCGGTGAAATTATGGCATATTAATGCTTTGAAATTATGGCATATTAATGCGGTGAAATTATGGCATATTAATGCGGTGAAATTATGACGTATTAATGCTTTGAAATTATGACGTAATATTGCTTTGAAATTATGACGTAATTATGCTTTGGCTAGTTTCTTTCTTTGATTCGTTCTTTTATTGTTTATCGTTAGATCTTTCATTCATTCTTTCTTTTGTCTGGCTATTCTTGCATTCTTTCTTTCTATTGTTAGTTCTTTTTCTGCTTTCTGTTGTTTCGTTCCATTATTCTTATATTCATCCTTTCATTCATTCAATCAATCATTCTTTCTTTCGTATAGTCCTTCGTTTTTCCATTCACATTTTTTCCATTCCTTCGCCTTATAATTCTTTCGTTCGTTCGTTATTTCGTTTTTTTTATGTTCGTCCATTCATTCTTTCGATCATCATTTGTTCTTTTTCCATCTTTTTAAAAATTGTATCCTATTTACTTCCATTGTAATTGTTTACTCTGTCCTTCCTTTTGTTATTTCTTTCTTCCTTTAACTCTTTTGTTTCTTTCTTTATTTTTCTTGCAAATACTCTTTTTTCCTTGCTGCTTAGTAGATGCATTGTACAATAGTACTTCAACGTACTTAAAAAAATAAACAATTAAATTTGCTGGGAATCATAATCAGAAACTAATTTAGTCAACTTTTTTTCCCTTCGACTGGTAGACAGACAGATAGATAGACAGAAAGACTGGCAGACAGACTGATAGATAGACTGTAGACAGACAAAATGAGAGACAGGCAGACCTGTAGACAGACAGAATGATAAACAGTGAGATAAAAACAATCATTAAGCGTTTTGGGGGTTATCGTGTTATGTCTTTGTGTTTCGTGTGAAAAAACATAACAGTAACAGGATTCAGTATGAAATGTCCATTTAATAAACATACCAGGACATTGAAAAAACATTATCTTACTTTGACAAATTATCTTACCTTGGCAAATTGTCTCATTTAGCCCTGGCATCTTCTCATATCCATTCTGACAAACGCACTGTGCCTTGTCATCAATTTCTTCACAAATGGAATTGTTTGAGCACGCCAAAATGTCACAAATATTTATTTCTGGAAACACAAATCGAACTTTACTGAACGAAACCGTCTATGAGGTCATCACTCAATCAAAATAATTTAGAGGTCGTTGTGTGACCGAGGTGATATATCTGTTAAGTGTTAAAATGTTCATTCCCTTCAGACTCAATCTTAAAAACCTATTAAATGTGCTGTTTATGTTCTGTTTTATAGCGTGACATTTAGATGTCTCCACTAAGATATTTGTAACAAACAAGACAATTTTCTTTAAGAAAAAGCCCTCTGCTCCCTACGGAATTTAAGAGACCAAAAGGCTAATTACACACAAATAGAGATATCGGGGGGGGGGGGGTATATGACAGAGACAGAAAGAGATGGGGAGGGAGTAAAAAGAAGGGAATTAAGAAAGGGAGAAAGGAAAGAAAGCAGTAGAGAGATTGAGTGAGGAAGAGAGAGACGGAGAGCGAGAGAGTGAGAGAGTGAGTGAATCTGAAAGGAATAGAGAGGGTGAGCTGAGAAAAGGAAGGAAGAGAGAAAATAAAAGCGATGGAGGAAAAGATAGAAAGTAAAAAGGGGTCAAGGAAAGCAAAGATTAGGGAGGGGAGACAATGAAAGGAGAAAAATAGCTGAAGGACTAAAATAAGAAGAAACGTACTTGTAGATAAGAAGATATACAAAAACAGACTCATGTCTACTTTACAACACTCTCCTATACAGAGGATATACAAAAACAGACTCATGTCTACTTTACAACACTCTCTTACACAGAGGATTTGCAAAAACAGTCTCGTGTCTACTTTACAACACTCTCCTAAAAGAGGATTTGCGAAAAAATACTCATGTCTACTTTACAACACTCTTATACACAGAGGATTTGGAAAAGCACTCATGTCTACTTTATACCACTCTCTTACACAGAGGATTTGCAAAAACAGTCTCATGTCTACTTTACAACACTCCTACACAGAGGATATACAAAGGTATTGTTACAGAACTAGCTTGAAATGCAACAGTGACAATTAAAATGTATAAAGTGTACAAATGTTGGATGCTAACTGTCAGAGCAAAGAGGTCCGCTGTATCCAGGGAAACACTGCAGGCAGGCGCCGCTTCCCGATGGTCCACTGTCACAGGTACCGTTAACACAACGACACTCTGAAGCAAAAGTTAGCTCCCTTTAATAAACAATGTCTTGCAGTGCTGTACACTTGGTATGCATGAGGGAATGTCGTCATTTACGATTCGAGTTTTCTGTTTTTCGGTTTGATTGTTTGTTTGTTAGTTTAAGAACGTCAAAGATACACAGAATGTCAATGATAAAAGTAAATGCTATTTTACTTTTAAAAATACTATGTAATTCTTCTGAAAATAAAACATAATTATAGACATATATAGAAGTTATTCAGTCTATACAAAATACATTTTTGTATACAAGTGTATAGTATAATATTTATAAAGAAGTTACTCATTCTATGCAAAACGCATTGATATAAAACACAAAGTGTATAGTTTAAAACTTATCAAGAAGTTATACCAGTATATAGAACACATTACTGTAGAACAAAAAGTAATTAGTTTCAAACATGTAAAGAAATTATACCGCCTGTATATAGAACACATTACTATGGAGTATAGAACGCAAAATAATTAGTTGCATACATATAAAGTAGGCATACAGCCTACAGAGAAGCAGGAAAAAAACGCATGTAGGATGTTTGTTCCCGTATAACAAATAATTGTATCCTGTATGTGTGTGTGTGTGTGTGTGTGTGTGTTTGTTTGTGTGTGAGTGTGTGTGTGTGTGTCTGTGTGTGTGTCTGTGTGTGTGAGAGAGAGAGAGTGTGTGAGAGTGTGTGTGTGTGTGTGTGTGTGTGTGTGTGTGTGTGCGGTGCATAACAGGGATGTATGCATAGTTGTGTATAAATCATTAAGATAACATTTGTATTCATCCACTGGCTGAGGGAACTAAGTACATTAGTACCTAACTACATCTCAAGTAAATCAACAGGGTGTTAGAGAGTAATGTGCGCGGCGATTTTCAATCTTTATCTCTGTCTCTACATTTCTCCCTATTTCTGCATCTCTATTTCAACGTCTCTCTATCTTCATGTCTATGTGTCTCTACATTTCTCCCTATTTCTACATCTCTATTTCCACGTCTCTCTATCTTCATGTCTATCTGTCTCTACAATTATGTCCACATGTCTATTTATGTCTGCATATCTCTATCAATCTGACTCTAACCCTACATCTCTCTGTGTCTCCTATATCTACTGCCTAATTGATTGTATGTATAAGTAATTAGTTTTGGTAGCAAACTAAAACAGCCGCCATTTCCGCATGCACAGGAAAGATATTAGAGGGAAAGTTACTTGTGACAAATGCAAATATCTGTAAATATATATATACACCCCCTCCCGTTCGTCTGTCCTGCAAAAGACAGAATCTAACATATTTTACTATTTTAGCAAAAAGCAAAGGCAACAACGTCAACAACTGTGACAGAGTCAAGATAAAATCATGTTTGAACTCTTAAACCATTTTTTCTATTTTTCTAATCTGTTATTTTGGAACCAGTTCTTTGTTAGAGCAAGTAACCGTCATGCTCTAGTATTTCAATTCATTAGCATTGGAAACTTCGCAAGACGCATGACGCAATAATCTTGTGTTCTAAAGTTACGTCATGACTCACGTCAGTAATCAGTGATCGAGATCTACCCATATCCATTCTAGCGGACATTCTCTTGGCTGTCTTTTGAGCTGGCGGTCCCCGTTAGAGAATCAGTCAAGGTCGCGCTACCCTTTAGCGGTACACAACGGATAGAGTCCGTTACTCTCCTCACGCATCTTCAGTCTATCAATCAACGTATCGGTGTGGATCGTGAGAGAGAAAGGCAGAAAACCCGCCGGTTACATTGATTTCTTAGAATATTTTTTTGTATTTGTATTTTAAGCTATCTTTGTGAGAATTTATGAATATAATTTATTGCAGAATTGTATTGTGGCAATCTCCTCCAAACACGTGATTTGACAAAAGTGTAGCTAAGTCAGAAATGTTGTGTACTATAAATTAAAATTGTTACCTGGAAAACCCTTTTAATTTATAAAGTAAAAAACTTATGTTTATCACAGAACGCTCATGCACGTTTGTGAATTTCTATCGGCAATTTAAATTCATTTTTGTGTATATTATTTCATTGTTAATTGTAAAGCGCACATGTGTGATTTTTAAATTGTAACTTGATTCTTCCTTATGTGAATTCCATTGTGGAATGTAGATGTTTTGGAATTCATATGTTCATGTGACGTTAATAGTAAAACGCACATGTGGACTATTTGTATCTTTAATTATAAATATTAAAACTATTGTAAAGAAAATAAGGTCGAGGAATAAGCTATGCTATTGTTCAAACCACGTGCGTGGATTGCTAAACTGTAAGCAATCGCTCATAGGAATTTATTCATTTCCAGAGCGGGTTCAAGTTCTGATTCCTTATGCTTGAAGGTTGTTCCAAACTGTGTGGGCGACTGGCATAATCCGAACTGATGAGACGTTGTTTACTAAGTTAGCTGTGAGTCCAGGACCAACCGAATTGTGTGGACCACGGGTTGCATAATGATGCTATATAGAAAGAGATAAGAGATAAGTCTAAGACTCTTGAACTCAATAATCCTATCAGAATCTGTGAAGAATCCAATTGACTTTTAAACGCACTTAATAAGCATAGTCTTAGGAGACTTGATGTCGTCTCTTTGATTCATTTGCTTGTTATTTGTTAACTTTATTAAATTCTTTTTTTTATCCTGTTTAAACAATACTTGTAGTTAGTTTCTTATGCAATAGACCTAATAGGATTGGGGGGGGGGGCGAATGAGTCACGAAAGGAAAGATTGAATGCATATTTAACTTTTAACGTTCCAATCCGTGATTTGTACGCAAGTTTGCCTGTCTGTAAATTTATCTGGCTTAAACTACGAGTTGTAAATTTTATGGGGACTGAAGGGTAAATTTGAGCAACCAGTCTGTTTCAGGATAAGGGAACGGATTTAATCAATTTAAATTCTAAATATTCTGAAGCAGGGTCTTTAAATAAATACTGGACACGTAACAGCAACAAAGCCCAGAATTTGAAAACACGGCGTACGGCGGTTACCTTCAGAGCAGTTAGGTCCAAACATTGAACTGTTCTTGCACAGCTCACAGACTAGTCCAGAAAAGTCATCCTGGAAAAAATGAAATAAAAATGGCTATCACTAACCAATCCAGAAAAATTATCCAAAACAATAATTAAAAAAACAACTCATAACACTAAATTCAGAAAAGTCATCTTAAAGCAAGGACACAAAAACACATACCACTAACTAGTCTAGAAAGGCATCTTAAAGGTTACAATACCATTAACTAGTCCAGAAAGTCATCTTAAAGTAGTGACATAATGAATTTAACTAGTCCAGAAAAGTCATCTTGAAGCAATGACACAATATCATTAACTAGTCCAGAAAAGACATCTTAAAGTAATGACATAAAATCACATATCACTAACCAGTCCAGTAAAATCATTATAAAACAAAGAAATAAAATCACATGTCATTAACCAATCTAGTACAGTCATCGTAAAACAATGAAATAAAAATCACACATCATTAACCAATCCAGTACAGCCATCCTAAAAAATGAAAGAAAATTCATATATCACTAATTAGTCTAGTATAGTCACCCTAAACAATGAAACAGAAATTATATCTCTCGTAAGCTCTGAAAAGTCATATTATATTTTGCCATACAAGTATATCACGAACTGGTCTCGGAAAGACTTTTCTACGTGATCACAAAGCTTAACGACAAAGTGTCACAAGCTAATCCCGTAAAGCCTTCCTAAAGTAATTAATTTAAACAATGTCCTATTAAAAACAGTCTCAGGTTTTTTGTCTTATTATATTTGACCCTTGGTTATATCTGAGTTAAAATTAGAATTTTCCATGTATCCGCGGCGTTTGACCTCATTAATGCAGACAGAGAGGTGTTTCTAAAATTTACCAGAACTTTTACCGAAGTTTTTTGGACGTTTTGTAGGACTCCCCAGAAAAAAGACACATTTCTAGAACTAATGAAGAACTTAATCATTTTTTTAATCTCATTAGTTTTCTGGTTATTCCAGCATTACTTCACTCTTCATTAGCATCTGGTAGTTTTAAATGATAGTGAAGGGTTTTTGGTTTGTTATAATGTAATGTAAGGTCACTATTGGTATAATTTTTAATACGAAAATAGAATAGAATATAAAATGCATCCGATGATATACACAAAATACCGCACAGAACAAACTTGATGTAGGCCATTAAGACTAACACAGAACAAACTTGATGCAGGCCATTAAGACTAACAGAACAAACTTGATGCAGGCCATTAAGACTAACACAGAACAAACTTGATGCAGGCCATTAAGACTAACACAGAACAGCGCGCTAACCGAAACACATTACAAAATATGGATGGATACAGCGAACAAATTTGAAGTAGGCCTGAAACACACAGAAAATACATCTAGACAGTCCTGAAACACTACATGGAAAATGCGTCTAGACAGACCTGAAATAAGAGAATGCACTTCAAAACAAGCTCAAACATTGCACAGAACGTGCGTGAGGAGAGCCAGAAACATTACACCAAACAGAATCTCTTGAAAGTACACTAGAAAAATGCATAAGACACACTTGAAGGTAGGCCAGAAACACTGCACGAACATATGTGAAGGTTACGCCAGTCATTGCAAACAGAATGCACTAGGGGATGGGGGAGCCAGGAACACTACAAGAATACAATTGCTATCTAAACACTGTAAAGATCTGAAATACTATAGAGAACACACAAATAGAGACGTGGACTAGATGCTGAACTCATGAAGTGGATGTTCCATGGGCTCTATCCACGAGATCGAGTTCTTTGATAAAACCCCTTTTCTTTAATTCGGAATTATCCAGCTCAAAAACCTTTTAAAGCTAACAGAAAATTAATAATATCATTATAGTATGATATTGTTATAGAGCTAACAGCAAATTGATAATATCATTATAGTATGATAGTGTTATAGAGCTAACAACAAATTTATAATATCATTATAGTATGATAGTGTTATAGAGCTAACAACAAATTGATAATAGTATTATAATGCGAAACGCATCACTAGATTTTGGTGAAGTTTCAGTTTAGGACAATAATTTACTCTTATTTCTAATTTTAATTTTCAACAACAGTCAATAAATATTTCGAAAATTCAGTTCAAGGCAAATGTAACAAAATTTTCTTGTTACTAACTATATCCATTATCTATAAATGCATACTTTTAATTATGTTGTAATTTAATTCGCAAACTGTAAAATGACAGGTACTTGGGTTTAATGACGAAATAATGCAACAACAAGAAAAGGGCTACTTTTCACTCGTCCTCGATGTCAGCAGCTTGTCGATATCACCGGAAATAATTATTCTTCTTGCTCCGTACTGGCTTGCCCAGTGGGAAAACAACTCATTTTCCAATCTATTTATAGATCTCTAGTCTAATATAGTTCCGTTTCGTCGTTCTTTAAGTCATGTTATAACGCTGACGCAAACATATCCTTCAAGGTCAGTAAAAGGGCACAGTTTGATGGTGGGTTTCTTCGTGTTTGTTCTGAGATAGTTTACACCATGTTACTTTGCCAAACGCTTAGTTTCCGGTCTTTATCAGTCTGTTTTTCCACATAATGCTTGGTCCTTGGGGTTACGTGTCAAGCTAAACTTAGGAGTTCTCAATATCCGGCTTCACTTATGTTGATCTTAGATGTCATCAAAAGCTAGCGAGAGAAGAAGGAAGCCCTTCGTTAGCTCTATAAGTAGAGGTTGTTACGTGGTTTTTGTTAGCTCTCATAGACTTCGGTCAAATGCCAGAGAAATCTACAATAAAATAGCAATGCCAAACTCCGCTATTAGCTGGGAAATTCAAATTTTCACTGGAATTCACCACCAAAGATCAACAATAAGATGAAATCAGAGACGCATAATTAATTACAAACTATAGTAATATAAGAGAAGATGTATTATTAATCACACTAAGACAAATGTCAACATTCAACACTTTATTCAGCTAAACATTGATTTTTTGTATCACCATTTTAGTATGTGACGTAATATTTAGAGGTACTCGGTAGATTGTAAATCTAATTCAGATAGAACTGAAACAATAAGAAAAGCAAAATATGTCCGAATTAAAAGTTTAGAGGTTTTAGTACACCATAAAATTACATATAATACATATGACAATTTCATTTGGATAGCCTATACGGTAACGGCGACTTGTTTAAAAATGAGAAATTCCATAAATATATCCCAGAATCCCAGAAATATTTTCACTAAAAGAGATTGGCTAACGTTCATTTGAAAGCTTTAAAGCCCATAATTCCTGTACAAGTTTTCAAGTTTTATTTTCTGGAAACATCCATCAATAAGCTGCATTATCAACAACTTTATCAATAGCCATCTTATATTGTTACTTTGTTTTTGTTGGACACTGCATTAGTTTACTAGCGTCCATAATAAAGGACTAAGTTTATCTCATGAATTTCTGCTCTTAAAGACTAAGTTTATCTCATGAATTTCTGCTCTTAAAGACTAAGTAAACAGGAATCCACTTCAGTCACACATACTTAAGAAAACCAGATATTTCAGTAATGGCAACATTTCTAAATGTCCTGGTGAAGTATAATTAGACAGCAACCTTCATAAATATTTTTATTTTAAAAGCGGAATAGTAACCAAAGCTTCCGATCATGGTCGAAATTGCCATATGACGAAACAAAAGGGCTGAAATGCATTGAGCTAGAATCCAGTCAAGGCTGTTTCTTTGTTCTCCATGCAGGTGCAAAGCTCGGTTTCCTTCTGTCAAGTGTCCGACCTTCAGTACGTAAGAGTGGCATTTTTAGCCCTTTGTGTCGTCATCATGCTCGTTTGTGTACGTTGGTAATGCAGAAAATCTTGCCTTTCATTTTTGTAATCGCGTATATTGCAATATCCACTCGGAATATGACTTTGAAATTGTATATACATGATCAGAACACCTAAATCTATTGCTTGACCTAGATTGCGGGGTTGACCTAAGTTCCTTTTCACTCGGTTTTTACTATGAATTTTCTGTCCAACAGTAACATTTTAACACAGGAAATCTACGTAATGCAATAACTGGTGTTGAATATATAAATAGAAGGAAATCAATGTATTTTAAAATCGTCAAGATATTAAAATAAAACAAAAGAAAACAGTAAGATAAATAAGAAAAAGATGAACAGTATAAAAATGAACAAGCAGATCAAAAATGCCAAGAATAAGAACAAAAATAGAAAAGCAAAATTAACAATACTAAGAACACAAAAAAATTAGCGTGAAACGAAAGGGACAAAAATATTAAAAATTAACAAGAACAAAACCTGCATGAAGCAAGAGGGACAAAAATATCAAAATGAACAAGAACAAAATTAGCGTGAAACGAATGGGACAAAAATATCAAAATGAACAAGAATAAAATTAGCGTGAAAAGAATGGGACAAAAATATCAAAATGAACAAGAATAAAATTAGCGTGAAAAGAATGGGACAAAAATATCAAAATGAACAAGAACAAAATTAGCGTGAAAAGAATGGGACAAAAATATCTAAATGAACAAGAACAAGAGCTAAAAGAATAAGAGCAATAAAATAAAACAAAAACAAAAGCTTTAAAAAAAAAAAAGAATAAGATTAAGATTAACAAAACCAAGATAAGATAAGCAAGAAGAATAAGAGTAAGAAAGCAAAATAATATGAACAATAATAAAACCAAAAAGGGCTGGTAACTCATCAACCTCCCTCAGGGTTACGTCATTAGTCAGATAGATAGATAGCCTATGCACATATGCGTACTGAGGCCTGCGTGTGTCTGCGTGCGTGTCTGTATGGTGGTTCTGTTTTCAAGTGTCCGCACTATTGCTATATTATGTCGCCAGCTGTGTAATTAATGTTCAGTTTGTCCTGCTGGTCAGCCTTGAAAACGGTGAAAGTCCAGGTTACCGTTAGAAGACGAGACAAATATGTAGCAGAGAAAAAATGCTCCATGTAGAAAGACCTATGGTCATGCTTACTTTCGCCCAAGCCATGCCGCCAACTTGTCGCTTCAAACTGGCACTCTGACTCGTACATTGCAAATACTTTAAATATCACACGACCATCACGACCTCCACGACCACCACCATCCCCAGGCTGTTTCGGTAGAATATGTAAACGATTTGTCTCCGATTGCTACTAAGTGTTTAAATTGAATAAATAGTATGTGGAGATTAGGTCAAAATCTGGCAATTATATTTTTTTACTGTTTTCCTTTCACTAACATAAATTAAATCTATGTTGAAAATCCAACCGCTCACTCTTTATCTCTTTTCCCATCAAGACCGCCATTCTTATCAATGACATCAGTTAATGCATGCACCACCTTCATCTTGACTTTTGAGACTTACGTAGCATTGACAAGTGCCGTCTCCAGTCCGCCGGTCAGAACATGTTCCCTTCCCACTGCATATCATGTTGTTCAAACCCCTAGGGCACTCTGCAAACACCACATAATCTTAAACATATCATGTTACACTGCAAACACCACATAATCTTAAACATATCATGTTACACTGCAAACACCACATAATCTTAAACATATCATATTACTCTGCAAATACCACATAAACTTAAACAGATCATGCTCAAGTTCCTAAGGCACTCTGCAAACACCACAAACACAAACATATGTTGTTCAAGCCACTAGGACGCACTGCAAATACCACATAAACAAACATATCATGTAGTTCAGTCCCCTGAGGCACTCTGAAAACACCACACAAACTTAAACATTTCATGTAGTTCGGTCCCCTGAGGCCTACTGCAAACACCACACAAACTTAAAACATATCATGTAGTTCAGTCCCCTGAGGCACTCTGAAAACATCACATAGACTAAAATAAGTTATGTTGTTCAAGTCCCTAGGGTACACTGCAAACACCACATTAACTTAAACATATTATGTTGTTCAAGCCACTAGGGCACACTGCAAACACCACATAAGCTTAAATATATCATGCAGAATTTAAAACACCAGACTGGCTGTAAAGGCCAAAATGGGTTAAAGATGTGAAAGAGACTTAAAAAACAAGACAGATTTTAAAAAACCACACATTCTTAAAGACGTTAGAAAATTCAAGAACACCTGACTTTAAAAGCGCCAAATTGACTTTTAAAATCATGGGATTTTCGATGAAATATACAAACTTATGATTATCAAGCTGTATTTAATTTATAAATATTAATTTTGATTGAAGTTATTTCAAAGTAATTACTATGAAAATACCTTAAATTGTTAGTGCAGTTATAAAAAAAATAACAGTTTAAGATAAAGAAAATGCAATCCATGACGAGTGACAAAGTACTTGTGCTATTGGTTTTCTAAGATGCCACAATCCCAGAGACCTCTGAAAAATTTCTAAAAATGAGAACAAAGCAAAATGGTCGTAATTTCATGACACACTGTGGCGGAGTAAATTTGCATATCCCTATTTCTAAACTTAATTGTTACATAAATTGTTAAATTGTAAGGTGACCCGATCTTGGGCACTCCTTATGATGGTATTTTTTTTTTTGCGTCAGAGTTGGAATAAACAACTTGGGCTGAGAATATGAAAGAAATTGCTGATGCAAACCAAACTAGTTCCAACAGGATGAGTATTTTTTTCTGACTAATAGTCTCACACTTGTTCATAACAAACTCATCCAATGGGGATGGACCAAAAGTTTCTTTGATGAAGAAATACTATATTCTAATCACTATGAATTTGAACATAACTCGAGTCCGGTCATTAGCTTATGAGAAAGCACATTTTTTCCTTTTGCTTCAAGCAGCAGTGACTACTGTACTTGCTTGGTTGCATTGGTGTGTGAATCCAGCACTGTCGTCAACTTATCAGTAAATCGTGTTGCTTATAAGTTGTTTCCTGTGAATTCCATTCAAGAGCCTATACAGCAGAAATGGTGGCTTGAATTTGGTCTCGAGAATTCATGAAGATTATTTTGAATGTTCCTAGTGGTGTGCTGAGCACTACACATGTAAATTCGAGACATTCCTCCTGATGTACTTGATAGTACACGTGAATTTCAGGACAATTCTCTATGGTGTACTTTGTGAGCTCATCAAACATTCTGGAAAAGTTGTGTAACGTGCCTAGAAGGGACACGTGAGGCAGTCACCTAAATAAGAAAGACAGTGACTTGGTGTAAACCACGTGATTGTGAACATGTACCGGTGACAGCTGTCATCTTTAAAAAGGTTATGTGCATTTTACTTTCATTATTTCTCTGAAACTCTACTCTCATTTCTGTGATGATATCCATGAACTTGATTATATACGTATGTTAATTGACTGCTAATGTCTATGCTAAGAAAAACTGAATGATTGTCCAGTGCTACAAATATTGATGTGAAGTGATGTAAATGTCAAAGCTCTTTGATTAAATAAATATGTTGTATATTTGATTCTTACACATATTGACAACCTTATGCTGGAGAGACAGTAGGTGGATTGGGGGCTCGGTAAATATAGGTTAAAAGACGGATTGTCTTCTCCTTTGGTAAGAGGTTTTCCACCTACGGAAATGTGTGACGGTAAATGTTTGTCTTTAATGTTGTGGAAGTGAGAAAACGTTTACAGCACCCACATATCCGCCAAATGAGAGAGACGAGTTGTGTCTTCTGGAGAATTATTAATAACAAAAATTAAGATTCTCATCACTAAGATGGCGTTGGCGTCACACACCTTAAGCATTTTCAGGAGAAAACAAACGAAAGTAAAGCTGCGGTTGATTATTAATTTAATTGAAGATTTTTAATTATCATAAGTTTAAAATGTGATTAATTCAGTAACTTTAGATATCCCAACAGTGTAGAACGCAAGCTAAAAACTTCTGACATTTATAAATTTTAAATAATTCGATTTTATTTGGAGCTGAAAACCGCTGACATGATTTTTCTTAATAACATTATTTCAAGGGAAGTTTTATAACCAATTGTACGTCCAATAACAGTATATTACGATAATTTGTATAGGTGCAAAATACCCTGCCTGACAATTTGACCTACTTGCAAGAAAAATAACATTAATAAATACGTTCCTAAAACGGCTAAAATGTTCCTGTAACATTTTGCAGGAACATAGCGTAAATCAAGAGTACATTTCGAAAACAGCTTTAGATGCTAGCTATCTTAGCTAGTTATTTTTCTAATTGTGCTAGTTAGCTAGTAGTGCTAGTTAGCTTACTTGTTGTGCTAGTTAGCTAGTTATGCTAGTTATTTTCTAGTTGTGCTAGTTATCTTAGCTAGTTATGCTAGTTATTTTCTAGTTGTGCTAGTTATCTTAGCTAGTTATGCTAGTTATCTTTTTAATTCTTACTTCAGATTAATATTAGATTTCAGAGGTGAAAAATTTATAATTCATTCTACGATAAACTTTAAATGGTTAATTAGCTATAAGAATACAATTTACAACTAATGTTATTAATTAATGCAAATATTATTATTTGTATAATATTTTTCTTCTTCAAATGTTTTTAAGCCTAAATAAATAAAAGAAAGATTTACTTAAGATTCAATATTTTTTCTTTTCTCTTTTCTTTTCTCGTTTCTTCTCTGTTTCTTGTTTTTAAAGGGGTAAATTATTTTTAAAGTGTGTGTGTATATATATATATAAAAAAACAGCCCCCAAAAATCTACTTTTCCTGTCAATTAATTAACTATTTATGTAAATTATTGGGAAAGTGTTTCGTAACAAAATAATAAAAATAACGAATTGCAAGTTGTCATTTCACAATTTACAATTTTACTATTTACAAATGGAGAAAAAGGTAATTCTTAAAATATTTTAAATACAGTTAATAAAATTACGACTAGACGAGAAGGGGGGGGGGGGGTAAGCCATGCCATTGATCAAATGATTTAAAACTAACGAAAAGTATTAGTAAAGACTGCGTACCTTCGGAGATAAGCAAAAATTATTTCTTTAATACTAATCTCACCAATCTCACCAATCTCACCAATCTCACCAATCTCACCAATCTCACCAATCTCACCAATCTCACCAATCATCTCACCAATCTCACCAATCTCACTAATCTCACCAATCTCACCAATCTCACCAAAGACCGGAATATACGCCAAACGGAAATCACAAGAAAAGACCGTATCAGCAAAAAAAATTAAAAAAAGAACCCTACCTCTGCAACTGATTCCAAAAAATCCAGAACAGCATTCACTTTGGATTTCAGATCTCCTGCAGGTGGTGGCACAGAATTTGTTAATGCTGGGGTCAAAGTTTGCTCCTAGGGTTCCATCAGGCGGAACGCAGGTTGACGTTACTACAATTTCTGAGTCCTGTGGGCAGCTGAAATTCCTGGAGGATGCGTTGGTGTCGTAGGCCGAGTACGTGTCGTTGTCTGTTGAGTTAAAGTCATTAAATGTTGAGCTGAAGTCACTGTCTGTTGAGTTAAAGCTACTGTCTGTTGAGTTAAAGTCGATGTCGGTTGAATTAAAGTCACTGTCTGTTGAGTTAAAGTCACTGTCTGTTGAGTTGAAGACACTGTGTGTCGTGTTTCCGCTCAGATCACAAGGTACACACGCCGTTTCAAATTCCACTTCTATTGTTATGTTACAGAAACTGTCCGTCTGTGACGGAGTTGTAAACTCCGCAGCTGCAAAAAGGGTGGTTATTTCTTGTCCTTCCGACGGCTGCGCTATTGTAACAAACATCATGGTCAGGACGTGGAGACACGTGGAGACTCTCATTGTGGTTGAACTCATCACAGATATTTTACAGGCAAACGGTTTGTATTTTCAGAAAAAGAGAAAATGTTTTATTTCACAACGAAATTCGAAGAAGCTAATTTCAATCACAGTTTCTTGTTGCATCCCCTAAAGAGACAAGTAAAACGGAAGTGGCGCACAGCAAGGATGTACGGTCAAGTGGAAACGGCCACACTGCTGAACAGTCTATATGTAGATCGGTTCATAAACGTACCCTTTCAACAACAACAACAAAAAAAAAAAAAGAAAGAATGGAAATGAAATAGTCTTAGTCATTTCAACACAAAACTGAAGACGAAAAATAGCAGGTCGTGGTTTTGACTTTGTGCTATAGAATCTGAATGAACATCGGGCGCGAAAGAAAAATGGCGAAATTTTTTACGTATATATTTAACTTAGCATACCGCTTCAATATGATCGCATTGTAAAGGTCCGCCAAGAAACGTGTAAAGTGCAACAAATAACTCCTAATTATCGCAAGGCACCCTAGCACTTAGAAAAAGCTGGGAGGGAGGGAGGGAGGGAAGGAGGGACGCAAGGGGGGGGGGGAGGGAGACTAGGGGGAGATGGCTGGCCAATGAAAAGGAAGTAGCCATTCCTAGAGTAGCCGACACTCGAGATCTGAAGAGTGAAAGTCTCTCTGCGCCAGTTCTCGAATGACGTAAGTCACACGTCCCAAGCAGCGTCAGATTACACAAGTGTCACGTGATCAATTGGCTGTTGCAGACCTTCAGTCATTAGCTGCGTTTATCTTTAAGCTGCAGGTCAGAGACTTTCACTTGTTCTTTAAATGCGGTAAAGAAACGTGTGGTAGTGTGTGGTAGTAAGCACTCCTGAAAGAGGGCTGTTACGTAAATCAGTGTTCATCTCCTCCGGGTGCGAAAAACTAAAAACTAAAAACTACACAGAAAACAACGCTGGAAGAAGACACTTTGTTAACGAGATTGTGCACAGTAACTGAATGAAATATGTAATGTGTCATTCAGTATTACTTTTTGCTCTTAACCTGACCTTTCTGGAAAAAAAATGAAAGTTATTCAAGGAGCATGCGACCTGATAATTCTCTTGTAAACACTGCTGACCAGCTGCTAGGACATTTCAAACCGTTAGGGTTTGATCAAGCAGACAATCATGTGTGTTTGCTTACTTCTTTATTTGTTTCTCTGCTTGTTTTCCTTTCGTTTTGTTTTGTTTTAATTATTTAAATTGTGATTTTTCTTTTATGCGTTTCCAAAGTTCGATGATTATACACACGGAGCAAAACGCAAACCTTGGCTGAGCTTGAACCTGCACTACTTACAAAATAGATTACCTCCACTCTCGCTCTGCACATTGCAACCTTTCCTGTGTCGTATCAGGTTTATTGGCAGAGATTTTGCTGCGATCTTTTATCTCTCAACTACACCTGTTACACAACACAATGTAATTAGTTTCAGCCAGTATATACCAAACATATTGCTATAGAACACAAGCTAAAGAAGGTATTTTTCATTTAAAAATAAAATAAAATAATGACGATAATGTGGTGGTGATGGTGATAGTGGTTGTAGTGATGCTGGTGGTCATACGGACAAAGTTAAAGAAAGACCATAATATCAGGATGCCAAGATTGATCTAGAAGAGAATACACAGAGGACAAAGTCACCAGAAACTCACATCTTACATCAAGGGAAGCCCTACTTGTACTGAAGTTATTAAAAGTCACCAGAAACTCACATCTTACTTCAAGGGAAGCCCTTCTTGTACTGAAGATTTAAAAGTCATCAGAAAATCTTTCTTGTAGTGACGTATTAAAAGTCATTATAAAGTGACGTCTTACTCCAAAGGAAGCCCAGACTTCATCTTGCATACTCTCCAAAATTAAATCGTAGGCCTTTTTAGTCGGAGAAGCTGGACACAAAGAAAGAGTTTTCATAAACTCTTTCCCTCACACACTCTTGACCAGTATAATGACTTCTGCATAAGTATGTAAATTGTGTAATTATGGAAAACCTCAAATAATCTGACCGAAAATGGCCACGGTGATTTATTAATAGTAAGAAATGCCCCGCCACTTTCAGTACTAAGCAGTGATTCATAATATCAGGGAGTGCTTCTTAATATTAGTATAAATATCTCAAGTTGTTATTCATGTTTTAATAAGAGAGAGAGAGAGAGAGAGAGAGACATAATTTTCGAGTTATACAGACTGAAATCACTCACGTTGAATCGAGGTTGTTACAATACAAAAAATAGTGTCTTTAGATGGTAGCAATTAGACAAGTCTTGAAGTCTGTAGCAAAGTGCTGATACACAAAACTCTAATCAAAATATATAAGTACATTTTATATTTAAATTACGAAAACGTTGTTTTGCTGATTATTTCCTACATACTAAATTGATGGCCCCCTTATCCCGCCAACGAGTATAATACATTCCGCTAACCAAGACTGGAAATCTTGAGCCGGTGGTGGGCACAGACGCCGTGTTGTTTTTCACAGACTTTTTTTTTTTTTAAGCGCTCTCAGAACTGTCAGATCTTATTTTGTGCGAGTGTGTGTGTGTGTGTGTGTGTGTGTGTGTGTGTGTGTGTGTGCGCGCTTGCGTGCGTGCGTGCGTGTGTGTGTGTGTGTATTGAAATCGTTGTTTCCCCACTATGACATTCATGTTCATATAACTGGCTTCTGCGAATACGTGGGGGACGGTACGTCTGTTGAGCACAGCTACATGACTGCCACTTGTCTCTTGAAGTGCTCAGCGCTAAAGTTCTGCTACTAGCAACTTCCTCTTAATTAAAAGTGCCTTCGTTCCCCTATTTCCCTTGCTTTAAAGGCTTCGATAGACGCACACAGGCACACAAACACCGCGAGCACAAAACACACACACACACACACACACACACACACACACACACACACACACACACACACACACACATTCTTAGATAGCCAATGAGAAGTGTGTAAATTAATTGACAAATTAGAAACCATAATTTGAATCTAGATGAAGCCACAAAGTATCAAATATACAACTGTTTAGTGATTCAGTGAAATTATTGATTTGTGATTTAAACCTGTACGTGAAATGGCTATTTTTATTGGGCTGCTTTGAACTGTACGAGTTCCATTAAAGGAGGTAAAGTGAGATGAGAAAAGGAGTACGGAGACTAACTGGACAACGAGAGGAGGGCTGGGGAGAGAGAGAGACTAACAAGAGAAAGCGAGAAAGTACGACAGTTTCCAAAAGAGAAAAATAGCACGGAGATATAAGTGAATAACGACAAGAGAACTGGGAAGGGGGGGGGGGTCAGGAAACGGGAGATAAATGCAGAGGGGTTTCGAAGAGGGTTCAAAGTAAAAATACTAATGGGTAAAGTAATACCACTTTGGCACAGGGTGAAAAATTCGATTTTATTAAACTGAACCTGACTTGCATCGTCGTTTTTCTTAATACAGTAGGTACGGTACATTTCAGTTATTACATGTATTCTTGAAGTCTTTATCTAATTTATGAAAGTGATGATCGATGGCGTAAAGAATGATAACTCTAAAAACACGTCAGTCATACGAGGACAATATTCAATAATGATGCTAGTATGGCTGTCACTGCTGATGAAGAGACAGAATAACGAAGAAGACAGAGATCATTTATAATTTACTATGAAATGTATCTCGTAAATCAGATGTATTTCCTTTGCCCCTGATCTGTCGATAGCTAACACGTACTAATGTAATTAGTTCCCCTACCAAGTCCGAATGGTTCCCAAAGGGGGGCAATCAAAGCTACCTTTTGAAACCAAGCTTCCTGATTTTCTCCCATTCGTGTTTGCAACCATATGTAACTGTATTCTCTATATGCTGTACTTATTTGCTGTTTAAATAAATAAATTTTAAAATGTAAATAAATGAAAACTTTGAAACGGTGAGAAGAAAAGAATGTGAATGCAAGCAAATATTTTTGGAGTGAACAAGAGAAACACATATATTATTTATTTTTAACATTTATAAATGAGATAATATTTTAGGATTGACATCAAAGGAGTGAGGTAAGTAAATATAAAAGTTAAAGAAAATCCTCTCCACTCAGTCTCAGACGAGATCATAAATCAGACCAAGCAAACTCTTTCACACACACAAATTTACATACAATGCATATAAATGCATGCTGACACACATGCATATATACTTTCTTTCATGGATATTCAAACATTAAATATAGATGTAAATTTGTCATTTCTTTCAAATTTATTATAAAGTTTCTTTATATTATAACAGTATATATACTTTTATGTTATTAAATAAAAATTACAAAAAGAAAATGAATGTGCAAGTGAAATTTATAAATCTATTTGTTTAAAGCTCAATTTAAGTGACACGTGAAAGAAATTATAATAAATGCAGATTATGCAAGGCTAGATAGTTTCACAAACAAATTGGTTTATGCCTTAAATAGAAGTCTCCATATAAAATGAAAAACCATGCAATCTGGCCTGGTCAAGTGGAAAGCATTCTATACATAAGATTTATCAAAGATTTCACAAAGTGATACTCTTAAATGATGTGTATTACATCTGGAAATATATATCTTGCCATTTATTAATAATAATATTGACTTTTTAAATAAATTATCAAAAATAATCCTAGATTGAAATAAAACAAAAATATTGCATTATATTTTAGTAAATATTTTATGATGAACTGATTGTTGGAAATGCTTATTGTTTGAGTATTTACTGATCTATCACTGACTGACTAAGTGATTAAATGGGAGATGAGTAAGTGGTAAGCAATGAGGGGAATGCTTGGTTATACCTGTGATTTTAAGCAAACATCTCAAAATTTCATCCAAGATTATTGTTACTGAAACCATTGAAAGAAAACAATTTTATTTAAAATATGAGTAATACAATGATCTGGATCTATTACATTATATAAGGTGGAACTCCGAGAAAACATGCACACATGGCTACAATAAATCCGCAATAAGGCACAAATAACTATCAACCTAATAAATCAATGGTATGGAGCCACGGTATATAAGAAATTAAGCATAAATATTAAAAATTCTTGTCAAAGTCTGGTTCCTTGTTATTCTATAACGTGATGTACATGATTAGCATCATAAAACCTTTAACATCTGACATAGCCAATACATAATAACTGCTATTGGCAAGACAAAAAAAACAAACAAAGGGTTAATGCCCTTTATAGCTTGGCTTCCTTTTTTCTTTAAATGCTTGTAGTCCCTCAATCCTGTCTTTTGTAGGAATAACCTGGAAAAGTCCAAGAACAGAAAAAAATTATGACCTTAAGTTTGAAGAAACACATCATTCTTGCTTTAATGTGTTAATACTTTAATGTAGGTCAAACTCTACAAATGTCTTTGTATTTACCAAATGCTTGTGTCCAGTTATAGGCATGAAACCAATTTCCTGTTTAACCCCACACCACCCACTCTTTTGTAAGTACTGCATATGATGAGAATAATTTTAAACTAGCAGAAAAGACAACTATGCTGAGTGCTGAGTTTTAGGGTTTTTTTAAAGATGTAATATTTTGTCATTTTTCCCTCTCAAATGCAACTCTTGTTTATTCTTAAAAATTATAATCTCAAAGATGAGGGTTTGTGAAACTGCACAATATGTGACTCATCCTAACTCTCTGGGGTTAAATCAAACTATAATAATTTAACGTTAACTCAAAATTGCACAGAGAAACATTTAGTGCCTGGAGATACTGCTATTTGCAAACTAATATTTTCCATTTTCCTTTTCAAAACTTCAAAGAAATGCATAATTTGAAATCCATTAACAAGGAATTATAAATCCTAATGATTCCAGAGGAAAATGGAAGTGGTAGTTTGCTGGCAAGGAATCATAAATCCTAATGGTATGAGGGGAAATGACTAAGTGGCAGTTTGCTGGCAAGGAATCATAAATCCTAATGGTATGAGGGGAAATGACTAAGTGGCAGTTTTCTGGCAAGGAATCATAGATCCTAATGGTATGAGGGGAAATGACTAAGTGGCAGTTTGCTGGCAAGGAATCATAAATCCTAATGGTATCAGGAGAAAATGACTGTAAGGGGCAGTTCACTGGCAAATCCTAATGGTTTCAGGGGAAATGACTTTATGTGGCAGTTCAGTGGCAAGGAATTCCAATGTCTAAAATAAATATAAATATAATTGGGAGTTAACTATGGAAGAACGTTTGAGATCCTTTTCCAATAGATAAAGTAATAAAAGTGAAATAAAGTAAAACTTATTAAAGAAGGTTGTCACTTAAAAAGTATCCTAGGGATATTTATTTAAAATGTTCATTGGTGTCTCTCTCCAAGTTAGCATATTTCTTTTCCTTTTATCACAGTTTAGTCAAGTTTCAAAAAAATACTACTGTTTGTATTTTTAGCATTTAGAGCATTGCGCTGTCGAGAGTTCATGCACTTCACACTTATTACACACTAGCTGCAGCACGAAAATCTCATTTCTGACCTCAGGCATTTTTAAACACAGTGCACTATCAGGTTCTACTATAACGTTTATCATACTGATTAGGTTATTCTATAAATGAATATACATTAATAAATGCTACATTTATTAACTTTAGATAAATCTCTCACACTCAATAGTGAACAGACCTCACTCACACAATGCATAAATCAACAGCATTCACACAATGCATAAATCTTTTAACTTCACATGCATAAATACATAATACACTTTACAGCTTAAATGTCAACATAGGTTTCAGTCTGGGAGCTAATAAAACACAGGTGAACTTCTGTGATTAAAACTTCTTGAAACAATTTACTTCCAAAACAAATTACTGGTAGTAAACAAAATACCGGTCCTAAATACTGACAGCTATGGCCAGATGACCTTGACTGAAGCTAATATATATAAAAAAATATTATTTGGCATGGTTTATCCCCCTTTCCGGGTGACAACATCAATTTAATGTCATTTCCAGCCACTATACTGAATCCTACTGCTTAAATTTTATGGGACAATTAACCTTCAATACAGCAACAATTAGCTGACATTGCCTTCTAGGATCAGCGATGTTATCTCTCCGTCTTAATTAATTAGCAATCATCCATCTCATCTATATATGGCTCAATACCAAAAATGAAATAAATATAAAATTTCAAAAGTATGGGCTGTAATTTACATCAATCCTTACAACTGTAGTGCTAATAAAGGCAGAGTGTTCAGATTTCAAGTCTGGACTGTAATGCTAATAGTGACGGCATTTTTCAACTCTCAGTCTGGACTGTAATGCTAATAGTGACGGCATTTTTCAACTCTCAGTCAGGACTGTAATGCTAATAGCGACGGCATTTTTCAACTCTCAGTCAGGACTGTAATGCTAATAGCGACGGCATTTTCCAACTCTCAGTCAGGACTGTAATGCTAATAGTGACGGCATTTTCCAACTCTCAGTCAGGACTGTAATGCTAATAGTGACGGCATTTTTCAACTCTCAGTCAGGACTGTAATGCTAATAGCGATGGCATTTTTCAACTCTCAGTCAGGAATGTAGTGAGGACTCATCACATAAAGCAATCGCAATACCATCCATCCCAATGGGCTTCTTTCATTTTATAAAATAACTGAAAATTGCTTCACTGCTCAAAATACAGACAGAATAGAAAGTTATTACTACTTTGAAACGTAGTTACCTGGGCATAGTATGCTTCTTCATACTTCATTCCAGAGTTGATGTCAACCTGCACCAATATGGCAAACTTTGAGACATATTCAGAACATTCTCAAAAATTCTCTGAGTTGTTTTATGGTGATTAAACATTTAAAAAAAAAAAAAGAAGATGAAATTACATTAAAAAATATGTGTAAACGGTATTCTAAAAGAAAATGACAATGATTGTTTAGATGTTGATATTGTTACATTTATCTAATCATCATTATTTCAGTAAAGAGTCCAATACAATAAGTAGAAATAATGCACAAAAATACTGCCAATCAAAACAGTTCCAGAATGAATTTATCTATCTAAGTAGGGTACCTCTGTTAAAGAGCAAATATAAAAATAATAACCAGAACAAAACCACCAAGACAGTGATGTAATTAAAATGAATTTATCTATGTAGGATACCTCTGGAAAGAGCATAGTACTCTAAGCAGGATGAAACCATGGAGAAACTGATGTAATTAAAAGCTGACCTACCTGACTTCCTTGATTAATAGCCAACTTGGCCATTCGTAGTGCAATAGGACCCTGAAAATAAAACAAATTAATACTTGTTAGTTATTTCACTTTTAGGCCAAATTAACTTCGATCTCCTTGTAACACACAACAGCCTATAAATGAACACATCTCTGTGAAGAGTGTGGTTCTTATTTATCTTATTGTTGGAAAGAGAATTAGTGACAGAAATATGAGAGAAAAGTTCAACAGTTGGAAGCTATAAATAGACAAGATTTTGGTGTAGTCTCAAATTGAAATTGTTTAATTTTGATAAATTATCCTTATAGTTGAGCACCTTGATACTAAATTGCACTCTTGCCATAGAAATAATAAAATATCTTTTATAAAATTAAATGGTTAATTGTGTCAAAAGTTAGATACTGTTTGACTGACTGAAGTGAAATACTGACATCCACACAATAATAAAAACATGTGTATGTGGGATTTTTTTAAACAAGAGATTTAATATAATAAGAAATTTTGTTCATAATATATTCCACAAATTACATACAGACACACATACCAGTGCACAAAAATTGCAATTCATTCAAGCACACACACACATTCAACAATATAATTCACATATACGCAAGGATGCATATGTACGTATTCACATACACTCACACATAAATGCAATGTGTACACATATGCACATACACACAAAATTGTGCTCAAATATATGGAAAGATTTTTGCATGTACACACACAAATGTACTCACACTATATGCCATCAAGAGAAGAGCATATGGTTTTTTAAAAAGAATAATAACCTGAGGCAAGATTTCTTCAGCCAACTTGAGTGCCCTGTCATAAGCTGCTGTACCTTCAGCATTCTGTTCCACTGCATGGTTAACCACACCCATTTTCTGAGCCTGATAACCATCTAAAACTCTACTTGTAAAAATTAGTTCCTTCGCCAATGGAACTCCAATTGTTCTTGGTAGTCTCTGTGTTCCACCTCACAAATAAAAAGAGAGTTAAGTAAGTGAACACTCTACATATGCAACCACAAATAAATAAGAGAGTTAAGTAAGAAGACACTTTGCAAAATCAACCACAAATAAAAACGAGAGTTAAATAGACACTCTACAATTGCAACCACAAATTAAAAAAAGAGTTAAGTATGTAGACACTCTACAACTGCTATCACAATAAAAAAAAAAAAAAGATAGTTATGTAGACACACTGCAAAATCAACCACAAATAAAAAAGATAGTTAAACAGACACTACAATTACAACCACAAATAAAATAGAGAGTTAAGTAAGTAGATACTCTACAACTGCAATCACAATAAAAAAGATAGTTAAGTAAGTAGACACTATACAATTACAACCTCAAATATGAATTAATAATAAAATTCAAGATTTCTTATTTTGTCACTCAATATCTGTACAAAAAAAACAAAAATAAGATGAAACTTTATATGAGGAAGCTAGTTTTGTTGAGATGTCATCTAAAACATCTTTTGGAACTGTTTCAACCAGACCAGTCTTACAGATGTTTAGTTGCACATGACATCTGATCTCTCCAAGTAAGTGTTTAAATATTGGATTCTGTTTTGCACCGTATGTTTATGTGAACAGGCTTTCTCAGTATTTTTCTATTTGAAATCAGAATACAGAAATCAATTAAATGTACAATCAGACCTAAAAATAAATCTTTCCATAAAACTGAACCAAAGTTATGACTTCAGTGAAATAATGGCATCCTTTGATTCAATAATAAATAATTCAAATATTTTCATAGTGCAAATAAATAAATCAACCCCTCTGTTTACATGAAAGTTTTATTTAATAGTTAATAAGGCATGTTGAAAATTCATTGAAAGGTGTTCCAACAAATTTATTTAATGAAAATGAAGTCCTCAGGTGAAGAACCTGTGCAATAAGATGTGAGCATATATATTACCTCCCCAAGACCAAATACCAGCAAGTACAACAGAGAGTTGAGAACAAGTTATAAAAAGATCTGACAGAGAGATAGAAAGACAGACATATAGAAAGATCTGTATGTGAGCTCAGGTGAAAGCGGTAAATCTAATTTCATGACCAATGGTAAATTTTCTTAAAATTAATGTGCAGTTTGAAAAAATATCAGCATGAGTAATAAGCCAATATTTTAACATCTCTGAAAATACAGGGCAATTTCGTTTAAATTTGAAAAAAATTATAAAATTTTAAACAATTAAACTGATATTCCATGACCAGTGCTCTGAAAATTAAAAATATCACACAACATTAAATAATTGTAAAGAGGTAAATATCCTAATTAATTACTTGGAAAAAAACAACCAGTACTGTGCAACACTATACAAAAATATGAAGTTTAAACTATGCAACACATTTAAATATTTATTAACCTGCACCCGGAATGATGGCCAATGACGTCTCTATAAGACCAATTTTAGCACTGGATGCTGCAAAATGAAAACAAATATCAAAAAAGTTCAGAGGTAGTTACAAACAATTTATAGTAATTAGGAACATACTAATTCAATTCTGCTCAGTACTAAAGTGAATTATTTTTACAACTATGAGAAATAAATATTTCATTTTGCTAACAAGAGTAGTCCACAGAACACATGAACATTAAGCTAATGTACTATCACACTAACAAAGCCTGACTTTTAAAAAATTACATCTGGAATATAGCAGCTTTTAACATACTCTAGCTGATATTTCAAGGACTGCTAAAATAAAAATGAAAAGAAACAAAGAAAACATGTGCCCACATGACAAATATACTTTAGCATTTAATACTGTATTAACCACATAAGAACATAAACAAATTTACACCCAACTTACATATGTACAAAATAGTTACAAGCACACACAAACATACTGCACACAGAAAATTTACAATAACACACAACTGCACACAAAGAAGTTACAATCACACAAATAAACTGCACACACAGCAGGTATGAGCACAAACACAACGTAATCACAGCATTTACATTTACAAACACATACTTCAGTATTTAGTAATAATTGTTAAGTGTACAGATGGTCCCAATTTACTTACATCATGTGAATACTCTCCTGCATTTCCGATGGTTTATCACAAAATTTACAACTGGATTTCCTGTGCTTTATTTTCCATACAGAACGCTTGTTTATAATAAATATTAATACAGACACATACTGGTGTTTTAGTTTTCTCTCCATTCCTAAATTTCTCCATTTCATTAATCTATTTTAATATTTGCAGTGATATGAGTTTTCAAACACAGAAATGCCATTTACATGTCTGATTTAGCACTTTGGGAACCACTTAGGACATAAAAGCAAAAATCACTTGTATATTAAACATATAAAGGCAAATGCACATTATATCCATTCATGTACTCTTGTTTGTATACACACACACACACACACACACACAAATGAATCACACGCATTTTTTCACAACATGCATGAATAAGAACACCTTCACAAACCTGCAATTCTCATGTCACAGGCCAAAGCCATTTCCAGGCCTCCACCAAGGGCAGCGCCATCTACTGCAGCAATGGTAGGCATGGGCAATGCTGCCAGTTCCGAGAGGCTAAAGCGCAATTTCTGTACAAAGGCTGCCACTTCTTCATTTGTCATTTCTGCCCGTTCCTTTAAATCTGCACCTGTAAAAATGTGCAAGTAAAATTAGCCACTGTGCCAATAAAAATACACCTGTAAAACTAATCACTGTGCCTTAAAAATATACAAGTAAAAGCAGCCAATGAGCCTACTAAGAGTAAAGTAAGACTAGCTATTGCATCTTATAAAAATATACCTGTGAAACTTGAGAGCTCAAACTAAAAAATACATCATTTCTAACCTCTCCTTAGGTTTACACCTGCAAAAATATTTATATAAAATTACCTAGATTATTTCTTAGATATCTGAAATGTGCAATTATCAAAATCTAAATGAAATATAAGCACTGAGTTTTCACTTGATGTATACATTTCATACAAGTATCATATGCTTAAAAACCCAATGTTTATATCTTGATCTTTCTAACCCTTCCAGTACCCATTCAATTACCTATATTAGAATGGTTCAACACAAGGCACTTGAGCCATACCTCCTTTCTTTGCTCCACCAATCACAGCAATTTTTTTTTACATCATAAATGCAAAAAGGTGCAACTCCAATCTGCAGTATTTTATTGCACATGTTTTATGATCAAATGTTTACTACTGTGTAAATAAGCAAAGCTCATCGTACCACACATCTAAACTGCATCTGCCATAAGATGACAAAAGATTTTTTTCTTGGCTTGTCACTCTATGCTTCATAACTTTATCAGGTGAATAGTTTTGCATCTCACCTTATAATTTTTGTGTGCTTTTTCTTTTCTTTTTTTTTTTTTGTCTGAGAGAGAAATTTTATTTTAAGCGTACAAATGAATAAAATATTTAATTCTAAATGGGAAGAAGCTTATTTTTGTATAGAACTTGGTGGTAAAACACAGCACCTAATGTATTTACAAATTATTAGTTTCTAAAGAGTACCACAAAAACAGACTTTAAACCAATCTTCCATAAAAAGAAAAATATCACAAATATGAGGAAGTCACCAGACTTGCAACACTGAATGATTTAAGACTGGTGCTGAGCAAACAAAAGAACCTGTTTATGGCAACAACTAATGAAAGAGAAAACATGATAACATTTTATGAAGAATCTGAAATCTTTAGAACTAGTGATGCAAAAATATCTTTCAGCAACAGAGATTTAGTCAAATGTTGTGTGACAAAAATTGCCAAATGCTTGAAACTGTGCTTAGAAGAGCTAGTGAAATGGGTGACAACATTTCTAGCACACTAGAGCTAGTGAAATGGGTGACAACGTTTCTAGCACACTAGAGCTAGTGAAATGGGTGACATTTCTAGCACACTAGAGCTAGTGAAATGGGTGACGTTTCTAGCACACTAGAGCTAGTGAAATGGGTGTCGTTTCTAGCACACTAGAGCTAGTGAAATGGGTGACATTTCTAGCACACTGTGCTGTATCTTGAATGACTGAATATTACTCTATTTTGGGATCAAAGTACAGATATGACAGATGTTTGCCGATATAATGAAATTTATCCAGACAACTGAGAAGAACTCTGAAGTTACAAAGAGTTCTCACATGTACCTGAGGAACTAAACAACCTTTAACAATGGGCTCAGGTATATTTGAAGAACTAAACTACAACCTTTAATAATGGTTGATAAAGTGTTCCATGTATTTCAGGAACTAAACTACAACCTTAAGGGCTCATGTGTATTTGAGGCAATTGGCAAAAGTGTTTCCAATTTCTATTCTTGGGAGAAATGAACTGGTTTTACTAATGGAGCTAAAGCTATGATGGCCTCTAAGACTGGATTAGTTAGACACTTAAAACAATTGGGAATAAATGTGGTTTTCTTTATAATATAATTCATCAGGAAGCAATTTGTGGAATATTAAAAAAAAATAACTAAATGTTAATATTTTCAATTTTATTCATGAAGGAAATCAAGCTTCAAGAGAGCATTCATGACATTGTCAGAAGTAAAAAATGATGAATATAGTGATATATTTACCTCCATTCTGAAATCAGATAAATGAGTGCAAAAAAGTGTCTGCAGTAATTTTTCTTCTGTACCTACAAATTGAGATCCTGTGATAAGAATTTCATGTAGGGCTATAAGACATGGGATTCTTATGTTCTCTTGCCTTTCTTTTATTAATTGAAACATCTCAGGTAAATGTCATGAATTTTAAACTGCTAGGCAAAGGGCAGAATATATCTTGCCTAGCTAGTCACACTGAAGGATTCCACAAAAAAAGTAAAGTTATTTAAAAACACCTTGCAAAACAAATATGACATTTTTCATTATACCAAGAATTCAAAGAAATGCAAAGATTATGACAATTTTTCAGAGTTCAAAGATGTGATTTCAGAAATTTCTGAGGAGTTTTACACAAGATTTAACAAATGTTATTCACTGAAGCCTAAATTTTGGCTTTCAATAATTTGATAGATGCTGAAGTGATTGAGCAACCTTCTGACTTTCACACAGAGATATGTGATCTTCAGTCATATCCTGTTCCTTCAGTCCAAAAAAACAAAAAAAAAAACAACCAGAATATTTCTGCAAAATGCTTTCAGAAAAGAAGTTCACCTAGCTTCAAAATTACTCCCTTGAAATGCTACTGTTATTTGGAAGCATCTATTTTTGAGAAGCAGCATTTTACATGGTGAAAATAATAAAACCCAAGATGAAGAATCATGTTGATAATTCTGCACTGGAATCATGGCTCAAGTTGCCATTGACTCAAATACCAATTAATATTGAAGAACTTGCAACTCAGTAATCACATTTAGTATTATAAAATGTTAAAAACATTTTAAAAAATTCACTGTTACTTTATAATTATATATAAATTAACATTATTATTAATGCCAAGTTATACTTGCAGCCAACTATTCTTGCTATCTTATGCAGATTGTCCTACATTTTACAAAAGACCACACTGACCTAAATCATTCAAAATAATACAGTATGCATAACCAAGACATTACCAGCACAAAAGACACCTGGTACTTCGCTGCGCAGTATGAGGCACTTGATGGAGGTATTAAACTTTACTTCATTCATGGAATCCATAAACTGAAATAAGAATCAATAATATATTCATCATGCACATCATTGACTGCTTACAATTAGACACCTGGAAAAAAAATTGAAAGTTTTCTGTGCTTATGAGGGCATTATGCAAAATTGTGTGGATATTATTCTCTTAGTCGATTCTTGCATTGTATGAGATCATGTGGCCAAAGAACTCTAATTTAAGGTTTAATGTTAAGCAAGATGCAATATGAAAAAGGTATATTAAGTGTAGGCAATATAATCAGATCAAAATACTGCAAATTCCTACTTGCACAAGGGTATTAAGAATGTATCCTTTGTGTGTGCATGCATGCAGCCGTTGTGTGTGTGACACCCTTACTGGCATTCAATCACTTAAAAATTAGATTCTACAATAATTTTACAATTTTCAAATGAATATAAAATTATTTGCTTTAAAATAATAGAAACTGGAATTATCAAATATAGAAATTAGAATTATCAAATTAAATATTTTGTTGATGAAGATAAATATTAGATAATGGTGACAACAGAATCATTAGAAATTTGAACTTAAATGAATTTATTTAAATAAACTAATTAATTTTCAAAATTTTCCCAATAAATTTACACTAAACTAACTAATTATTTTCAAACTTTCTCACCCTCTGGATAATATTCTTCCCCATAGCATTCTTGTATCGAAACCTTCTCATCGAGAACACAACAGTGCCTGAAAAAAATCCAGGTGAAGATAAGTTTTAAAAAAGACTTAGCCTTAATGAATTTAGTGCCAATTTAACACACAAAAGAAACTATTAAAATATATCATATTCAAAGCGATTTCAGAATCATTATTGTTACTCATTAAGTCTCTATGTATGTGTGTTTCGGCCTCTCTGTCTGTCTCTTCTCTCTTCTGTCTGTATTTCTTTGCATGTCTGTTTGTCTTCATTTCTCTCTTTCTTTCTTTCTCTTTCTATCTGCTACTCTATTTCAGACCATTTCTTTCATAATATGTCTGTCAGCCTCTGTTTCGCTCCCCTGTCTATGTTTTTTTCCTCTTCTACCTGTCCATCTTTTTCTGCGTGTCTGTCTTTTTCTACCAGTCCATCTTTTTCTGCTTGTCTGTCTTTTTCTACCTGCCTGTCTTTTTCTACCTGTCCATCTTTTTCTGCATGCCTGTCTTTTTCTACCAGTCCGTCTTTTTCTGCTTGTCTGTCTTTTTCTACCAGTCCGTCTTTTTCTACCAGTCTGTTTCTTTTTCTCTGTCTGTCTGTCTGCCTGTCACTCTATTTCTTTCTGTCTGCAATCTCTCTGTTTCTCTCTCTTTTGTTTTCTTTCTATCACTCTCTGATTCCCTTTCTGTATCTCTCTTTCTATTTGTCTCTCTCTTTTGTTTCTCTCTATTTTTCTCTCTGTCTCTTGTTTCCCTTCACTCTATGTAAAATAATGTAACACAAAGGATTTAATGCCAGTTTCATCATTAGTCATCTCTTAATGAAATAACAAAATGTTAAATATAGCCTACTTCAAGATAGTTTGCACACAAAGTATTCCTCTGGTCCTGGCGTATTCATGAACATGACTATAAAAGATAATGCATTTGTTTCCTGCATTATAATTAAATTAATGCTAATTTACCCCACAGTTATATGTGAATGCACTATCATGTAAAAGTATACTCAGACACTCAACAGTTGCTTTGAATTTCTGGGGCACAGTGATGACAGACATTTATGACTTCTAAATTTAGACTAAGTATAGTATTTGTAGCAGTGGGCAGCACTTTTGACCAAGAGCAAATCATCCATTGTGTGGTGGAGTAAATTTGCCTATCTCTATTTCTAAGCTTAACTGTTGTATAAATTGTTAAATTTTCAAAGTGACAGGGTCTTGGGCACACCTTATGATGGAATTTTTTGTAAGTGTCAGAGTTGGAATAAACAATTTGAGTTGAGAATTTGATAGAAATTGTTGAGATGCATTATATGAGCAGACTATTATTTCTACAAATTACGTTTCATAAAAGAGTCATCAATCCCCTAACTTATCTTAACTCTCAGGGACCCCTTATACTGTTGTATTTAATATGTTCAATTCATGACCTTGTCCTTAAAGAAGAACCCATTTCTGTCTGACAGTAGTGGTATATTTTTGTAATACATTATTTGTTATTATATTATATTGTTAATGACCAGGAACCCCTTGCACTGTTGCACTAATCTTGCCCTTAAAAAGAGCACATTTCTATTTGAAACAGTGACAGTATTGGTGTATTTAGTAATAAATGACTTATCAGCTCATGCATGATTTATTATCATTATTTATTTATTTAGCTTCTATATGATATTTACATTGCTGAGGGACTAACAACATGCCATTTTATGCTTTATTATGTCACTGTGTATCACAATCTAAAAGGCATTGTCATTGTGTAATATTTCAGCCTATGTAATGTGTTACATGATGTCATATTCTTTTGTCTGCATACAGATATGAAAGGGAAACTGCATTAAATAGTTTAAATCGGTTCTCTGCCACAGAGTTACTGCTTTCAGATTTCAATAATCTAGTGTTGTCTGGTGCAATGTGACACAATTTGAATCATATCAGTTACTTATGTATATAAGCTGGCTGGCATTGATCCAGAGTATAGTCTGAACCTGTGACCTATGTATCCCAGGTGAGACTAAAAAAAGTCCAGTCTCTATTTCAATGCTTAATGAACACTAGCCATTGCTGTCATTCTTTAGTCTAACCTCTTCACTGCTGAGGTCAATAAGAATAAGTAACTGCATTTCTATATATAATGGCTTAACTGGTCATCAGTAAAAGGGTTAAACTAAAGGATTAACCATGCCCTGAAAAGTTCTTCTATTGTATATAACATTATAAGAAAAATCTTTCAAACCTCTATTTCTTTTAATATAAAATTTTTAAAATCCCTTAAATTAACTATTAATTTAAAGAAATTGTATGCAGAATTATCTGTATTTATTGACTTCAATGGCAGTTGCTATTTTGAGTACTGCTATTGTTATCTGCAAAGTATATGACTGTGGTTAGGGGCTGCTATGATTACCCTATCCTTGTCTACTACCTCAGTACCTGATTAGAATTAAACCTGAACACTAATCACTCAAGATAAGTCTGGACATAATGAAAGAGTATTAACTGCCTAAATAGTACTATATTACTAATATTAACAATGCCCCTCTTAGTTAAATCCTTCAACTAACACTATTGTTAATAAATATATCTATTAAATAATGTTAGCAGTATATTTAAATACAATAGTCCTTTTTTTTTTAGTCTTTTTTACAATTCATATACACTAATTCATCTCATACTCAATACTAAAGCCAAGAGATGTGGTAATCATATAAATTAAATATATTATATAATTTTGGAATGAAAAATTAAGGAGTCAACATATCATTTTTGTGTGTTACTTTCTATACAGCTGCATCTCAATTTAAAATTTTAGTTTTTAAAAACTTTAAACATGACAAGAAAAGATGACCTTGCATAGTACTACTAGTAGTATTAATAATAGTAGCCTACATTATCTATCGGTATATTCATTTTTAACTTCAGGAATTTGTCAATAAATTAATAAAATTGATAATTAGATTTCTCGATCGTAATGGAAATGAATTCCTCATCCTTGCAATGAGTGCTGACAGTTAGTGGATGCTCTCATTGATCTGAATTTTTTTATATACAGCAGATAGTACGAGCGTTTTCTTTTAGTTTATTTTTCTTATTTATACGGCCTATAATTGTACTATTAGTACGAACTTTCTCCTAAATACATCTAGACTATGGGAGCATTGCTTTTAATAAAATACTTCAGCTGCTGTAAGAAATTGACATATTACGCGTAAAATCTACATGAAAATAATGTTTTAAACGAAACCTTCCATGTTCCCGTCCAAGTAGTTTACGTGAAATTCGTCCTCTGGTGCCTGCTTAGAAGTAGAACTCACGCATCGTCTGCTGTAAATACTATACTCTACATGAGCAGAACGCCAAAGCGCTGGCGACAACGAAGCAATACGCTTTGTGAAACCCAGTGCCATTTTCGTTTCCTAACCTAGATATATGGATCCTGATATGTCAAGGTCTTTTGTGAACCCTTTTCAAATGCTTCATGAGGAAGCAAGATAAACAGTAGAAACTAAAGAGATAACTATCAAAGAGAAATAACTCAAAATGTTGCCTCAGATTTATCTCCCATGTACTTCCGCCTGTTGCAAAATGTTCAGTCATTACAGCGAGAAGTTAATCTACAACTTAGAGAAAGATGGTTTACGTGTCAGGCGGTAAGAACAGATGTGATCCGAGACATATTAATATATGAATATGTATTACAATAAGTGCTTTAAAGCCACACAATTTCTTTATCTAATTTTTTAATTGATTCGACAAAAGTATTTGTAAATTGTAATTTTACATTAGGGCCTACTCATTCACTGTTGTCAATAAATAAAATAAAATAGGCTCCTTTTATTCATTTACTGTTGTTTTTACTACTATGTATTGAGAAAATCTAACTTCCTCTATTGCTACCTGTAATACTTTAATAAATTGTATGCATTTCTTAATTAAATTGTCAAATTAATTATTGGCTCTTCAACTTTAAAAATAAACAACTATTTTTAACAATTTAAGTAGGCTAATTTGATTGTAATACTTGTTCTTGCTTTTATTGTAACTCTGTTAACATTTATTACAAACTGCCGGTACGTATATACTATAGCAGTTTTAGTGTTAACGTTATATAATATTAAGTTTGGTATATTTATTTATGTTTGTTGCCCCATTCATTCATTTTAGGTCGAATCCTTGAATCTCGATCACCATGGCGACTCTCTTTCATTCCAGAACTTTTTTGGGGACTGATCAACTTTATTGTCCTCTTGTAAGTTATTTTTCAAGTAAAAGTTGATATAATGATAATACGATTTAGCTATAGTATTAATAAAAATTGATATAATGGTAATATAAGGGTTTTTTAAAAAATTGTTAACAATGATAATGTGAATTGTGATATGATATAGATGTACTACTTTTTTTAATCTATTTTATTTTTCTAACTAGTTTTTTTTTTTTTTAACTGGTTAACAACTTTCCTGTTGGCTTCCTAGACATGCAGTTGACTATTTATTGCTTAGCCAGATCTATCTTAGAGCAAAAACTGTTTGGGTATACTTGCATAATGTTTTAGATGTAGAGCTGATGATTTAATAAAATTTCATGAAAAGGATGTAAGAAATTTTTATTTTTAATTTAAAAACACAATTATTTTGGTTATTTTGAATAAGCTTTATTAAGTTAATAAAATGGTTTGTTTGCAACATTGCATTGAGTTGTATATTTTTATGACTACACTTTTAATACCCTACAAAAATTAAGTTTAAAACTAATAATAATAATTGATAAAAGAAGTTGAGCATCTAATAAAGCTTTTCTTTTTTTTATAATTATTTTGTATTTTTAATGTTTATATACATGTATTACTTAATAAATAATATTGAAGAATCAAAGACATTCTGTGTGATATCTTATATAAAAACAAACTATTGCCTTTTGCTCAGTTCATTTTACTTTACTGATACTTAGTAAGTTAGTATAATCATTCTACTCTATTAGTGTATTGTGTATATTTACAGCTACTCATTATGTTTAATTCTGAACTCTTTCAACCCACACAAGCTGTGAATTCAAAATTTTTATGGGGTTATGTTAACCAAAAGAATATACATAATCACCAATATTACAATGAATGTGTAATGATACTGAACACCTACATACTTAATATCATGCATTTCTTTAATTTCGGCAAAACACAAACTTCAGATATTTGTAAATATGTGCTTTTAACTTTATAATGACTTGTTATTTTCATAATAGTTTATTTTTAATATAACTTTTATAAGACATATTAATTCAAGAGTTTATGATAGGGGTGATTTCTTTGGAACACTACATTAGTACATATTGTGCAAGCATACCCCTTCACATTTAGGCTAAGCTGAATTCAGTTTATTTTCTTGGCAAGTAAATGATATGTGATTTATTTTGATTGCATACCATATCACATAAAATCACCAATTTACTTAGTGAATACAAATGTCAGTAAGTAATTTTTTAATTCAGGGTAAAATAATTTCTTTGAAACTTAATTTAAATGATTCTTTTAAGTATCACATCTTTATTTTTCTTCAGGTAAAACTATATAATTATAAAAAATGTAAACAGATTGCTCTGAAGTTGTAGAAGTTAATTCTTCAAGCATTAAGCATTGTTTATTAAATAAAATGTTACAAATAGTACTTTATACTATCAGTATCACTAATTCATAATTAGTTAAAATAATGATTTACACACGAAGTTGCATTTTATGTATTTGCAATCTTTCTTTATTCTTAGATTTTTTTCTTCTTCTATCATCATCTTAATTGTTGTTTATTTTTTATCTTTTGGACAGTTTCAAGACACTTATAAATGTGAGTAATTTATTTTAATAATTTCATGGTTTCCATGTTTCCAAACTAGATATGTGCTTTTGAAATAGTAGCTTTTAAATTTTCTTTTCTTTTTATCTAGCTGTACAAAGCTTCCATCTGGTTTCATTGCATACAGTGAGATAACTTTGCTTTAGATTGAAACTTACTTGTCTTTGCCTATAGCTGTAATAATTAATCAGCTTTTGTCTCAGTGCCAATAATCATTAAGTTTAAAGTTAAAGGAAAGAAAGGAAATAAACTTTTTTTGTTGATTCAATTTCCATTTTTTTTTTTTTTTAATGAAGTAAGTCATAATCCATCATATTTTATCATATATATATATATATGAAGGATAGTTCTGAAGTATTGAGTAAAAATATCAAATGTGAAAAAGTCACAAAAGTAGCTTTCCTGATTTTAAAACTATATCTGTTGGAGAAATGTGAAAACTATAGAATGGGTCAAACTTGATTAACAGACATTCACCAGTGAACTAAGAAGGAGAGTTGACATCATTCATAATGGTTAAAGTCATACATAGCAGTGATATTGAAATAGGGTCAAATTCAACCATCAGAAATCCCACTCACAAGCTCACAATTTGTGAGTGGAAAAATGTCATTTGTGAACTCAGAAAATAATAAGTAGGCCACCATAAGGCGATATTTTTTCACAAAAATCATGATTTTCTATCTACTTTTAAAGATATAATTTAATTACTGGCAGTCAGTTTGACTAGCATTTCAGGTTAGATGCAAGCTCCAATTGCTGAGAACATAGAATTAGAATAATAGTGTAAGTACAGTATATGTCTTTAGTGCATGCCATGCACAAATGGGAGGCATATTCGACACATATACCCACCCCATTCATCGTATTATCAACTGCACATTTGTACTGAAATAACTCAGCAATAGTTTGGGTTCAGAAGCAGAGCTATGGATCTGAGTTGTGGAGTTGGCTGTTTTTAATGGGTTTGGTAAAATTGTCCTGACTCCAACTCAAATTTTACTAGACTTGATGCAAAGGCAAATCCACTTTTGAACATGAGTGGGTAATAAAACTTTTTAAAAATTGAAATAACAACTCAGGATATTTTTTAATTATTAATTCTGCCATATAAATTAGAAGTTCGTATGAAACGTACAAGGAAGATTAGGCGATAGCTGGGTCGCTACATGACAGCAATCACCTTGAAGATGAAGATCTTCATTAACAATAACATTAACCACGAAGGTGAAGATTTTGAAAAATATTTACATATACAGGATTGATCCAAACATCAGCACTTGAATTTGGAAAAAGAGAAACTCCATCTTAACTAAATTCAAAATAAATTTTACCAAGAACTAAAAGAGGTTGAGAAATTGTACTGTACTATTGAATTGAGCAATAAAAATTCAATACCCTGTTACCCCAAGATGCCTCTTTAACTGTCACAGCTTTACCACCCACTCAAGTCACTGTGGAACGGTTGTTTTCAGCCCTGAAAATCCATCAAATCCAATCTGAGAGTAGCAATGAAGCCAGTCCTATTAGAAACAGTCATTTTAAAGAACCAATTCAATTCAGATAAACTCTATCAAATTAAATATATTTTGAGATTTTTTTTGTATTAGATTATTTTAAAAATTTATTTGAAAAATTGTTTTAAAATGAAATCTATGAAAGCGTTTTAAAATAAAATATATGAAAGCTAATGCTTCATTTATTTACACCATACAATACTCATACATATAATTCCATATAAGTATATAATTTTATGCCATATGATATTAGTAATAAACTACAGTCAGAGTAGGGATTCAAACTTCTGAAATTTCAGGAGTTGGAGTCTGAATTTTTTTTGACGGAATCCACAACCCTTTTCAGATGAATCAGTTGCATCAGCAGCAAGTATCTGTCCCTGTCAGGCATCACATGGCTGACATGGGTATCGTGTGTTGTGTTCATTTAAATCTTCAGTGTCTCTTATTCGTCAACCACTTTTATAGCTAGTTAAAAAATCTAAATAATTAAAGCTTTGAACATAACAAGTGACAATGAAGCAGTCAAATATATTTTCATTTTTTTTATAAGTGATACTGAAACCAAGTGTGTAGAACAATCATTGCACAGCATATTGCAGCAAATCTGTAGGAGCAGACAAATCTTGTTTGGGGGGGTGGAGGAGTAGAGATGTGCAGAAATTAACTCTTCAGATGCAAATAAAAAAAAATTAAAAGCAAGGTGGCAGTGGCTAGAATATAGGTTAGGCAAAATGTTTTTATAAAACTGCAATTATTATTTTTAAAAAGAAGTTATAAAACCGAGGTATTTTTTATTATTACAACAACAAAAAAATATAGTCAGGTTTTTTGATCACCTGAACCTATTACTATATATTTAATGTTAGCAGTTGTCTTCATTGTCTTCCACCCATTATTGGCATTCTTTTGCTAGCGAATTGCCAAAACAAATTGCAAGTCACTCATAGCTACAATTTTCAAGGGTTGGTCAAATTTATATGACTTTGGGGCACATTTCTTCAAGACTATTTGTAGAATGCTACTGATGTTGATTGAAATGTGAAAGATAATTGAAACTGTATCATGGCTCTAAGATCAGGTTAGGTGAGGAATGCTGTCAAGCTGATCTCTAATAATTTTCACTTTGTCTCAAATAAAATTGGCAAATTGATCTGGTACACTATCTGCAAAAATTGTAGTAATATGCAGTGAATAATTATTTACAGCAATTAATTTTTCTGTAATGCAGAAAAGGCATTTACAGCTAGTGCTTTCACTGATGTTTGTATTATAAAATGTGGATTTTATTGCAAGAGCAATATTTGTAAAATTCTATTTGCTGTTTGATATAGTCATATGACTCTTTTGGATGGTCAACCCTAACGATTTCCACTGTCTAACAGCTTCAATGATTTTATGATCTGTAATTTGTTTAATAGCTGCACTCTGGGACTTAGTTAAAGAATCAATATCAATTACTAAATATTAATTTAATTATGACTCCCCAGGAATAAATGCTCAAAACCTTTGCTTTGCAAATATACAAAGATGGGTTGTGTAGCATATTAAATCTATGTCCTCTTATGAAAGTATATATATATATATATATATACTGTTAATAAATTTTCATATTCACAATTATTCATTATCTTTGGATATTACTTTAATAAGTGTTCTGAATTTTGCCTTTCCAGCCTAATTTGAACTCTCGGGGTAACGCATACACCTCAGACTACAGACCCTCTGGTGGAGGACCTGGGGAGTAAGTTTCTTTTCATTGGTTAAAATGTTTGGCTGTTTAACTGTATACAAGCATACATTTAAACTGTAATATACTCACAAATTTTTAATATACATTAAATGTTATATTATTTGATGTTTTCATAATGCTTCTTAATTTCATTAACTTTCATTGCCACATTAATGTTAAGAATTCCACTGTATTTATTCACCACCCTTTAGCAAAAAGTGTGGAGATATGTGAATAAAACTGCTTAAGATATACTGAAAATGAAAACAAGTGACATAATTTTGTAAATGAAATAAAGTACATTCTCCTTCCTTTGGCAATAACTATCTAAATTTATATTTGTAAATGAAATAAAGTACATTCTCTTGCCTTCTGAAAGTAAGTATGAAGATTTTTCATTAAAAGTAAAATGCATGTGCGCAAGCCTCTCACCAATAGCCATGAAACTACAATCATTAGTAGCCCTAAAACTGTGAAAATTTTCCATTATAAGTAAAGCACAAATGCATAGGCTTTGACTAATACATCGCTATGATCTCCATGCTCCGCAGTCAATTTGTATTTCACTCAGATTGCATTTCTCATTCTTGGTATTAGATTTTAGGCTGTAGTCCGTATCATATTTGGGATTTTTCTGTGAGTGTCTGCTTTGTGATGACAGTAAATTGCAAGGACAGGTGTTATAGACCACAGGTTTGGACCTACGTTCAAACTGCTTCCCACACTGACATCTGTACGTCGCAAGCTCCAGGGTCAGCAGCTGTGACAATCTCTTCGTTTGTGCCCCAGAAAATAAGACTGAACAATATTGTATACAAAGAAACACTTAGATCAACCTTTATACATGTAAATAAACAAAAATTTATAGTTAACATTCTATATTCTGCTAACATTTATGCGAGCAAAACTGCAGACAACAACTTGTTACAAATATAATTATGCGATCCACAGCCTTTGAACAGAGATGTTAGCCATGTGTAGAAAACAGTAATTACAAATATATAATCATACAAGTCCACAGTCTTTGAACAGATTGTTTATCATGTGTAGAAAAAATTATTACACATACAAACCACTGCCTTTGAATATAGATAAAAGCCATGTTTATAAAACAACAATTTCAAATACATTTTAAATCTAACACAGAATCACTTATAATGTGGTCAATGGTTGTACCCTATTTTTAGCTTGCTATTATGTGAGATCACTAAAAACATGGTCAAGAATAAGACTTCATTTTATTTTCAACAAAGATTTCAATTTTCACACAAATGTAGCAAGTAATTTTGGTGATCAAAATGGTGATCAAGAATTGGGCTTAATTTTGTCTTTTCATCAACAAAGTTTACAGTTTTCACAAGTTTGTAGCAAATGCTTGTGACTGATTTAAAACAACAGTCAGATAAAAGCAGCTAATAAAGTTCAGAAGTGCAAACCACTATGCATGACCAAATGTCAGAGCAGAATTTTAAACCATTCACCATGTGCATGAAATTTTACAAACCACGGCATTCTTTCAATGGATAGTTTTTAATCCCAATGTCCACGTTATATTGGGTCCAAAGTGTCAGTTATACAGTCCACTACTTTTGAATTATATCACTCCTAATTTTTGTTATTTCAGTCCACCTGGGGGGCCTAGAAGGAGGATGGGTGGTTTTGGTGGAGGAAGAGGTAATCATTACCTTAATGATTTTTTTCTCTCTCTTATTTCTATGTACATCTGTTTTTAATATATTATTTCTGTGTATATCTCTTTTCTATAATGTCACTTAACTTATTCTAGGTATTTCTGTCTTTTGTGAAGCATATTCTCTATCTTATTTATGTGTATATCTCTTGTTAATGGAGTATATCATATATCTTATTTTTTGTTTCCATCTCTTTTTATTGTAATATGTCTGTAAGCCTATGATGATATTAGATGCTAATAATAATAAATATCTGCACTACAGGAGTAGATTTCTTTTTAGTGTAAAAAATATACACAACCAGATCAGACGACCAACTTAATATACTGTAGTGGCCAAATAGTGAAGTAGATCACACATGAGATTAATTCTACTTTATCACAATCAGCTACAACTTAAGCTTAACACAGATCACAATGTAGTTTTTTACATGAGAGAAATAAAAAGTCTGAGTATGTAGTCTCAGAATGCACACAGTTCAAACTTCATTGCAGTTTAGATTTCTTAGTTTTAGAACATTCAAAGTTAAGGCACAACATTTATTCAACATAAGCACATAAAGTTCAGTCACTTTTGTAGAATGCTGTATTTTACTTCAACACATAATTTCCTGATGAACCAATCAATTATATAATGTAAACAATTATAATGGATGCTAATGAACAGCAAAAATATTTTTGGTGTCACCCAGCATACATGCATCAAACACACAAACAAAGGTGCAATATGATTAGCAATATGCACCAACATGTATAAATATACAAACATCATTCCAAAAGCACCAATGTGTATAAACATGAGAACATCGTTCCAACAGCACTAATGTGTATAAACATGCAAACATCATTCCAACAGCACTAATGTGTATAAACATGCAAACATCATTCCAACAGCTCTAGTAGTAGACATATGCATAGCAAGAAATCCTTCCATCAGTAAATAAACATATTAATGAGATATATTTACTAATTATCCATGGTCATACATGCATATGCACGCACGCATGCACACACACACACACACACTAATGTGTAGATACAGGTAAATGCAATGGTTAGCATAACATTAAATTAATCTTGCAACTAATTCATTCATACACAACACCAATGCAGAATGTAAACAAATTGATCTGTCAGTAAAATAACTGTAATAATCAATACAGAATATCTTATCACACTTCAACCAAAGATCACACCACATAATATTTTCACAATCAACATATTAGTTTTATTTATTCTATCATTTAATTCATTATAAGCACATAATGCACATTCAAGTCCTCACAATACAAAAAAGAGAAAGGAAAAGATAGGTTACTGACATCAGAGTAGAAAGCTATTCTAAATAATCCTATTATATTAATAATTATTAATGTGCCAACTGTATCAAAACAGTATTGTTCTATCAGCCCATCTTAAATATTTCCTTAAATGTAAGTGATATACATCACAACTAGTGTTGCATAATTAATTAATTGTACTTGGAGATTGCAGTCTACAGTTATTCAAACTCCTATGTGTAATCTTTTCTTTCTTTAAAGAAAAACTAATAATAATTTCAGGGATATGGGGATCATATCACATTCTTTCTTGTTGAAGATTATATGCAATGCATTATTTCAACTCACAACAAATTGCAATTTAACCATTTTCCATTTTCATACTTTAAGCCTATACCCATGATAGATAAATCTGGAATGTATTCTCAGATAGGTGCAAGTGAGTTAAGAGTTGCCAAATCTTGCTTTGTGTTTTAAAAACACACACTCTGTCATTTCCTTCAGTTGGCAGTTTTCAGGCAGTTATGATAAATAATGTTTTGCCTCTGGTTTATTTCAGTTTTAATATGTCAGTTATGTCTAGGCTTTTCTTTTTCAATTGCTTAATTCACCATCCATATTTTTCACTTGCCCAGTTTCAGTAGTTTTTATTATGTCAAAACTTTGACGTCTTCTTCTTTGTTTACAAGTATTTTTAAATCTGTAGTTTGAAAAGTGTGGTTGCTAATCTCACAAGCACGATTTATATTACTCGTACAACAGTTTTGGATAATTAAAGCAGTTCACTAAATTGCCACCTATGCTTTAAAATATGCCTCACTGAAACAATGATGACATTTCTGCAAGTGTTAGAGCTAGGATAATGCTTTTAGCGATAAGTTTGTTATAACAACAGATGTTGTGATTAATTTTTGTTGATGTTTCAATTTACAAGCAATAGACAGAGGCTTTGATTAAATATGTTCTTTTCTTCTTTATAGGTTTATTATATTCATAGTTCTTCTTATTTTATTGTGGATGTTTATTTTAAATGCTTACTTGTGGATATGTGATTAAATAAAGCTAAATTATTTTTGCAGGTGCCCCAAACCCCCCACCAATGGGCGGTGGATGAGGACGTTAGCGTGTCCTAGGCAGTTTTGCCTGGTTGACACGCTCTAATCTTAACAGATATCTTAGCTAAGCACAGCATGAGGACTCCTTCCTCCTATTCATTCTTTCTCTCTTTAAGTTTCATAAATTAGGAGAAATTTGTTCATTACAGAGATATTAACTTATATTTTTATCATTTCTTTTTTTTCTTTTTTTTTTAAATTTTGGGGGGAAGTAGAACATGGAACTAGGGAAAGGGATAAGTTTACTCCATCTTTTAGATTTCTAAATGTTCCTGTTTTTTTAAATACCTCAATATATTGAGGTTTTTTCCTTTATATTAATCTATTTATACATATTAATGTATATGCATGTTTTAAATTTTAAGTAAAGCTACTGAATGACTGAAGGAAGCAATGTACACTTTCATTATGAAAGGTTTTTTTATAACCACGAGCTATTGTGGTATTTCTGGTTTTATATTATATTCATCACTGAATCAAGTTATTTCTAAAGAAATTATTTTAAATGGAGACAATTGGGTACACATGATAATGAATCTGCTCTTTTCAGTCTATTTGTCTGGTCCTTCCATTTTGTTTTTGTCTATTCCTTCAATTTTTGTCATTGTTTTTGTAGTGTTCTTCTATTTTCTCTCCTTGTCAGACAATCTGTCCTTTGTTTTTTAACTGTCTTTTCCTTGTGCTGTGCTTGCTTTCCCAACTGTAACTGCCTGTACTGTAGTGGTAACTACATTCAATGATGAGAGTGTTGTAAAGCGCATAGTCAACACTCTTTGATGAAACTGCAGTTGCTGTTGGGATGGATTTTTATTTTTCACTTAATGAGTTACATTCTAGATTATTTTTCCTTTTCTTTCACTACTTCATTGTGAAGTTTTTGTTATATCATGTAAAATAAAATGGTATTGGATGGCTGAGATATGCTTGTTTTTGAGTGAAGGGTTCAGTGGGTTTTAGAATAGGGTATCTTTGCCTTGAGTGCTTGCTTTGTCAAAAAAAGTATGTCTAAAGAAATTTTCAGTTGAGAATTGCCATTTTCTGTTGATTAAAAAATTATCTATACATGTATGACATAAACATTGACCTTTGATACCAAAATTATTAATAACAGTAAAACCTACATGCATTTTTAAATTGGAGTTTTGCTGAAAATATTTGAGAGGCAATGATATGATGATGTTATTATATTACAAATTTTGAAGTAAGTAGATGTTTTACTTCAGGTTAATTGTACATATATTTTATATCAGATTAGTCATAATTTTTAATGGATTCATAATGTATATACAGTATAAATGTTAAACTATTGCATAATTATTTCTATAGTGGTCTGTAAGGCCCTCATCTCTTATCCACTGCTATAAAATTGCACAGGTGCATCCAGACATGATGTGCTTTTGTAGATGTTTGTGAGTTGTATGGATGCAACATTCTGTGTTCTATCCCCTATTTTTGTACATAGTGGATTGATGAAAAAGAAAGAACAGTTATCATTGAGCATTTGAAGCTGTTATTTAATTTAAATAAATTATTTTGGACCGCCTTTGCTCATTGTATGTGGTAATGAGCACATTTAAATGTTTCTCATTCCTGGTTGATTTGTTTAAGATTGATAATATGTAGGATTGATTTGTAAATATTCTATTACATATATTATGTATAAAATTAAAAAAGAACAGAATGCTATTTCTGTCATGTTGAATTCACAGTATAGTTGTTTAATTAAATGCACATCTGACTAGTAAAATAGCATTTTCCCACTGTTTCATTTTTGAAAGATTGTGAGAAAAGAAATGTTGCCATTTTTATTTTTATCTGATCTCTTCTTTCTTTTACCACTTTAACTGCTTCTTCTTCAGTGGTAGCTAAATTTTATTATGTTCTGGAAGTAATATTTGTCACATTTTCATTGCATTTATTTTTCAAAGGAAATGAATATTTCTAACAGAATAATCAAAAAGTAGATATTTTCCCAAAAAATTCCAGCATTGTGCCATTCACTACTTTGTGCGTTTACTGCATAGGCATGCCATACCATTATATGGCAAAATGTTATTAATTAACGATGATTTTAACTCTGAGTAATCAGTCACCAAAAGGTTTCTTTAAATAGTGTTGTGTCATTTTAAAGCACGTGAGAACAAGCAGCACAATGTCATTAACCTTTCATGCAAGTAAAGTTAGTTGTATTTATCTAGTTGAATTGTGACATAAATGCAGTGTTCTTGTTTCCTCTTCTCCACCCTCCTAGAAAGTATAGTTTGTATGACTTCATACGTCAGTTTAAGTCTGGGGAGAACCATTTTAGGAAGGATTATATCATAATAAATTATCAAAAAGCATTATTTTTTTTTGTGGAAATAATTATTCATATGTGAATGTTTTTCATAGAGTGTACTTTGTCTCATCTAGTTAATGTATAATTTTCAAATACATGTATAATTATAATGGATAGACAGAAGCAATAGATTTTTTTTTTTTTATTACTTAAGTAGAAAAGAAAATGTTTTGTTGTATGCATGAAATACATGATTTGGTAATGTATACATGTAATTTGGGGTCTCTGTTTCAGGCATTGATTAATAATATAACACAAACACGAAAATTCAAATGAATAAATTACAATTTTATTTCATTAATGTCTGTTTACAGTATACTTTTGAATAAAAATACATACAGAGAGAATAAAGTATTGCACAAGTAATGTCACCATTTATTTATGACAATTCAGAGTTGTAATATACATCATTTTGTTCATGCAAGTAGTTTCTAAAATACATGCTAATTGTTGAATACTAAATAAAAATATTGCTCATTTAATATATCAGTTGTCCTTGAAACAAGAATACAGTTTATTTAATACAAGAGTTCATTCCCCTTCTTGATGACTGTGGAAGGGAAGAGTATAAATGAGTGGGGGAGAAAGGGAGGTCACTGAGAGCTGAGGAGACAAAACGTATGAAAACGAAGGTTGTCGTCCTTTCTGCGCTACTCTTGGTCAAAGAGAAACCGGTCATTGAACTCGTACATTTATTTATTTACTTTAATTATTATTATTTGATGCAGCATTGTTGTTCGCACTCCTTGTAACTAAATGGTAGGCTTTATTATTTTTGTTGTGTTTTCTTTAAATTCCTATACATTACCTACCCCTTCGTATTCGATACTTATCTCGAATTAAATAAAAACACAACATTAAAATGAGAAATTGTCACACGCGAATGTAACAATTCACTAGGATAGAATAACTTATAATGCTTTGTCATATTAGAGCATTAATTAATCATAAGATTGAAGATATTATTGATAACCTTACTGGCGGGAGGGTGGGGACCGTTCGTATGCATTAAGCGAAAGGTTATATTGATCAGATAGCCGGCATATAATTTATATAAACATACCCGTTCATTGTCTCTCGGCACACTTCCTAAAACCTGCCATGCATCTCGCTATACAGACATAACCATATTTACAGACCACACACACGCGCGCGTACACACAAACTGATTGAAGAAAGAAAACTGGCAGTCTTCACTCTGTTTTTTTCGTACACTCAGGATCTAGTTCTTGTAAATTACGTTGGCGAGGGGCTTCACTCTTTTCACGTTCAAAGTTCCAGTCCACGGGATTGATCAACTGGTACGTCTTCTTGTACGTCCAGTAGGGGGTCATGATTAAAGTCACGAGGACGAGCTGTACGTACAAGATGACAAAGAGCGGGGTGGGCATCTCTGCCCAGATGTACGACCAGTGCTGGTAGGTGATGTACCAAAACATGCATTCGATCACTGAGCGCAAGTGGAACGTGTGGACCAGCCAGAACTGGTTGGCCTTCCACAGCAGCGTGTGCTCCTTCCCGGCTTTGAGCAGGGTCCAGCACAGGGCCGAGAACGGGGTACTCATCTCCAGGATCAATCCTTTGCACCCAAAGCAGTGCCCGGCGCCGATGTACATGACCAGGACGTAACCCATCAGTGCCAGCCAGTGGTGCACGTTCAGCATGATGCTGGCCGTTCTGAATATGACGTCAGAGATGCTCAGGGCGCCGCATTCGAATATAAAGAAGCCCACCGTGATGGCTAGGGCGAAGTGGCTGGTCGGCGTGGTTCCAAAAATGACGTCATGATCTAATGCTGTTTCCGTGAAGATCGCCCAAAGACCGACTGCTGTGCAGAAGAACCCAAACGTTGCCCTGACTACGGCAAGATTCCAGAAGACTTTTTCTTTGACCTTCAGCTTGTTGTACGTCACAGTCAATGACGAAACACAGACCGATGCGATGTAGATGACTGCCCACAAGACGAACGAGGAGAGGACCAAAGTCAACTTCACTCTCGTGTTGGTGTAGTCAAGTGTGACGAGAGATGGATGAAGGTACTCAACAAGTTCCCAGCTCTGAGGAGACATCTTTCCGCTGTCCAGATTTTGAGCAGGCATGGCGAAAGAAAAACAGTGTAACAAATTTAAATGACGCTGAACTTGGCTCTAATGTCAATGAAAGAAGATGAAATGACGGTTAGGTTAGTATTGGAGCAATACGTTGATAATTTAAAGGGAAGTTGTGATTTTCTCGTGCGTTTTAGTCCTGTGAGAATTCATTCGATGATTTTTGTATAGGAGTGTGTTCATTAACTACTGGAAGAGAATTTGTGGAGCTTAAATCAGTTTTGTGTTACTGGCCTCATTCCATTCATGACGTAAAGGTGTACTGGAGCGCAACCCAGCCTGACTGAAATCAAAAACGGGAAAAGTTAAGGTATGGTTTTGTATGAAAATGGTGAGCTAAGCATATGTACAATGGCAATATTTCAAGTGTTGTGCAATGTTGATTTTGTCTTCTTTAAAAAAAAAAAAAAATGATTATTTGTTGGAAAGAAGTCACAGTAACATAGTATCTTAGAGACGTTTGCGTTTTATGTGGAGTGCTGGGGTTTAAACCACATCGGGTCATGGAAGATAATGTTGTTGGGTTTTTTTCTACTCACCTACAACTCTATCTCCATGAATGAGAACTTTTTAACTGCGCCCCGTTTGTAATGCGTTTAAGGATTTTAGTTAATGAAAATCTTTTATTGTGGTCAATTTTTTATTCTTATTTGTTGATATTTCTTTTAACAAATAAATTTGTTCTCCATCATTTCTCATTAAAAATTGGGCCCATCGTGACCGCAGCGCCACTTACAAAAAGCTGATTTACCTCCCTTTTTATCAAAGAAAGCACACACACACACACACATACATCAGTGTACTGGCTGTGGAACCATCTGCACTGATTTAGAAACATAATCAACGTATATTATTGATGATTCTGCTGGCAGAAAACAAACTTTCCACAGTCACTTGAGTCGATAGTAATGTTGTGACAGTCGAAGCGCCATCTTGAATAATCTCGATAGCAGGGTATTGGTATTGCAGTTTCATTGCTCGGTACAAATTTATTTTGAATTACTAAATATGATGGAGCTTCTCTTTCTCCTAAATTTTCTAAATTTAAACGCCGACGTTTTGACCTGTAAGTCTAGACATTTTTCAAACTCTTCATATTGGTTACTGTTGATGAAGATAAAGGTGATTGAAAGCGACCCAACTATCGTGTCATCTTCCTCTTGTATACGATTCATATGAACTTGTAATTTATACAACAGAAGATTTTCGTTTTTAACTCACTATTTCAGTGACTTCACAAAGCAGTTTTTAGTCCGTCACTTAAAATGTAATAACAATTACCATGGGATGTTATTTCTTTTTTTTTTTTAACCCCCTGCATGATCCGCATTAGCCTCAAGTTTCGTGAAATTTGAAGTCGGAACATTTTTACTGACTCCACTAAAATCAACCGACTCTCCAGCTCCACAACCCTGGTATTAACACACACCGAGCCAATTATAGAATAGAGCGATTCTCAAAGGGCTGTTCCTCGAGGGAAAAAAACCAACAAAAAGTATTTTTATTAAAATTGGGGAAAATAAGAGGAAATATAAAATAGATATTAAATATTTTCAACAACGTTATTTATTAATACAAGTGGAACAAGTAAATTGTAAGTAATACAAACTGGAATGGTTAAAATTAATGAGTCAATAATTACATTTTTATAAATCAATGAGAAATATGTACGTGTTTGCACAATATTGTACGGGTGTGTCGTAATATTCCGCGCTGTGAAACAATTGGCCGCGAACTAAGAAAGTTTGAGAAACACTCATATAATACATACCTTGAAATTATTCCTTCAAATCAGTCTAACCTCTAAACATTTAAAGCTGTGTAATAAACGGCCATGTCTTAGCATTATCATAGCTTAGAATGTAGCGGTTAGCGAAAGTGGGTTATTGCATTAAACAACTAATGACACACATCTATTATTTTCGAATACAGTGTTGCTGATATGCGAAGGCTTCCATTAGATATGTAGACAGTTAGTCTAGTAAGGACAGATGATAACTGTTGTTTGTTATATTTCCTGCAGAGTACATGCAAATATTCATTTTCTTTAACCAAAAGAGTTTTTAAGGCAGCATAAAATAAAAACTATTACCTGTAAGTTTGATATCTCTCCAAGTGATGCGAAAGAACGGGGAAAAAAATCCGAAACACGTGACTAACAAAAAGAAATAATCACATCGTATGATAAATCAAAGTACAGCAGTGGCAGGTTTATCACATACTCTGTGGCGAAAAGTGATTAGCATCACGGCACTGTTCACTGGGCACAGTTTAAATATTTGCACTTGGTTACCTGTGCGTTCGTGCGTGTGTGTGTGTTGATTTAAGTCGGTATGATAAGTTTGTTTTTGTATAATTTTCTTACGTCTTCACCGTGTTAAATGTGTTTAAATTTCACAAGTAGGTCGCCCGACCAAAATATTATAATAGATATTTATCATTAATGCTTCACATGAAATTGTTCTTTTTTTTTTAACCGCACCGCCAACTTAAATGATGGTGCACAACTTTCCATTACTCTTGAATTCTGCTTTTTATGAAATAGGAAATCGTTTTCTTTCAGATCAGAATATTCTTCTCTAGAACTGTATTTTACTTAACATTAGAATTGTTAACTAAAATGTGTCCCATCATAAAAGACAGAATTCGACTTTATCAGAGACTATGCCAGACCAAGTTTATCCGCAGACTGGAGCAATTTTTTTAAAATTTATTTTTGCTATGGACATGAACTACCCACACCAGTTTATAAAAATCAGTGGCCCCGGCAAACAATATCTGCTCGATTGATTAGTAGAATAACTTTATCTCCTCAAGTTTAAATACCTTGTAATATAAAAACCAACAGTTATTAAATGATTTGTATCAGTCAGTACTCATTAAAATCTTGTACAATGTGTAATACTGTATTAGGCTTGCGTAGTTTTACCTGCAAGGCCTTGAAAAAAAATTTACATCGACTAGAATTTCTCAGTTATGGATTGGCCTCGAAAGGACTTGATTTTCCTCGATATACTCTGGGTTCCAACCAATTCAGGCGAACAGCTTAATATCAAAATTCTACCCCACCCCAAAGGGGGTCGTATCAGAAATGATTGCTCTTAGCATATTGACCTAACTTTCATAATGTAGGTCTAATCACTCTGTTCGCGAACATGAGAGTGATCTATCATGGGAAGCAGCTTCGGAGATGATTATCGTAGTTCTGACGTTATATGTCCCACCCCTTTTGATTTGTGCCTGTTGTGTATACGAGCAGTGATTATAAACTTTTTAAAACTGTTAAACTCAACCATCTGACTTTTCTTGTTTTTCATCTTTCTGTTTGCTTACATACAGATAAGTGAGAAAATTTTACTAGATTATTTTCTTAATGAAGCAGTTCTTTCATTTATTAATTCATAATAAACATTCAAAATTAAAACCATATGCAACTATTTTAAGATACAGAAATGTATCGTGAAACAAGTCGTTTCTTTATTTTTGCTTTATATCTCAATTTTAAAATGAAGACATAAATGAAAACTGAAAAGTAAGATTATTTTTACCCGAACAATATACTGAATACCATAGTCTCTAACAAGCTCGATCATCATTATAAGGGAAATTATTCTTACTGTAACACGAATGTTAATACCCTAAATCACTGATAGATTACATCTGAATCAAACGTAAACAATGCCCATCTATACTTATAAAAATGTATTTTTTTTTTATTTGTGAAAGAAAAGCTGGGGGGGGGGGGGAGGGATAGCAGCTGCGATCAACCAGTGCTGGTCACAAAGCATGTGATGGCACATGGTATGTCAAAGACACAGGGTCAGAACTATTCGTAGCATTCACTTGCAAACTGCACTTTTTTTATTAAAATATATATAGAGAAAAGTACAGCTATGCATGAGTTAACGTTTGTGAAGTCGTAAGAGCAGGCTGAATTCAGGATATATTTTTAATGAAAAAAATTATTCGACCATAATATAGAGTTACGCCACTTAGACTGAATAACGTCACATACCCATCTGGTGCAATGGCCAATGCTTACACTGTCCACAGGGAGACAACTGCGGTGCGTTGTAGTGCGCCCTGAACTGTGTAACTGATCGGTTACCAGCAGCAGTTATAGCTTTCGAAGTCCTAGATAATTATTGTCACGTGCATTTTTAGTAGTATATATTTATAAACTCGGGCAGATCTATGTATCACGAGCTTTACTTAGAACCTTACCTCATTCTAACTAAACCCTACAGTTCACCTCGGTCTAAAGAAAGAGGCTGCGTGCACATCGACTTGGTTTGATAGCAGGCCCTAAGTCTCAGCTTTTGTGTTAATGTTGGATAGTCTCTAAGAAGTTACATGTTCTTTACTATAAAGCATCTATCTAATAATTCTGATTATTTTATAAAATTGTATACTTGGTCAATTGAATCACTTAATAACATTTATTACGACAGCTTTAGTTATTCGAATATATGGTCACTTTCAGCGCCAAGCTTTAGTAACATAGCGGGGTAGTGTACAACTGTACAGTATTGTGATGTATAGTCTATCTTAGTGCTGTTCGGCACGATATGATTTTCATAAGACTAATTGCCTCCCCCACCCCACTCTTCTCAAACAAAGTATGCTTATAGTTTAAATACTAACGACAGTTAATCACCTACTGAAATACACACGCGCGCGCGCACAAACACACACGAATGAATGAATGAGGTCGTTGATGGAGAATTCATGTCGGAGATAAACTGACCTAATAGCTGGACACTCGAACTTATCTATAAACAGCTATCGCTGACTATGGAAAATCAATCTGCAAATGCTTGCTACAGTGATTCTTGCGTGCTTTATTAATTGCTCGGTCATAGTGTACTGATCACGTGACTGTGCCATCCAAGGGAGGAGTGGGTAAAACTGAGTTCTATTCAGACTTTACTCATTATGATTTCTATAGCTGTGTCGTACTTGGTTTTTGCCTTGCGGTAGAACTCATTACATAGAGTTGAAGAAGAAGATGTTTGCCAACAATCATTATTTCCAAAAACTGCTCATCTGTGCGAGTCTTTACTGACTTTTCGCTCTCTGATGACGCCATGCTAAGAAACCGAATACAATGTCCAGTCATATTCAAGCAAATGCGATCAATATAAGATCGAAATATAATAATAATTTTCGCACGTTTTCATTCTCGATCAGTGCTCCTCAAGGGAATTTTTTGGCCATAATTGATTAGTGACTTAGAGAAAATAGACTTTTTAAATTCAAACTTTTAACACATACTTTAAATTCAAACTCTGCTCTTAAAGTACAAAATATTTTTGATTGACTTCTCATGTTGCACTCCCTGTTTCTATAATAGTTCTTTCTCCATTGTCTCCCTTACTTTACTCTTTTTCCACCCTCCTTTACCCAAAAGTAGTAACACAGTAATTTTTAATAATTTACAATCCACAATTTTCGAATTTTGTAATGCAGTCATTTTCATATCATCCAATCCACCTTTCTGACTCTATAGTAACACCGTTTTTTTTTTAATAATTGCTAAATCAAGTTGTTGTTTTTTTTAATACCAAGTAACGCAGTTATTTCTGATACATTTATGAACTTCCTTTTCCGAGATATGTGTATATTTATACCAACCAAAATATAAATACTATTTAATAGTATGCAATGTTTATTAAAATATTGTATGACCAGACAGTGTACTCACACATCCGGTCAAGATTAAACAATATAAAAGGATATTAATTGTCTCTGCAGACCTAAATTTCTGGGTCACACGCGAATTTGGCTATCTATCGGTGTCAGCTCTACTGTTAGAAGGATTTTTAAAATATGCATTTTTTTAAAAAAAACTTTCTTACGTGCTTGATAAAAAAAAAAGTTTGCGTCACATGCTAGTGTCGGTGAAAGATGTCATTGCCGACGAGAAGAATCGTCCCGGAATTGATAATCATCTTTTTAAATAAATCTTTCTGCTCTGATCGGTATTGGGATCAAGTCAGGTGTCATTAGATATGATTAAACAATCTGACCTACATCGCATACAATTTATCACTCTACCTTTGTTCAACAAACATCTCATTATATCGTGCTACGTTATATCGGCTATGTTCATGAACCCCGCTTTGTCGTGTTATATTGCATCGGGTTTGCTCATGAAACATCTCACTTTGTCGTGTTACACTGCATCGGGTTTGCTCATGAAACATCTCACTTTGTCGTGTTACACTGCATCGGGTTTGCTCATGAAACATTTCATTTGTCATCTCACATCGGCTCTGCTCGTCAAACATCTCATTTGTCGAGTTAAAAGTCCTCAGCTTTTCAGTGAAAGTCTGCAGAGAAGTGTTTAGTACTCTATGTCTGTAGAGAAGTGTTTAGTACTCTATGCATGTAGAGAAGTGTTTAGTACTCTATGTATGTAGAGAAGTGCTTAGTACTCTATGTCTGCAGATCAAGATTTTCTGCGCTGAAGTTGTTTATGAGGATGTTTAATACGTCATAAGAACATGTAAGGCAATAAACTGTATTTATTCAACAAACAATTGTTCAAACTAAGTTATATTGCTATGTGCTTTTAATAATGCAAGAAATCAAAACAGATGAAAGAATGCAAAGCAAAAACTCTGTGTGTGTGTGTGTGTGTGTGTGTGTGTGTGTGTGTGTGTGTGTGTGTGTGTGTGTGTGTGTGTGTGTGTGTGTATGTGTGTGTGTGTGTGTGTGAGAGAGAGAGAGAGAGAGTTGGGGGGGCTCATTTATATTCTAAAAAGCAAAAATCTCATTGCAAACTTAGTCACATACTCTTCCTCAACGACAACAAAAGAATATATCTACATTATGTTTTCTTCGTTCCACTCCCTCTCAGTTTTCGCTGATGTCTTTAAAATTAAACCGTGTAACGCTACAGAAGAAATGGACCATATAAATTTCGTAAACCGGATATCAGTCATGTGCTATCACGTTCGCCCCGACACCCACACCCATGACCACAGTTCCATCTTCACTACTTGGCCTCAAAAATGAGTCGCGTTGATGACGCTAAAAAAACGGCTAAATAAAGGTCAAGGCCTTGTTCCCGAATGCTTAATAAGACATACCGCTCTGTGTTGAATAAATGCATAATCATATTTGAATCAAAAAAGCAAATAGAAGTTCGGGTATACTTTAGAAAGGCAACGCGTCGTTTACAAGTACTCTCGTACTCTCGTGCACTTTCGATGTCCTAGAAACGGCTTGGAAAATGGGATCAAGTGATACAGTTTCCTGACACGGTGATATTGCCGTAGAACGGGGTTGTTTGCAGGTATGGTGGACTTTTTATTCGTGGAAACTTCTCTCAAGGTTTACAGCCATTGCTAATCTTTTCTCGACTATTTTCCTCACAAAATTTTTGTTTCATCGCCACATCATCTGATGTCGTAGATTGATTTGAAGAGATCTAGCTGATACCTGTATTTCCAAATTTGTCTTCATGAAATTAGCCTTCATTGCCAATTTTACTTCCGCCTGGTATGATGTCAGCAGCCAACACTGTCAAGTTTGTTTCTGCTTGCGTTACGTCAATTTTCATTGCGTAGCTCGTCTTCGCTTGACATGTCCTCCGCCATCATTGTCATAATTGTTTTCGCTTGGCGTGTCATAATAGTCCTGTCTTGGTAGGTTTATCTTCTCGTGGTGCGGAGACATCCCACATTGCCAAGTTTATTTTCGCCTGGCGTGACATCAACTTACACTGCCAAGTAAGTTTTCGCTGAAAGTGACGTCAGTCTTCATTACCAAACATGACTTCACTTGGTATGACGTCAATCTATATTGTCAGGTTTATCTTTACCTGGCGTGACATCAGTTTACATTGCCAAGCTTTTCTCCTGGTATGACGTCATCGTACACAGGAAAATTTGTCTTCACTTAACTTGATGTCTTTCTTCATTGCAAAATTTGTCTTCGCCTTGCATGACGTCACTCTATGTTTAGTCATGTCTTGTGTGACATCATCTTAAATTGCAAAGTTTGTCTTCGGCAGTCATAAAATAAATATGTATCTCCATGCATGTCTTCGCCTATCATATGTCATAATGTCATCCATCCTTCATTGTCAAGTTTGTCGCGGTCCCGATGTCATCCTTCAAAGCCTAGTTTGTCTTAGATGGGGTGACCATAATTCTTCTCAAATATGCCTACATCTAGCATGACATTATCCTTCAATATTTATAATAGTCGGTTCAGCTCATGTCCACAGTTTCAAAACAAGTGTCTAGCTTTCATTGTAAAGCTTAGCTTACGGCATATTGTAGTTTGGATGAAAGTCGTTAACAGGTTAAAATCTCTTTAGCTTTGAAATCCATGGTACGGTTTATTAGCTATTCTTGCTACTTTTACATGTATTATATTTTGTTTTTATCGTGTGTGTGCGCGCGCGCGTGCGTGCGCACTGTGTGTGTGTGTGTGTGTGTGTGTGTGTGTGTGTGTGTGTGTGTGTGTGTGTGTGAGTGAGTGAGAGGGTTGCTTGGTTTTTTAAAAAATCTTTTTTTGATGACGTATGATATGTCATTTAAAAAAAAAAGAAAAGAAAAGTATGACCTACAAATATTTTAAAGCTGAGTTCAGAAACAGTTTGTGAGTTAGCGCAAAAGTCTATATTAGCATATTAGTGTGTGAACGGTTAGGGTTAGTAGGAATATACATGCAAACGTAAAGAAAACAATTGGATGTCTTAAGCCCAGAAGAAGAAATATACCGGTACATGTTGTTCTAATTTTCAGATAGAACCAAAATCACCCCTTAATTGTTTGCGGCCTTCGCAAAAATTGGAAAGAAAAGCTGACGGGGAGGTGTTGGAGAGGATGGGAGGAGAATGGTAAGGGAGGAAACTCGCAGCACGCCAACAACCGAAGAAAAGCCTTATACAATTATTATAGTGACTGACCTCCGCAACTTGCATCCCTGGACACGTTTCCCTTAGTGTCCCTTGAATTGTCCTCGGAAAATGTATATTTAATAAAACTTTAGTGCTTTCCATAGTCACGTGTGTTCTTATAAGTCTCTGTCCATCTCTCCATTCGTATAAGTATTGGCTTTATTTATTTATTGGCGAGAGGGGGAGTGGCTTAATTTATAGAAATCCTGTTATTTCAGAAAATTGTAACATACGCCCCTTACTAAACTGATATAATGTTGAGATAGTGGTTCACTCTTATATTTTCATAGCAATAATGAGTAAAGACCAATTTGACAAAAGGGAGATAATACCACCATGTGGTGCTGAGATTACTTTTCTTCAAACTAAGAGAAAAATTCCCATAATAACATTACCCATTCAAAATTGTGCTGGGATAATCACTGAACTACGGGGCCAATATTATCGGGGACAGGAAAGATCTAAACCAATTTCATGTTTTAATTTAATATATAGGGAATCCCATTTACCACTATTACAACATATGAAACCCATCACAAACTTTCCTGACCATAAGCACAAACCACTAAAAATATTACTCGGACTGACCTCTTTAACCAGGATAGATACAACAATGAACTATCTATATATAAACAAGAATGAACTATCTATATTAAACAAGAATTAATATATCTATATATAAACAAGAATTAACTATCTATATATAAACAAGAATTAACTATCTATATATAAACAAGAATTAACTATCTATATATAAACAAGAATTAACTATCTATATATAAACAAGAATTAACTATCTATATATAAACAAGAATTAACTATCTATATATAAACAAGAATTAACTATCTATATATAGACAAGAATTAACACTATATAAACTAAAAACCCTCATATTTCGCAGTTCCGTAGGTATTAGATACTTTAATAGACAGACATACTGATCCATTACTCTGCTTTGGGTCACTGCCAGCTGAAATATTTATCATCACGGGATACGATTAGGGATTGGAACTAAACAGTTCGTTTAGGTTATCTCCTTTAATTAGTAGTGGCATGGGCAGTGTCCGGTTATTCCCCACCTCACTTAAATTCGATACTGATTATTATTTAGCTTAAGTGTGTGTGTGTGTGTGTGTGTGTGTGTGTGTGTGTGTGTGTGTGTGTGTGTGTGTGTGTGTGTGTGTGTGTATTAGTCTTAGTAATATCTTCGCATTTCTTATTAATTAGGTTATTATCGAGGGTACTGAAGCATACTACAGTTTTCATTATTACAATAATCAGGAAAATACTTACTATACGGCTCAATTCATTAATGTAATGCTAATTAACTGTGCGGCCCATACTCCGCTCTCATCACTATGCTGGTTATATGTCTCATATCGCCGTGAAGCCCCAAACCCGATCATTATTGTGCTGGTTATATGTCTCATATCGCTGTGAAGCCCCAAACCCGATCATTATTGTGCTGGTTATATGGCTCATATTGTGTGAAGCTCAAAATCCGCTCATTATTATGTTGGCCATATGGCTCATTAATGCCTAGTTGTATGTACCGATCACTCGAGCAGAAAAGCTCTCTGTAGTGTCAATACATATTGTAAGACTCACTAATGGCACTGTTGCCTAGTCTATATAAAGCAAATTTATTGTCGAGAAGTGCTATGCCATTCAGATTTATTTGTTAGTATTAATGGCGCATACACAGCCCACTGAGCTAATAGAGCTCAGTGCTGACCCCAACACACAACTAAGAGAGTGCAGTGCTGGCCCCAACACACAACTAAGAGAGCGCAGTGCTGACCCCAACACACAACTAAGAGAGCGCAGTGAATACCCCAACACACAACTAAGAGAGCGCAGTGCTGACCCCAACACACAACTAAGAGAGCGCAGTGATGACCCCAACACACAACTAAGAGAGCGCAGTGATGACCCCCCCCCCCAACATAGAACTAATAGAGCGCAGTATGACCACCAATACAGAACTAATAAAGCGTTATCAGTATTAGTATTTTGAATGAAAAGGCGGCTAGAAATGGAAAGGCAGAACAGTCTGTTCCAAACTAACAGTGTATTTATGAAGATAACCTGATTTTATACTGTGAGTCTGTGACTAAACTTATCAGATAACTGAATGTACAGGTCTATTTTTAATATAATCTTAGGTCAGATTAACTGAAAACTGGTCTATGTTTAATATAATTTTAGGTCAGATGAATTGAAAACTGGTCTATGTTAATTATCGTCTTAGGTCAGATGAATTGAAAACTGGTCTATTTTCAATATCACCTCAGGTCAGACGAACTAAAAACAGGTCTATGTTTAATATCGTCTCATAGAAGTGAGCATAAGTAACATCAACAATGAGAAATTCGCATGCATTGTTGTTATATGCACACTGTCTTCCAACAATTATTACAACATAAAGTAGAAGAAAAGGTAATATTATGCAAATTAAAAGAAATTATATAATTTATTAAATAACACACACAAATATGTCAAGATTTAGACGTTTAAGGCAATAACGTATCGAATACATAATATAACTTCATAAAGAGATTTGACCACCGTTTGCATAATCAGTTGATCTGCTTGATATTAAATTCTCTTGCGCATTTCTTCGTATCCTCTCTTCCATTTTCTTTCCTGTGACGTAGGTGATTACGACATATTAATTAATGACCCATTAACTATAATAGCTGCGTGCAGAGAAAGACGACGCTCCTTGCCATACATTCTGTCTGGGGTTGACGGGTCACAGCTCGCTACTAATTGGAGGCCCTATGGTTGACCCGTTTCTCAGATACGGACCAGCCACGATTCGCAGTCAGTGGGTCAGATGACCGCGTCGGCCAAGTGTTTTTTAGTAAAAAAAAAAAAAATCAGGTCAAGTGAACTTTAACAGAATTCAAGATTCTCACTATGTGAAGTGATATATATTGGAGTTTAGAAGTGTTGGGCTGGTTATATGTCTCATATCGCCGTGAAGTATGTTAAGCAGGGGTGGGGAAAGTGTGATGACGAAGATGTCCAGAACTCGTGAACAGTACCGATTTGGTTCTTAAGTTTTGTGATCTTGTTGCTGTGCTTTCTCTTTCCTGATAACCCGATCGATCATATCAATTGAATAATACATTTCAATTTGATCGCCACTATAAATATAAATAAGGAAACTATGACCACGTGCCTGCCATTTACCGAAAAACGATAAATACTTATTAGATAGTAGCTATTTACATACAGTGAACACATTTTTTTTTTTTAACACAAGTGACACAGAGCTAAGTCCATTTCAGAACACATTAAACTATATTTCATGGCATTAGTAAATTAGGCTAAATTACAAAGAATGCCGAACACCGATGGTTTAAATATTTTAAAAGATTGAGAACGGCAGTTTATTTTTGGTGTTATTTTAAAGCACTAGTTGTGTATTCTTGTCAGACATTGCGCTTGATCGATTTACGAACACCTCGGTACTCGGACCAATCATACGACTTATCCGTCGGTACTCGGACCAATCATACGACTTATCCGTCGGTACTCGGACCAATCATACGACTTATCCGTCGGTACTCGGACCAATCAAACGACTTATCTCTTGCGGTCGAACAAAAAACAAGGACTAGTCCATCACGTTTCTTGTGGACGAACGAGCTGAAGGACCACCCTACCCCACCCACACATTGCTGATCAAGCTGATGAAATGACATTTTTTCCCCCCATGTTCAAAGCCATGGTGCAATGCACAGACAACATTACTTTTATTCTTTATTTAATCAGTTTCCTGTGATGTTTTGCGATGTTCTAAACATTTTCTGCTCTCCTTTACAAATACTGATACAAAATTCCTGAGGTACAGTGAGTTTATAAAATTACACATTGACATAAAATCTGCTATAATCAATGCATTGTAGTGTCGCGTGTCACCAGAGTGCGAAACAATCTTTTTGAGGCAGTAGGCAGCGCGTATTGATGAAGGGATCACAATACACTGAGTTATAGAAAAATGCTTCCCCGCCCCCTTTCCTTTTTTCTATCTTTCACTCATTGTGAAAAAGAATCTATAACCCACCGGTTTCTCTTTCTCTCCCTACCTATTAAAATTATGTAATATTTTATATATATTTAAAAGTTATTTCAACCATATTACTCATAGTTGCATTTGAAATAAAAACTACATTATCATGCTTTTGATTGATACAATTATATTTTATATTTATATTTATATTTTCTTCTGTTTTTAAATTTAAAGGTAAATGATACCTACCATTGTTAAAGATTCTTTTTTTTAGCAAAAATATAATTTTTATGTAGCATACATTTTTTAAAAAAATTATAATTGCATTTTGTGGTGGATGTAAACTTGCTTATTCCTATTGCTAAACTTAACTGTTATATAAATTGTTAAATGTCAAAATGACCCCATCATGGGCAGCTGCTTATGCTGATTTTTTTGGTAAGAGTTGGAGTAAACAACTCAGGTAAAGAATACAATAGAATTTCCTGATGCAATCCGAGAAGTCAGCATTGTCATCGAACTTATCAGTAATATGTTGCTGTAATTTGAAAATGGTGGCTTAAGCTTGGTCTTAAGAATTCACAAAGATTATTTTGAACATTCCTCACTATAAGATTCAGAATATTCCTCATGATGTGCTTTGATAGCACATGTCAAATTCTTAATTCTCCATGGTGTGCTTGTGAGTGCATTAAAGATTATGGAACAGTTATGTATCATGTGTAGAAGGGGTAGTTGGACGTCATCTACATAAGAAAGACAGTGATTTGTTGCAAACCCTGTGATTGTGAACACTGCCAGCAACAGCTGCCATCTTTGAAGAGGTTATGTACATTGTCAATAATTATCTCTCTTAAACTCCACTCTAATCCATAATGAATTAAATCTACAACTTGACTGCTGATGTCTGTGCTAGGATAAACTGAATGATTGTCTTGTGTTAATCGAACATTGTTGTGAAGCGATGTAAATGTCACTGCTCTTATGATTATATTCATATGTTGCATATTTGATTGTTGATTTAATAAATTTATTGTTAAATTTATTGACCTTCTTATACATATTGATAACCATTTGTTGGAGACGGTGGGTGGATGGGGGCTCGCTATATATAAAGACGGATTTATCTTCTCCTTTGGTAAGAAGTTTTCCACCTATGGAAATACTGTGTGAAGGTCTTTATTGTTGTGGAAGAGACAAAACTTTTAGAGTGCCCGTATATCCGCCTAGTGAGAGAGACGAGTGGTGTCTTCTGGAGAATTATTAATAACAAATTAATATTCTCACCACTTGTAATTAGTTATGGTTGATTATGATAATAATAATCATAATCAATAACTATAGTGTCGTTGTGTCACACATATATTTATTTCGGAGTTGTTTTTTATGATTGTTTTCTTTTGAAAAAAATTACAGCTACATCTCGTTAAATGCAAAAATCACTCTTAAATTGAACCATTGCAGAACCGTAATCTATAGTTTTGAAAAGACCAATGAACAAGATTTAGGGCTATAAGTTAACGCTAGTGATGAAGTAATATATAAAGACCAAAGTAATGCATCTGAATGAAAAATAAATTATTTAGAAAGTGGAATCAAACTCGGGCAGTGGATGCTTATTTGATCTTTTTCACAACATGTATACTTTATGTATCATAAATCTACATGATAAAACATGTTTAAAATGCAAATATTCTTTTTTATAATGCTTAGAAAGTGAAGTACAATTGTTTTAGAGCATTACTAACTTATAATTATTATTAATTATATATCATTCTTATTCTAAACAGACGCTACATAATTTAAATTCCTGTTGTTAGCTACTGGAAATATCTAAAAGAAATCAGATAGGCCATTTTTCTCGGGATCATTTCCACGTGACACTTTGTCATGTGACAAATTATTAGTTGTAACATTTCCGGATCCTTGAGTGTTGTTATAGGCAGCAACTGTTCAAGAAACCATTTATCTTAATTTATTAACATTGTTGAAATATGATAATCTAAATATACTTATAGTTCAGTATGTGGAATCATATCCACGCTTCAAATAATGCAAAGCTATTAGTCAAACTGGGTTAAGCGCGGTTTTGTTCGGAGCAGACGACTAAAATATGGCGGTTGCCGCAGTCGGGACTGGGGCGACTCCCACTGACTGGGAGTTTGACAAGTTTGATGATGGGTCCCTCAGTATGTTTACATTTTATAACAATTAGAATATAAACCTTGTGGATAAATCTGTAGAATCATTCAAATCTACTACACTCTACAAAAGATTGGAACTATTAAAATCTTCAAATGCGTTTAGTCACAGGAATTTAATCAGATGTCAACAAATAATACGATTTAATATTATTTAATTTTACAGTTTTTGTAAATTAACCTATGTCTTATATAAACAAATAGTTTTATTCTCTTTCGTGGAAAAGCTTATGTAGATTTTTGTATTGTTACTAAAAGTTTGTGCCTAATAGTAATACCGAATTCAGTAATTTCGTATTTTTACGTGTTTTAATTTATTACAGTAGGATTATCTTTAAACTCATCACTTATTTCCATTCTTTACCTACACCTGTCATAATGTAAACACGTGCCATTTTATCATTATTTTTCTTCTTTATTTCTCCCTGCTTTTCCATCAATTTTTTACCGTAATATTTAGTTTTGTATTTAAAAAACTATTAGTATTACATATATAATATAGTGTGTCTCAAAAAGATGTATGCACTAGTTTATACTTTTGAGTTTATACTTTATCGAAATTCAAAATTTCGATGTTAATATATTACAGTATAAAGCCCAAACAAGTAAATATATAAAACATATTGCCATCTGTGGCTGGTTTTGTTTGAGTACTACTACATTACAGAGCTCAGTGCCACATGAGCAAATGTATATAAATCACATGCTTAAAAAACACATGAGTAAATGTATATAAATCTATATTTATTATTATACCACTTTGCGGTTATTACAATAAAATTGTCTTTATCTAGTTTCCTACCATACCACAACACATTTCTCTATTTACATGTAAATGTCATGTTGACTGTAGTGTCAAACATTTATGCACCTTACAAATTATAATGTACTGTAGTCAGTGAAATAGATGAAAAAATCCTCTCCCCTTTGCAAAAAACAAATTAAACATCAATTTAAAAGAAAGATTTACACTGAGAACTAGTGCAGACTATTATTTTAAGAAAAGAATGACAAAAGTAAAAATAAATACTTACATGCATAATGCAGTGATTGGATATAAATAAAAAGTTAAAATACTATTACTATAGACATTTACTATGGACCCCATATTGCAACCGTAATTTGTTGTGGAATGATGGTAATTTTTTTGTAGATTTGGTTACTGTGGGGTCATATTAAATAAATTTATTATAATTCATGCATCCATGCATGCCACAAGCCATTAATACAAGATTGTCATTGTTAATTATTATGCAAGCATATGTGGCTTTATGGGAGGGCTGTCCATTATGCAATTTTGAGAAGATTAAGGCACTTTAAAGCAATATTTAATAGCTTACATTAAAAAATACTTTAGCAAGCTTTAGAGATGTGAGCACAATATTACATACAAGACAATTATCAGAGAGTAACACTAACAGGCAGTACACCTTCAGAAATCCCCAGTATAAACAAACAGTCATTACTAATTTAGCTAAGTTAAACCCTCTTAACACTTAAGATTTCCATCATTAAATTATTTAAGTTTACATGGCAGTACATCTTCCAACCTCACTCTTCACACAATCCTTTCTTCATACACTTCACACTTCAAAATCAGCTAAGGTGGAAGTTCTTTTTCAACTTATCAAATCAAATTAATTAATTGAAACTGCAACTTTTTTCTTGATTAATTACTTTTCTTAATTCATTCATTTATTTATTTATTCTTGGCAGTGTATGCCAAATCAAAGTGTTTTGTAATTTAACTGAAAATTGACTTGTATGACTAAACAGTTAGAGGCTGTAATTAACATATATTTTATTATACACATTTTATTGTATTATCTGTGCTAGCACAATATAATTTTACTTCCTCTGCATTATAAAATATTGTGAGTTTAAGTTTTTAACTTACAGTCATAAATTATATTATTTGTACAGATAGTTTTTATCATCTTTAAGTTATTCTTACAGTAATAACTTTGATTTATTATATTCCCTTTATTTTTACATCCACCATGCCCAGTCTGAATTGGCAATGTGTGTCTTGATAATTACTTATTAATAAAATAATTTAATTATTAGTTTCTTTGATGATTCGTTATTATTTTTGTTGTTACTGCAAATTGTTTTCTCAAGTAATTGATTTTTTTCAACAGAAATTGTTGGTGAGCTACAGCTAAGAAAGTATGGCAATTTTCTTGAGGACTATGCCACTCAGTTGAAAGAAATTGAAGATGCTCTGGATGATTCTATTGGTGATTCCTGGGACATGACACTTGACCCAATTTCACTTTTGGTATTTGCAAGGCCTTTGATAAATGATTTTTCTATATGGATTTTATTATTTATTATATTTTCCTCTGTTTTAGTTTTTTTATTTTGAGATACTTTTCATGGATTGATTTATTGATTCACAAATTTGAACTAACTCATACCAGTAATTGAGAGAACATCAAAGTAAATACATAATTTAGTGTAAACTTAGAAATAACAGTGCCAAAAAATTGATTTGTAATATGTATTATTTTAAATAAACTTGTTAGTATTATATATTATTAGTAGAAACATGAAGAAAGTAAATAGTGATTTAAATTCTTTAGCTAATAATATTTAATAATTCAATTGTACTGTCAAAATATAAAGGAAAAACAACCAAAACAGGTGAAGATCATTATGATTTCATTAAAAAGAAATTCTATCACATTAGACACTTGTCTGTAGTAATTGGTATTAAATATTATTTAAAACATTATTTTCTGATCTAATGCCAGGATAAGTAAAAGTTAATAAAGCAGTTTAAATTATGACTACTATTGTAATATATAATATAGATTTTGAAAATAGTCTAACATTTATTACTTCTTTTTTCATTATTTGTAGTTTTAAAATAAATCAAATTGTCTACATAATGAATAATGAACTTTTTAAGCACATGTAATTTTAACAGTTAATGTTATTAGCACATAGTCTTTATTATTAGTCACTGTGTGTGTGTGTCTGTATCTGTGTGAGGTGTGTGTGTGTGTGTGTGTGTGTGTGTGTGTGTGTGTGTGTGTGTGTGTGTGTGTGTGTGTGTGTGTGTGTGTGTGTGTGTGTGTGTGTGTGTGTGTGTGCCTGCATATAAGCACACATTTTTTACATAAGCCCAAGAAAGAAAAAATTAACAAAATATCCTGGTAAGGAATACTAGAGAATGAACATAATTTTGTTAATAATTACAAACTATTTTCTCATATTTTTGCAGTCCCTAAAAAGAATTTAAGATGAGGAATTTTATTTGCTATTTTTTTTAATTTTACTGTTATAATGAAAATTAAGGTTGCTATGGTCCCAGAAACACAGAAGGATAATTGACAGTTTCCTTCTAAATTGCCTTAAAAAGGGTACTTCAATAGTTTTAGCATAATTAATTTTTAAACCTATCTTTTTTAATACTGTTTGATAGTCAACACATATATTTAAAAATAAGTGTATTATAGTATTTACAGACTCATTGCAGTACTGGATGCAATCAGTTACTGAAGTAGGAAGCCATTTCTTGATCCGCTAAACAGAGTGACAATAGGTTGACTCATCTCGGATATCTCCAGCTTGAGGCCTCATTGGCATCTTTACTAAAATGAAGATATGCATTTGTATTTTTTCTATGTTTAGAAATTTTTGTTAGGTTTGTAATGTCAGCATTAGCCTTGCATACTGTTCTGTTTCTTGATGTTAAAAGTATTGTTTTAATTTTGTTGGTCCTGTTTATAGAAATTATTGTTTGTATTGTCAGCAATAGTTTTGCATACTGTTTTGTTGTGCTTTTAATGTTAAAATCAGCTTTTCCATTTTTTTTAAAAAGAAAGGATTAATTAGTGGATATTACTGTGCTAAAAGTATTTCAAAAATCTTTTCATATCTTATTTTTATTCATATTAACTTGATAGGTGCTGCCATATGAACAGACAACTTTGCTAGAACTGATCCGTACTGACAACAAGATCCTGAACAAAGTATTGACAGTTCTTGCCTCCCTTTGTTGTGAGATGCAGGCTTTAAAGCATGAGGCAGAAACTAAGTTCTATGGTGCCATTCTCTTCTATGGGGAAGGAGGTATTTAATTTTTTAATATTGTAATAATTTTAACAGTGGATAAAAACTGTAAAAATAAATCCACTCAGTATTTAGCCTTGCCACTTGTAGAGGTTAGTATTAGAATTGAAACTGTAGCCTTTTCATACAATCTGTTCCCTATATTCTCAACACATTTGCTTGCATAAAAAGTTAATAGCAGCTCAATAATTAATAATATCAGCAGAAATAAATATACTATGCTTGATATCGTATGGAGAATATTTCGACTACTAGAAATGCAAAAAAACAAAACTTAAATATTTTGGAGTATGCTACCATGTGTATATATAGATATAATTGTCTAGAATTCAATATCAAACTGTAATTTGGTGTCATGAATATGTAAATCAATTGGAAACATGCAATATTTTGGCAGTATTAGTGTAATAATAGTTTCTATATGTAAAGTTGTTTGTATATGAAGTCTTTATCTGGAAGACAAGCCATTAAGTTTTTATAAGTATTTGTTAATGTAATAGAACTGATTAGAGTTATTTACAGTGTAGCATATTTGTTAGCATCAGTACAATTTGACTCTTTAAATGTTTTGTTTCTCTTTCTCAAGTGAGTGCAACACTGATGCTTCTTTTCCCTAACCAAGTCCGTATTCACCATACATTCATTCTTAAATAAAAAGCCTCAATGCAAGTTAATTTGTTAGATATTATGTAAAACAAATTATTTTTTATCTGCAGTGTGCTCACCAAAGAAGATGTGATTTTATGGCTAAAGCCTCATTGCTGTTGTGAATAATTCCTTATTGTGAGCTTAATTTTTTTCTAATTAACAGAATCAGAGAAAGGCCTGGATGAGGGTGATGCACAGGTGCAGATGGGTCGGATGTTTCCAGTCCTGCAGGTGATTATAATCTCAATCCTGCTTATATATTTTTTTATAATTAAGTTTGATGCATACACACATTACACTGTTATCTTCCCTCTGGAGAGTAGGATAATAAGGGTTAATGAATTAAGTTGATTCAGAACAAAGATTTATAGAGCAAAAGAAATTGTTTATAGGTAATCCCAATGTCGCTTTTTTGCAGGAATAAGTAGCATTTCATGCTCAGATTTGGTGATTATTTGTAGTGAAATGTCATACTTCAATTATTTTTGAAGCAATTGGATAAAATTAAAGATCATTTCTTTATCTAACATACTGTATTTAATGTTACTTAAACCATATTTGAAAGAAAAATAATTACATTTACTAAGTTTTGGGTTTTTGTTAAAAACGGGGCCTTGCAGTCAAATGTTGATGCGATCAAAAAATTTTCTTTGGTCCAAATTTCTTTTTGCATGTGACCACATTTTATTTTTTCTTATATCATTAAACAATAAAGATTTGCAACCCTAAACTTTCTTCTGATCCATTTTTATTAGCTTAACTTTAAAACTCAAGTTTTGGTGATCAATTAAAAACTTGTCTGTTTTTAAATTTGTGGTGTTACCACATTTGAATAAATTATTCTCCTGCTGGAATCTTTGATGAGAAAAGGCATTAATTCCTCTATGAATCTAGTATTTAAAATATCTTGTAATTTTAGATGCAGTTTACTGTGAATAGTTTCCATTAGGTAACTGAAAAAAACCATTAAAAAGTGTATTGACTCCATTATGATCGTGTATAGACTTTATTATAAATGTGTGTTGATTCCATTAAGAAAGTGTATAAACTTCATTATAATTCTGATTTGACTCCATTATGGTAGTGTGTAGACTTCATTATAAAAGTGTATTGTCCATTATAATAGCATATTGACCCCAGTATAATAGTGTGTTGAATTCATTGTGACAGTCTAATTCTAATGTGACAGTATATTGACTCCATTGTGAGTGTATTTTCATTATGACAGTATATCTGCACTGATATAACCCTCAAGCACATTAAGTTTATTGTCATAAGCTATATGAAATCTGTTTGAAAATTTTACTGCATCACTAAATACAGACAATAGTATAATGATACAATTTTTTTTATATCCAGGCAAACTACTGAATGTTTTAAGCATTTACAATTTTTTCTTTAGAACTTTTGCTAGGAAGAGTTAGGCATTTGTATGTCTGTAATCTTTCTTGTACGTTTTTTGCAGGAGTTGTCCTGCTTTGTTGCAAGGTCATATGAAGTTGTTAAAAATGTGGTCCAACAACTTTCCTGTCTTCACTCCAGCTCGAGGTATAAAATTTGAGTTTTATTTTACAAATTATTAAATAATATATTTTTTGTGCAGAGAAACATAAATTTATAAAATGTTTCTAGAAAATAAATGCTTGAAACTAAGGTCCTTAAAATCTTTTAATTGTTTTTGATTTGAGCAATCACTTTTTAATTGTATACTATCACTGTTATTTTTGAAGATCAGTGATAAATAAACAAGTTTTAAAAAAATTTCACCTAATTTTTACCAATAAAAAATATGTATGTCATGAAATGGAAACTTTTTTAATTGTCTGCTCAGTTGAGAAAGAACAGATACAGGTGTCTTTTTGTATGTTTTACAAAAAAAAGATGCCAAAATGTCTGAAACTGATTACAACTTTTTATGACCTTAATCTTTGCTATTGGTTTTGATGATTTATGAATTAATATTTTGTTTATGCAATTCTACTAGTATTAATTCCTGGTAATATTTTATTATTAATTTATTTTGGGAAGAGGGATTAGGTTTTTCATATATACAAATATGACTGCTACATATTTATGCTAGTGTTACAAACTAGTATGATACTTTGTAAAATATGGCATCAAAATATAAACAGTATGAACTCTACAAGAGCAACTTATTACTATGGTTTGACTGCATTTGCAGAAATCTGAAATTTTAACTGAAGACATTTTTCATGACAAATTTTGCTGCTTACTATTTGAAGACATTGCATGCTATACATTTTCATGTGGAGTAAATTGGCCATTAGACAGCTAAAAGAGCTTATTAGTAATTACATATGTAGCTTATGATAATTTATTTGATATTTAAAATGTTTATCCATGGCTTTAATTAGTTATAATGTCAGGACCTAATGATCTGAATGACTGAATCATCATTGTATTATTTTTTCTTTTTCTTTGACAATAGAACTGGAGCAAAGTTGATAGATGTCACTGACGTTCACTTTCAGGTTTGCACTAACACTTGCGTGCGTATGTGCATGCGTGCGTGAGTGGAATTTACCTAATGAATATTCTTATTTTCTATAGATGAGAGCTTTACTTTAGGATGATGACATCTTTTCTTTATAACCTTCCATTTTTATTATGTATTTTATTAATAACATGTTTATTTCTACATATACATTGCAGTCATATCACACACACAATATTTATTATAAATAATTATTTATATTATTTTTCTTTGTTGTTCTTGATAGAAATAATTTTCAGAATTTTATAATTAGATTAATGATGCAAATTTTGTAATGTTTTTGGCATGCAATTGATTCATTCCTGTTTAACAATAGACATTTTTCCAGCTTGTGTTAATTTCATCTTGTATGCTTTATTATTAGACTGTGTTTGAACATCTTGGAAGTCTGTTGAACGTCTTGGTGACTCTAGATTATATCATAGAGCACCACGCTACCTTCATGGATCATTGGACACTATACAAAAGGTCAGCTGCTGTCCCTTGTCCTCATTTCTTTTGGTCCATTTCCTTTATTAATTTTGATTTTGTAAGAATTAATTCTTGTGAGTGGTTACACACATATTCTAGTGTATACAGTGGAACCCTGCAATAACGCAAATTCTGGTATAATGCAGATGTGGCAAGGCTCCTGAAATATATATCTTAATAATGCATTCTATTGAAAAATCCCGCATTAACACAACCCCACTATTAATGTAATCTGATTTTATGGACCCCAATTATCAGGTTATAGTGAGGTTTCACTGTATTTTATGTTGCTTATGTATACTTGAGTGTGTTTCTCTAGGTGTTTTTCATTTGTTGGGATTCTGTTTCCAAGTGCATGTTTATTCACTTCTTTGATGATGTTAGTAGTAAATAGTAATAATAAATAATTAATGAATTAGATTTTAACTTTAACCTCTGTTTAAGTCTCTTTTGCAGTGACCTTGAATATATTGTTTCAGATGTTAAATAAACTTTCACTTTTTCAAATTTTTTAAATTTTATATTTTTAAACCTAAACGCTTTAAAAGTTTTAATATTTTAAGAAATAATAGAGATTTCCATTTAGTGTTTAAATAGGGTTGGTTTTTTTGTTGTAAATAAATGCTTTTATGTATTATTATCCTCCAATTTATATTGCATGTTTCACATCATACAAACAAAATTAATTATCATGCCAAAACAAAAAAGAAAAAGTATGGGTAGATTTAGGAGAAGTGATAGAATAAATAATGTAAATTATATGAATTGAAAGTACTTATTATACAAAATACAATAAGTTCAGAATTCTCACTATCATAAGGTATACTTGTCTTACTTTGCACAAAAATAATTATGTTGGTAAGTTGTAAGAAGACATGTCTAAGTTAGCTAGACACTGAGATATAAGAAGGAAATGTATTAGACCCATATGGTTATTGACAGATTACTTTGCAGGCTCTGACTAGAAATTTATTTTACCCAGAGGTGTGAGCAAGAAGCTCATTACAAATATGTGCTTATATGTAGATTACCTAGTGGTACGGGAAGCAAGGGATGTTGATCCTGAACAGTGATGAGCACTGAGAATTCATATGTCTGTTTATTTGGAAACCTAAGCACATTAATTAAGTTGGACAGATTGTATTTCAAAATCTAATAACCCTGGAATAGTTAAGCCTTCAGTAATTACAGTAAGTTCTTCCAGTCACAAACTGTAATCACTTAGTTTAACTTTTATTTCAAGCTTCTACATCCTTGCATTTTCTTCCATTATACACATTAATTCATTCTCTTAATAATTTGGAATAATTAGGTAAATGAGTTGTGGATTCTTTCATTGACTTTCTGCTTCTTAATTAAATTGTAATTGTTAACAGTTTTAAAACTGTAGCATTTTAATCTTTTTATTTTTAAGGGGTAATTATTGCTTGTTAAACCATTGAGCTTTTCCTTTTTCCTTTGTGGATTTTACATCAGTCGAGTTTCAACTAATTCTTACTTTAGCTTTTCTTGAAAGACATTTGAGGGTATTTTTGTTCTAGAATGGTGGCATCAGTTCGGCATGCTCCTGGCAAGTTCAACGTCCCAGAAGATAAAGTGCGTCCATTTGAAAAACTGATGATGCTGTTTGAGGGTCGTCTTCTTGATGGAATGATTTTTCAGGTGAAGTGTCTTAAATACACATTTCGAGGAATAGTCGTCCCAACTTTCATCTTGTAAATAAGATCACTGGATCTTTACATCTCGTATAATTTGAACCTAAACTCCCTATCTAGATTCTGCATCCGCCACCATTCACCCACCCTACTATACAATTTAGTCTCTTACATGAAGATTTTTTTTTAGGATTCTGAAGGAATGCTTAATATATTATTAAATTTATCTGTTAACTATTCGCTGGGCAATGAATGAACATTAAATATTTCTTTTTGTACATTTTGTTTGACAGAACTGTGTTGAACAGATTTATGATACAACAGAAGTGAATGTATCAAAAAATGGATCCTTTGCTGAGGAATTTGCTTACAACATTAGGGAGTGGGTCACAGAATTGGAAAGTAAAGTTGGTAAGTTCATGTCACTTGTAAATTGTACAGTCATCCTGTAAATCTTTACAAAGTCATTTTAAATACACAGGCTTGCTGATCACATTTCACTTAGTCTTCTAATGTTTCTTATTATATTCAATAATCATATGAATATTATATTTGTCACTAGTATTTTATTTTTCAATGCACTATTGCAGGAGAAACAAATGAAGTTGACCAGCGCAAACATCTGGTTGGAGTGACCTGCATCTTTATTCTTCACTTTCAGATATTTCGTGCCCTTGACAAACGCATTTTTCGCTCAGTGTGGGATCTTTATAGAAAGGTTCCTTGTGTTCACTTGATAGGAAATGTTGTTTGGTTTGGTAACGAATTTCTGCTGACCCGCCTCCCCAATGTTGCACAGCTGCTTGATCGCAAGGCTCAACTTGCCGCACAACAACAACAAACACAGTGGCTGCAGTTGCGTAACCAAAGCCTCACCAAGTGAGTTGAGCATTGGGCAGTCTTTACAATGAATTTGATAATATGGTTTTATAACTGGGTTAAAATAATTCAAAACATCTTTTTATTTCTGTATGTTTAAGCTTCCATAAGTATTCATCCTGATTTTGCATGTTCTAATGTGCACTAGTGTGATCATATATATATATATATATATATTTAGTTGAGTATACTAGTGTGTTGTTTGAAATTATTAAAATTATTATGAGTGTGTTCATGTGTATGTGTGTATATTCCTCTTTACCAATTAAAAATGAGCCTATTGATACCAATATACTAATAAATTTTAGCAGTTTGTGTAGTATTGCAGACTGGTAGATATTATTTTTCAGTCATATGTGTGATTTCTTTCACCCGTCCTATACTTTGTTGTAAGAGCAGCCATTAGTTGCAAATGTGTATGTGAGGGTGGTGGCTGTAAATGTAAGGACACACACTTTTCTCCTATTTTGTTAATTTTTCTTCTTACAGTCACTAAGTGGGATATGTGACTGTTTGTTATAAAGACTTGTAAAAAGAAAAATGGAGTTGCATCCTAGAGATTACTTTCTGATATCAGCATATGAGGTGAAAATTGCATATAGTCAGAATTACAATGATGATTAATGCAGTGCCTATACAATGAAGATAGGCACTGTACTTATTGTAGTGATTAGTCTTTATCTTTCCTAACAATATTTATGGGGTGGAGTCAGGGATTGATGTCAGTCCAAGACATGATGGGTTAGGCTTGGGTGACAGGAGTGAGTAAAGTGGTTGATTGTAGTTCAGCTTGAGAAGTTGATTGCATAGGCTCATCAACTGCTGTTTGTTTAGTTTGAAAATTAGCATCTGTTACCTTGGTCTCCTGAGCTACTCAAATGGCATGGTCTCAATTGTCTTACATTTGGAGGCTTTGTTATGATTATGATTTCAAAAATGTTTTCACACTAATGTTAATTTCTGTTTTTGTGGTGGTTTTCTCATGTTATTTTATAATATTACAGTTGACTTTATAAAATGCAGATATCATTAACTTGTGTTGCATCAACAGATAATTTGGCATTGTGTCATATCATTTGAATTTGCATGCATTACATCAAGTACTGTGATATACACCAGTATAGAATTGTATATCAAAATTATCATTCATTCATTGTTACAACAAAAATTTATAATTTAAGAAAATACTACACCTTTCTCTGTTGGCGCATTATATGCTTTTGTCTAACCAGTTCCACTTTTTTCAGTTATAGATTTTGTTAGTGCTAGCACTACTTTTGTTGTACATTCAGTTTTATTTCAGTTATTGATTTTGTTAGTGCTAGTACTACTTTTGTTGTACATTCAGTTTTATTTCACTTATACTTTTTATTATTTCATCATTTCTGTACGAATCATTTGAGATTAACATCTTAAATAAAAGTATAGTTTCAAGATCAAAAATTAAGTTTATTATCCCCTATTACTTAGCAGTTTGATTAGACAAACTCATATCAGTTTACAAATCAGTATATGGCTGTTATAAAACAGTCTCTTAGTCTAACATCATATTTTCACTTCATATATTTCATATTATTTAGTACTCAAGGCAGCATTTTAGAATTTAATCCACTTGTTGTAAAAATTATTAACCACTAGAAATTCAAATTATATGACAGCCTGAGTCAAATTTGTCTTCATGTGTACATGTACGTTTTTAGAGATCAGTATATATATATATATATATCAGTGTGTGTGTGTGTAATTTATTTACCGATAAAATACAATATGGTACCAATTATTTTTACCTCAAGCGATATAAGGTACTGAGATATATATTTTTGTGTTACACAAGTGTGATTGTATATGTGCAAATGTATATTTATTATGTTAGCATGACTGAATATGATGATATATATTACCCTTGTGTTTCATGAATATTTTAAAATTTGAATGTGTTTTATTTGTGTGATTATGTATATTTATATGTTAGACTAATGCAATCATATTTATATGTTACCTTACTGTGATTTTATGCATTTATATATAACAGCTAATACTAATTTAAATCTATATATTTTTGTCTAATTAGCAATAATATTCCACTAAGAATTCACTTATAAAAAAAAACAAAGAATTATTAACTATTAACTGATTTCTTATTGTTGAGTTACCTTATAACTTAACCAATTTGTTTTATATAAGCATTTATAAAAGAAATCTTTTCATAATGTGATTTTATTTGTGTGTACATTCATTTGTAAGATATAATTTTTATTGTATTTCTTAATACAACAGATTAAGGTGAGCTCTTTTTTAAATTTATTTTTAAATCAGCTTTTGTTGTTTATGAAACACACAAATCACAGCAAAAACACTCATGGCTGTTTGATGTTGCATTTTTACATTTAATTGCTTGTTTAATTTTATTACTTTAGTAATTTGTGTATTCCATTTTAAAAGAGTATATCTTACCTTGCTGAACATATGCTGGGCTCCTTACAGTTTTCCTAGAAATAACATTTTAGTGTTATGGCTGTACATATAAACTTATACTAATAATATAAATGTTCTCATACTTCACTTACTGAGATCGCATTTTCTTGAGTACCAATCAGTGTTGTGGCTATACATGTATAATAATATAAATAATTCTCATACTTCACTTACTGTGATCACATTTTCTTTAAATACTAGTCAGTGTTGTGGCTGTACATATATAACTTGTCGTCTCTCACTCTAATAAATAAATCTCTTCTTTCACTTACTGATTTTCCTGAGTACTGGGTGGTGTTGTGATTGTACATGTAACTTATCATATTAATAATTTAAATGATTCTCATCTTTCACTTACTGAGATACTTTTTCTTTTAGTACTAGTTGGTGTTTTGGTTGTACATTAGTTTGATTCTCATTTTTCACCTTTAGATAAAATTTTGTAAATGTTAGTTGTTGTTTTGACTGTACATGTGATTATAATTCTCATCCTTTAACTACTGAGATGACACTTTTGCAATTGCTAGCTGGTGGTAAGAATGAATATTTGATTGTGATTCTCATTCACATCGTTAGATACTATCATCACATTTCCTTTAACTGACAATTAGTATGTAATCTCTACATTTCTTCTCAACAGCTGGTCTCATTGTATGTGTGTATAAAAAAATGAGAAAGCAAATTGAGCTTCAGTTGTTTAAAATCATTTCTGCTTCTTCAGTAAGTAGTGTGTGTGTGTGTGTGTGTACGTGCATTGAATAAATGATTATGGTCATTTGTAAGGAAGCTGAATTGCAAAAGTTCTAAATAATTTATGGGTCTTCAGTGTGTGTGATGTGTGTTACTGTGTGGTTGGTGTGGTTGGAAACAAATTGAACTGTAAATGTTTAAAACTATTTACACTTCTTCAGTGAGTAATGTGTATGTATGTGTCTGTGTGTAGTTGGTGATAAAAGATAATGAAAAAGGATGGTGCTGTGGTGAAGATGATGAAAGAGTTCAGTAATGAAAGCCAATAGTGTATTGAAGAAAGATGATATAAAGTAAATAAAAGAATATGGTGATGAAATATGATGAAAGACAAAAGAGTGTGATGATAAAAGAGAATAAAACATTTTAGTGATGAAAAATGTTAAAGGCATGTGATGAAAAAAGTTAAAGGCTTATGATGATGAAAAATGTTGAAGATATGGTGATGAAAGATAATAAAAAATTGTGATTAGACATAGCTTGAGTCTCTCTTGTGCAGTTTATGTAATCAACTTAAGGAGCATATCTCTTAAAGCCATTGTTGTCAACTTAACTAAGCATATCTCTTTATACCGATTGTTGTCAGCTTAACTGAGCATTTCTCTTTACATTCATTGTTATCAGCTTTACTGAGCATATCTCCTTATACCCATTGTTGTCAGCTTGTTGAGCATATCTCTTTACAGTCATTGTTGTCATTTACTGAGCATATCTCTTTACAGTCATTGTTGTCAGCTTTACTGAGCATATCTCTTTATAACCATTGTTGTCAGCTTAACTGAGCATATCTCTTTATAGTCATAGTTGTCAGCCTAACAGATCATATCTCTTACAGCCATTGTTGTCAGCCTAAAAGAGCATATTTTTTACAGCCAGCCTAACAGATCACATCTCTTTAACAGCCTATGAAATTAGCAAGTATTAGACCATAAATCTTTTATGACTCATATACTCAGCCTAAAGAGTTTATCTCTGGTGCAGTCTCCAAAACAAGCAAGTAACAAACATACTGTAGATATTTTATTGTCCAAGTAGTTTCTTATTAACAATGCATAACTCCTTTATGGTCATTAAAGTTGGCCTAACAGAGCTGATCTTTTACAGCCTTTGAAATGAGCAAGTAACTGATCTTTTATGGTCCATGTAGTCAGCACAACAGAGTATAACTCTTTTAGTCAGCCTAATAGAGCATATCTCTTTTACAGCCTGTGCAGTCAGTCTAACAGACCTGCCACTCTTTTACAGCATTTGAAAGTAACAACAACAGACCACATGGCATATATAGCTGGCACAAGAGCATAGTGTTTTACAGTCTCTGAAATTAACAAGGAATAGTCTATATTAATACCCATGATGTCAACATAATAGAGAAGAGCTATTTTATAAACTATGAAATTAGCAAGTAACCTAATATAGAGAAGACAGCTGTTTTAGTTTTAAGGTATTTATAGTCAGTCTGATAGAGAATAGCTCTTGTTTGGTCTTTGAGTCAGCCTAACAGAGATGTCACTCTTTGACAGCCTATGAAATTAGCAAGTAACAGACTATATGTCCAGAATGGTCCATGTAATCAGCATAATACAGCAAAATTTTGTCTCCATATTGTGGTCATAAGTGTAGTCTTCTTGTTCTTTATTTGCATTTTTGGTGTTTTCAGTTTCCTTGATTTAAGTAAACTGTTGTGTAATTCTGCTATTTATTTTCTTCATAGTTTTCTTTTAATATTTAACATGTGTTTATTGATACCTAGTGTAGTATTCATGTTTTGTGAGGTGTGACTGTATATTATTATTTTTTTTAGAGAATCCATTAAAAGACTAAAATTTTTTATCATTTCATTTAGATCACTCAGAAATCAATGTATTCTTTAGCTTTAATTTTGATGTTAGTACAGTTAGAAGAAAATACATTTTTATTTCCTTAATTAAACTGCCTTAAATTTTAAGCTATATAATTATGAGTAAAAATTACTAATATCAAATACCCACTCATTTTGTATATTTCTTGATGATTTCATCTAATTTTATTTTCTTGTTCATCTATTTACTCTGTACATATATGCTCCACTGACTGAAACTTAAATTCTTATACTCAGCCGATGGATTATCAAAGTCATAGTGCTCTTTGATTTATGCTAAAATGTGTATGCTCCACCTGACTGATACCATAGTCCTTGTGCTAGGACATTGATACCTGTGTATGCTTCACTGATGAGACCGAAACCCCTTGATCCATTGAATGATGCAGATATCCTTGTGCTCCACTAATTGATAACCAAAAATGCCCATTGACTTATCCTGGAGTCTTTGTATGCTCCATTGAATTCTTTTTGTGTTCTTCTGACTATACACTGAGTCCTCCGACTGATACCAAGTCCATGTATTTGCCATTGATTACATTAGCAAGTTCTAGCACATTCTATTCATGAATTGTTATTTTAACTCTTGTATTTACAAAACACACAGGACTGGAAGATCATGTCACCCTGACATTAAACAAGTAATATAATATATAATTAAAAAATAGGTACAGACAACTCTGATGGATGGATGAATTGAAACTGGAGTCCATATTTACTGAAGCTCAAGTATCATTGCATACCAGTGTGTACAAGTGTGCAAACTGTTTGCTTACTACTACTTTTACTTAACGGATGGAAATTTTATTTTTACAGACTTCATATTATTGGTTCATATGTTCCACCCTATTCATGTTTTTATTGTTGATGGGAACTTTTACTTTTTAAAACCTAACAAAAATGCATGTTGTAGAATCCTTGAAAATTTATGTTTTATTTATTTATTTTATTGTTGTTTGAATTACTATAGTCAGACAGAAATTGTGATGTTAAAATGTTAACATTTTAATTTTTTTCCCACTGTATTAGTGTTGATGTAATTTGAATTATTTAATCTGGATAGCATATAAACATTTTATATAGAGATAAATGATCAGAAGTAATTGAAAGTTAGGAACTTTGAAGGAATAGAGCCAAATAGATTTTTTTTTTTTTTTACTACAATTTAGGAATTTTATTTTAAAAGCAAAGAATCACTAAAATTTGGGTTTCTTGGTCAAACGAAATAAATTATATAATATTAAACATTGTGTGATATAGCATCATATTATCCATTTAATTTTTTATTTATGCAGCTAATCTTTAACCAAATTTACAAAACTAAAATTATTGTCCTTAGCCTTCTTATTGATTTATTTGAAACTTTTAATTTTAGAAAAAGTAATCTTTATTTTCTGCTTCTCTTGATGATGCCTAGTAAATCAAGTATATTTAACGTTTTGTTTGTATTTAAACAAACTTAATTACTGTCATATTGTAGAAGAAAGTACATATATATATAATAATAATTGTTAACCCCTTTACATGAGTAACATTTTTGAAAACTTTCCATAGGTGTATAATTAATTTTATTAATTAGATCCTCAATGAGTACTAAACATTAAGCTCTGTTATTTTATATGCAGGTCGTAATTAAATACAGAAAAAAGAATTTTCAAAAAATGAATTGTACAAATTTATGTAAACTCTAAATACAGACCTAATACACTGGTCTCTCATTTGATAATATTAATCCATTTTAAGATCCCATCTTATCAGGAAATGTATTATTATGTCATTCCAGTAGTACATTGTATATTATTGCAATCATAAGTCTATTGTCAAGTGCATTTATTGTCCTACAAATTTATTATGGAGAGTCCATTGTAATGTGATCCAACTGTAAGAGGGGGTCCACTGTAAACTGTAAGTGTATTCTCTGTGGTGTAAATACACTAAAGCATGATACTAGAAAGAAGACAACATAATATTTTTTACTTGATATCTCAAAGCTTTTAGGTTATTTTATTTTATGGAGGTTTGGTCAAAACAGTAACATCCATTTGGTGGAGGTTTTCTTTTTGAAAGATTAAAATAGCCTTCTGTCTAGCTTACCATCTGCATTTGGAATGACTAACTTGTTATGAAGAATGGTGGATAAGCTAACTTGGGGCTTATATTAGGGAGAAGATTTTCATAGTGGGTGAACTAACTTGGGGCTCATGCTAGGGAAAAGATTTTTATAGTGGATGAGCTAACTTGGGGCTCATGCTAGGGAGAAGATTTTTATAGTGGATAAACTAACTTGGAGTTAATGCTATGGAGAGGATTTGTGGTGGATGAATTTACCTGGGAATTTTTCTAAATGGGTTAAAAAAAAATAATGGGCATAAGTTATTTCCCTTGTTTTATATAGATATTTACCCAGCTTTAGTGCCACAAAGCAGTATCATTTTCTTATGAAAGGAATATAGTATTATTTGGTTGTGTGGAAGTTAAAGCAGTCCTTATTTCTGAAAGAAAACAAAGATGGGAATTAGCTTATTTTCAGATTGTTCATTGTGTCTTTGATGTCCATTTATCCAGAGATATGCAGGCCTACAGCAACCAAGTTGCTAGTTGGATGGTACGCATGGAGTCAAACTTGGCAAGAGGCAACACACTCATGGAGGACCTCAACAACCGCTGTGTTCTCTTTATTCAGGTCTGTGACTTTATTTACATCCTTTTTTTACTGCAGCTTTACGTCTCATGTAGTTGACCAATTTTGATTATTATGAATGTTTGTATGTTGTTATTATTGTATCTTTTGAAATAGATATTGTGAACCTCAAACATTACATTTTATATTAGCTTATGAAAAATGTAATTTATTATTAGCAGTGTTAAGTATTTATTGATTGTATTGCATGCTTAACTTACTTATTGTTAAAAATGTTGTCAGCCATTAGCTTTGCTCATGAAGATTCCTTATAAATGCATTTGGATTGGTACAAGCTAAATATGGTGCTTTAAGCAACTTCTGAGATTGCACACTTTGCCCATCAATTCTTCCACACTTTAAGTATTACAAAGCACATTTTAGGAATGTAAAAAATTTGCCATTTGAATTTTTTTTTAAATGATAGGATTTCCAATTTTTGAATGACTAGGGCATTGTTTATTTTGGGAATCAGTGTCTGTTTACTGGCAAAAATAGTAGGGTATTATATTGGAAATACATCTGTACCCATTGAATCTTGCTGATTATTTTGGTATAATTAATCTAAAACTTTCTTTGGCATTTTCTGTCAACTGCTGCTATAGGAGACAGCTCAAAACTTCATTGCACAATTGTTCATTGTTCATTCTGTTCAAGCATACTCATGTTACATTACAATTTTACACCTTCTGCATTATGTAAGTCACTTAACACACAAGTTTTATTGTATCATACCTGTGTCATATAAGTGAGTCAACTCACAAGTCTTGTTGAATCACACCTTCTTTGTCATGTAAGACAGTCATCTCACAAATCTTGTTGAATAACACCTTCTGGGTCATGTAAGTCAGTTATCTCACACCTTCTCATCTCACAAGTTTTGTTGCATTATCCCTTCTGTCTCATGTACGACACTTAATTCACAATTCTTGTTGTATCACACCCTCTCTGTCATGTAAGTCAGTCAACTCACAATCACATAGCATTACACTTTCTGTTATATATCTGCCAATCAACTAACGTCAGGTAACATTACACTTTCTTTGTTATGTATCTGTCAGTCAACTCACAGTATTCAGTCTTGTCATTGAGCAAATCCTTTACTTTAGCAACTGTTCAGCCTTGTTAGTGAGCAAGCCCTTGACATGTAAGATAAATTCAGCAAAGTCAGCAGTAAGCTTTTATTTAATATTAGAATGCATACCCAAAACGCAACTCAGTTTTATTAATGCACATCAGGAAATGTTTCAATTTGCTCTGTTCTGTGACTTAGACATGATCTTCTTTTTGTCTGAATAGGGTTTGTTGTATGCCTACAACATTAGCCATTTGGTACGCACTGTGATGAACTTACACGTTGCCCTGCAGAAACCTATGACCAAGACAGCTGTTCTGTCTCTTTGTCGGCTAATTGAACTTCTCAAAGTAAGTTTTAGTGTCTTCACTGCCATAAATGTATTTGTAACATAAAAAAAATAACATTAGAGAAGAGTGTAGTTATATTCAAGGGAAGATCTTCTTCCTACCTGCACATATTATCTTGTTTAGTTACATCTGTATTTTTTCTTTTCTGATATTAGGCATGCACTGTATTTCTATAAGATCCCTTAACAACTTTCTTTGAATTTATTAAAAATATTTAACAATCCTTGAACTAAAGGAATTTGATCAGCGTGACTCCTTTCAATCGGCATGATTTATTCATGTGGTTTCTGATCCTTTCTCTGCTGATTTTGTGGTATCTTGATGCTGAATTCCTTCTTCAGATATAGTTTTTTATCTCGTGTTTTGGGATTGTCTTTTAAACTAGAGGGTATATTTTACTACATGAATTTTCTTGGTTCCTCTAAACTACTAGGCAATTGAACACACATTTCACAGACGTAGCATGCTGGTGGCTGAATCTATCAACCATGTGGTGCAGTTTTTGTCCTTCAAGGCTTTGAATTCTCTGGCTACTGCAAAGGTAATAACCTTGATTATTTCTTGAGCGTGTGTGGGGGGTTTTGCTTCCTTTAAATACACAAACAAAAAACCCCTGTTGTTGACATTAATTAAGCATCCTGTTATCTTTAATATTTATTAATGCACATTTATTAATCCCTCTGTCTATTTGATATATTAATTTGAACTTGATAATCTTTAAAATTGAAATGATTTATTCTTTTTTCATTATTTTGTCAAGATTATTTTTATGCTTAATATTGCTGTATTTACAATGAAAAAGAAACTGTAAGAGTTTGTAAGAGTGTAAGACTAGTAAGAGAATGAATTAATCTCCCTTTCTTATAAAAGTGGCCTAATCTTTCATAAATTAGATAATTATCCCTTTCTTATTCAGGTTTTTCCTCCCTACTCCACCTTGCAATGACAAAAATAACTGTCAGGTTTTATGAATGTCATTGACATTTTAAAAAAAATGTAAAATGCTTTTCTGTTTTCTTGAAAGAAACGAATATCCTCTGACAAGAAGTACAGTGACAAGCGTCTGGATGTGCTTTCGGCACTGGTTCTAGCAGAATCAGCTCTTAATGGACCAGGTAAAACTGCAACACATCCTGGAATATACAGTGTCTTGTGTGCTGGTAATAAATACCTGATCTTCTGGTGATAAATATCTGGTTTTTTGATTTATGATGCTAGTTAGGACTCCTAGATTATAACCATCATTATACTGAGAGACAGTGTCTAACAGTCTAATAATAGGACTTATTGATAAGAATGTGTTCTTCAGAGTGTCTTAAGATAACTTTATTACAGCCGTTCTAAACAGTAGCAGTCGACAAATTTCTACGTCTTCATTCTAATACTTGAGCTCTCCATCATAACAATAAGGGTTCCTTAACCACATGGGGCATTGGTGGGAAATAACTCTGGAACATTGTTCTTGTCATCTTGATAGAGTTCTTCTGCAGGTGAGGAGCATATGCAGATCATTGTTTGTACATATATTTTCACATTACTGCATTAATTTAATAAATTCAAGTCAGTCCACATTGGAAAAGAACAGGTCTGTCTGCATCATCTTACATTGGAAACAAATATTAACTCCAAATTAATCACAGTCACTTTATGGGCTATGTGCAGAATCATTCACTTTGGATGGAATGTTAATTCCAAATTAATAAGAATCTTTCTTGACATGAACATGTAAGGGTTGAGAAGATGAAAGTTCTAAATACAAGTGAGAAATAGTTTTTTTTTTGTAAAATAAATAATAATAGCACTATGTCAGAATTTAAAGATTTTAAACTTTCAGATTCCAGTGGATTTGGTTTGTGTTTTTAACTCATTTCATATTGTCATATTTTGTTTGCATTTCCTTGAGTAGATTTTTGCAGTGGATGAATAATTGAAAATGTTTTGATTTATTCTGAGTACATATATGCCTTAGTGATAGTTGAAAAAGTTTGGATTCACTTGAGTAGATTTACACTAAACATGACTGAATAATAGTTGAAAAAATATTTAATTTAATTTAATTTACAGGTACAAAGGAGAGAATACTGGTTTTGAAGCTGTCTCTAGCTGTTGGAACAAAAATGGTAGGCCCATGTTTTTGAGATATGTAGTTTTTGGTGATGGTATAGATCGTGATTATTTAAGCAAGTTTTATTTTGGTAAATACTGCACAAGTTTAAATTACCACTGATGGCAGGCATTAAAATCTTTATCTGTATTATATATATATATGAAAGCAGAACATGAAACTTATTTATTGTTATATTTTTTTTTAAACAGAAAGCCTTCAAAGATGATGAAAGAGAAAGTTTGGATGATACTCTCAGGAAACTGGAGCTTATCTGTAGTCTAAGAGAAAAGTAAGAAAATTCTGAGATGGCAAATAATTTGTTGTGAGTTGGAATTACTTTATTATTCTGTTGAACAGCATTGTACATGGGCTAGAATTAGCTCTCAAGATAAAGTAAAGTAAAAGTATAGTATCATGGAATTTTATTTCAGTCATGGTTATGGAAAAGCTATATGTATGATCATTATGAACAAGAGTACAAGTTTTGCTAGCACCAGTCAATCTGATTAGTTATGGTTTAACATAAAAAAAACTGTTTCATCTAGTTTTGCTCTTCAAAGGAATATTGCTTTTAGTAATATCCTGAGTGTCTTAAGAAATAAAAAGTTATAATTAAATGTCTATGAACATTTTATCATTGATTTCTCAGTTATCACTAGCTTTCCAGTATAAGTTGAAATTTTCTTTGTGTTTGTGCATAGTTTTTGTTTTTGTGAAGTTTTTGTGTTTGAGTTTGTGCATAGTTTTTGTGTTTGTGTATTGTTGTTTTATTGCTAGATAGTATTTTTGAAGATTGTTCATTGTCTTTATTTATGGTGCAAATATGCAAAGATTGTTTCTATCTTGACTGATTGAGAAAACAACTTTTGCAGTGATATGAATATTAAATAATGTTATGCTTATTCTAACTGTGCTGGTGAGCTCTGTTTTTGCAAACCATGCCAAATTGTCATTTTTTTGTGCTTTCTGAAATTTTTTTCTCTTGTTGCTTTTCTTAAGTGTGTTTTGCTTGTTTAAGCTGTCCTAAAGTGTATTCTGTTTGTAGCTGTGCCTGAATGCATTTTTATTTTTAACTCTTTGCTGAAGTCTTTTCAGTTTTGTTATAGCTGTAATGCTTTGTGCACTGAAATATATTCCTTTTAAGTGTATTCTGCTTGTTAAATTGTGTTGGTTTTTTTAATTTGATGTGCTTATATATGTAATTCTTTGTGCACTGAAAATATATTCCTTTTAAGTGTATATTGCTTGTTAAATTGTGCTGTGTTTTTTATTTGATGTATTTATTATATATGTCATTCTTTGTGCACTGAAAATATATTCCTTTTAAGTGTATTCTACTTGTTAAATTGTGCTGTGTTTTTTTATTTGATGTGCTTATATATGTAATGCTTTGTGTACTGAAAATATACTCCTTTTAAGTGTATTCTGCTTGTTGTGCTGTTTTTTTTATTTGATGTGTTTATATATGTAATGCTTTGTGCACTGAAATATATTCTTTTTAAGAGTATATTGCTTGTTAAATTGTGCTAAGTCTCTTTTATGTGCTGTACTGATATGTATTCTCATTGTTTAAGCCATTCTAAAGTGTGTTCTTTTTGTAGCCATACTTAAATACATTTTTATTTAGCTCTTATTTAAGTATAGTCTGTTATAGTTATGCTCATGTGTTGTTCAGTGGAGTTCTGAAGTGTGTTGTTTGGTAGAGTTGTGCTAAGTGTGTATTCAGTGAAGTGTTTTGAAATGTGTTTGGAATTGGTCAGAAATTTGCTGTTCACTGGTTTGGTTTGTGGGATCAGTGCTGAAGTAGATTCCATTTGATGCAGCACTTTTGAAGTGTGCATATTGAGTTAATCTGTAGTGAAGTGTGCTGTTTGATGCTGTTGCAGACTTCGAGATGCCTGTGACTGCAGTTTCATTTACTGGCATCGTATCATCTTTCCTTTGTACTTAGATGACCTGTGTGAAAATGTAACTGACACCCACAGAATTCATGTAAGTATCGTTCATCCTTAATATTTATTACTGCTTTATTCTACAAAAATGTTTACTGAAGGTCATTTAAGATTATTGATATTGATTCAGTATGAATCATTGGGCTAGTTTTTGGAAATTAGACTCCAGTCCACAATTGTATATGGACACATTGAACAGTAAGTTTTTTTTTCCCAAATGTGTCCTGTTGGCCATGACATTTTCAGTCCCTCCCGATTGAATGTCAAGTACTTATAGGTCCTCTTTGAATTTTGCTGTCCATCTTCCACTTTCATTCAGGCAGCATGTATCACATCACAGTTTGGGGATGGTTGGGGTGGTTGTTGTTGATCTGGTAGATGAAGTTTGAGAATTACAGTTCTAGTATGTGATATCTCATAAAGCATAATAATCAATAGCACAATAATGTTATGGCTTAACTATCAACATAACATCATAAACATACAAATAATAATACAATCATCAAGAAATAACAGGCTCAATACAACTCCAATAACTCTACACTGCAGATATCGGTTATGCTATTATTTCATTTCCCTAGCACATTCTATGGGTAAGTAACAGGTTCAAAATCACAATCAGTTTAATTAAGGAAATTAATCAGACCAATTCTTTACGTAAGGTTTGGAGCACCCAAACTATGCGGCAACACACACAGTCTCACTCAGACTTGAAGTACAATCAATTGGCAGAGTTACTAAGAAAGTAGAAATAAAAGGAGAGATGAGAATGGCTAATTAATGAGCCCCCAGAGTTATGTTCCCTTACTCTGATGTTCATACAATACTACACAAATTAATTAGGGCAGACAAGTAAGGTTTATATAAATTTAATGTATAATATTAGGTAATAATTGGGGAGAACTAAATAAGAGGTTGCCTGTTGTCTGAATGATGTTACTTAATCATGAGGTAAAAGCTATCTGCTGTGATAGTCTTTGGTAGTAGGTTGAAGCCAATTTATCTGAAGTAAGTGACTGTCTCTGGCCAAGTGACATCATGACACTACATTTGCCCCAACACGTCTGCATGGCTCTTGCCCATCATGTCGATTTGCAATAAATGATAGCTGTCAAGTCACTGAAGTTCAGTTCTTGGTGTCCTGATTGCATGCACTTCTTGTCACAACCTGATTCAGTCAAGGAGTCACAGGGTTACTGGGTGCTGATCTGCAAGAGTCAGTTACCCCTTGTTTAATACGAAGCCTAAACATCACCACACAGAGAATTTAACTGGTATACCTTCAGATATGATAGTGCTAATTGAGATGCTAAATTAACAAGTATACATATTAGTTTCTGTCTACAAGAGTTGTGTTATTAAGTCATTATTTAGACATAATAAGAGCGGTTAAAATAATAAATCCTAAAGTAATAGTATTAGTAATAGATTAGATAGTTTCCAGACATCACGGTTTTAAGGGATGCACTCTCATCATTTATACACATATACATCCTTAAACAATCACTCTTTACTATAATAGCAAAGAAATATAATAAGAAGCAAGTTTTAACATATGTAATTAGACCAACTTGTACTCACCTCAATCGGTAAAGCTGTGCACTAGAAATGCACATATGAATAACCTAGTTGGCTAATTATTGGCCCTTTTCTTTACTCCAGGGAGAACAATAGATTATGCTCTCTTTCTGGCATGTCTAGTGCCAAGACATGAGTTAATACTTTGGGGGTCAAGCTAGAAATTTAACCTATTCAACTTTGTTTGTAAAGTGTCAGAACATAACTGCGGCATTCCCTAATAAGCACTGGCTGGCAGTTATCAGGGCTGGGGAGAGAGAAAGAGTGTATAAGGGGACAGTTGCATGGTCCTACACACATTGCTTGTGAGAAAATTTTGCGGGGCCTGTCTCAGCTCGTGACAGTTAACAGTCAACATGCATTCTCTCTGTGTGATGTGATATTGAAACAGTACTGCATGAATTCTGAACTTCTCTCTGTGTGATGTTGAAACAGTATATATGCATTCTCTCTGTGTGATGTTGAAACAGTAGTACATGCATTCTCTCTGACATTGAAAGGAATTTACTTTTTTTGTCTTGTGTTCTTACAGTACATGTTTGGAGCATTTCATGACTGTGTGAGACCCATGATGCTGGTTCGTCATCTTCCATCACCCAAAGATCTTCTTGATGCCTTTGACAAAGAAATTACAAAACATGTCTTAGGGGTATGTCATCTTTTATTTACTTCAAATACTTTGAAAAAATATTTATGGTTTGAGAGAGCTATTGAATACTTATAATGATTTTTTTATATATGTGTTTAAAAGTAGTTAAGTGCTTTGAATGAAATTTTGAATTTTGAATTAAACCTTTACTGCTTTGAGTAATATTGTAATGCTTAAGTGAAATGTTTGAGTGAATATTTATTAAGTGAAAGCGTCACTTGCTGCTCTTTCTCTCTTCTTTCTCTCAAATTTCAAACCTGGGTTTTTCATCATTCTACGTATCTGTGGTGTACTCCTGCAATATAGGTTTTTCACCAGCAAATTCTCAAGACAGAAATAATGTTAGATTATTAATTATCAATTACCTTTTACCCTTTACAGCAGTCACTGTAAAATAGCATAGATTCGTTTATTTGTCGTTTTCTCATTTCAATGCAGAATGAATTGTCTTAGTACATTTGTAGTTTAACAGTGCAACATACATTTTAGTGTAACAGAATGCTTAAAATATAGCATGCCTCTCATTCCAACAGAAAATAACTTTACCTTGGAGCCCTTTTTTAAAAAAAAAATAACTTTAAAATTGAATCCTATTCTCACAGTACTTTATTAAATATGAAAACTCAGGACTGGAATTTTGCTGTGCTGTAGTCAACTTCATGCAAGATGTTTTCTCATCATTGCAAACCTTCCGAGTGTCTAAGCATACTCTGTCATCAGTTTGGTCATGAGACTATCTAATATGCTATCTATTTAATTAGTCTAATGTCAAGAATGAATGTTCCTTTATTACACCTCCATCATTTACTCACAGGAAAACCTAATTTTCCCAGCCCAAAATGGCTGCTAATTGATGCTAATTTCCAGTACCTGTCGGTTAACACATTCATGCTGATGTGGCTGTTGTCTGTCACCTGGGGCTTCTCTTGCTTGCACTTATCTTACCCATTAATCTCCCTCTTTACCCACAAGCTACCATTTGGGCTTTCACACCTAGGGTTGCATTCTAGTTACCAATTTCACTTGTTCTTATGCCATTACTACTAACTACCTCCATTTATGCATACAACTCAGGTAAATAATTAAATAGATTGAGTTCCTTGGCATTTGATTTACTTTATTGAGTGTCTTGAATGGCATCTTTACTGCTTTGATTGAAATCTTTAGAACTTTGAGTGAAGTCTTTAGAACTTTGAATGAAATATTTAATGCTTTGATTAAAATCTTTAGTACTTTGAGTGAAATAGGTGAAATCATTAATGCTTTGTGTGAAGTCTTAGTGCTTGAATGAATAGTGAAATATTTTGAGTAAAACTGTGGTGCTTTACATTAATTGCCAGATGCTTGAATGAAATCTTTAATTCTTGAGTGGGATCATTGGCTAAAGATTTTGTCTCTTTGGTGCTATAGTAGTGTGGCGGAGTAAATTTGCCCATCCCTCTTTCTAAACTTAATTGTTATATAAATTGTTAAATGTTAATATGACCCGACCTTGGGCACCGCTTATGACAATATTTTGTCAGAGTTGGAGTAAACAACTCAGGTAAAGAATATTCTAGAATTTGCTGATGCATTCCAAACCAGTTACAAGCAGATGAGCAGTTTTTATTATCCAATGGTTAAGATTTACAAGAATGAGACCAGCCAATGGGCTGAGATCAAAGTTTACTTGCCGAAATAATTTTATTTTCTAATCACTTTGAATTTGGTGTAGCAGAAGTCTGAGTGGGCAGTCATTAGCTTAAGGGTGAGTTAACTGATTGAGAGAGAATGGATTTCATGCATTTTGCTATTGATATTGTATACTTGCATTTTTTATAGAGGTGTATTATGTGTGAAGACTAATACTTTCTCAGTTGTGAAGTATGATGCTTGTATGTTATATGATACACATATGACATAGTTTCTAAAGTTCATAAATTATTATTTTGTATTTATTATGCTGTATGTGTGTATCAGGCTGATAAATACTGTTGCAGGAAAACTGTAAGTTGAGACTAGAATGTAAGAAAGAATGGAATTAGAGATGAATAAACTGGACAACTTAGCATTTGTTCCCTGATTATATTTTACAGAAGCAGCCTTTTTTAAATTCTAGAATCTCTGGAATTTCTAGAATTTCCTGGTTTACTGATTTATAAACTGCTACGACATGGTAGATTTGAGAAATCTCTACCCCACTCTGTTTAATGTATGATGGCAATAAATGCTCAATTACATCAAAGAATTTCTAGTACAAGGAAGTTACTGGAAATTGCTACATTGTTGTTCTGCTTGAAGGAACTAATATGGTGAAGGAGTGCCCAAATTAGTCTCGAGAGAACAGTGGTTCATAGAACATTCTACAGCATGCTAATGAAACATTTGAAGAATTGACAATTCTATTGTGAACAATAAACTTGTGACATTGTTCTGAAAACGTGCGAAAGACTTTTATGGCATTGTCTTGACAAGGTTATGTACAAACCGTTATCACTTATCCTGCTATAACTCCATTTCTGATAAGAATAATCAAGTGATTTATATTGACATGAACCTTCTGAATTATATTTAGGATATAAGACTGTTTAAGCATCAAAATTATTTGAACCTGGTTCATGGAAATATTGATGTCAAATAATATTTTTATTGTATTTGTTATATGTATATTTAACTGTTGATTGAATACCTTTATTGTTAAATTTATTGACCTTCTTACACATATTGATAAACATATGTTGGAGAGAAAGTGGGTGGATGGGGGCTCGCTAAATGTAGATTAAAGACGGAATTATCTTCTCCTTTGGTAAGAAGTTTTCCACCTTCGGAAATATTGTGTGACAGTAAATGTTTGTGCTTTAATTTAATTAAGTGCTTTGAGTAAGATGTTTAGTGCTTTGAGTGAATTGTTAAGTATATTGAGTGAAATCTTTAGTACTTGAGTTATCTGTTAAGTACTTTGAGTGAAATCTTTGATGTTCGAGTTAACTGTTATTGTTGTTGTTATATTGCATTTATTTTATGTTATTGGTATTTGTATTAAAATGTCAGCTTCTGCAGGGAATCTTCTGGTTTTCATAAAAATTTTCTGGTTTTGGATTATTGATCTTAAGGTCTGCTGAGGAGGTGGGTAGGCGGTTCTGGATTAAATTATGTCATCATTGTTTTCAGCATCTTCTCGGTCCACTTTGTCGCTCAATTGAGACAGATTTGCGACTGCATATTCATCTTCACCTTCAGTTGGATGATCGCAACCCTTTTAAGGTGGGCTTGCGAGATCTTTCACACCTCCTACACGTGCGTCCTATTAGGTTTTTTCAGCGTACAATCAATATAAAGTGTAAGTATTGCTGTGTTTTATTATTTCTTCAGTGCTTGTTTTCAGAATATATTTTTGTAATATTTATTTCTTGTATTTCTTATTGTGTGTCATTTTGAAATGAGTGGAAAAGTTTCTCAGATTTTTTAATTTGTGGAAATCCTACAGCATCCTTATATAATATTTTTACATTTAAATTGATATTATTTTCACAGTTGTTGCTGTGTGTGATGAAGCTTTTGGTTTTGTAAACTTCACTAGTATGTTTTGTAAATTTCAGTAGTGTGATGTTTTGTAAACTTCACTAGTAAGATGTTTTGTAAATTTCAGTAGTGTGATGTTTTGTAAACTTCAGTAGTGTGATGTTTTGTAAACTTCACTAGTATGATGTTTTGTAACTTCACTATTATGATGTTTGTAAATTTCACTAGTATGATGTTTTGTAAACTTCACTATTATGATGTTTTGTAAACTTCACTATTATGATGTTTTGTAAACTTCACTAGTATGATGTTTTGTAAACTTCACTATTATGATGTTTTGTAAATTTCAATAGTGTGATGTTTTGTAAATTTCAGTAGCTTGGTGTTTTTTAAGTCCACACATTTGAGGTTCTGTAAATTTCACTAGAATGTGTTTTGCAATTTTCATTATATTGAAAGCATATTTATTGGCTATTTACATTTCACAGTGTCATTTTGATATTTTTCTGTATATACAGAGTGTATTAGTTCCTTAATTCACTCAATTTGGAGAATTATCAAATTTATTTCAGTCCACTTGGAATCTGCGTGGAGCATTATCTAATTAATTTCATTCAACTTGGAGCATTTTCTAATGTATTTCAGTCTACTTGGAGCATTTTAAAACTTATTTTAGTCTGATAGAGCATTATCTAATTTATTTCAGTCTATTTGGAGCATTTTAAAATTTATTTCAGTCTGCTTGGAGCATTATCTAATTTATTTCAGTCTACTTGGAGCATTTTAAAATTTATTTCAATCTACTTGGAGCATTATCCAATTTATTGCAGCTTATGTGGAACATTATCTTGACAAGACATTCTACAACTTGACTACTGTTGCACTGCATGACTGGAAGACGTATGGAGAGATGAAAAACATGGCAGAACAAAAATATGGTCTGACACTAGTGGACTCGAATCTGCCCAGCCAGACGCTAGAACAGGTCAGTGGATTGGAAGAATTTTTATTAATACCCATTTAAAAGTTCTATAAACTTTATGACAAACAATACAGTCATCTACTCAGCAGAGGTGTTAAGTTAAAACCAATAAGTAATTTGTAGAACTAAAATTAAATAATATGATTGTGAAATAGTTGAGAATATTGTTTGTAGAGCTATTTCATCAAAAACCAATAACTTATTTGTTCATCTTTTTTCAGTAAAATAATTGTGAAATAGTAGAGAATATTGTTAATAGGGCTGTTTTATCAAAATTATTTGTAGAGCTATTTTATTCAAATGACTGTGAAGTAGTAGAGAATATTGTTTTTAGAGTAACTTTATCAACAACCTTTAACTTATCTGTAGAGTTATTTCAGTCAAATGATTGCAAAGTAGTAGAGAATATTGTTTATAGAATTGTTTCAACTAACACTAATAAATTATTCCTAGAGCTATTTAAGTAAACTGTTAAATAATAGAGAATATTGTTTGTGGAGTTGTTTCAATTGAAATCAATTAGTTAGTCATAAAGCTATTTTAAGTAAAATGTAAAATAGTAGAGAATTTTGTTTATAGAGTTGTTTCAACTAAACACTAATAACTTATTCCTAGAGCTATATTAAGTAACACTAATAAGAATATTCGATCATTAGCTTATGTAAGGTGGTGGTGATTAATCAAGTAATTAACTAATTTTCCCACTTGCATGAGAAATGCTCCACACATTATACCAGCATCTCAACATTGTATCTTGCTTAACATTAAACCTTCATTTAGAGTTCTTAGGCCACAAATCTAACTAAAATTAAGAAAAATCAGAGCAACACGATCTGAGAGGAATGCAGGCAAAACTGAAAATTCCCATAAAGTGGAAACAGTTGCAGTATAATGCATGACCTGGCATGGCTTTGTAACATTGTTAGTAGTATGTAATCAGTTGATTCTAGTTCTCATAATTATAACTTATTGAGATTTTGTAAATTATTAAGTTTCTAGTCCAATGATGGTTAGCATTTGAAATATTCATATCTAAAGGTTATCCCGTAAATGTCTAAATTCACAAATGATAAACTCACCTAAGCTGAACTGTTGATGTATTCATCATGAACAGAAGTTTCTATAGGCACTACTGCTATAAAATGAAGTTATGATTAACTAACCTTGTAACCTTGTAATTTGCATAAGAAATGCTCTATACAAACATACTGCATGAACACATGTTCATGTTGACACTATTATAATGACAGTATTGTAAAGAAACTACTATTATAATGACACTACTATAATGGCACTATTATAATGACTTGAAGTGATGGTGAAGAGAAATACTGCACATATTGTGTATTGTAGATGCTTTAAAGAAGTTTTATTTAAAATAGAAAATGATAGAACTTAGTACAGTAAATAACATGATCGCCAAATTCAGCAAGTCTCTACTTTTATTTACTTATATAAAGAATGACTGACAGTGTGCAGCTCACTTCTTGAAACAACTAGGAGAACTTCTAGTATGTTGTTGCAATGCAGACTAACAACTAGGGTGAATGTTTACTTGGTCTATAGTAAATCATTTATTTGTCCAGGGTTTAGATGTCCTTGAGATCATGCGTAACATCCACGTGTTTGTGTCCAAATACCTATACAACCTCAACAACCAGATCTTCGTTGAGCGTACCAGCAACAACAAACACCTCAACACCATCAACATTCGCCATATTGCCAACTCCATTCGAACGCATGGCATTGGGATCATGAACACAACCGTAAGTGCAGTTTACTTAAAGTTGGTAAATCTTGGACACCTGGCAATGTAAAACATAACACAATGAGTCATTGTACTTAAAATTAAAATCTTGGATATATGGCTTTGTAAAACAAAAACAAATCAATGAGTAATTTTACTTAAAATTTAAATCATGGAAATATGACTTTATAAAACAAAACACTACATGACTTTGTAAAACTTAAAACAATCAGCACAGTCTTATTAGATTGTACATACATGATATATCATAAACACAACCTAAGCTATTTAATGTGTTACTAGATCTATATAAAGCGTTGATGTGAAGAGTGGGATTTTTTTTTTTTTTAAAGAGGATTAAGGGCTGTATTCTTGAATTAAATATTCTCTTGTTTAATTTACAGATTGAAATTGCTTTTATATTAAATCAGATGTCAGTACTGATAGTCATTTCTTACATCACTGGTTCCCAAATGTAAAGGGTCATGAAATCCTGAAAAGTCATTGGATTTAGAAATGATTTTGCAGGCCCTGGAAAGCAATCGTATTAATTATTAAAAATATATTCTTACAAAGGGGATTATGTTGCCAACTGTTCACAGTTCTCTTAAAAGTGAAAACAGTTGCTTGCTCCTAGATTACAGTTAATAAATATCCAAGGAACAAGTGATTTTATGGATTTTCTAAATCCGTGTAGTATGGATCTTTGTTGATGGATTTTACTTTGTTGAATGGTGTTTGTACATGCTGTGAAGCAAAAAGAAACAAATACTTGAATTCATTGCATTTGTTCCTAAATTTTGTGGGTTATTTTTTTTTTTACAGGTTAATTTTACATTCCAGTTTCTGAGGAAGAAGTTTTTCATCTTTTCACAGTTTATGTATGATGAGCACATCAAATCTCGCCTAATCAAGGTATCTCTACAATCTACATAGTAATTATATTTTACCATTAAAAATCAATAACCATAACTCTAGTTAAATGTGGATGTTTAATGTATAACAGTAAATATGTTTCATCAAATGAATGCATTTTATGAACAGACTCAGAACAAATCAAAGTTAAATTTATTACTTTGATTTGTTTGGTTGTGAAATTAAACTCTCCTGATTTTATTGCATTAAAAAAAAATTATGTGTGTGTGTGTGCAGGATTGGAAGTTTTTCAAGGAAAATCACATGCAAACAGATCAAAAGGTAGACAGTCTTTTGTTGATTTGTTTAAAATTTTAATTATTATTATTATTTTCACCCAAGGAGTGAGTGCTGCTTATTTTTTAATATTTTCTTTGTGTGTGTGTGTGTGTGTGTGTGTGTGTGTGTGTGCATGTATGAATGGTTATGTTTGTGTGTGTGTGTTTGTATGTATGCATATATGTACGAGAGTATATGTGTGCTGTTGTTGTTAACTTGAGTGGGGGGTGGCACTTACAGCTTCCACCAATTTCATGCTGGGAAAAGGGGGGGGGGGGGGTGCCTAGTAGACAAGTCAAAGTTGAAGTCTGAATTTTAAAAAAATCTAAGTTGAAGTTGGAATTTTGTAAATCACAGTTGTAGTGTGGTTGCTCGCTTGTCCATTGCAGAAATGTCTGGCCAGCATAGGCAGACTTTAGCCTGGTATTCCATGGGATAAAGTCATGTGGTTGTTGTTGACATTCCCAATGCTGGAGTGGGAAGATGGGTGGGAGGGGTGCTTTACAGAGTCCAGGCTAGTAGCACACCAAGTTTATACTTAGTGTGGTCATGTTCCCAGGATTTTCAACCCTCGTCCTTCTTGCTGGTGCTGTTGTCATTTTTTAAAAGAGACCAGATTAGGTCTGAGAAAGGTTTATCAATTTCTTGTTAGCCCGAGTTAAGTATGAAGTCTAGAGGTGTTACTTATTTTACTTTGGGCCCTTCATTTGTAAAAATCACTATGTAGTTGATGTTGGTATCATAGTCTTCTTTATTCTCCTGCCATGACAAGGTGTTGGGAGTGTCACTGGTTGTAGTTGATTATTCCCTTTTTTTGTTCTTCTTGCCCTGAAAAGGTCTTGGGAGTGTCACTGGTTGTAGTTGACTATTCCCCCTTTTTTGTTCTTCTTGCCCTGAAAAGGTCTTGGGAGTGTCACTTGTTGTAGTTGACTATTCCCCTTTTTTTGTTCTTCTTGCCCTGAAAAGGTCTTGGGAGTGTCACTGGTTTAGTTGATTACTCCCCTTTTTTGTTCTTCTTGCCCTGAAAAGGTCTTGGGAGTGTCACTGGTTGTAGTTGATTATTCCCCTTTTTTGTTCTTCTTGCCCTGAAAAGAGCATAGAAGTGGTGATGGTTGACATAGGACTCTCTTTTCGTGGTAGATTTTAATCTCGGCACTCTGAGGGATAAAAAATACTGGAGAGAAGGTAAGGTGTGTCTTTTCACTTTGGCCGCAAACTAGTCAGTGGAACCTGATGTGTATGTTTGTGTGTATGTGTGTGTGTGCATGCATGCATGCTTACACAAGTGTGCACACGAATATGCTAATGCATGTACCATTATTTAAGAATTTATCTTTCTGACTGTAGCTTTGCTTCCATCTTGAAGCTCCCTTATTTCTATTTAGAAATATGCTTTCCTGACTTAGGTTTATTTATAATTATGTTTGGATTTAATGTGCAGTACCCATATGAGCGTGCTGACAAATTCAACAAAGGAATTCGCAAGCTTGGTCTGACTGCTGACAGCGAGAGTTATCTAGACCAGTTTCGTACACTCATCACACAGATTGGTACATGTCCAGAGAAGCACATATTTTTTTTAAAAATTATGTCCAGAGACAGCACTTTTTTTGTTGTTGTAATCCTTAATCATCTCTTTCACCTGTTTGCTTTGACTGTAAACTAGTTTTTTTGTCCACATACAACTAGTTTTATAATCCTTAATCATCTTTTTCATTTGTTCACTTTGAATGTAAACTAATTTTATTAATATATTTTATATTTTTGTCAAGTTTTTAAAATAATGATTTATAAGAATGTAATGAGCCAATACTTAAAAAGAAAATGGGAATTGAATGCTTCATCAGAATGAAAGTTAATTTAGGATTGTAAAATGTACTGCAAACAAAGTATGTGATGACTATTAATATCTTATCTTCAGAATCCTTTGAATAAAAATAATACAGTGGAGTCACTTCTTATAGAGGGGTAATAGTTGGATGTGAGTGTACAGGGATAACGGTTGGATATGAGTGTACAAGTAATCATGTAGAATCAAAATTATGATGATCATAGTACTGCACCCCTTATGATAAACAGTAAGACATACCATTTCCCAGGCAGTCCAACATAGCCGATTCTTTTTTTTCAGTGTTAGAACAGATCACTGTCTCTTTGGCTGAGCATCAGGTAAAGCTCATATAGCTGCCTTGCTTTAATATAGCCTGTATGAACATCAAAGCATATTTCCACAGACCCAGCTGCTCACTTAAAGTATATGATTTAAACATTTGCATTGTTTCAGTACATTTTTTTATATATATATATACAGAATTAGGGTTTAAACCTTTCTCCATTACAAAATTATTTTATACATCCTGCCTTAGAATACCCTGTCAAACTGCACCTCGATCACGCAAGATTGAGGAAATTTGTTAGGCGCAACATAGAATACATTCAGGTGTGCACATACAAATTCAACCTTAGAATACACTGGAATTTCTAACTTCAAACTCTCGTTGTCTGTGTTTGTTTGATATAAACATGTGTGTGTGTGTGTGTGTGTGTGTGTATGCACATGCATTACTCTACATAATTTGTAGCAGTCGAGTCAGGCTTACATGACTCTCTCACAAACAACTTGTTCTATATAACCTTACATAAAATGCATAGGAATGTTCCACTCAACTTGTTCTATATAACCTTACATAAAATGCATAGGAATGTTCCACAGACAACTTGTTCTATATAACCTTACATAAAATGCATAGGAATGTTCCACTCAACTTGTTCTATATAACCTTACATAAAATGCATAGGAATGTTCCACAGACAACCTGTATGTAACCTTACATAAAATGCATAGAAATGTTCTATACAGACAGTGAAGCGTACAAAGATTGAGAAGGAGTAGGTGGACGGGTGGAAATTTATTCTTAGTTAAGTTAGTTATTTCTTGTCTCAAACTTTCACAGGGAATGCCATGGGTTACATACGCATGGTTCGTTCTGGCGGTTTGCACTGCTGCAGCAATGCCATCAGATTCATCCCGGATCTAGAGGATATCGTCAGTTTTGAAGAACTTTCCCGAGAGGCTGGCCTTTCAAACGAATGCCAGGTGGCTGCAAGGTAAAAAATTTTTAAACAAAATATACTTTTTTTTTTTAAAGTGTATTATCAAAACATGTTTGTTATAAATTTTTCATGAGTAAATTGTCACTTCTAGCCTTTTTGACAATTTTGTAAGTAAAGAAGGAAACAGTCTCATAAAATTAACTAATATATATATATATATATATATTTATAAACAGATAATGAAAAACTCTATCAGGGATGAAAATTTCAGTTTATTATGTACTTTTCAGTTTAACATTTTTTTTGTTTTGTGTGTGTGTTTTTAATTTATATTTTTTCTTTTTCTTTTTCCAAATTTTGATTGTGATCCATGTTATTTTTAATAACTTGGCTCTGCATATCAAGGGAAATAATTTTAGAACTTCATGATATGCTTGAGTGTTTGCTATGGCTGTAAATCTGTTTCCAACATATGCTGATTTCTCAGACATCTTCAACAATTTGTATCAAATTGTATCATATAATTGATCACTTTTGTTAGGCCCAGCAAGGACTTGGGTAAACAGTATAACTGGTCTGTGAACTTTTTGGTGAACACCTCTGAACTTTGGAGAGATACTCAGAAGTACATAGCAGTTTGCTCCTGAATTTGTACTTAGTCTGCATTTTGATCACTTCTATTTTGATGTAGTTGAATATCTAATTAGTTTGCTTAAGAAATTAAATATATTTTATTTCCTGTACATTGGATGTAAGCATTTTTAGTGTGCTCTTGCAAACACATGCTAACTTGTTTGCAGTAATGTTTCTTGTGGCTGCTATTTAATGACACATCATGATATGAATTGTTATCAAGTATTTTGACATTTGAATTATATATATGTTACATATTGTATGGGATAGCACATTGTTGTTTTATAAAATGTTATTTTTATAAGTAAACTGTGCTACACACTTATTGTTTGAGAATTTTGAACCATGACTAAATGTTATAGTTACTGAGAACTGTTTAAAGGTTCTCGTCAAACCAGAATGGGTTTCCAAGAAAAATATTCAGACAGTTAATGATTATTACTTTAAATAAATGACTAAAGATTTCAGTCCCAAAAAGTAACTTAAACAAAACTGAGATGACTGCATAAAGTACAGGTTAGACATTTTGTTTTACATGAACCAAATGGTTTATTCTACTTTTCTGTAGTGTTCTTTCTATGCTTTGCCTCTTCTTCAGAAATAGTCTTATAAATAACTCTTTATAAATATTATTAGTACTTTCTAAGATTTGTTTTGAATGAAATTCCTAAAAGTTTTGAACCATTTCTTAAAACATGCCAAGAGGTTTCTTTGTTATTTTTTTTAAATGACTCTCCATCTTATGCTCTTTTTTTTTTTTAATCTAAAGTATATTTAATTCTAAGAATTTAGAATTCAAACACCTTTGTTTAGCAAATCTTGATTAAAAATTTAACTTGTAAGTTAGAGAATATGACATAGATAACATAGTAATATTTTGTATTGAACTGCTGTTTAAAATTGTATAATGATTTGTTTAGTGCAAGCACCTTTTTTCTTTTGGGTTTAAGTTAAGGTTCTGTGTGGCATTAGTACAGGATGTTTAGGTCTTGTCAGCTTTCTTAGATTTCTTATGGGCTTTAAGTTTAGGTCCTGCATGGCATTATTAGTACAGGATGTTTAAGTCTAGACAGTTTTGTTGTTTCTTATGGTTTTAAGTTAAGGTTCTATATGACATTAGTATGGGATGTTAAGTCTAAACAGTTTTGTTGTTTCTTATGGTTTTAAGTTAAGGTTCTATATGACATTAGTATGGGATGTTAAGTCTAAACAGTTTTGTTGTTTCTTATGGTTTTAAGTTAAGGTTCTATATGACATTAGTATGGGATGTTAAGTCTAAACAGTTTTGTTGTTTCTTATGGTTTTAAGTTAAGGTTCTATATGACATTAGTATGGGATGTTAAGTCTAAACAGTTTTGTTGTTTCTTATGGTTTTAAGTTAAGGTTCTATATGACATTAGTATGGGATGTTAAGTCTAAACAGTTTTGTTGTTTCTTATGGTTTTAAGTTAAGGTTCTATATGACATTAGTATGGGATGTTAAGTCTAAACAGTTTTGTTGTTTCTTATGGTTTTAAGTTAAGGTTCTATATGACATTAGTATGGGATGTTAAGTCTAAACAGTTTTGTTGTTTCTTATGGTTTTAAGTTAAGGTTCTATATGACATTAGTATGGGATGTTAAGTCTAGACAGTTTTGTTGTTTCTTATGGTTTTAAGTTAAGGTTCTATATGACATTAGTATGGGATGTTAAGTCTTGACAATTTTCTAGGTTTCTATATACTGCAAATTGTGCTTGCTTGTAAAATATGGGGTCCATTGTCACTCAGTAACACTATGTACTGAATAGATTTCAAAATTAAGATTAATAATGTTTCTGGATGATGAAAGTCACTATATTTTATGTATGAAAGACATTTTTATAAATTATCTATAACTGTCCTTTGAGTTGGAAAAACATTTGTTAATGACTACTAGAGAGTGGATAATATATAGAGATGTATATTGCAAACACTTCACTGTGATAAGTGTCTGTTAAATGCATACATATAATTCAGAAAAGTGCAACTTTAATTTTGTAATTTTGTCAACAGAAATCTGGACAGTGTTATAGAAAACCTGGCCAAGAACTTTGCTGAAGGGACCGAATACTTTAAGGTACATTTTAAAATGCAATATCATTGATTATAATGCACAATATAATGGTAGGAATCATGAAATTAAGAATACTGCATGTTAGGTCCATAAAATCTAAACATGTTTCATTATTCTTACCTTGGAAATGATGTTGAACAGTGAAATAGTTGTGTGACCAGGTTTAAACTTAGTACAGTTCAGATATAATTTCACAATGCACTTTTTGTTTTATTTTTACTTTTGTAATTTTCTCAACAGAAAAGCTTTTATCAGAGGTAATAACATTAAGAAAAAAGAAATGTGTATAATATGCAGAAATATTGTCTGAAACGTACTTTTTTTAGTGGATGTGTGTGTCAAATAACCTTTTTTCTTGGTGTGGTTTACTCGGTACACATTGTGCACTGGGCATTTGATACAAAAGGTCTCCTGCAAATAATGTTAGTTCCCATCTTTCAAAGAGAAGTATGATCGTTATGTCCCATACATGGTAATGACACAATGTACCTGCACTTTTCTCAGTTAAAATTGACCATGATCTATCTGAAGTAGAATGAGCCATACAGCAATTATTACTGTGTATTGTCACAACAAACATTGCTGATTTAAGAATATAATTTATATCATTTTAATTTGCTAAGTTTTCTTTACTTCTTTGCTCTGCTCATCCCATCAAGCCATACAAACATGTTGGTTGATTTGTTAAATTTTTTGTTCTCTTTACAGTTCGATTATTTGATTATATTTACCAGTTCATTTCTATTTTAAAAACTGTTAAATTTATATGTAGGATAAACACTCTCTTTCTCTCTCTCTCGCACACTCACTCTCATACATGTGCATGCATGTGCGCGCGCACACACACACACACACACACACTCTATTCATTGACTGTAATAATGCAATTTATTTCACTTTATTTGCAAAACTTTGTCATCTCAGTTCACGTTTAGTGCAGCATTACATTTATGTTGAGCATTTTATCTGGTGTAGTGTAACCTCTAATATTTGTTTACTTTCAGAATAAAAGAAAGAAAAAATCTTCTTTATATAAGACATTTTAATTATTTTTCAGTTCATCTCCAGCGATTGATTTGGTGTTTTTTCTTTTTTTTTAATACAAAGGATATTGAATGTTATATATCATGCATGAATATGATTACAGTAATAACAGTTCACTCCTTTGCAATGGTTCATACCTGTCAGATGTCACAGAATGGCTTATGTAACCCATACCCACCCTCCTCCTAGTTCTAGAATGGCTAGAAAAATGCATGAGTATCTACTCACTAAACTAAGTGCAGCTCAACTATGCACAAACGAATGTGCCAGAAATCTATACTAGACCGCTGAGGCAACACATATTTTGGCTCCCACTGTTAATAAAGTATAACCTTATCATTGGCTACCAGCACAGAAGGAAACCATCCTCTGTATTTATATTACTGCCAAAGGTTTGTGGTTTTACTGGTTAACTAAATATTACATCTATGTTCATTTAACCTTAGCTATATTTTATATTGTTATATTTCACCTATGATATTAAAATATATGATGACCATGTGAGTAAGAGTGTTCTATCAGAGAACACGTGGACGAATTCTTAGTTACTGGCAGATCAACACTTTATCTGAGAAATTGAATTTGATGAGTGCTGAGCCACAAAGCAATGCCAGAATAGAACCACTTTATCTTGGATGTTGAATTTGATGAAACGTGAAGCAACACCATAGCAGAACGACCCACAGACTAAAGACTGGTTCAACAGAACATGCACATCTGCTATGACATTCATTGGGACCCTAGATCACATCAGGAGATCCTAAGTTATGTAACCATAAGGTCAACAACTGCATAGTTTCAGTCAACTTCTCTCAGATTTATTTTAGAGTCCACTCAGAAACATTCATTTTTCTCTTATAAAGTCATTTATAGTTCGCTCATACAAATGAATCAAATAACTACTACAGTGCCATAGGACTCAAAACAAACATTCTCTTACAACATGGTAATGATTTTGAACTTTAAACATTTATAAAGTCTAATTGTAACTGTTGAACTATTTGCTATATGTAACCATGATGTCATATGTTATTTCTTGTTGAATACGTTTATTGTTGATACTTAGACCACTCATGTTAGTGTGACTCACTTGTTATATATTGTAGTCTCTCACCTGTATTAACTTACTATCCTGGCTGTGTATCAGGGGGCTCAAGCTATCTTCTAGAACTACCACTCTTCTATTCTACATTATCTATCTTTCATCTTTCTAACAGTAACATATGTAGCCAGCCAGAAGGTGTGTTTTGGGGATTGGCCTAAGGTTACGGGTATCCTGGGGTGGTGGAGAATCAACATTTTGCCCATCTCCCAGCAAAACATCACATTGGATACATATGAAATTTTGTTTCTTCTATTACAACTTTATTGTTATGGATGAAATGACGTGTATGAATTATTCATGTAATGTCTTTGTTTTTATATGCAGATGCTAGTAGATGTCTTTGCACCAGAATTTCGAAACCCCAAAAACATGCATCTACGGAATTTCTTTGTGATTCTTCCACCTCTTGTAAGTTAAATTGTTTTGCAATTCATGTTTAACTTATTTATTTAAAATTTCATCATAATTTAAACTAGTCAGACTTTCATCATTCATTAAATAGGTCCTTTTTTTCCCCCTCCCAGCATTTCTAAAATGATTACAGTAAACTTAGATAATATTTTATTTTCCTGTTTACCTAATTTTTAGATGCTAAACATAAAACAATATCAGTGAGGGTAATTACAGCAAAAGTTGAAAGAAGTTTCTCAAGTAATTAAAAGACAGTGTTTACCTTTTTAGGTATCAGTTTTTATTGCTGTTGTTTGATGTGTGCAAACAGAGACAAACTTATGTAATGTTTTATTAAGATTTATGTAATCAAATTAAGTTAGTGTTTTGTTATTGGTAATGAGTTTTTATAATTTGTCTGAAATAGTTTTATTTTGAGGGGTTTATGTATGAACACATGTGCTTAATGATAAATTTATGCAGACTGTGAACTATGTGGAGCATTCTATGAGCTGTAAGGAAAAGATGAATCGCAAAAACAAAGTGGGAGCTGCCTTTACTGATGATGGTTTTGCCATGGGTAAGGTTTTCATTTTTTTCCTACAGCTATTGCTTCAGAAATAATATAGTGGTACAAAACATTTATTTATTTTATTTAGTACTCATAATTGTTTTTAGACTTTCAGTTGCATGAGTGTTTAATTTCAAAATTACTTTCTTAACAGTACTTTCCAAATGTCTTTATTTTCAAAGTACTTTCCAAATGTCAATAACTGCTATGGCCCCCAACATTTATATACCTGCCTCTGCACTTCAGGAATCCCTCAAGTTCCAGTGAATAGGCACAAGTTAGTTATAGAGTGGCCTCCCCTTATCTGTAATCTGTCATTAGATAGTTACCTTGCCTTATCCCCAAAAAACATTACCATTCTTTATGCAATTCTGTTGGAGTCAAAGTAAATATCCAGTGCACTTCAATTTTGCATGATAATGCTCTAACAGATATAAGTTGAAGGTAAAACCTTGTTGCAAAAGTACTTATTTCATTGATGTTGTAGATTTTGCTTAGTGGTTTAAAGGGACAACATTTTACCAAAATTTTATATTATATTCAGACTTATTATTTATTTACTCACATTTAAAGTCTGACTCATTTTTCTGTCTCTCTTCTCTTGGTTTGGTGTTATGCATGAATCAATGTCATTACTTACATACAGTTCCTTGTGTCAATTTCTTTCATTGAAAAATTACATAAACATTGTCTTAGAATTGAAAACTGTTTGTTAAGTGCATCTTTATGCTGCTCTAAGATTATTATTGCCTGCAGTCTAAGGCAGCAGTGAAGTAAATTGTGTGTGAGAGAGAGTTTATCTTTTTCCATCTAAACAGTTTTCTTTTTAAAATTATTTGCTCATTGCATTTATGAAGTGGTTCTTTAATTTCCCTAAGAATGTATTCTGGCATACTTCAGAAAACATTTGTAAATAGTAAAGTTGTGTGATTTTGGTGTGGGTTGTTTCTTGTTCCAAAATGTACAACATTCCTGCTGTGCTTGCATTCTGACAGGTGTGGCCTATATTCTGAAACTTTTAGACCAGTACTATGAGTTTGACTCCCTTCATTGGTTTCAGGCAGTGAGAGAAAAGTTCCAGAAAGAAAAGGTTAGTTGTACTTTTAATTTAAATTGGCTGAAAGATGTGGTTAAAATATGCAGAAGTTCCAGAAGGAAAAAGTTAGTCAAGTACCTGTTTTAGTTGTATTAAATTGAAATTGGTGAAAGATAAGTAAAGTTACGATGTGTAGCATTTATTATATATATTTATGTACAGATTATATGAATATTAAATACTTTGCTAGCATTTGTTTATATGCAAACTGGGTATAAATGACAACAAAATAGTTATCCTATACTGTTAAATAAATAACTTGTATATATTTTGAATTATAAGTCAGTTAAATGCAATTTATTTTATAAAAGGCTGAATGTTATCATATGATAATGTTATATTCCTATACTAGTTCATATTATGAAAGTGGATGAAAATGTGTTATATGGCTATACCATTTCATATGAAAATGTGAGTTGTATTCCTGTACTAGATCATATGAAATTGTGAGTGTGATTATGTTCTCATAATAAATAGTACATATAATGAAACTATATATTAGATTTCTGTAATAATATAAAAAATGAAACTTTGCAATAAATTCCTGTAATAGATCATAATAAAAACTTTGAGTTAGATTTTGTAATATTACTTGTCATGAAAATATTAGTTAAATTTTTTTAATAATACTTATAATAAAGATGTGGGTTAAATTCCTATACATACATGAAACTCTGAATTAAATTCATATAATAATATTTATAATGAAACTGTGAGTTAAATTCCTGTAATAATGTGTATAATGAAAATGTGAGTTAAACTCTTGTAGTAATACTTAAAACAAAATTATGGGTAAAATTCCTGTAATAGTACTTATAAAGAAACTGTGTTAAATTCCTGCAATAATATTTATATTGGGTACATTCTTACTTGGGTATATTAAGACAAGAAATATCTATAGCATGCATGCTTGCTTGCATATGTCAAGGCAAAAAAATATCAATGGTGTGCATATTTTTTAATAGATGAAAATAATAAGTATTCACTTGTACACTCCTAGAGCTAAATGAAGACAAGTAATTGACATTGATTGAGTATGTTACATGTATAAAGAAACGTTTTAGACATTTCATGATTTAGTTTCAAGAATATTATTTCCCTTTTCTTTATGAGTCAATTTTATGTTTATTAATAGGGCAGTTATGAAAAGAATGATCTAGTGTGCATTATCTTATTTACCACTTAAGATCTGTTTGGCATTATTTTACATTAGCTCTGAATTAGTTTCTCTAAACCTCACCCCATCTCTGTTTCTTTTTTCTGTAGCAGCAACTGGTCAAGCAGTCTGCTGGAGGACGTAGTGATGAAAAACTGCAGCAGACAATGTCCTTAACAGCAAAACGCCTGGATCAGACACTACAGGTATTATGTTTAGTCTACATTTTTTGTGTCTATATCAGAAAATGCAGGTATTGATACGTATGCTTAAAAAGCTAGAGATTGGTGTTTGAGTTAGACACTACAGGTGTTATACTTGTTTGTTTTCTGTATTGGCTATTATTGGTTATATGAAGAAACAATAATACCAGTAATGACATGAAGAAGTGAGGATTCAAATGATGATGTGAAGAAATGACGAGGTGTGGATTTGATGACACCAGTGATGATGATGTGAAGAAATGATGTTATGCAAAATGAGGACATCTGTGTTGGCTTAAACACATTCAAATTTTTTTTATGTTTCTCTTGCTACTAAAGCTTGCAATGAGAATAGCACAAAATTCTAAAACAGATGTTTTGAATTTAACATAACATGAATTTTTATAAAGAATTCCCATATGGATTTTGATGTCATCAACACTGTTGCATATTGCAAGGGGTTTGTATTTATTATTAACATAAAAGATTTTGCATAAACACTTTCTTTCAGTTGATTATATGTGACCTTATGACCTTATGTTTTTGATTGTAAAATGTGCAATATTAAATCAGTTTACCTTATTTTTACTGTTGGCTTACAGTCATGTTTATTTTTCTTTATACTAATTATTATTCTCTTAATTATGCTTACAGTTTTAAAAAACTATTGTGTAAGATTTTTTATATCATCGTATAAATATTTGAATTTTATTTATTTTAGAAAGAAATAAGTCTGTGTTAATTTCTAACAGATCACAGTGCATACTTGTAGTATGTCTCTACATCTGAATAACAGCTGCAGTAGTAGTCTGACCTTTTTCTTCAAAACAACAGACATATTCATTTTATGTATACATACTCATTTTAAAAAATATTCTTTGACTTTGAACATGACATACTTATTCATTGTATGTAAAAATTGTTCATTAAAAAAATATTCTTGGATTCTGAATGACAAACATATTCATTGTATGTATACATGCTTATTTTTAAAAAAAATATTCTTTAACTTTGAACATGGCAGGAGTTTGAACTGCTATACTACTCTCTCAGTAGTGCCCGCATCTTCTTCCGTGCAGATCTGACCGCTGATGAAGAGAAAGAAGCTAAAACAAATGGTACAAATTGCTGTTTTTGCTTATTTGTCTTTTATTAATGTTTTCAGATGCAGTTAAATTTGGGGAAAATAATTTTTTATTCTAATGTGCTGTTTACTTTATTCTTTTATTTCAAAGTTTAATCTTTGCAAATAATCCTGCAGCTAATATATATTTGTATTTGTTTGTGATATATTTTTTAGCTTTAAATTTCCGTCGTGATACTCTACGTACTTTTTATAGTTGTAACGTATATTCCACATACCTATTATAGTTTTAAATTATTCTCCTTTCCTTCACACTACTCCAGGTATTTATTATAGTTTTAACTTATGCTCCACATAATTATTATAGTTTTAAATTATTCTCCTGCTTTCCATCGTGATACTCCACATACTTATTATAATTTTTAATTATATTCCTGTTTTCTGTCATGATGTCATTATTATAGAATATAGCAGTATTAGTCTGATATCCAAGCAAATGCTGGCTGTAGATAACCTCTTTCAGAACTGAAAACTTACTTCTTTGTATTATTTCCCAATTATTTTCATTGCAAATCAATCTTTTTTTGCCTGTCTGCAGCCAGTCTTTTCATCAAGATCAGGCCTTTGTCACAAACCATCAAAGTTAACTGCAGTTTAAGAATTTGTTCATTTATGTGTCACTTCTCTTATGAAAAGGGTTACTTGAGTGCTAGCTGTAGAGAAGTTAGTTGCTAATGTGTTTTAATATTGGTTTTAGTACTTGTAGAGCAGCGTAAATAGAACACTTAGTCTAGTCTGTCACTCTGTCTTCCCTCTAGTCTACCACTATCTTCTCCAGACTGCTGCTATCTCTTCCCTCCAGTCTACCACTATGTCTTCCCTCTAGTCTACCCCTGAGAGACTTTAATAGCTTCAACAATCTACTGCTAGGATTATTCTCTGGTCATTTCACTCTACCCCTCTGCATTCTTCTATAATTTAATGTCTTCACCTTCTTATTGATAGTTGTAATTTAATTTCACCTTCTTATTGATAGTTGTAATTTAATGTCTTCGCCTTCTTATTGATAGTTGTAATTTAATGTCTTCACCTTCTTATTGATAGTTGTAATTTAATGTCTTCACCTTCTTATTGATAGTTATAATTTAATGTCTTCACCTTCTTATTGATAGTTATAATTTAATGTCTTCACCTTCTTATTGATAGTTGTAATTTAATGTCATTTGTCATCTGAGGTTGTTGAATGTCTGGGTTAGTGAAGTAATATAATGTCATGGACCTGATGATTTGTTTTAATTGATGTTATGCTTGATAATGAAAACTTGCTAGTAATAAAACATAATGAAATGGAAATCACCACTTATTAACCAAAAGAAGCTGGCAATCTAACGAAATTACCCCTATTTAGTCATCTTAGTTAGCTATACAGATTTCAATATCAATATCACCATTTAAGTGATATGATCACTATGCTTTTATTAACAAATAAATATATAACAAGTGTATAAAGAAAAATGTCAGAGAAATATATTTCTTTCTTTTATGTACTGATGAGAAATATAACACATAAATTATGTGTTTTTATTTGTTGTATAATTTATTAAGTTTAAAAAATAGAAAATAAATATAGTGTTTTCAGCTAAAGTTGTTTTTATATGACAAACTCTGTTAGAAGAAGAAAAGTCTAAGCCAGGAGCAGATAACTCTGCTGCCCAAGGAAAGAGCACTATGCAGACCTCAGGTATGATCTGTTGTGCATTGTTAGCTATTATTTTATTTAGTTCCTGGGATTTAATGTTACCCTTGGTAAGAGCAGTCTTTCTTGATATGCAGGAAATCAGCCTTAGTTTAAATTTAATGTAATTGTTAAATATATTATTTTTTAGTTGGGAGGATTGTAAAATTTTATGATAACATTAAGAATGCACTCTTCCATAAAAGTTCATAAAGTTAATAGTGATGCTGTCTGGGAAAACCCGGCTACACTTGCTAAAATTGATTTTGCGCTACAGCCATTTGTAGTCGTTTACTCCCCTTTGATAGTCCAGGGAGGTATGTACTTAAAAAAAAATATATAGTGAAAAAACTATAAAAAAAATTTTTAAAAATAAACTTGAGATTATGAACTTTAATAAAGTATAAAAACACACTTTTGAATGTTTTTCACTTTAGCGCTAATCCATTTGTAGTTGTTTACTCCCCTTTGATAGTACAAGAAGGTATGTTCTTTAAAAAAATGTATAGTGAAAAAAACTATCTGACATAAATTTTTAAAAAAAATAAACATGAGATTCTGAACTTTAATAAATTATAAAAAACCCACTTTTGAATTTTTTTCACTTTAGCCGGGTGTTCCCAGACAACATCACAATTGTTATTTGTTTGTTTTAAAGAGGCTATATTTTATCCTTTATAAAAAAAAAAATTATGTGTCACAATCATTTTGCTAAGTTAAGCATTGACAGGGAATCTGTCTGCAGACAAAGACTTTAAATATTAAATCATTTCTTAAATTAAATTTTGACACTTGTATATGCATTGACATTCAGTGTGAAATGTAGATTTTTAGTCAAGTACAAAACTTTATTAAAACTATGACACACACCTCTGCTGATTATGAAAAATTAATAATTCATAACTAAATACAACTGGCTGGAATCTTAATTCATATGTTATTAATAAATCCCAATAATATGTTTAACTTGTCTCCCACTTGGTGGATGACCTGGCACTGCAGAAAATCTAACCTTTATTCACAGCATATAGATAGACATTCTACTGACACATAATTTCTTCTGCAGGTGGAACTTCTTATTGAAGGAGTAATTAGATCCATCTTTTAAGTTATTTTAATAAGCCACCCACCCATCCACCCACTATTACTCCAAACATATAATTTAAAAATGTGTAAGAAGGATAAGTAAGAAATAACAATAAATTTATTAAATCAACAATCAAAATATACAAATGAATACAGTTGAAAAAGAACACGGACACTTATACTACTAAAATGTTCAGATTATGTCCTCCACTTATCTATCCACCAGTCTCTATCCTAACAATACAGTAGTCAAGTTAATAATCAGTAATCAAATTATGAGTCTATTTCTCATCTTAGAATCAGAGTAGAAGTGAAAAGAACAATAGTTAATTTTACATGACCTTCACATGACATAAGTTGTCACTGGTGCAGTTTTCACAATAGTGTTACAGGCTCAGTTTGCCTGCATTGGATAATTGGTCTAATGTGACACGCTACGCAAACTGTTCTTTAGGAGTCTCTCCATCAAAGCCAGACTCAATTTCTGCCATATGGTTCTGGAATTGAGATTCACATAACCAATTTCCAGCAACCAGTTGCCAGCAAGTGAAACAAATAGTGTCAGACACACACTTACAGATGTAGTTCAAGTAGAGTGCAGTAGTTCACTGCAGTCTGAAGCGGATAACATAAAAAAGATGTGCTCTTCTCTGGAAAAGTCAAATCAAGGGACAATATCTAAGATTCAAGTCTGAAATGTTCTACACTCCCATATCTCTCCACAAGCATTCTCAGACTAACATTCCAGCTCACGACCAGACTCGACCATAGACAAAATCAAAGTGATAAGAACAAGGTATTTTTCTAAAAGGTCACTTTCTGCCTGACTCTTATTGGTTAGATTTGTTATTGACCAGTATCAGATCATTGGTCACTTATAATTAGCCAGCTGCGTAGAATTGTTTGGCATCATTGGGTGAGTTGTTTATCATTCAGCCTGGTATGCTCACTTCAAGAAACTTTGACCATGAAAAATTCCACAAAGGATGACCTGGTAACCTTGCTTCAGGCTATCATTTAGCTATGGTTCTGGAGAATTCTGACTCCCTTACATATTTCTTAAGTTGCAATGCACACAGCCTGTTATCAGCTCTTGCTATATTAAATATTAGCAGCATAAAATATGATGATTATTTCATAACTATGGGCAGGCAACTTTGCTCTGTCACACATACCTTTTCATTGTTCTGATATAATTAATTTTTAAAGATATGCTTAATGATTATTATTATTATTATTTGTAATATATATGACTTAACAAGATTTTCATTTCACTGTTTGATCTTGTCACTGGCATTGTTGTTTGCTTGTATCATTTAAAATTAGCAGTGGGAATGACAAATAAATGTGAAGACAATTCCATATCTGTTGAGTATCACTGTTGAGTCCTGTTATTTTATTTTAATTTAGAGGAGATATATCTGTTTTCAGTATCCTAACAAGACTAAATGATGGTAGTTTAGAAAACTATTTAAAATGTTGATTACTAATAAAAATGTTCATTAAATGAATTAAGGTTCATCTGTTTAGTGTGTATACACAACAGGAAGAAGAGCTTTAAGTGTGTAAATCCTGAAATAGGTGATCAAATACATGTACACACATAAATAAACAGACAGTTGCATGAAAGTGTTATCATCTCTTGGTGAATAAAAAATAAAATAAATAAAAAATCTCTCACACTCACTCTCCTGGTATCTTACGCTCTCATGGCTCACTATTGCATTGGCATTGTGTATGCAAGGGGGAGAGAACAAAGATGTAGTGTATTAGTCTTTGTGCTATGTGAGTGTTATGTGTGCTTTCAATGAAGAGAGAACAAAGATGTGAGGTGTTAGTCTTAAAGTGCTGTAAGTGTAAAATGTCTGAAAAGGGGAAAGAACAAAGATGTCTGGTGTCCTGTACGTAGCTAGTGGCATCAGACATGATCTTACACATTAATTTGTTTGAAGATAAAGAATACTAAATGAAAGAAGGAGGATATTAAGTTCTAATGTTTTTGAATATGAGACGATTATAAATAGTAACACGGCTATACTAAGCTCCAGGAAACACATATGTGAGGTTACAAAATAATGTAACATGCAGGAAAGAGTAGAGGTAAGATGCTTCAAAGTAACATGCAGGAAAGAGTAGAGATGAGAGGTTGTAAAATAATATAACTTGCAAGAAAAGGTTAAGGTGATAGATTACAAAATAATGAATTATGCAAGTGAATGGTTAAGGATTACATAATAATGAAATATGCAAGAAAGGATAGGAGTGAGAGGATACAAAATGTAATTTGCAAGAAGGGTGGAGGTTACAACATGAATATAATATGCCAGAGAGAGTGGGTGTGAGAGGTTATAGAATAATGTAAGGGTAGGGATGGGATTTTAGAAAGTAATATAAAAAGCTAGGTTGAGGTGAGAGGTTATAAAATTTTAAAAAATTAATCAAGAAAAGGTAAGAGGTTATTAAACAGTGTAGCATGCAAGAAATGATAGAGGTGAAAGATTACAAACTGGTGTAACATGCAAGAAATAGTGCATAAGTTACAAAATAATATAAGAAAGGTTGGAGATAAAAGGTTACAAAATGTAACATACAAGAAAAGATAAAAGTGAAAGGTTGTAAAGTAATATAAAATGCCAGAAAGTAAGAGTGAGATTAAAATGTAATATGTAAGAAAAGATAAAAGTGAAAGGTTGTAAAGTAATATAAAGTATCAGAAAGATTAAAGGGCAAGATTAAAATGCAATATGCAAGAAAAGATAAAAGTGAAAGGCTGTAAAGTAATATAATGTGCCAGAAAGATTAAAGGGTGAGTTTAAAATGTAACATGCAAGAAAGAGTAAGGGTGGTAAGTTACAAAATAAATTGATATGCAAGAAAGGGTTTAGATGAGAGGTAATGAAGTGTAACATGTTAGCAAAGATTTAGGTGAAAGGCTACAGATTAATTTAACAAAAAATAGTAGGGATGATGTCATCTATATAATAATGTTTTCCTTGTGATTTTCTTATAAAATGTTTTCCTTGTATGTGATTTTTACTGGAAAATAATGTTTTCCTTGTGGTTTTAGCCTCCTGAAGTTGGTAAGCCCTATTGTTGCTTTTGCTTGAAAAGTTATCTTACTTTTTAGTTGTTTCTTGTTATGCATTTGTGTACATGTATTTTATTATTGTTTAATATTTTAAACAAATTTTATTTGCTGCTTCATGTAATAACTATGTAGTTGTATTATTAAATATAATTTTTAAAAAAATAAATATAATGTTCCTTTATAGAACTTTTGTGGTTATATAATTAATTATATTATAATTTTGATATAATTAAGGAATATTTTATAATTTATTAGTTGACTGTTGATAATAAATGAAACAAAAAACAGCGCTGTTGATCTCACTGCACTTTGTTTAAATTACTGAACTGAATATAGCACTTAAAAATTAAGTTTTGTTTTTATCATTACTTTAGCATACCTAAAATAGAGATATTTAATATGTGGGTGCTTTAAATACTTCTATCAAACATCTTGACATTTAGTATGTTAATGTGCTTTTTTAGGGGCTGTATATAATATACATTGGAGATACAGTAATGTTTTAAAAAATCTTTATCAAGATAGTATACATTTGATTTTGTGCTTGCAGCTTTTTTTGTTTTTAGAAACATCTATTCAGGTTAATTATTGTGTAAAGATCTTATATATGCAAGAGAAACAATAAGCAGTTTGATAATTTAAAGCTGCCATGAGGATGATTGTGTAAGATTAATGGGTGAGAGTGAGTCAAAATAACAGACAATGTAATTGATCAAAGCAAACTAGAACACTTATCAGTACGTCCTTTTATTTTATGTACAGTTTTTATCCTTAATACACTTGCCTATCATTTAATATTTTAAAACGCTGCTTTCTGATATTCATATGGAGATATAAAATACGGTAAATTCCCAGTTATATGGTGCTCAGGTACCTATAATTATTTTATACAACCAGCAATGACTATTTTGAACTTTGTGCCAAATTATGTTACATGTTTGGGTTGTTCTCCCTGTTGTAGTTTCTAGCTGTAGTTCCCCACTGTTGTAGTTCTAGCTGTAGTTCCCCACTGTTGTAGTTCTAGCTGTAGTTCCCAACTGTTGTAGTTCTAGCTGTAGTTCCCCACTGTTGTAGTTCTAGTTGTAGTTCCCCACTGTTGTAGTTCTAGCTGTAGTTCCCCACTGTTGTAGTTCTAGCTGTAGTTCCCAACTGTTGTAGTTCTAGCTCTAGTTCCCCACTGTTGTAGTTCTAGCTCTAGTTCCCCCATTGTTGTAGTTCTGGTTCCCCACTGTTGTAATTCTAGCTCTAGTTCCCCACTGTTGTAGTTCTCCCTGCTGTACTTCTCTTAGCTGTAGTTCTTTACATAGTTCTGATAAATTTCTCTTAGCTAAGAATTTTTCTCTAAGAGAAATTTAATCATAGCAATGTAGTTCTTGTTGTAGCTCCAATGAATTTCTGATAGCTGTGGTTTCTTTCTGAAATTTCTTTTCTGTAGTGATGCTGAAATTCTCCCTGCTGTAGTTAGCTTGCTTTGGAGAGCTGGGTGTCCATGAGATAAAGTCTGGCCTCATAAGCAGGTGATTTGGGTTTGCATCTCCCCCCAGTTACTGGCAGTTAGTACTTTTTCAGGCTACATAACCATTCCTTGGTTTAGTACTTTATCAGATTACATTCCCATTCTTTGGTTCAGGATTGTTAAGCTGTATCCTGATTGTAAAGTTCTTTGAGATTTTAATTAATGTGAAATGCTGGTAAAAGTCTCCAAATGTATTTATTTATTACCTATTGAAACTCAGTCATCTTTCTTGACTCTTCAGTACTAGAAGGTTAAGTTTAGTCTGTCATGTTACTGGCAGCTTCAATTAACTGGCACCCCGAATTCCAGATAACCAGGAGTTTACTGTATTACAACTTTTCCATTCTATAAATCTGTTCAACTAACTGGCACCACTGCATTTCAGATAACCAGTTGACTGTATTAGAACATATATATTCTGTAAATCTGTTCACCAGTAATTTTTTCTCAATTTTTATTTTATCTTGTTTGATTTATTTATGTATTGTTTGACAGCTTCATCTTCTCAGTGTAATGTTTAATTTTCTTCTATCAGCAATTTTTTCTCTTTTTGTAAACAGTAAATTTTATTAAAGTTTGTTTGCATTCTTAAAGCTTTTGGTCATGGTGGCTTCTGTGTAAAATCAGTTGTACATTGTTGGGACTTTAATTAATAAATGCTGCTTTGAAGTCCTATGTTTATTAGATATCACAACTTTGAGATTCTCAGCATTAAAATGTATTTAGGTATGTTATATGAAAAAACTCAAAGCTCGCCAGACAAAATGTCTGGCTTGTTTTGAAGAAAGCAAAGTTAACAAGGGAGATGTGTGAGGTGGAATGAGCTCTATGATTATAGAGTGCATACAGCCAGTTCATTGCATAATGTCACCTTGGTCCAAACTTGTACCAATAACTTTATCAGTCATTAAGTAAAGCCAGGGAAATATGTCAAACTAATCAGTGTTCATCCACCCTCTTTTTGTCATTGATCATGTTGGAAATTTAAGAGTATAAAATAATTAGGGTGTGTAATTAAAACCTTTAATATTAAACCTAACTTTATTATTCACAGTTAAAGTTTGTATTAGTTAAAGTTGTGTAAGTAATATAATAGTATATGTATTGCTAACCTTAGAAGAAATTAGAAATGACAAGATATCAGTAGAAATGGCAATATTTTTTTATTTTTTTTTTGCACTAAGTGACTAACCACTGCTGAATGTGGGAATAATGACACTACTAAAGGAAATAAAATCCCTTCCTTTACCCTAGGGGAATGTTTGCTTTAAGCTACACAGTTATTTGCATTCAATCAGTTTTTGATTAACTCAATTAAACTTGTACTTTTCTCTAAACTTGCTTGTCAGGACTCATTTATTGCTGAAGTACCACCATATAATGTCATCATTTACATAAATGATATAAATCTTTTCTCTCTGCATATTTATATTAGCAGTCATTGACAATTTGTACATGTTCATAGCATGAGGCAATTTAGGGATCTACATAAATCTAAAAGAAAGAGTTATTGATTTGCAAGTGAGACAAATACAATTTTGTTTAATGTATGCATTTTTATGTACATATGTGGTATACAAATCCATCTCAAAAGATGGCAGTAATAGGAATGGGTTGTTTTAAAATTAATGAAAATATGTTAGATTTTTTTTAAAATTAAAAAGAAAGTGTTTTGGGGATACCTTTAATAAAAGTTATAAAACATTTAAAAGTAATTTAAAGTTAATTAGGTAATTTTATGTTTGTGTGTGAAAAAATATCCCTAAAAATAGACAGATACAGTTATACTATCAAAGTTGTTTCACAGTATAACTAATATATGTGTGTGTCATAATTAGTTCTAAAGTGCACATTTTTATACTATTCTTGCAAGAAATTGAGGTTCTAATGTTTCGTTACCCCATACGCTTTTATGGTGAAAGGACACAAGCAATGACACAAAAGTCTTAAGTATCAATTTAACAATATTATTGTCATGGAAAATCTGGCACATGTGAAAATTAGTGGGTGGGGTATTTCCACTTGATACTCTCTTTCCCTTTTAACCCATTTTGAGATTGTCAAGCTCGGTATCCCCATTGTGAAGTGCTTTGAGACTGATAAGGTATGAAGCAATTGTTCAAGTTATCAAGCAAGCACTTCATTGATATGTGGTGATAAAATCTTAGAAGACGATGAACAATTGGGCACATGATGATGGATGATAAATCTTAGTAAGGTGATGAAGCATATGGGATGACCAATAAATGTAGGTCTCTTGATTACTTTCAACAAATGCATTTTGTTCATTTAAAATAAGTAAAATAAAAGCTTTATGTAAAAATTTGACAGCTGTATGGATTTGGTATAAGAAATTAAAGTAGAAGTTTATCTGTTTATTTAACTAATGTTTTGATTAAAATAAAAGTGAATGGTATTGGACATTATATAGAAGTGAACAGTTCATTCATTCATATAGCTAATGTTCTGATTAGCATAAAAGTGAATGGTATTAGAAATTAAACTTGAAGTGGACAGTTCGTTCATTTATATAACTGTTTGGATAAATGTTCAAATAATATGATTAATGTTAACTAGTATATTAATAAACTTCAGAAATTTGTACTAACTTTTTTTTTTTGCTTGCTCATTTTGTGAATTCTTGAAAGTTGTTAATGCTTTAGACCAAACCTCATTTAATTGACAACAACACAAGAAAGAAATGTAATTATTTTATCACCAAATTTAATTTAAACAAATTCAGAGGTTTGTATCAATGACACATCACTGAAAATAAGCTGCTTTCTTTTTGGCTTCAGTAAAATCACTTTCATCATAAGAATAATATCATTGTATATTTATTAAAATACATTCAAAATTAGGCCTGTCAATTAATTCTTTATACATATTTAATTATTGTATTTTTTGATGACCTATTTATTTAATTTTCTTTTTAGCAATGATTTATCAGTATTGCATATTGTGTGATGCATGCATCCTTATATAATAAAATGTATCACTAATTGGTTTTATTGAACAATCAAATGTTTTTATACTTAACAGTATATTGAATTTTATATATTGCTCTGTAGGATGTATTGTTTGCTATATACAAATGAATATATGAGGGGGAAAGGTTACCTTTGTATATGATTTAGTGTAACATTGTTTCCTGCATGTCTATCTGCACAATCTGAAAACATTACTGAACATACTGAAATGAATAATAAGTAAATAATTGTAAAATAATAGTTGTGCAGCAAGTGATCCTTAAAATGTAGAAATAGTTTTAATTTGTGATAATTTTTCTTTTTATAGAAACATTTTTCTGCCTTTAAGAGGTTCTTTATGTACTTGTAACAAATTTTTTTATTGTGATAATTACATTGCACAGTTATTTTAATAGTTATAACTTTGTGAGTTTTTGTTCTGGTACAGATTTAAAATTTGTTAAATGATTTTCCTTTTCTTTAACCATCTATTTTGTTTCTCTTCAGATGACACATCTCCTGCAGATAAAATTACAGAAGCCACTGGGGGTGTATCAGCCTCGACCCAAGTCTCTTCTGGGGCCTCACCACCTTCAATAGTTTCAGGAGCTCCGCCTCCACCACCTCCTCCTCCTCCACCACCATTTTCAGGAGCACCACCACCACCACCACCACCACCTCCACCTCCACCACCACCACCACCAATGTAACCAATCAGATTTGTTTCTTGGACTCCAGTGTTGTTAAATGCTTATTTGCTCATCAACTTTGGTGCAATTTGAATTATTTTCTATTTTTATTGTCAGTCTCACTACTCAAAGACCAGACACATTATCAAAAAAATGTTCTTATCAGTTTTACTACTGTAAAGACTAAACAGGACAGTAAATGACAGAAAAATGACAGTAACAACAAAAATGCCTTATTTTCTTAACTTACTATTGTATGCCTTGTTATCTGTTGGGGATTGTTTTTGCTACATCTTATTCTAAATCCTTTGGCTGCTTAAACTGCTTTTAAAATTTGTATTTCCTTTCATTTGAGCCACTTGGAACGATGTTAGGAACTGTGAAACAGCTGAACTACTCACTGACGAACAGTTTTATTATGAAGTGAAGAACAGCTTAACAGAGAATGCAGAGCGTTATATTGTGAAAACAGCTGTATAAGGAAATGTGGATCAAATGTGCATTGAATAACTGTATTTATAGGAACTGTGATTATTATATCAGACGATATGGAACATGGAATAGCTATATTTATAGGATCTGTGGTTGCTACATTAGTCATTATGGAGCATGGAATAGTTATATTTATAGGAAATGTGATTACTTCATTAGATATGGAACGACTACATTATAAATGTAAACAGCTGTATTAGACAATCTGGAAGAGCTACATTATAAATATAAAACAATTGTATTAAGACAGTCTGGAACAACTACATTATAAATGTAAAACAATTGTATTAAGACAATCTGGAACAGCTACATTATAAATGTAAAACAGTTGTATTGAGACAATCTGGAACAGCTACATAATAAATGTAAAACAGTTGTATCAACTACATGAAGCAGTCTAAAATAACTATATTTATAAGAAATGTGAACACCTGTAGTAGAAATATGGAATAGCAGTATTTTACCTGTTTGTTGTAATTCACATCAATTTTTAAATGTTTGAATTATCGCTCCTGGTTGTGAAAACATACATTGAAATGTATTCTTCCACTAGTGTATCATGGATTTATAGATTCATTGCACCATCTGTGAGTGAAGCTTCACAGTAAATACTGTTTTCTTTTTTCAGCAGCAATTCATTTGTCAGAGATGTGATTCAGTATGCAAGCTGTTGATTTTAATTTGTGAGCATGTGTTAGAGAGTTGAAATTCATTGTTGCATTTGTAAAATTATCCGTTTAGTCATTGCCTTTGTAAAATGAAAATTTGTTTTCTTTTGAGTCACTGAATCAAATGAAAAATATTTATTTTGAAAATTTATTGTCATTGATAATAATGTATGAAAAAATTATATTTTTTTGTTACATGTTAGGATCATGGTCAGAATGATAAATAATTACACTTCATATAAATTCCCAATTCCAATGAGATTTAATCTGTATTAATATTAATTTTTATCTTTTTTGTGCACATTATTTTTACAACTGTTGAAAAGGTTTGTTTGTAATTTTCATTTCTAAATTTATTTGTTTACAAAAATAAAAAAAAGTTATAAAAAAACCCAAAATGATGAATGACATTTATCTTTAACAGGCATTTGTTAGTATCATCATAAGGGGTTAATCACTATAAATGGTTAATATATGATGTATAAAAAGTGAAGCTTTCAACTGACTCATGACTACATTTTTTAAGTCGATCATTTATAAATTTATTTTTCTTTGTTTATTTGTTTATCTTTTAAATAGAACATTTTGAAGAGTTAATTTCTTGTCTTCAGGTAAGCTTGAAAAATCATAGTGGATTTATTATTGTAAAATATTCAGTATTAATTTATTTAGACTTTGTAGACAATATTTTAATTGTTTTTTCAGAAGTAACTTTTAACATATTCATGACTGTGGTATGTTGAATAATATATATATTTTCTGTCGTGGTTTCTTTGTATTATTTTTTTTGTAGTGTGAAAGAGTTGTAAGGGCTTTTGGGGGGGGGTCAGGTTTGTGTGTAAGCATTACACATACAGTAGTAATAATCTCTTGCCAACCTGTGAATTATTCCTATGGGAAGATTTATTCCATTTACTATAGGGGTGAAATGTCTTTCCGTTTAATGATTAACTTCAAGTACCAAACTGTGAGTCTGATGAATATACTGGTGGCTTTTAACAAGTAATAAAATTGTAGATTAAGATCACTTGTCACTAGTTTTGTAGTTAATTACAAATAGATAAAAACATGTTTATAATTGACATAGAAGGTATATATTTAGTTTATTTGGATAATATTGCAACTAATGCCATTAAAAATTTATCCTAGCACAGGCAGTGACAAGAACCAGGGTTTATGTGAGTCTATGACAGGTAGTGACAAGCGCCAGGGTTTGTGAGTCTATCATATGTAACAACAAGAGACAGGGTTCTGTGAATCTATTACGGATAGCAACAAGAGGTGTTTCATGTGAGTCTGTCACAGGTAGCAGCAAAAGCCAGAATTCATTTGAATCCATCATAGATAACAACAAGAGACAAGTTTCATATGAGTCATCATGGATAGCAACAAGAGCCAGAGTTCATTTGAGTCTATCACAGGTAGTGATGTGAATCAGGGTTCGTGAGAGTCTATCACAGGTAGTGAAGTGAACCTGGATTTATGCTAGTCCATCATAGGTAGCAACATGCCAGGGTTCATGTGAGTATGCACACTGAGCATTTATTACTAAACAGTAATGATGCTTTCTCTTGAAGATGCTTTTAGACAGTGGATTGAGTCTTGTAGACTGTAGAGGATGACTTCTCATCAGATAGATGATGGTGTGGCAGAGTAAATTTACCTATCCCTATTTCTAAACTTAATAATGATATATTTCTTGCCACTGTTAACATGACCGGACCTTGGGCACTCTTGTGTTGATATAAGTGTCAGAGTTGGAGTAAACAACTCAGGTGGAAAATATGCTAGAACTTGCTGCAGCAATCCAAACCAGTTCCAACTGGAGGAGTAGTTTTTTTGACTGATAGTCACACACTTGTTCATAACATCTTCAACCAATGGGGATGGACCAAAAGTTACTTTGTTGAAAAAAGTCTATATTCTAATCACTTCGATTTTGACATAACTTGAATACGGTCATAAAGATGATCATTAGCTTATGGTAGGTTAACTGACTGATAATGAAAGAATAGACTTAGAAATATTTCATTTGCTGTTGATTTATGATTTGAATTGGAGAATGCTTTATGTAATTGAACCATTATTTCTATGTTCACTAATTTGATTATGTTGTACATTTTATTTGTGATTTTGATCGATGCTATATTTCTTATGCTGCATGTATATCGGGCTAATGAATATTGTTTGCAGAATTTGTAAGTTGAGAATGTGTGTAAGAGAGAAAGGAGTTTAGAGATAAAATATGCCTGAAATTTAGAGCTGCTTTTTTTCTTTGATACTTTTGATCTGCTTCAGACCAAAGTGACTATTGAACTCTTTCGGATCAGGTTGGGTGTTTAAAACCAGTGTTGTCGTTCAACTTATCAGTAAACATGTTGCTCTTAAGTTGATTCCTGTGAATTCCATTAGGGAGTCAATTTGGCAGAAAGTGAGGCTTTAGTTTGGTTTCGAGAATTCATGAAAATTATTTTGAACATTCCTCGTGATATGTTGAATATTGCACATGAAAATTCTAGAACACTCCAAGTGATGTGTTTTTGATAGTGCAAGCGAAGTTCTGGACAATTCTCCATGGTTTGCTTTGTGAGCACATCAAAGATTCTGGAACAGTTGTGTAATGAGCCTAGAAGGAGTACATTGGACTGTCATTTAAATAAGAAAGAAAGTGACTTGTTGCAAACCACATGATTGTGAACTCATGTTAGTGACAGCGACCATTATTGAAAAGGTTCTGTACGTTTACTTTAATTATCTCTCTAAACTCCACTCTCATTTGTGTGATGAATGATTATATATATATTTATATATATATATGTTAATTTGACTTCTAATGTCTATGCTAGGATAAACTGAATGATTGTCTAGCGATAATTGAACATTGTTGAGAAATGATGTTAATGTCAATGCACTTTTGATTTTATTCATATGTTGTATATTTGAATGTTGATTTAATAAATTTATTGCAACAGTAAAACGTCTATCTTATTATTGTGAAAAATGTAGAGTTTTATGACACTCTTATAATCCGTCAAGTGAGAGACATGTTGGTCTTGTGTAAGAATTATTAATAACTATAAATTAAGATGCTCAATCACTTGTAATTAGTTTATGTATTATTAATTAATTAATAATAATCATAATGAGTGAAGTGAGAGATGTCACAGATGGATAATGCTGTTGATTAAGTAGAATGGTGACCAATCTTTTAGCATATGTCCAGTGTTTGTAGTTTTGAAACGATATCAAGCTTTTAACAACAGTCAGGCATATACACCAAACTCAGGAATGGAACCCAGGTGTAAAATTTCAGGAGCAGAAATTCAGGGGTAAAAACTCAGGAATGGAAAATCAGACTTGAAACTCAGTAGAAAATCTGTTGTAAATCTCAGAAGCAGAAAGTCAGGTGTTTAAATCAGAAGTAAAGCTCAGTAATAGAAAATCAGGTGTAAAAACTGATGTGAACCGGTTAGAATCCTGCTTAAGGTGCTTTGCATTAGAATCTGTGCTGTGTGTACTATAGTCACATAATACAGTGTACACAGATCCATAGAGAACAATAATCACTTTACCCGACAGAGTAGGCATATGAACTCTCACAGTAATATTAAAACTTGAAGAAATATTTATAAACAATCTAACACTTTCATTAGAAAGACATACAGGAAACACACAGGTTTACAGTGTAAAACTTATGACTTATTCAACAAAACAATCACATATAAAAATGTTGATCAACAGATATGCAGCCACATAATTTTATAACTGTACTGCAAACAGATAAATAAATTATAGAAGTTACATGTATCTACTAGCTGTTGACAAAAGCAGAAATTAATATTTTAATATTGCACTTAAAAATAGACAATTTTTGTTTCCCTGACTGGGTTAAATTTAGTTTACAAATAAAAGTTAGTAACTCCAGTTTACTACATAACATATATGGGACATGCCACTTAGTTAATGAAATGATTATTATTATTAATTAATCTTTCATAACTAATTTCAAGTGATGAGAATATTAAATTTATTTTATTAATAACCTCCAATGATCTCTCACTTAGCGGATATTTTGACATAACCTTTTTCTCTATTCCACAACATGACCCATTTACAGTCACATAATGTCTCCATGAGTGGAAAACTTCTCACTAAAGGAGAAGACAAATCCATCTTTAATATATATTTAGCAAGCCCTCATCCACCCACTTTCTTCTCCAACATAAGATTTAACAAAATCAATATGCATAAGAAGGTCAATAAATTTACTAAATGAACAATCAAATATACATAAGATAATTACAATGAAATAGATAACTTGACATCAATATTCCGTGAACTCGTGTTCAGATAACAAATTGTTTACACAGTCTCTTTCTACATATATATAAATGTATAATTACAGTTCAACAATAGAGTCAATACAAATTGCAGATTAATCCCATCAGACAATAGAAATGGAGTTATTAGACTTACCTGACCTGGATTAAGCACTGCTTGACAGTCTTTTACTTGCTTTTGCAACAATGTCAAAATGTCTGTGTTCAGCATGTGTTCCCGCCATTCACAAGGAATCTGACATGCTGCTATATTCTCGAATGTCTCTCCACTGTCACTTCATTCAAGTAGAACACGATCATTGTAACTTCACTGTATTAGAATTCTCCAGAATGTACCCAGCATACTTGCTCTGATATATCAATAGTGCATAGTGGACTCCTTTACACTTTTACACACTGCAAGTTTCCTGCACTTTCCCAGTCACTCAAGTTTTGACCCACGAACTCACAAAGGGTAGATGGAAGGTTGAAACTTGAGGCTCCACACGCAAGATTCAAGGGGTGAACTCAATGCTCAAATTCAAAAGGCTGCTTGCTGACTGCAACATATAATCAAGGAGCAAGCCTAAGTTTCCCATTCTATCTCACTCTCTATCCTCAAACTTACAATTCCCACAACAGGATTCATTATCCCTAGGCACTCATATGGTAAAATAAACAGTGTATCAAAGTTACATATTAATACACCACATGGTGCAGCTTAGTTCAAACATTCATAGTAATAAAAGTTAACTTACAGTGTACATCTCTACATAAATACAAGTATAACATGTCATAGTAAAAATACATGAAATATTTCTAAGTTCACTCTCTCTCAATCAGTCAATTAAAACTCACCACTCAAGCTAATGACTGCCTTCAAGCCGGACTAATTCTTTGCCACTCGAATTCAAAGTGATTAAAGGGTAGAATTCTCTACAGCAAGTGAACTCATTAAATTCAGCCTTTGGCTAGTCTTGTTCTCATAAATGATTATCATTATTAAATTTTAAAATATGGAGGGGCAAATTTACACAATATATATTAAAGAGTACATCTGCTTTTGAATCAAGAAAGGTAATCAGTATCTGCAGGCAGTAAATCACCCATTTTCAAATCAATAGAGGTTCAGTCTCAGTGTTTAGAAGTTAAGAATTCTGCATTTTTATAAAAGCCACCTTTTTTTATTCTGTACACCAAGTTTTACTCAAGAATTAAAAAACAACATTTTTTATACTGCAGTGTTTGAAAATCATATATTATTATTATTATTAATTGCAGTGTTACATAAAAAATTTAAATGTTTTTTTAAAAATATAAAATATTTATGTTTTTAGTACTTAAACAGTTGTCATTTGTAGACTAAAAAACAAATCTCTGAAAACACTAAGCAGTTCTCTTTTGAACACCAAAACAATTATTAACTACACACTAACAACTGTATCTTTTTATATATTTTATCAATAAAACAGATATCTTTTGAACATTAACACAGATTTCTCATGAACATTAAAACGTGTCTTTTGAACGTAATTCAGGTGACTTGTGAATGTAATACAGGTGCCTTTTGAATGAAACACGGGAGTCTTTTGAACGTAATACAGATTCTTTTGAATGTAGCACATGTGTCTGCTGAATGAAATACAGGTGACTTTTGATCGTAATAAAGGTGTCTTTTGAACGTAATATAGGTGTCTTTCAAACAAAATACAGGTGACTTTTGAACATTAAAACAGTTGTCTTTTGAACGTAATACAGGTTTCTTTTGAACGTAATAGAGACGTCTTTTGAACAAAATACAAGAAACTTTTGAACATTAAAATAGTTATCTTTTGAACGTAATACAGGTGTCTTTTGAACGTAATACAGGTTCCTTTTGAATGTATTAGAGGTATCTTTTGAATGAAATATAGGCGTCTTTCGAATGTAATACAATTATCTTTTAGACAAAATACAGGTGACTTTTGAACATTAAAAAACGTGTCTTTAGAACATAATACAGGTACCTTTTGAACATTAGAGCAGGTGTTTTTTCAACACTTAAAAAAAATCTTTTGAATACTTAAATACATGTCCTTTGAACACTAAAACAAATTTCTTTTGAACTTTGAAACGGATCTTGTTCGAAACTAAATGGGATTCTTTTCAAAGTTTAATTAGGTGCAGTCCTTTGAACACAAAGCAATTATTACTGATCTCTCTTGAACACCGACAAGATTTATTTCAAAGCTTAAATAGTGATTTTTGAAGACAGAACATATCTTTCATTATTACCAAACAGGACTCTTTTTCAACGTTTAAATTTTTCAGACTAAAACATCTCTTTTGAACACTAAAACTGGTCTGTCTTCAAATATAAAACTATTTAAAGACCAACATGGATAGATTTTTCCCTTTGTTTTATTTTAAAACTTTAATGAAACGGTTCTCGTTTGAAGATGGAAATGGTAAAGCGTTTCTCATAAAAACAGTATCCAGGTATTCTGGTAAAATTACGATGGAAATGGTAAAGCGTTTCTCATAAAAACAGTATCCAGGTATTCTGGTAAAATTACGATGGAAATGGTAAAGCATTTCTCATAAAAACAGTATCCAGGTATTATGGTAAAATTAAACGATTTTTAAAATTTTTTTCCAAACCTAAACAGTTATTCCCATTGTCACTTTTTTTTTTTTGTTTTGAAACAGGTGCAGTTTCGTTTTGCTTGCAGAGATATCGCAATAATGTATTCATTTTGCTGACGTAATGCATTCTTAAGTGTACTGTAGTGTGACTGTGCCTGTTGTTTAATGGGATTGTTAAGGAATAACTTTTACATACTAGCATTTGTCCAAAAGCAGACCCTCTAATATGCGAAACACGCGCTGTCCAAACACCGCTTCAAAAGAACTTAGTTCCCCATCTTCCTCAAAAAAATAATGGCTGTCTGATCACTTGCTGTGATAACATTTATAATGTCTGCTTTCGCGCACCGCTCGGGGCAATGAAAACTAGTCTTGGGCGGTTTTTCCAAATTAGACGTTGACATGCAAGAGATATGACTGGGGTTTCGCGGTGAACAGCAATGTGAAACAATTGTGTGCTAATAATATTGCTTCCGGCAGTGTATTAACCTCGAAAATGTGACGTGACTGGCATGGACCATACTAAAAAAAAAAACCTCAAAGATGTGATTCAGAATAATTTATGATTTCATCCTGTTCAGAAGGGGACTGCGGGTCAGCTATTGGTTGGCGTAGCTAGGATCCCCAACCTCCGGTAGAATGGTCAAAATTATTTTTCATCTGAACTATAAATGTTGTGGTCAGTGCATATAATATGCTGAAAGATAAAATTTTTTTTAAAAAACTGCTAATGAAATCCAACCCCATATTTTACGGTTAATGTTTTATGATCTGCAGCCATTTCACAGGGAACACGTCATACCTGTTTCTCCTACCCTATACTTCCTTTGTACACCCCATTCTTCTTATTAGTAGTAGAAGTAGTGGTGTAGTTATATTTATTAATGTACTTACTACACAGGCTCAAAAAAGTAGTTTTTGTAAAGATGAGGTTTTTTTAGCACGCATTCTTCCAAACACATATAGTGTGATATTTACGTGTATTACACAAATCTTCATACAGACAGCGATATATATATATATATATATATATGAATGGCATTTGATACATTATAGAACTAAAGAAATGTCATATTCAAATGACAACACAAATGAAATAAACAAAGTTTGCCCACGAAGAAAATGGCTTTAGCAAAATGGACTATTACCCCTACACACACACACACACACACTTAATAACAAGCTCTTAATAATTAATGATGAAACGACAGCACTATTCTCTCTCATGGGAAAAAATTATATTAAAAAATACGCATTTTTGAGACCTCCAATATAGTACCCATTGTCCCTGTGTTTCTGTCCTTGAGGCACCCAAAGACTTGGATTTTACCTTGGGAATTATCAAAATGACCTATTTGATGACAGGCACAAACTTCCAGCAGATCAGTCAAGTGTTGAAGGTTAGATCCAGAAATGGTAAAGTTAAAAAACAAAAATTTAAGAGTTGAAGGTTAGATCCAGAAATGGTAAAGTTAAAAAACAAAAATTTAAGAGTTGAAGGTTAGATCCAGAAATGGTAAAGTTAAAAAACAAAAATTTAAGAGTTGAAGGTTAGATCCAGAAATGGTAAAGTTAAAAAACAAAAATTTAAAAGAAAAAGAGAAGACATCGAATAGTTCACTGTCTCCATCTCTCCTAGTGTTAACAACAATACAGTAAAAACTTTTGAAATGTGCTGTGTCAGTCTCCATCTCTCCTAGTGTTAACAACAATACATTAAAAACTTTTAAAATGTGCTGTGTCAGTCTCTGGGCCGAGGCCTTCTCTGTAGGGGGTTGTAACGACAAATTGACTACATATCAAATGGCCACACCAGAGTGGAGTCTTTACAGTACAAATTTATGAAAAAACGTTAAATTACCGAATCATGGTACACGGTTTGTCTCATCAAAATAAATACTGTCCTTGGCATTCCTGTTCAGAAACTTTTTTAAAAAATGGAATTATAATTTGACGGAGCTATCTAACCTTTTATTATTAGTAGGCCAATATGTTGTTTTTTGTTTTGTTTTAAAGCAAGCAAAAAGCATCTCTGATCCGGACAGGATAAGAGATTACCATATTTGTTGCTTGTTTTTTTCTGTACAGATTACCATATGTATTTTCTCTCTTTCTCGCCTAGCACGTCTTATTGAACAAGAAATTACTAAATCTGTGTTTTCCTCAAGAAATTACTATAGTTATTCTCTCACTCACTCACTCACACACACACACACACACACATATCTAACTCTTTGGATTGTACAATTCAGTCCGATCACAGTATGATGATTTAGAAAGCAGTCTCTTTGGATTAAAGGATGTCTATACTGTGCTCCTTATAATAAATGTCTCCTTTTGGTCGTTAGACAATGTCTATAATGTGCTCCTTATAATAAATGTCTCCTTTGGATTAAAGAATGTCTATACTGTGCTCCTTATAATAAATGTCTCCTTTTGGTCGTTTAGACAATTTCTATCTGCACTGACAATTAAGTCCTGGAGTGCCATAGGGACATGTGAATTGAAGCATTACGACCAACAAAGAAAATATTTCTTATTTTGTGACTTCATGCGGTGTGCCCTCCCAATTAAAAAACTTTAGAAAAGAAGTTTGATTTTTAAAAAAATCGTAGCGATGTGCGTCAAAACTAAATGTGGGTCGATGTTAGGGCGTATTTTGTTTTACCGGTAAATTCGATAATAAAAGTATTTGGAAAGAAAAATCTCACATAATGTGGTGAACATTATAGAGGACAATTTATTTTATGTTACATTCTGACGAAATCAAAGATTAGAAGCATATTGAACATCTCACTATAAATGTATCTATATAGAGTAAACTTGCCAGAATAGTTGCATTCGTTCCAACAAACACACTAGCATATTTATATCTTTCTATAAATTGTCCAGTAAGTATAACAGTGTATTATATTTGGCACAAATAGTCATACTAACATATTGTTTCTAGTTCAAATAAACACACTAGCATATTTATATCTACATGCATATTGTTCCAATAAACATAACAATATATTATATTTAGCACACATAATAATACTAACATATTTTTTCTAGTTCAAATATACACTAGTATATTTATATCTACATGTATATTGTTCCAATAAATATAACAGTATATTTATATTTAGCTAAAATAACCATACTAACATAATGTTTCTACTTGAAATAAACACACTAGCTTTCTTGTAGTTAGCTCTTATACACATATCCACCTCCATAAACATACCAACACATTTGTATCTAGATCAACATCCTCACATACTGTATTTAGTTCCAGTCAACATACCAGTGTATTTATATTTAGTTCCAGTCAACATACCAGTGTAGTTATATTTAGTTCCAGTCAACATACCAGTGTATTTATATTTAGTTCCAGTCAACATACCAGTGTATTTATATTTAGTTCCAGTCAACATACCAGCATATTTATAGTATTTCAGATAAACATAACTGCATCCTAACATTTAGCAAAAATAAGCATACTTATATCTAACTCAAAGAAACTTACAACCTGTGGTGGAGTAAATTTGCCTATCCCTATTTCTAAATTTAATTGTTATATAAATTGTCAAAGTAACCGGGTCTTGGGCTCTCCTTGTGATGGTATTTTTTGTAAGTGTCTTAATTGGAGTAAACAACTCGAGTTGAAAATATGTTAGAAAATTGCTGACTAATAGTCTCGCACTTGTTCATATCAATTTCATCCAATGGGGACGGACCGGAAGTTTTTTTGTTGAATAAGTGCTCTATTCTAATCAATTTGAATTTGAACATAACTCATGTTCAGTGATTTTTGAGGCATGTAAAATTATATTATCTTTGTTTCTAAAACGTGTTGAATTAATTATGTGTATATCTTAAATCCGACATTGACATTTTGTCTTATAGATATTTATGCATGTCTTAAAATCATCATTAAAATTAACACAAAGGTTAACATCTCAAAAAGGAGGGGGATATGTGGCTAGGTAAATTTGCCTATTCCTATTTTTAGTGTTAATTGATATATATTGTTAAATTGTTAAAGTAACCCTGCCTTGGGCACTCCTTATGATGGTATTTTTTTTTGTAAGTGTCAGAGTTGGAGTAAACAAATCAAGTTGAGAATATGCTAGTAAATTGCTGATGTAATCCAAAATAGTTCCTACTGGATGAGTAGTTTCCTGACTTATAATCTCATGCTTGTTTATATCAATTTCATCCAATAGGAGTGGACCGGAAGTTTCCTACTGTTTGGTAAACGGTTGTAAGAGTTATAATGTAAGTAATGTTTTAAATGGTTGCATTTATTTTTCATTTATTTTAGTTATTTTCAAATGTTTATAAAGGGTGTAGTTTCAATTGTTTGGTAAACGGCTATAAGCATTATAGAGAAAGTAAATTTGTAAATGTTGTATATATCATCAAAATGTGTAAATTTGTAAACTGTTGCAAACTTTATTGGAGAGTTAATTTTGCCAATGTTGATAAATATAATTTAAATACTTGTGTAACAGGTATTAAATGTTAAACCGGATTACTAGAATCTAGAAAAAATAATCAACCTTTAATAAAATTATATCGTATGTGTTAACTTAAAATATCTTTCGCAAGGCATTCCCTAGCCTGGTTCGGTGATTAACCCAAAGTGTGACGCCTGTACCAATCCAGAAAATGTAGGTTGATCTCATTTCATAAAGAGGAAGAAATGGAGAAATAAATTGTCAAAAATAAGATCATTATCACTTTTATCAGCAGTCCTGGGCTGATCGGGTGTGAAGAAAAGCTCTGCACTACGGTCGTCAGGAAGTTCCTCTCAGTATGGTGTTGACCTCTTAATCTTGACGGCCCTTCCTTTCTTTCTTTTTTTTTTCTTTCTTTCTTTCTTTCTTTATTTTTCTTTCTTTCTTTCTTTCTTTCTTTCTTTCTTCTTTCTGCATTTCTTTCTTTTTTCTGCATTTCTTTCTTTCTTTCTGCATTCCTTTCTTGTTGTAGTATTTTTGTGTGCGTGTGTGAGATTGTGTTGGTTTGTTTACTACAAAAATTCGATAAATGCTTAAGGTGTTGAAATCTTGAGAAAATATACGCTATTTATAGAATACTAAATATACTTAAAATGGTGCGCGTGCCCAGATCTATCAACGCTCTTTCCGAGATGTTTTGTTCCCCCCCTCCCTCAAATGTTTGAACAATTATATTAAAATAAATTAGAGGAAGCAAATTCTTTGTTCGGGAGTGACATTCGATCGTGCCTCAAGCCGACCTGGTGTGTGCCCTCGCGCTCATGTATGTGTGTGTGTGTGTGTGTGTGTGTGTGTGTGTGTGTGTGTGTGTTATTTTGACGAGTTTAGAATGTTCTGAGTGTAAATGATGTTGCATTTGATAGTGTTGTGTTGAGTCCTTTTCTTTATTGCTTGTTTCCTTTACAGTGTTGTAGTTAGTGTTATTGTTTTATATTTTTCAGTGTTTTATAATACAGATATAGCATTTAATAATTTGATCCCAACGATTGGCCTCAGGGCAACGTATTATCTGCCCTTCTTATTCAGCGGTCTTGCTGTAAGGTGATTTGTTTTGTAACACCCTACTTCTGTCATTGTCAGCTTGCTGTAAGGTGATTCTTTTGTAAAACCCTACTCCATCATTGTCAGCTTGCTGTAAGGTGATTCTTTATTAACACCCTACTTCTGTCATTGTCAGCTTGCTGTGAGGTGATTCTTTTGTAACACCCTATTTCTGTCTTTGTCAGCTTGCTGTGAGGTGATTCTTTTGTAACACCCTATTTCTGTCTTTGTCAGCTTGCTTTATAAAACAACTTTTAAATCTTTTGTTGTTGGTGGTATGTCACAAGAGAACAACCACCACCCCCCAAAAAAAAAAAAAAATTTCCAACTAGCTACATAGATACTTTGCTGAAACATATACAGACTTTGCGCATGAGTTATTCAATTGAAGATGTATGGCTGTTTCCATTATTAATCTTTATTTAATAAGTATTCAGGAAACGGACTTTACGCAGGGATCTATTATTAATAATTTATAACATTTATTTTTAATCGTAAGGAAACTGCTGTAACTAATATTAAACACTCCGTGGGGAAAAAAGGGACATAACCAATTAAATCCTTATCACGGCCATCCCGGACGAGATGCGATCGTATAATTAGATACAAAAGTGACGTCCATCAGCGACCCTAGAGCCCAAGTTGATTGGCAGTAACGGTAGATGTCACACACACTTCCCCTTTCTCGATCCGAAGATAAAAGTTTCAAAGCGCTGAGACTGATAGACCAGCCCGTTGCACTCACAGCCGATAGTTCTCTGCTGCATTTTGCTGCCTGGATAGTTCTTCGCAGTAACTTGCAGTTGTGTGAAACTGTTGAACTTGGAACATAAACATGGACTTTATACAATTGTGTAAGCCAAGCCACCTGCTAATAGCTGCCATGGTGGTTCTGATGGCGTCGGGTACAAGTGAGTAAATTTAACTTCATTTGACGGCACTTGTGTGTGTTTGTGTGTGTGATTGTATGTGTGTGCGCGCGCGTAATTGTATGTATGTGTGTGTGTGTGTGTGTGAGAGAGAGAGAGAGAGAGAGAGAGAGAGAGAGAGAATAGGTTTTAATAGGCAGTAAGATGTTTGATTACAAGGTTACTTTCTTTATAGCAATTTCCAAAAAAAAAACCACGATAACTTTTCCCCATCTGCTCTACCCACGCACTACACGCACACACCAATAAATGTGGTTGATAAATCTTCTTATATTTTAATTTTTGCTTTTATATTGCGAGATATGGCGCATTTCTAGTGATGAAGTTGTGGGTAAGATATTTCTAGGATTATTTTGAGTGATTCAGATCTCAAGTCTACTTTCAACTTTTCAAAATTTCACTCAAGAGTGGACTTGCCTATGGTGAAAATAGAGTTTTGGAATGAAAAATTCCTATGCTATTCGTATGAAGATTTATTAGAGTTCTGAAATGGAGACATACTGTGCTATTTGCTTGAAGATTAATTATAACTCTGGGATGGAAAATTACTATGCTATGAGTCTGGAGGTTAATTAGAGCTCGGGAATAGAGAATTACTATGAGTTATGAGAATACCTAGAGATCTTAAATGTTGAATTAAAGCTATGAGTTTGGAAATTAATTAAATACTGGAATGGAGAATTAAAGCTATTACTTAGGGGATTAATTAAATTCTGGAATGGAGAATTAAAGCTATGATATAGGGGATTAATTAAATTCTGGAATGGAGAATTAAAGCTATGACATAGGGGATTCATTAAATTCTGGAATGGAGAATTAAAGCTATGACATAGGGGATTAATTAAATTCTGGAATGGAGAATTAAAGCTATGACATAGGGGATTAATTAAATTCTGGAATGGAGAATTAAAGCTATGACATAGGGGATTAATTAAATTCAGGAATGGAAAATTAAAGCTATGACATAGGGGATTAATTAAATTCTGGAATGGAGAATTAAAGCTATGACATAGGGGATTAATTAAATTCTGGAATGGAGAATTAAAGCTATGACATAGGGGATTAATTAAATTCAGGAATGGAAAATTAAAGCTATGACATAGGGGATTAATTAAATTCTGGAATGGAGAATTAAAGCTATGACATAGGGGATTAATTAAATTCAGGAATGGAAAATTAAGGTGCTAAGGGTAGGAACAAAGTAGATTTTTTTTATAAAAAAGACTTTGGTGTCCTGAGCAGGGATGTTGATGTTTAATTGGCTTTAAACGTACAATTTCTTCTCTCATTTAAGTTTTCCTGGGCAGCATAGTCAATTCTCTGCTGTAGCGCATGCCCATGAGGTCAAACAACAATTGTGTCCAATTTAGTAAAATAGGGGTAATAATGTAGTAAAATGCCTTAACTTTACATGTAATGAAGGGTTTCTGCATTATCGTTTTCCATAACAGAATTGGGCATTGATATAATGAATATATTTATATTAAATATAATATTAATGTGTGCCTCTCTTTCTCTCCCCTTTCGTCCATCCCTGATTTCTATTAACGTATTACTGGAAAATAAAATATTGGACATTTTTGAAAAAAGATACGGTTACCAAAGAGAAGAACGTCTATCATTATCATTATTATTATGGATACGTAAAACATCTTGGACTATTTATAATCTCACTACCAGCAGTGTGATTCTACACATGAAGAAACCCGGTGACTCTTTCAAAGAATATAAATTTAATTTTGAAAGGAAACAATCTTTTTCTTTTTAAAATTTATTTTAAAATATTTTATCTACATCTTTTTCTATGGTCCTTGCTTTACTGAATATTTGTCTGTAGTCGCCAATTCACCTGGTGGCCATGGATATGTTTATTGTGCTACGTACCCCGAAATGTTGGGCGCCACCTACACGGGCAGAGTACATGCTGTGGATATGATACACAAATCGAAAAGGGTGGTAAGTGAATATAATTCAGAAATTCTAAAGGAAGTAATTGGATATATTTTCACAAAATAAAAAGCGAGGTAAATGGATGTGATTTTGAAAATTAAGAGGGTGGTAATTGGATGTGATTTTTTTTTTAAAAGGGAGGTAAGTGGGTATGATTATGGAATTAAAGGGAGATAATAGGATTTGATTTTTAAAAAAATGATTTAGAAATAAAACAAGAGATAAATACGTCATCTACTTGACTGGCAATTCAGATATCCGTAAATCGGCGCAATTAAACTTTAGGAAACGAGTCACGAAACGAACTTGCGTAAAGTACGCACTTTGTTTTCCAAAATTAAAAATAAAATCTATACATCAAGCGGTCATCGAGAAAAATTACAGTATTGTTTGCCTCTACAATGACATACCCCAGGCAATATACAGTTTTGTTGTGAACGTTATGGCGTCTGCCAACAAGAGGCTTCGCCCCCCCCCCCCCGAAGGTGAGCGTTTGAGGGTTGAGGGTGTGCGCCAAACTGATGCGACCTGTTTCACCCCCCTTCCGCCAGCCCTCCTGCCCTCCACCTCAGGCGCACCGCGAGGCTGTGGGGCTCCCCCAGAAGCAAACCAAGACTGAGAACATCGTGAAGATGAAAGGTCTATTGCGGCTTCTGGGGTGAGTGTAAGCGAAACACATTAGGGCATCTGTTTAATTTCGAGTGATTCGAATCAAGGCACGCATCTCTCGATCATGCTATTGGTGCAAGGTCATAATATCCAGTCTGATGAAAAGATTATCTCCCCTTTCACTTTGGAGTGTTATAGGGAGTGACATGCAGTAGTGTGTAATGCGCCTGGAAGTCATATTTGACCTCAGTGGACTTCAAAGAACACGCATGGGAATGCATATGGCAACTTGTTATTGACACGTGTCAAGCATTGACTAGCAGAACATGCTTATTATAATGCCGAAAAATACGATAATAGATAATAAGTTTCAAAATGAACATTTTGCTGTGTGTGTGTGTGTGTGTGTGTGTGTGTGTGTGTGTGTGTGTGTGTGTGTGTGTGTATGTGTGTGTGTGTGTGTGTGTGTGTGTGTGTATGTGTGTGGGTGCGTGCTTAAATTAAAGAATATTTTATTGAAAGTGCGTGAATTTGCTTTCCACCAACTGATTGGACATTGTTTCAGACATTAACTTGAGTCTTATTATGAGTTATTTCCTTTATTAGTTAGCACACTTTGCTACCATACATCAAAAGAGTGTAGAGTATTCTTTTTACACTTACACTCACTGTGACAGATGATTCATGCATCTTCCCGGTCATAGCGTCTTACAATCAGTGAACCAGTAGATTTGTATAGCATGTGAAAAGCAAGTTTTGTCTTTGAAAAACACAATCAGGGGACAAATGCAAATTTTTACAGTTTATCGATTTATAACTCCATTCTTTCTTATATTCCAGTCTCAACTTACAATTTCCTGCAACAGTACTCATTAGCCTGATACATGCACACAGCTTAATAAATACAGCAAATCAAACAATCTCAAGTGTCTAGTTTTCATTAGTGTCTTTGGATGAGGTATTTGTCACAAAACTCTGTGAATGAGTTGATATTGAGTGTATGAGAATAAGTTAATATTCATAAATGTCTGTGTGTGGTGGAGTAAATTTGCTTATCCTTATTTCTAAATTTAATTGTTATATAAATTGTTAAATTGTTGAAGTGACCCGTCCTTATGGCTTATCTTTAATAACTCCATTTCCATTCTCTGATAAGAACTATCCTGTGATTTGTATTGAATTGTAATTTATATGATTGTGTAGTATAAAAATTATTCGAATGTGATTTCATGAGAATATTGATGTCATGTAATAATTTCCATTGTATTTATTATATGTATATTTGATTGTTGATTTCATTAAATTTATTGTTAAATTTATTGACCTTCTTACGCTTATTGATAACTTTATGTTGGAGAAGAAAGTGGATGGATAGGGGCTCGCTAAATATAAATAAAGCACGGATTTGTCTTCTTGTTTAGTAAGAAGTTTTCCACTTACAGAATATTGTGTGATGGTAAATGTTTGTCTTTAATGTTGTGGAAGAGAGAAAACGTTTACAGCGCCCGCATATCCGCCAAGTGAGAGAGACGAGTGGTGTCTGCTGGAGAATTATTAATAACGTAAAGTACGATTCTCATCACTTGCGATTAGTTATGGGTGATTAATTAATTAATTAATAATAATAATAATAATAACCATTTAACTAAGTGGCGTTGGCGTCACACTGTGAATGAGTAAATATGCATTGAGTGTCTATATAATGCGAAACACTCACGCAATCTTTTACAAGCAATAATACACTAATGGCATCACTACAAACTCAGTAACTCACTCTTCCTTCCTTGATCCTGCTCAAACAATTTATCCATCCACACAATGGTTTTAGGTAATTTGATGGTGGTACAAAGTATTGACCTTTGCCCTCTACTCATTTCTAGCCATGTAGCAGCCGCCCCTACGAAGTGCGGCGGTACCGTACTTACGACGGGACTTGTAACAACGGCGAACTCCGAGGCGCCAGCTTCACGCCTCTCAAGCGTCATTTGTCGCCATCGTACCAAGGTAATTCCCGGGTCAAGTAACCCGTCATTTGTCGCCATCGTATCAAGGTAATTCCCGGGTCAAGTAACCCGTCATTTGTCGCCATCGTATCAAGGTAATTCCCTGGTCAAGTAACCCGTATTCCTACTCGAGCATTTTCATTTCCTTGTCGCCATCGTATCAAGGTAATTCCCGGGTCAAGTAACCCGTATTCCTACTAGAACATTTTCATTTCATTATCCAATCGTACCATGGCCATACAATTGTTCGATCATAAATCGGTAACATGGTTCATAATATTGTGATATGTTCGACCACCCTACTCCATATATCACCTTTGTCATTTGTCGTTTTATATTTTGATATAATTTTTGTTATTTCTGTTTTTAAATATCTTCATATCACGTTTGTCATTTGTCGGTTTATATTTTGATATAACTTTTGTTATTTTTTGTGTTTTAAAATATCTTAATATCACGTTTGTCCTTTGTCTTTTCAAATCCTTATATATCACCTTTGTCATTTGTCTTGTCATATCATGATGTCACCTTTCTCATTTGTCTTTTCGTATTTTGATATCACATTTGTCATTTGTCTTTTCATATTACATTTGTCATTTAACAACTCATGATAAGACATTTGTCGATCATACTCTTGTAAGACATCTGTACATAAAGCTTTGATAATTTATTTGTTCGCGGTAATACATTTTTTACAATCCTTGTCTAGTAGCACACATACCCTGATCATACCCCGATGCCACATTTGCCCGACCATATCCTGGTAATATCCTCGTGATTTCACGAACGTGATGCAGATGACTTTATGTGCTTGTCTTTCTTAATCTTATTCTAAGTCCTTCTTCTCCTTCGTCGGGTAAATCGGCGATCTTTTATTCTCATATTCTCGTGCGGTATTCAGTACTAAGCAAAAAATTATATAAAATGATTCATAGCCATGTTATTCAATTGTAAACAGAAAAAGATGTGGCTTGATTCATATACATGTTATTCAATTATGAACACAAAACTATATAACTAGATTAATATCCATGTCATTATGTACAATACGGGTCATTAGATTCATATCCATGTCATTATGTACAATACGGGTCATTAGATTCATATCTATGTCATTATGTACAACACGGGTCATTAGATTCATATCTATGTCATTATGTACTAAACACAAAACGATGATCATCATTCGCTTACTGCACGCAGTACCAAATAGAAATATATTCTTAGAAACACAATGCCATCCCTATTCATTGCTAGAATAAAACTTTAAAAAAATATTACACTGTTAAGACATGATAATAAAAAAACCAGTTAAAATTTATAATACTGTTAAGACACGATAAAAAACCCAGATCCTCATTGCTTAAGTATAAATATATAACATTACTAAATAGTTCTAAACAAAGTAAATACGGAATAAATACATAACATTACTAAGCAATTTTAAACAAAATAAGCACGGAATAAACACGTAATATTATTAAACTATTCTAAACAAAAGTAAATACTGAATTTAGTAAAGTAAACACAGAAAAAAAAAGAACATAACATTATTAAATCTTAGCACAAAGTAAACACGGAATGAGACAAACTACATTGTTAATAGAGAAATGAGACATGTAATGAGTGTATAATTTAGTCTGAAATGAAACGAAGTAATAAGTCTATAACCGCAACATTGAGTTCTAAGTATGGAAACGAGACATATAACGGTAGCACAACAAAGAAAGCAGCCATATAACCGTGTTATTTATTGCTAAACGCGAAACGACATTATTGGTTGCATAACAACGATACTAGTTCTATGTGCGTGACGGAGTTAGACATATAAAGGCGTTAGTACAATGGCGGTATTAGATAACTCAGCCCGCTATTTCATTCTACACTCAAATAAGCAAATTAAAAATAAATTTATTCTAGAAATAGTAACTAATTACACTTATGACCACGTTATTTATTTCTAAACAAAATGATGAAATTAGAACATACAACCGTATTATCGAGTTTTTATACATAAAGATGGTATTAGGCACCACACACTCACTCATGTTATTCACTTTTGTACTCAATGATTGAATTGGACACCACAGCATCGAACAAGAGAATACAATAACAGATCAATACTATGTTCATCTGTAAGCAAGAACATAACAATATGTTTGAACATACAGACAGGTTCAAACAAGTCAAAGCAAAAGCAACGCATTTACAAAAGAGCTGTGTTCAAAATCGTCTTATCGCACACTTCGGCACACTAACATTAGATTTAATCGCACACTTCGGCACACTAACATTAGATTTAATCGCACACTTCGGCACACTAACATTAGATTTAATCGCACACTTCAGCACACTAACATTAGATTTAATCGCACACTTCGGCACACTAACATTAGATTTAATCGCACACTTCAGCACACTAACATTAGATTTAATCGCACACTTCGGCACACTAACATTAGATTTAATCGCACACTTCGGCACACTAACATTAGATTTAATCGCACACTTCGGCACACTAACATTAGATTTAATCGCACACTTCGGCACACTAACATTAGATTTAATCGCACACTTCGGCACACTAACATTAGATTTAATCGCACACTTCGGCACACTAACATTAGATTTAAACAATGGACAATTTAGTACTCGTCTCATTATTCATATGCCGTTGCTATAGCTACTGAGTCTAACGAACGCTGTTTATATGAAACGCTGGTTTCGTTCTAACTTTGTTTTGTGCACGTAGGCAGCGTTTTGAATTTTCATACCGCGTTGTTGTTTTCATTTTGTTTCCTTAAACGCTTACCAATAGTGCTGCTTGTACTGACATGCAGTCATTAATAAGTAGTCACATCATTGTGAAATATTCGGGTTCAATTAAATAAATATCTCGTTAGTTCTAAAGAATTAATAGATGGACAATGACGTAGTAATGGGACAGCTATTTACATTATTGTTAGAAAGACAATCGCGCTATTCACATTAGATAAACAATCAGGATAGTTATACACGGTTGAAATATTTAGATAAACAATCAGGATAGTTATACACGGTTGAAATATTTAGATAAACAATCAGGATAGTTATACACGGTTGAAATATTTAGATAAACAATCAGGATAGTTATACACGGTTGAAATATTTAGATAAACAATCAGGATAGTTATACACGGTTGAAATATTTAGATAAACAATCAGGATAGTTATACACGGTTGAAATATTTAGATAAGCAATCAGGATAGTTATACACGGTTGAAATATTTAGATAAACAATCAGGATAGTTATACACGGTTGAAATATTTAGATAAACGAACAAGATAGACAAAGCTGAACTATATAGATAAATGAACAGAATTGTTAAACAAGGATGACGATATAGATAAACGAACAGAATTGTTAAACAAGGTTGACGATATAGATAAACGAACAGAATAGTTAAACAAGGATGACGATATAGATAAACGAACAGAATTGTTAAACAAGGATGACGATATAGATACATTATCACATTTTTTTAGACACCGCAAGCGATAAAAATAATTATAAGTGAGGTTTGTTGCATGAGTAAGACAAAAGGTAGTTCATTAGTTTTACAGCTAGTTACAGAAAACCCACCAAATAAAATGTTCCCAGAAAATTGGTATATTTCTTCAAAAGCAAACTATAAACAATGATCATGCGGTTGTTTGTGCCAATTCGACAATTCGCAGGCAACGACGGTCCGCGTGTGTTGGGCAGAAGGGACAAGAAACTGCCCAGCGCTCGAGATATCAGCCGCAAAGTCCACAACACACTGGAGCTGGACACTAATTATACTGCAATGCTGGCGAATATCGGTCAGTTTGCAAGCCACGACATCACAGTGGTACCCGTCCCCACGGCTAGGAACAACACCATTAAATGCTGCGGCGTGAACGACAATAACCGCTTCTCGTAAGTAGGCTTTGTTGACTACTTCGTTTTCTGCTTGTGAGTGTGTTGGGTTTTTTCTGCTGGTGAGTTTGCTTCGTTTTCTGCTTGGATTTTTCCTCTTTGTGAGTGTGTTGATTCGTGCCTGCTTGCATGTTGGCTTGTTTTCTGCTTGCGAGTTTGCTGGCTTGTTTTCTGTTTGCGGGTATGTTGGCTTGTTTTCAGCTTGCGAGTTTGCTGGCTTGTTTTCTGTTTGCGGGTATGTTGGCTTGTTTTCAGCTTGCGAGTTTGCTGGCTTGTTTTCTGCTTGTGATCTTGTTAACGTGTTTTCTGCTTGTGACATTGTTGACCTGCTTCTGCTTGTGAGTTTGTGGGCTTGGTTTCTGCTTGTAAGTTTGTGGCCTTGCTTTCTGCCTGTGAGTTGACTCATTTTTTTCTGAATATTTGTTGATTTTGTTTCTGTTTTTCTGCTTGCGTGTTTATGTGTTTGTTTTCTGCTTGTAAGTTTATGTACTTGTTTTTGGCTTGATAGCTTCAAGGCTTGTATTCTTCTTGTTAGATTACAGGCTCGTATTATCCTTGTAAGTTTACAAAGACATATTCTCCTTGTTCGATTATAACCTTCTGTTTAGCTTGTAAGTTTATAGCTGGGGATAGTGGTTGCTTGTGAGTTTATAGGTTTGTTTTCTGCTTAAGAGTTTATGTACGTGTTTTCTCCTTGTTAGTTTATTAACTTGTTTGTGTTTGTGCGTGTATAGTTTTCTGCTTTTGAGTTTATAGACTCGTATTCTGCTTGTTAATTAATAGGCTTGCTTTTTTGCAGTTAATTTATAGGCTTGTAATTTGCTTGTTAGTACTTGAGATTTGAGATTTTTGTCTTGTGAGTTTACTGACTTGGAGCACTCTTGCTATTAGACTGAAATATGTCGTAACTCACTCAGCACAATCCCTCTACCACTACCCTACAGCACTGCAAATTAATTATAAAGATGAAGAAATCCTTGTCAACAAATACCTTAAAGGGACTTTTCAGAGAGCGAAAATATCTTATACTCACCCACACACCTTTCTTTTTGGGGGGGTGGGTAGGGGGCTTCCATATCGAGCGGTCGGAACCGCAGATTATAGTGACGTGACCAACACCTTCCCCGAGAACGTCCTAAGACCTAAGACGAAAGGCCCCATGCAAACTCTGGAGAGGAAGGGAGATAATGGGGACCACCAACAACAACTTTTTGTGGTAACTTACAAACTCGCTAAATAATTTTACAACTGAATTAAAATATTCACCCCTTTTGACCTCTCTGGAAGACTTTGTACTATGTGCTCTATCCTTGTCTGTAAGGCCTTGTAATAAATGTTCTAACCTTGTCTGTAAGGCCTTGTAATAAATGTTCTAACCTTGTCTGTAAGGCCTTGTAATAAATGTTCTAACCTTGTATGTAAGGCCTATTAATTACCAGCTCTAGCCTTTCTACAAGACGTATAATAAATGTCTATAATAGCCCTATCTATGTGGCTTTATAATAATACTCTAACGGTCTAACCTATTGTATTTTCTTGTAATAAGTACTCTAGCCGCCTCTGTAAAACCTTGTGATAAGTTCTCTGGTTCTATTTGTATAATCGTGTAATAAAGTACTCTAGCCCTCTCTGTAAAACCTTGTGATAAATACTTTAGCCCTGTATGTAATGCATTGCAATAATTAATCTAGCACGGTGTGTGATAAGTATTCTGGTACTCTAGCCCTATCTATATAACCGTGTGATAAGTATTCTGGTACTCTAGCCCTATCTATATAACCGTGTGATAAGTATTCTAGTACTCTATCCCTCTCTGTATGACCGTGTGATTAGTATTCTGGCCTTTATGGTAAGACTTTGTAATGCTACTCTTGTATAGCAGTACTGTATTAAAATGGATCATCTCATCACTAACCACAAATCAACTCAAAACTACCACGTCACAAATTACTACCACCTGAGTATGAAATTACCAAACTACAAGTCACTTCTTAGCATGAAAACGTCTAAGACTAATAGCATGTCCCAATTCACTACGTAATAAGACAACTTCCCTACGTCACTATTCACTAGTAATAAGAAAGCTTCTACGTCATTATGGTAGAAAGTGCGACGGTCACTAAACACCACGTTTCAAATAAGGAAACTATGACGTCATAATTAATTACTAAGTTTCCAGACTTTATCTTTTGCAAGGTTGTTTGTGCATCACTTGTGTTTGTGTTGCTCAATATTATTATTAAACATCGTACTTGTACAGACTTCTTCCCTTCACAGTGACTGCTTCCCGATCGAAATCCCCCCTGATGATCATCGATTTAAAACGTGCATGGAGTTTGTGCGATCGGAACCCGTGCGCCACGAAAACGGGTCTATAGTTAAACCGAGACACCACGAAAATGGCGTCACGTCTTACCTCGACTTGTCCACTGTGTACGGCAGCGACACCGAGAGAGCTATGCTATTGCGCACTAAAAATGGTAAAGGGGCACTACTCAAAATGTCAACTTACAAAGGAAAGGAACGACTACCGGAAGGGAGCAACAGGACGTGCGCGAACGTCAGGAAAGACGACTACTGCCCATTGGCCGGTAAGTCTAAATATGCTATAATATATGTAAAATGTACATATTCTTATGTTTTATTCAAATTAGTCAAATTTGGAATCAATTACCGTTTTTCTTCTCAATTTATATGGATTTATGTAAAATACAGCTATATCTTTTCTCACTTTAACAATAGAATCTCTTAGGACATTTCAATAAAACTCTTATGTAAATATGTATTACTGTAGTGTGTAAGAAGCCTGGATTGCACCCATAATTCAACATTAATATGAATTAACATTACTGCCATGACTTCAGTCCATAAATCATATTTACCAGGACTACCAACCTACGAATCAACATTATTAACAGATTATTTCATTATTAGTCAATATATCAATATTATTACCTCATAATTTGAGTCCATAAAATAAAATTACCAGATTATCACATTATTATTACATTTTTAGTCCATAAATATAAACTTACCAGATTTTCATTCCAAATCAAAATTATTGTCAAATTATCAGTCCACAAATCAACAATTACCAGATTATCATTCAAAATGAAATAATTGTCATATTATCAGTCCACACTAGCGAGTTTATACAAAGTATTCAGTCCTCCCTACTCACCAACAAGTAAACAACAACCAACCAAACCAAATAAGCAATTGGATTTCATTTTCGTTTTTAGACAATAGGCGACACATTTTTCTCATTAGGTATGTGTGTGTATGTGTTTGTATGTGTGTATGAGTGTGTGTGTGTGTGTGTGTGTGTGTGTGTGTGTGTGTGTGTGTGTGTGTGTGTGCGTGTGTGTGTATGATGTTTTATAGCAAAACTGAACAATTTGAATAGCGTAATGCTTTGGTTTATATCTCTTTAAGAAGGGGTACATATCTAACAATTGCTTGTAGATAATTAACAGTAGATTCTAATGACAATTCATTGTCAATTAATAATAAGTAATATAGAGTAAGAGTCTTTCAGTGACATTTAAGATATTATTTATTTCTTATCACAGGTGACGACCGCGTGAGCTTGCAGCCTATGTTGACATCACTTCAAACCGTCTTCGCCAGAGAGCATAACCGTATCGTCAGAAAGCTTGTTGCCGCCCTTCTGCACTCCTATGGAATGCCGAGCTATCCCATCGATATCGACAAGTACCTGTGGGAAGCCGATGATTACACTCAGGAGAAGATTTACCAGGTTATCACATGTATAAATACGTATAATACGCATAGACCTACAGTGATTGTCAACGTCCATCTAAATTATCGCCCTTTGGATCAACCAGTCTCCTGTTGTTATTGGTTCCGCTAGTGATGTTTGCTTCAAAACTGACTTTTGTCATAAAATTTAAATTTGTTTCTTTTACTTGGGGTGTGGCTATATTCGATTATATCTGTCTTACATCTCATCCAAATTATAGTGATGTCATAAACACTCTCACCATTTTATCTTACCGAAAGTTGGATGTTAGCCGCGTTACCGGAAGTAAACATTTGCTGAATTAGATGTTACCGGATGTAAACTGATCACTGAATTAAATCTTACCGAATGTAAACACGACCACTGAATTAGATCTCACAGGAATTTTGCTGCTTTGATCTATCAGAACTTGTCTTTAAAATTCACGTCATCCATTGATGTCAAGGTCAGATAATACTGATAATATTTACAAACTACGCAACAGTAACATTAAAAAATGACGATGAAGACGACTGATGACTAAGATCGTGGTGATCATGAGGATTTTATTTAAAGCAATTACATAAATTTATTTTGCAAACTTATGGTAGTCATTAGACTGTTGAGTCGTGGGAATTATATGAGCAGGCCAATAGACAGTGAACAGTTTGACCATAGTAGACATTACGTTTCGTGTGGCTCTGCTGTTATTGTAGTAGTAGTTTATGCTTGTTTTGCTGTCGTTTTAATCGATTTAACAACTTTCACTTAGTTATGCGAAGTAGAAAAAAGATTGTTATCTCTAACAATTACAGGTATCAACATAGCAATTAATGTACTACCTTAATGGCGCTCTCAAATACTGTAATGTCCTACTTTAAAGGTGTCTTCAAATACTGTAATATCCTACCTTAATTGCATCTCGTAACACAGACGAAGCAGACAACAATGGTGTCCTTTTACCCTCTGTGTAGATCACAACCTTCTTTGGATTTTTTGTGGGTTTTTTTTTTTTTATTGTAGATCATCAGACCATTACACCGATAGACCAATTAGATCAATAGACACAATAAACCAATTAGACCAAACAGATTAATTATGCCAAATATTCCACAAAGATCAGATAATTAGATCAATAGACAATTAGATCAAGAAACTAACAGTTCAATGAGACCAACAGACCAATTAAGCCAGTTTATTTTCTTTTGGGACAGAAATTAACTGTCTTCGCAACAGATCTATAATTTGCTGTCTTAGAACAGATCTTTGCTCTCTTGACGAATTTTCTTTTTATAAAATATTCTTTTAACAGATTGCACGCAAAATTTCGATCGCTGTTTGGCAAAACATCTTTTACGGGGAATGGTTGCCTCTGATACTCGGACCGGCACTGATGAACAAATATCGCCTGTGGGTTGGAGAGCGCGTGTCATATGACCCTAAAGTGGACTCGAGTATCGAATATGCATTCAACACGGCGTGTTTCCGGTTTGGACACTCGCTCGTGTATGAACACATATTTACCGATCAGGAGCTTGCACTGAAAGTGAGTTTTGGGTTTGGGTTTGTTTCCATCGCGGTCACACTCGACCGAGTGTTTCTCGTTTAGTTTGTCTGTTTTCTGTCAAGCGTGACTGTCTTTCACTCTTTTACTTTGTTTTTCCTGTCAAGCGTGACTGTATCTCACTCTTTCAGTTTGTCTGTCTGCCTGGAATGTAACTGTTTTTCCACTCTTTCAGCTTGTTTTTCTTGAACTGTTCAAATGTAACTGTTTTTCACTCTTTCAGTTTGTCTTTCTTGAACTGTTCAAATGTAACTGTTTTTCACTCTTTCAGTTTGTCTTTCTTGAACTTTTCCTTTCAAGCGTGATTGTCTTTCACTCTTTCAGTTTGTCTGTCTTCCTGGAACTTTTCTTTGTCTGTCTTTTAGAGCTTTTCGCGTGGAGTGCTATCTATTTTTTTATTTGTATGTCGGTAATTTTTCTTGACTTGACAGGCTCTCGTTTTGAACCCCTCCATCCCTCCCCTTGTCTCTTATTTTTTCAGTCTATCGTTTGTGTCTCTGCACTCAGTCATTTGATCCTCTTCCTGTTTTATCTTTTTTTTCTTTTACAATCTGTGCGCTCTCACTTGGCGAATTGTCTTTAACGTTTATTTTATTTTTTTAAAAATTAATCTCTCCTCCCTCCAAAAGTATAAATAAACAATTAACAGGCAAGCAAATCAACAAATACAATTTTGTACTTCATGCCCATATTTAAATTTAAAAATTAGGTTGCAGGATTGGGTGATGGATGTGGAATGAGTTAAAAGGCGGGGGTTGTGTGTGAGGAGGCTGTTGAGCAGTAAAATTCAATCTACTAAATATAAATAAACAAGCAATTAAAAACACAACTCTTTCAGATCTTTCAGATCCTAATATTTTAGAAGTATACACATCTATGTGTATTACTATGACTTACAGACCAGGATTTTACCTTAATACGTTTGTTTATTACTACGACCTTCCTAAGTAACATTGAAATTTAAACAGCTGTCAATGTTACACACTTGTGTCTAATGGTCAGAACATGTTCCGTAAATCAGTATTGCACACTTGTGTCTAATGGTCAGGATATGTTTGGCGAATCCAGACACACACTTGAACACCATGAGAAGATTGCCTTCGGAATGATCAGCAAACTTTCACAAACAGACAGATTTGACCGCTGGGTCACAGAATCCCTTGTTGACCATCTCTTCCATAACAGCATCCGAAACAATAGTCTTGACCTTGCGTCTTTGAATATTCAGGTGAGTGCTGTTCGCTTCCAGAATGAGACAAATATCTATCTATCTATCTATCTGTCTATCTATCACTCTATCTAGCTTAATGATTCTCATAGGCAACAGTGAAAAAATGCCAGATTAAATGGTGAGATTATTTCTCCATTTCTCAATGAAGTCAGCATTTTGTAAGATAAAAATCACCTCAAGTTGGAGGCGAGTAAAATATTGTATGAAATATAATTGTAGGAGACGAAGTGATCTATCTATCTATCTATCTATCTATCTATCTATCTATCTATCTATCTATCTATCTATCTATCTATCTATCTATCTATCTATCTATCTATCTATCTATCTATCTATCTATCTATCTATCTATCTGTCTGTCTGTCTGTCTTTCTGTCTCTATCTATCTATCTATCTATCTATCTATCTATCTATCTATCTATCTGTCTGTCTGTCTGTCTTTCTGTATCTATCTATCTATCTATCTATCTATCTATCTATCTATCTATCTATCTATCTATCTATCTATCTATCTATCTATCTATCTATCTATCTCTGCCATTTCGTGTGTGACTAGTGTACATTTGTAATTAAGCTAGTATGCTTCTGGTATGGATAATGTTAATCTGTATGCTTGTGGTGTGCTTAGTATGTTTTTGTGATTAACTTAGGGTGTACTTGTGATATGATTAATGTCTTTTTACTTAGGGTATATCTGTCACGTGGTTTGTGATTGGTTTATAGCGTGTGCTTACAGTGTGGTTAATATATGTGTTCATGCAGTGGTTTGTGTATGTGTTCGTGCAGTGGTTTGTGTATGTGTTCATGATCTCGCGAGAAAATTATTCAACTTAATGATTATGTTAACTCTATTTAACTTAATGACTATGTTAACTCTTGCGTTAATGATCTCGCGAGAAAATTATTCAACATAATGACGAGCAAGTTTCAGTGTTTTATTTTCAATCTGCATTTATTAATGTGCAGCGTGGGCGTGACCACGGCATTCAGCCTTATAACGCTTACCGGAAATTCTTTGGCTTCGAACCCTATTACAGCTGGGAACAATTTGGCGAGGCGGCTGAAATACTTAAATCGTTATACGAGTAAGTATTATCCTTAGGTTGACTGCTGTCACGTTATGTGTGTAGATTGTGTTCTTTGTCTTTACTGCTGTCACTGACTTTATAGATGTCACGTTATGTGTGTAGATTGTGTTCTTTGTCTTTACTGCTGTCACTGACTTTATAGATGTCACGTTATATATGTAGATTGTGTTCTTTGTCTTTACTGCTGTCACTGACTTTATAGATGTCACGTTATGTGTGTAGATTGTGTTCTTTGTCTTTACTGCTGTCACTGACTTTATAGATGTCACGTTATATATGTAGATTGTGTTCTTTGTCTTTACTGCTGTCACGTTATGTGTGTAGATTGTGTTCTTTGTCTTTACTGCTGTCACTGACTTTATAGATGTCACGTTATGTGTGTAGATTGTGTTCTTTGTCTTTACTGCTGTCACTGACTTTATAGATGTCACGTTATATGTAGATTGTGTTCTTTGTCTTTACTGCTGTCACTGACTTTATAGATGTCACGTTATGTGTGTAGATTGTGTTCTTTGTCTTTACTGCTGTCACGTTATGTGTGTAGATTGTGTTCTTTGTCTTTACTGCTGTCACTGACTTTATAGATGTCACGTTATGTGTGTAGATTGTGTTCTTTGTCTTTACTGTTGTCACTGACTTTATAGATGTCACGTTATATGTGTAGATTGTTCTTTGTCTTTACTGCTGTCACTGACTTTATAGATGTCACGTTATGTGTGTAGATTGTGTTCTTTGTCTTTACTGCTGTCACGTTATGTGTGTAGATTGTGTTCTTTGTCTTTACTGCTGTCACTGACTTTATAGATGTCACGTTATGTGTGTAGATTGTGTTCTTTGTCTTTACTGTTGTCACTGACTTTATAGATGTCACGTTATGTGTGTATTTGTACAAATCTGTATTGTGTGTGTGTGTGTGTGTGTGTGTGTGTGTGTGTGTGTGTGTGTGTGTGTGTGTGTGTGTGTGTGTGTGTGTGTGTGTGTGTGTGTGGTGTGGTGTGTGTATGTGTGTGTGTGTGTGTGTGTGTTTCATTGATAGTGGGTGGTGAATATAGGTGTGAGACTTTTCCGAGTGTTAATGAAGTTTTTGCAATTACTTCAACCGAATCATCTGGAAACGCCCACTCGTTTAGAATGTACCTTCAAAGAAAAGAAGAGATATCCACCCCATCCCCCCCCCTCTCTCTCTGTCTCTCTTTTTCTCTTGATTACGTCATTTTCATTTTGAATGTGTTGGGAGTATCACAAAAAGTGCTCACTGGCTCAAATTGCCTTTTTTCAGTCACATTGATGACGTCGACCTGTTCACAGGAGGCCTGAATGAACCGCCTGTGCCCTATGGACATATAGGGGAGCTTCTCGGAGAATGTGTTGCACTGCAGTTCCACGACCTCAAGTTCGGAGACAGACACTACTTCGAGACGGACAACCATTTCTATGGCTTTACTGATGGTAAGACAGAGAGAACACATTATATGGCTTTACTGGTGGTAAGACAGAGAGAACACATTATATGGCTTTACTGATGGTAAGACAGAGAGAACACATTATATGGCTTTACTGGTGGTAAGACAGAGAGAACACATTATATGGCTTTACTGATGGTAAGACAGAGAGAACACATTATATGGCTTTACTGGTGGTAAGACAAAGAGAACACATTATATGGCTTTACTGGTGGTAATAGTCAGACAACTCATGGTATGTTACGGGTTTTATATAAAAGAGACTAGTAATTTGTTCATTCGTAAACTAAACTATTTAAAATCTAATGGATACAGTGATGTGAAGAACCTAATAGTCTATGCTATTTAAAAGCCTTGCGAGCTAATCGGTGGACTTACAAGTATAGCTAGTTATGCTGTTTCAGATCCTAGGGAACAGAGAACTACTTAAGATCAAAGTGATCTACATGTCTGTTACCAAATCTAATTAAAATAGCATGATCGGATTTAGATTGTTTAATATGTGTGAGTCTTCATTTGATCTTTGAGAGAGGTTTGTCTATGTGTCATCAAAACCCATACACTTTCTCATGAAAGTGCGGTAGTTCAATATTGACCAGTTGTCACCAAACCCTATACACTTTCTGATGAAAGTGCGGTAGTTCACTGTTTACCAGTAATCATAGGACCTGGACAAATATTTGTTGCAGAGTTCCACATGCACACCACCATTGATGTCTGTTTGGCACTTTTTATTGTGCATGCAAGGGTTACATTTACTGGTTGTGTTTGCATGAGAGATTGCATAAAGAAGGAAAAGTGTGTAAACAGTACAGGATGATACAGGACAAAGACATGCATAAACAACTGCACTCACTCCCTCTCAAAATGATAGCAGACAAGATATTTATCTTTGATGAATACCAAATAAGTTTATTATTTTACGGTGATCTCTCTTATGCAGTAACTATAAATGATCCACTATAAACACTCTCTCTCTCTCTCTAGAACAGCGGTAATCTCTAAACAATGAGAGATGATAAAACAACAAATTCAAAATACACAATAATATGGCAATTTCCACAAGATATACAATTATCACTAAAATGTCTGAAAATGTCCAGGAGCTACTCAGCTCCCCTACAGTTGAGCAAAATGGATAATAATTTAAATTACAAATTCTTGCCTTACACACTCATAGCTAAGTTATGTTTTTCAAAGAATGTTTTAAAGAGACCGGTTCACAAGCTGTTATCAATGGTCATGTAGTGAGATGGATTGAAGATATGAACGGTGGCATGAATGATGATATGAACGGTGGCATGAATGATGATATGAACGGTGGCATGAATGATGATATGAACGGTGGCATGAATGATGATATGAACGGTGGCATAAATGATGATATGAATGTCCATGCAGAAAAACAGAAGAACACAACCAGAGTAGGGGTGTCATAAAAAACAAGGTTTTCTCTCATGGGTTAGCATCCCTGGCCTTTCCCCATTGACACATTCCTGGTGTCAGATGATCAGCACTCAGCGTGATCCAAAAGTTGACCACCTGTCCATAGGTTGTGTCGTATGAGCTCTCAACCTCTGCCATCTGCGACAAGTTGATTCCATGCTTTTGCCTTTAGGGATGTGTCCTCATGACATGGTTCACTGCCATCCATCTGGGCCTTAGCCCCAGATGCAGAACACTCCACTCACAGAATAGACTGCCTCAGGTTCTCAGGTTCTCCCAAGTAAAATTTTACATGCAAGGAGGCTGCCCAAGATCAGTGAACTTTCACCAAATTGAGTTGTCTGATTTGCTACTCTTATCATAACTTCATGGGACTCAGTAGGTGATAAAGAAAGACACACAAGGGAATAACCCATTTTCTCCATTCCCTGTCTGTTTCTTCTATTCTCTCCAACCGTCTGTTTCAGCTGGTGTTTCGACCTACTTTCTCTCAAAAGAATAAATTCACAACTCACATTCTCAACTCAACTGTCTTTCTCAAAAGAAAAATCTCCACTGCAAAATCTCCATTTTTTCTTTCAGTCTGCAGCCATTGGTTAGCGCTAATAGGCTAGTTTCTCAGCAATGCTTGCATAATTTGATAAGTCGTTTATAACAAGATTTAAGAAGAGGTCCCATGCATTCAATGGAACTTCAACTGTTGAATACCCCGAGGTGTGATACCAGTAACATTTATCTATCTATCTATCTATCTATCTATCTATCTATCTATCTATCTATCTATCTATCTATCTATCTATCTATCTATCTATCTATCTATCTATCTATCTATCTATCTATCTATCTATCTGTCTATCTATCTATCTATCCGTCTGTCTATCTATCTATCTATTTATCTGTCTATCTATCTATCTGTCTGTCTGTCTGCCTGTCTGCCTGCCTGCCTGCCTGCCCGCCCGTCTGTCCATCCATCCATCCATCTATCCATCTATCTATCTATCGATCGATCTATCTTACATTTTCATCATTAATAATGGAATCACTTGCATCAGTAAAGTGCATGAAAACTTTCATTCCAATATTGTATTATGCCATGTAATTAATGGCCCACATTTCGAAGTAGACTATGTTGCATGACTATTTGAGTCTCTGTATTTGTATGATCAGCTCAAATCAGTCACTCGATCAGAAGGTTATAGCATAATTTCATTTTACAATGAGAAAATATATCTTTTACTTTTTCTTTTCATTTCCAGAGGAACTTTATTCACTTTCCAAGTTGAAGTTGAACAAAGTGTTTTGCGAGAATGCAGAACTCCGCTACATTCAAGTGAACACATTCAGGATGCCAGACTTTTAGTACGTCATCATTTTAACTGTTGTTCTAATGTAGATAAATATTTTATAGCTTTGCAGTTTCAGTTATTTGGAAACAGGTTTGCTGGTCGGGGTGGGGGTAGGAGTGATAGTGGACTGGGAGACTTTATGTCGTTGATGTTGACTTGTATATGACACCAAGAGAATGAATGAGAAATTGATGATCTAGCTATTTGATCTTTGGCCATCTAAGTCATTATGACCTGTGACATCTGTAAATTGTTATTTGTTAACTTATCTCTGGAAACAGACCTATGAGGATTGACCTTTGTAAACTGATCTCTGTAAATTTATTTTTGGAATGAGTTACTCCACCCATGGTTTCCAACCTTATGACTGAGTGTTGATCTATTTTAATATATTTATAATTTAGTACATTTCTTACATGTACATAGTCTAGAGGAGAAGCATAGAGAATTAATTAACCAAATCTTTGAGTGTAAATATCATTATAGTATCTTTAAGTGTAAAAGCCATTAGTCAGTTCTTTCAAATGTAAAAGTTAATCAGCTGTTCATTGAATGTATAAGTTACTTGTCATTTCCGTAAATTTAAAAATCATAAAATCATATTTTAAGTAAAGAAGCCTATAACCAGTTCTGTAAGTGTGAGAATCAACATTTATTCATTAAATGTAAAAGACTAGTCAATTCTTTAAATATAAAAGACAATGTGTTAAAGTTGCTTAGATGTACATTTCATTAGCCAATTCTTTAAGTATAAAAGTCAATTCGTATAGTCAGGTCTTTAACGATAAAACGCAAGTCAGTGTATAAACGTAAAAATCAATAGTAGCTTTTTAAATGTAAAAGTCAATGGTCAGTTCATTAAATGTAAAAGTCAATAGTCAGTTCTTTAAGTGTAAAAGTCAATAGCCAGTTCTTTAAGTGTAAAAGTCAATAGTCAGTTCCTTAAGTGTAAAAGTCAATAGTCAGTTCTTTAAATGTAAAAGTCAATAGTCTTTTCCCTAGGTGTAAAAGTCAGTAGCCAGTTCTTTAAGTGTAAAAGTCAATAGCCAGTTCTTTAAGTGTAAAAGTAAATAGTCAGTTCTTTAAGTGTAAAAGTCAATAGCCAGTTCTTTAAGTGTAAAAGTCAATAGTCAGTTCTTTAAATGTAAAAGTCAATAGTAAGTTCTTTAAGTGTAAAAGTCAATAGTCAGTTCTTTAAGTGTAAAAGATTCGTTATATCATATTTATAAATTCAAATCAGATAAATAATTTTAGATATAATAATTTCTTTTTATTCTTTTTTTTTTAGCAATCCCATCTTCGCCTGTAAGGACTTGCCTGATATAGACGTCACACCATGGCTGAAGTACTTCCAGCCACATTACTAGTAGTGAGAATTATTATTCAAGTGACTTCCTGGGCACATTTATCCTAGGGAATTTTAGAGAGTGAGTGCCAGTCTTTCCCACTAACACCACGAGGAGATAAGTCAAGCATTAAAAGTCTTAAATAAATATGGGTGTGTTGCTTGTTGTTTATGTCTGTAACATGCTATTATTGTGGAAGAATATAATAATTGTGGTGTCACTGGTGGGGTGTGTGTAAAATTTTCTTTCACCCACGCTTCACCTCGGATTTTGTTTTTTAAAAAGGATTATCTGTAACGATCGTCTGAGGTTTAATTTGAAAAAAAGAAATTTTATTTATTTTTTATTTTTGTATGCACTCAGGTAAAAATCACACACACACACACACACACACACACACACACACACACACACATACTGCACGCACAAATCACACATCATGCAAACATTACACATATAAATCACATATTATACACTACACATACCACAAAAAGCACTACACGCCACACATACAAATCACATACTACACACACAAATCACCACACTATACAAACACACCACAAAATGCATCAGGCATAAAAATCACACTACACACACTACAAAATGCATCACACACTACACACTAAAAAATATCATGCCTTCCACACGCAAAAACACACACTACACATGCGCACCGTACACACCCACGCATATACTACACACATTTCACTAAACACACACTACATGCACCACGTATACTACACACACACACATACACACACACACACACACACACACCATGCGCACACACTTACTTGTACACATATACATGCACTTATTCTCTCAGTGTAGTAAGTAAACTGTCATTGCTTATTTTTGAGAGATGATTCTGTTCTTTTTAAACTGAATTTTAATATTGAAGTTTGAATTACACGTTATGAAACAATACCTAAAACAAAAACTTTGAAGAGAGAAAACTTTTTAAAAGTGAAACATAGTTATATAACATAGTATCAAAGCCTTTATTCACACACAAACACACACACACACAACACACACACATACAAACAAATTACAGGTACCAGGAAAACCTATAAATCCATATAACTAAAAAACTATATTTGTATCGATCTATCGAATTTGATGTGTCTATCTTCCTACATACTGTCCACGTAATTACTATTTGCTTGTCTACCTAATGTTTATTTATCTGATTGTTTATCTGATACTTTCATTCCGAATGTCTACCTGACTACTATCTGTCTTGCCGAGTCTTTCTCTCTGTAATTGCTCTGGAATCTCGCGCTAGAAAATCATAAAAATGATCACTATAATTTAAATTATAAAATTAAATTATGTTTGGTATAGAGTAATATTTCGTTTGCTCCTCACTACAGAATATAACTGAAAAGGGTTTTCTAGGTATTCAAGAAGGGGAGGTAACAACATAAATCCTCGTGATTATTAAATAAATCTTTATCGAAATGAAAATCAGGAGCAGACAATAATCGCTTAGCGTGCACTGACTGTCGGCAGATTAGATTTACTAGTAAGTGATTACTTACTTTGTGTTCAGGCATGCCAATCGGTTTTACTTATAAGCAACACAGTCACACACACACAAACACACACACACACACACACACACACACACACATCTTCCTTTCTTTGGAATGTTATAGAGACAAATGCCGGACAGTTTTAAGACTGACAGTCAATGGTGTCGGTATGTATTTTTGGCTAGTTGCTAGTTCACCACAAAATTTACAATCAGTGTCATAAAATTCATTTTTGATTTTTTTTTAATAAAAAAAGAAGGTATTTTTTTGTATACGATGAATTAAAAACAGCTAAATCTAGTGATGAGATCTGTGAGCAGAGTCAATATAGCACTTATGGCGTCATCCTGCTCTTCCTAAATGACGTAAGCGTCCCGTCTGCAAACGCATATCACGTGACCAGCTCTGTCTAGTTTCGTACTTACAGATTAGTGTTTCCTTATTCTTTTAAATAAGATTTCTATCGGTCAAACGATAAACATCCTTCAGTAAAGATATAAATTTAAAAACAGTAAATTTATTATTTTATTTCTTCGCCGACTTGTATTTTCGGCTGAAAGTTGCATGAGCCAAGTCTGCAATCACATTTCTGTTAAGTGCTTTCATTATTTAGACCACATAGCAAACAGACAACATTTAAAAACAGCATTTAAAAACATTTATGTTTCATTTACGAAATCATAACTTTAAAAATTTAAATTTAAATAAAAACAATTACTAATAATTAATTATCACAACTTCTCATGGTGGGTCATGTTACTCATTAAGTATTAAAACGTGACCAACGTAACGTGAGCACGGATATTCAACACGCTTTAAAAATAGACACACAGTACAAAAACAACCACAAGAATCGACGAAAAAAATTCAGTCAGTCATATGGAGAGGGGCATCCAATGATAGCACGCGCTGCCGATGTGTCACTAACGGAAGTTTCAGTGCGACCATTTTGAGAATACCAGCCTCACGTAACAGTGCTGAAGTCTACGTGTGGGAAAGCAATCATTATTTTTTAAATATGTTTCAGTTAACATTGTAAATTATCTAATCATATTTAATTCATTTTATTAGACAATTATTTTTAGTATTGGATAAGGATAAAGTCTTTTATATTTTAAATGCTTAAAATGAACATTCTTGAAAATATTAATTTGTAACATTACACTTACAGAACACAATCATTAAATAATGTCAACAGTAGCTTGCCATCACATTTAAAGACAACTTTTTTGAAAAAGTCCTAATCAATATTTTTGTTTTAATTTGTATGTATTTCAGATTTATTATACTGGGTTTTTTCAAAATCAAAGTACACACTACACAATCTTTATCCACTTATATATATATATATATATATATATATGTGTGTGTGTGTGTGTGTGTGTGTGTGTGTGTGTGTGTGTGTGTGTCTGTGTGTGTCTGTGTGTGTGTGAAGGCATTTTCTCTGTCACTATTGAAAGCTTTAGTGCAGTTATTTGGAGAAAAACCAGTCGTTGAAAACAACAGTGCTGTATAATACTCACTTGCAAATATATTTATATAAATTATACAGTGCATATTTTTCTCAAGATAAAGACTAAATGTGAGAGAGAATGTATGTGCATGAAAATTTAGTAAAAATAAATATAATAAAGATATAATTTCCTTTAATATTACTCTTTTTTAAATAGCAAATTATTTTGTCAGCGCAAACTTAAAGCATAATTAATATCATAATTACCTTTGTATTTCACTGTAGCATATTATTAAAATAGAAAAAATCAGATTATAGAAAAATCTCCAAACTTGTATAAAGTATTAGATTGGTTTGTATAGAAGTGGTTTACAGTCGTAAGTGAAAATAAGTCTATATTGTTTCATTTCAATGGTTACGAGAGTTACCACATTACAAATGTGTGCATGTACTTTATTTTGATAGAATATTCTGCTAACACGTGATTCAGACTAATACATTCAAATACAAGAATTCGCGTGATTATGAGAAATCACGCATAAGTATACATGTGAATGAGCGAACTCAAAATATGTAACCTGTTAATCAGAGAACTAAAAGAATATTTACTCTAATAAACAAACACAGATTCACATTATAATATATTTGTACGGAGTTGAACCTGATATAATAATGCATTATCTCGACTCCATGTGTTTGATATATACTGCACAACCTTTCATAGTTCAAGCCATACCTGAATGATTTTACAGTTAAAGTCACACATCATTGATTTGATAGATAGATAGATAGATAGATAGATAGATAGATAGGTAGGTAGGTAGGTAGGTAGGTAGAGAGAGAGAGAGAGATAAACTGTGGCTGATAGATAAATAGATAGACAGACAGATAGGTAGGTAGGTAGGTAGATAGATAGATAGATAGATAGATAGATAGATAGATAGATAGATAGATAGATAGATAGATAGATAGATAAATAGATAGATAGATAGATAGATAGATAGATAGATAGATAGATAGATATGCATGGATCCCATTTTTACAATAAAGGAATTATATATAATAGCATATCCATAGGCCTACTTAAATTTATGTCTATAAGTTATTTATATATATGTATAAGCATCCAACATTTATACACATAAATATGTACACAGACACACACACACACACACACACACACACAAAATAATATATATTTAATGAAGAAATTCGCGATTGCTGTAGATATTCCCATTAGGTGAACTCTTTCATTTTACTTAGACTGAAATCATTATTGACGGAAATATAACTTAGATTATGAATGTATGTTTGTATGTATAAATTATATATCTATCAATAATGAATTCATATATGATACTCCATTACAAGGGAAATAATTATTGTTGACTGTTGGCGACCCGTGCCGAATGTCACGGCACGCGTGGTGATAACTTCGTGTACAGGTTAGTCTTGCCGCACTGCTTGAACTTTTGAATCACCTCTGTAACACCAGCCATCTTAAAGCCGGTTACATCGCTAATACAACAGTTGGTGGTCACTTCACTAGCGCTCTAGTCTTGATACAGCTAAGAACGCCATCTTACCGACAATGCCACAAGGGGTTCTGGGAATTTTCTGTCTGTCGTCTGCAGCGTTGCTAGTTGTCATGGTCCAAGGTTGGTGTCAAAAATTTTTGTTAGTGTTAGTGGTGATGCATGAGTACTAATGGATTTGTCTCGGTCTAGCTAACTCTCATTTTTAAAGTTCTATTTATTTCTTAAATATTTCGCTTAGGTTATTCCATGTTCGATTGCTGAACCACCCACCCACCCACCCCAAATGTGCACCGAAAATAAGCCCCCTTAAAAATCAGCTTTAATTTAAAACTGCACCAACAGTGACAGTTGCAGAGCACTATCCAGTTATAAATTCTATCAATATTCAGTGACTTGTGGCCATTAATTAGTGACTTTTTTCATCCACATTAATGGAGCCTGAGCTACCGAGAGTAGTACTGTTGAAAAATAATGAGTGAATGAGGTTCTTTGAAAGATATTTATTAAAAATTGTTGAATGAATGAGTTTCATTTTAGTAATGCTGATAATACTGATGAGTGAATGAATTTCATTTAGTAATACTGATGAGGATACTCTGTGATTGAGTTTCATTTAGTAATACTGATGAGGGTACTCTGTGAATGAGTTTCATTTAGTAATGCTAATGAGAGTTCTTAGTGAATGAGTTCCCTTGAGTAAAACTGATGAGAGGGCTCAGTGAATGAGTTCCCTTGAGTAATACTAAAAGGCGGAAGGCCAAAGAATTATATTTCTTTCTATTTAGACACAATTCCGTTTGTTCACCTGTCCGAAGACAATGTTTTAAAAATTTTGCTTCCTGATTAAAGGTCAGAGAATAGACCGAGAAACCAATGTACGTCTACCCGTATTATTTTGTCCAAAGTTTAAATTAAATGAACAGAAAGAACTAAACAAATAATGCTCTTTAATATCACAGTAATAGTGGTAACGACTGCTTTAATGCGGAAATAATTTTGAGTGTGAGTAGTATTGCAATTGTCGCGGTGAATATGTTTATAATTAAGGAATTTGTTGTTCCTATAACGATCACTGTGGTCATGATGATAATTGTGGTTGTAATGATAATTGTGGTCATAATGATAATTGTGGTTGTTATTATTATGTTGGTTGTGATGGTGACAGTAGTAATAAAATTCATTATATTGGCGACTCATTTATTACTGAAGACACATCACTATTACTTAACAGAGAATGTTCAAGATACAACAATTTTTCTTTACAGAGAAATTTCAAGACACATCATTATTACTTAACAGAGATTGTTCAAGACACATCATTATTACTTTACAGAGAATGTTCAAGACACATCATTATTACTTAACAGAGAATGTTCAAGACACATCATTATTACTTTACAGAGAATGTTCAAGACACATCATTATTACTTTACAGAGAATGTTCACGCACGTCATAATTACTTTACAGAGAATGTTCTAGGAACATCATTATTACTGTACACAGAATTTTCAATACACATAGTATTTACTTTACAGAGAATGATCAAGAGACAATCATTATTAATTTACAGAGAATTTTATTATTTCTAATACACATACTAATTTTTACTTTACAGAGATCTCTTAAGACAAATCATTATTACTTGACAGAAAACTCTCTTGGTAAGACAGTTACTTTACAAATAAAGATCTCTCAAAGACATGGTCATTGCTTTATGGACAGCTTTGAAAACAAAAGATCATTTCCTTACAGAGCTCTTTCAAGACTCCTGATTATTGCTTTACAAAGTGCTCCTAAAGACATTATCATTGCTTTACAGAGAGCTCTCAAAGACATAATCATTAATTTAGAGCGAGCTCTCAATGACATTATCATTACTTTAGGAGAACTCTCAAAGACATTATTATTACTTTAGAGTGAGCTCTCAATGACATTATCATTACTTTAGGAGAACTCTCAAAGACATTATTATTACTTTAGAGCGAGCTCTCAAAGACATTATCATTACTTTGGAGCGAGTTCCCAATGACATTGTCATTACTTTAGGAGAACTCTCAAAGACATTATTATTACTTTAGAGTGAGCTCTCAATGACATTATCATTACTTTGGAGCGAGTTCCCAATGACATTATCATTACTTTGGAGCGAGCTCCCAATGACATTATCATTACTTTGGAGCGAGTTCCCAATGACATTATCATTACTTTAGGAGAACTCTCAAAGACATTATTATTACTTTAGAGCGAGCTCTCAGAGACATTACGTCTTTATCATTGCTTATCCAGAGATCTCTCAAAGACATTATCATTGCTTTACGGAGACTTCTCAAGACTAATGATTATTATTTTATGTAATGTTTTCCTTTATAATTAGTCGGCTTTTATTACGAAACTTAGTATTGTAATATAATTATAACTGCATCATATTCTGGTTGTAATTAAAGTTGGCTTTAATCTGTATTTCTGCGAACTAAGCAGTGCATTATATTTAGAAGTGCATCATATCATACTACATTGCAGTTAAATTTCGTTGTAACTAACCGTATGTTTGGAAGCGTGGTCAAGCACTTTATTAAATGTGCATCATGTTTTCATTTCACGGCAGTTAAATTATTTTATATTTTTAGTGTTTCAGCTTTTCTCGTTGTGCTTTTATTTTATTTATTTCTCTTTTGTTGATATTACTGTACCGAACTAACTGGGACATGGTTGCTAGGTTAATCAAATAATTCAGATAATCAATATTTCAATTTAGACTTCTCCATCTAGACTTCTCAATCTAGACTTTTGAATATAGACTTCTCAATGCAGACATCTCCGTATCTAGACTTCTCAATCTAGACTTCTGAATATAAACTTCTCAATGCAGACATCTCCGTATCTAGACTTCTCAATCTAGACTTCTGAATATAGACTTCTCCTGGTAGATTTCTCAATCTAGACTTCTCAATGTAGACTTTTCTATCTAGACTTGTCCACCTAGACTTTTCAGTGTATACATCTCCATATAGGTCTCTCAGTTGACTTCTCCACATAAACTTCTCAATGTAGACTTTTCCACATAAACTTCTCAATGTAGACTTTTCCACATAAACTTCTCAATGTAGACTTTTCCACATAAACTTCTCAATGTAGACTTTTCCACATAAACTTCTCAATGTAGACTTTTCCACATAAACTTCTCAATGTAGACTTCTCCACATAAACTTCTCAATGTAGACTTCTCCATATAAACTTCTCAATTTAGACATTTCCATTTATACTTCTTCATTTAGGTCTCTCAATGTAGACCTCTACATAGACTTCTCATTGGTGACTTCTCCATCTAGACTTTTCAATGTAGACTTCTCCTTGTAGATTTCTCAGTACTGAATACTTATTATCCCCCTTTATGTGAAATATTCAGTCACTTATCTGGTTTTCTTCCAAATAAACCACTCTATCAATTTCCATGGTTATATCTTCCTTACTAGAGCCGGTTATTCAATCATTAAACGGCTTATCCTTTCATAGTTTACGGTACTCAGTCATTTATGCGGGTTACCTTCTCTTACTAAGAGCTTCCCACTCAGCTAAACTGATTATTTTTCAAAATTAACTCTCCTCACTACATGTGTTATAATGCTTTACACGCGATGAACAACCGACCATCATAGAAAAGTGCTTTCGTAAGGCAAAATAGAAGTTTGACAAAATCTATATCTAAGTATAAACAGAAGAAGTGTCATTGAGATGTCACTAATCAATGACGTTCACGCATTGTTCAATCTAATCTAAGTAGTGACGTGCTATGAGCCCACTCAATCTAATCTAAGTAGTGACGTGCTGTAGGCCTATTCAATCTAAGTAATCACGTGTCATAAGCTATTAAATTTAAGTAAGTGCTATAGGGACTCAGTCTAAGTAGTCACATGATATACGCTGTTCAATCTAAGTGGTCATGTTCTATAGGCTATATAATCTAAGTTATCACGTGCTACAGGCCTATTCAAAGTAGCTACTTAATCTAAGTATTCACATGCTTATGGCCTAGTCAATCTAATCTAAGTAGTCGCATGCTATAGACCTACTCAACCAAAGTTTATTTTAAACAGTGCCCTTCTTTCAATATACAATCTAATTTTAATGTAATTAGTCATACAACATTTCGACTTCCAATTATGAATACTAATTAATTATAGAAAACTTACGCAATAAGGAGAATACCTTTAGATTTTTAATTTATTCATGCGTTATTTATACCCGGAATAATAAAAATCGAACTGAACGTGTTTTGTATAGAAACATTACGTTTGAAAGGTTAGTTGGACATAGTTCAATGACCAGTCACGGTTTTTAATTCTTGTCCCACATTTAGTTCATCGAATGTGCACGAGCGAGCAAAATATCAATGTGCAGCAATTTGAAATGCTTCAAAGGACGGTAGAAATTTGTCGCCATTCCAGCCCTTAGGTCATTTTTGCTGTTGCTTCTTTTGTTTTGAATAGGATCATTTTTCATTTCTGTATTTTTCAAGACTCGTGTCTGATTTAAATTTTATCTTTTGTACTCGTATTAATGCTAATTAGACATTTTGGAATTCAGTATTTTAAAAGGCCTTAAACTCATTTCCGATTATTTTTATTTTTTAAACAAGGCACTGTTACTTAGCTCTCTCTCTCTCTCTCTCTCTCTCTCTCTCTCTCTCTCTCTCTCTCTCTCTCTCTCTCGACTATTCAGATCGTAGAAATTTTAATGATTCGTTACTGATACAAATGTTTAAATATAAATATCATGTCTGTTGTGTTTATGAGCATAGGGTATACTGTATTCACAGTACCGAGGACACGCATAATAAAATACACACAAGAAGTCAAATAGTTAAAGTATGGCTAATCTCTTAAGACAGACACAATACACACAAGAAGTCAAATAGTTAAAGTATGGCTAATATCATAAGACAGACACAATATACACAAATGCACATATGATCCACATGAACATCAAATCCGCATGTCATCCACATGTCATCAATATTAGCATCAAATGCACATATAGTCTACATGAACATAAAGTCCACGTCTTCTACATGAACATCAAATCTACCTGTATTTAAATAAACATCAAATCCACTTGTTATCCACATGAATATCAAATGCTTTTCATCCACATGAACATCAAATCCACATATCATCCATATGAACATCAAATCCGCATGTCATCCACATGTCATCAATATTAGCATCAAATGAACATAAAGTCCACGTCTTCTACATGAACATCAAATCTACCTGTATTTAAATAAACATCAAATCCACTTGTCATCCACATGAATATCAAATGCATTTCATCCACATGAACATCAAATCCACATATCATCCATATGAACATCAAATCCGCATGTCATCCACATGTCATCAATATTAGCATCAAATGCACATATAGTCTACATGAACATAAAGTCCACATGTCTTCTACATGAACATCAAATGCACTTCATCCACATGTACATCAAATTTACATGTCATCCATATGAGCATCAAATGCGCATAATCCACATTTCATCCACATGAACACCAAATCCACATGTAATCTACATGAACCATATGGGTATACGAAGGAATGATTGGATGAGACCGGTAACCAGCGTTTAAATTTACTTACTGGCATATTTCGTTTCTGGACCCTGTAAGAGGTTGTTCCTAAGGGACAGGTGGAAGGAACGATGGGAAACTGGCGGAGAATTATTCTTAAGGTAGGAAATTATTTAGGATGATGGGAAAGAGGTAGATAATTGCTCTTAAGGTAGGAAATTATTTAGGATGATGGGAAAGAGGTAGATAATTGCTCTTAAGGTAGGAAATTATTTAGGATGATGGGAAAGAGGTAGATAATTGCTCTTAAGATAGGAAATTATTTAGGATGATGGGAAAGAGGTAGATAATTGCTTTTAAGGTAGGAAATTATTTAGTATAATGGAAATGTGGTGGAGAATTGTTCTTACGGTAGGAAAGTATTTGGTATGATGGGAAAGAGATAGAGAATTGTTTAAAGGTAGGAAAATTATTTAGGATGATGGGAAAATGGTGGAGAATTGTTCTCAAGGTAGGAAGAGATTTCATTTTGAAGTTAATTATAGTAAGGACCCCTTTACCTTTCAAGAAAATTATAGTATTTGCTCACTAAAATGTACACTCGACATTAAAATCTCAATGCTTATTAATATAGGTCACGCACTGGAGTGACCTATATTCACATCAAATACTTATAAAACAAATTCAAGTGGAACTAAATTTTCCATCAGGCTGAATATTTAAACTCGATTATCAAAACATTACATCGAAGATGCGATGTAGAGATTTTGTGTCCTGATCCCATCAATCAGAGAAGTAACATTATAATGTCAAAACCAAAATAAGTCTCGTTATGCCTCAGAACACTTCAGTGGACATGTAAGCGTAGAGGGGAGATAATTTGATACATTTGAATGCAGTAGTTTATTGTAAAGATTTTTTTTCCAGTAAGCATACTAACATTATCATGAATTTAGACTCTTTCAATAAAACGTGCAGTAAGCAGTTTTTGTTTTTGTTTTTTTTTTTTTGTTTTTTTTTTTGTTTTTGACGACTGTCTTAAAATATTTATTGCGCCGTTTCTATTGTTTTAAATGTATACCAGATTATGCGCACAAAAGTATGTTTACGTTTTTCTAACTACTTCTATAATAGTTCGTAAAATTTTATGTGTGTATATGCCTCTTTATTTTAATAACATTCACATTAAATTTCTCCAAAGGTAAAAATTGTTTTTGTTTATTTATAATTTTTAATATTTTTTTCTATCTGCCTTGACAGTCTTAATTTTCTGTCTGGTTATTTGTCTATTCTCTTGTCTGTCTTGTCTGTATGTCATGTTTGCTTTTTTGTCTCTCTGATTCATCTTTGTATGTCAGTATGTCAGTGTGTCTTGCCTTATTCTGACTTTCTGTTGTCTTGTGTGTTTGTCTATCAATCTGTTTTGTTGCCCTGTCTGTGATTCTGTCAGTATGTTTTGTCTGTCTCTCATGTACGTTTACATCTCTCAGTCTGTCTTAGTTTGTATTTCTAGTTATCTATCTTGTCATCTTGTTTATCTGCATGTTTCTCTGTTTTGTCTCTTTGTCTGCCAGTCTAAAAGTTTTTCTCTTGTTCTGTAAGTCTGACAGTCTCTTTTTTTTGGTCTATTTATGAGTCTGTCTTGTGTCAGTCGGACTGCGTTGTGTGTCCGCCAGTCATTTACTCTCTACGGTATGTCAGTCTGTCTGCCTTCTCTATTTGTCAGTTATTTGTTTTCATGAAGTGTTCTTCTGTCTTCCTCTGTCGATCTGTGTCTTGTTCGTGTGTGTCTGTTTTGTTTGCCTGTGTGTCTGTCGTTCTGTTTTTGTGTCTATGTGCGTGTCTATCATTCTCTTTGTTAGTCTGTTTCGTCTGTTTGTTTGTGTCTGCGTATTTCTCGTTCTGTTTGTGTGTCCTTTACGTCGGCCTTTTATGAGTGTCTGTTTTGTCTGTCGTTCTGTTTCGTCGGTCTGTTTTGTCTGTCGTTCAATTTCGTCTGTCGTTCTGTTTTGTCATATCTTCCTGAGGCAAAATTTACTTTAAAATTTCCTTAGTATTTTATTTCAAACATGAACTAATGAGAATAATGAAATTACACACTTGTTTATTTTCTAATTTGGATAATGAGATATTATTTATATATTGATTTTACTGTTTTTCTTATCACTTATATTGTTTCAGTTCATGGCTCACATTTCAAAGAGAGGTACACTTTCCGTGCCACTACACCGGAAATGCTCCACCTAAACATAAATGGAAAACTTAACGGAGTGGATATGATGCAGAAACTTTCTAGACGGGTAGGTGTCAGCCACCGTGCGGGTGTGTTCCAACAAGTGCGTGGAAGTGTACAAATAACCGTGTGAGTGTACGTGCACCAATGACCAAGTGCACGTGTATATGCTTGTATGCGCGCGTTTGCATGTGTGTACGTGTGTCAGTGAGCGATTGTATGTGATTAGAAAGTGAGGATGTGTGTACCATATGATCATGCATGTCTAAGTGCACATTTGTGTACAGACGTGCAGGACTAGGAATTTGTCAAATAATATGAAATTACAAAAGAAGATGATTTTTAAAATTTATAAGATCACATAATTTCAATTCAGAAAGAAAAAGTACAAATTAATGAGTTTCACCGTACTGTATGATAACCACTCAGTCTCGTGTCATTCAGTGTGTCTTGACTTCGCTATAACCCATGTCACATGTCATTCAGTGTGTCTTGACTTCACTATAACCCATGTCACATGTCATTCAGTGTGTCTTGACTTCACTATAACCCATGTCACATGTCATTCAGTGTGTCTTGACTTCACTATAACCCATGTCACATGTCATTCAGTGTGTCTTGACTTCACTATAACCCATGTCACATGTCATTCAGTGTGTCTTGACTTCACTATAACCCTGTCACATGTCATTCAATGTGTCTTGACTTCACTATAACTCACTCAGCCACAAGTCGTTCAAAGTGCTTTGCCGTACTGTATAACAAGTCTCAGGTATTTCACTGTGTCATGCCGTACTATTTAACAAGTTAGTCATAAGGTCATTCAATGTGTCTTGTCGTACAGTATAACAAGTTTGAAGCAGGTTATTCAATGTGTCTTGATGTATGTTAGAGCTCACTCAGCTACAGGTCGTTCAGTGTGTCTTGTTGTGTGTCTGCAGCACTGCAGGGAGATAACTTACGAAGAAATGCGATACAGGACGTATGATGGCACGTGCAACAACGGCAAAATTCGAGGAGCCAGCTTCGCGCCTCTCAAGCGTAATTTACCACCGTCATACACAGGTAAGCTCCAAAGTTCTTAACCTTAGTGGGTTTTAAACACACACACACACACACACACACACACACACACACACACACGTACGCACGCACGCACGCACCGCACCACACATACAATCACACGTATCTGCGGTGTGAAGGTAAAAACTAATGAGTTGTTTACTCCAACTCTGACACTTACAAAAATACTATCATAAGGAGTGCCCAAGGTCGGATCACTTCGACAATTTAACAATTTATGTAACAATTAAGTCTAGAAATTTGGCTAGGTAAATTTTACTCCACCACAAGTAACAGACATATACAAGATATACACAGATAACAGACACATATATATAGCACGTAACTGACAGACATTTAATAAGTTGCTTGTTGATTTTCATCATCAAAGACGAAAAATTATTACATTAACAGATTGTACGCTCATGATTTTGATCGTAAAAGACGAAAAATGATTATATTTTAACAGACTGAACAGTCATGATTTTGATCAAAAAGACGATAAATGATCACATTTAACAAAATAAACGCCTATCAAGTTCAAAGAATTTCTGCATTTTAGTTGCTCACATGCATTCGCGTTGCATTAAATGAAAATTAAATGAAATAATTCACAAACTGCCCACAGATTGCTTACAGATTGCTTACATGTGCACTTTCATCAAACAGAAGTCAGGATCTAGACTCATCAGACTACATATGACACTCTAAGACCTGTTGTTATAATCTCTCATGAGTAATCTCCCTTTTCATGTTTATTTATATTATTATGTTGTACACTTATGTATGTGTTGTGTTATATCATATGTGTGTGTGTGTATGTGTGTGTCTGCTCTTTAAAAATGGCTAATGGATCCTACAAATTAACCAGAAATACATATGTTTTGCCTTATGCTCGAGGCAATAATTATAGTCATGCTCTTGTCATTATTTAACCCGCACCCTTTCATCTTTAACCATTTATAGATACGTCTTTCGATACATTTTTTTCTCTACTGACCTCTCCCCTGAAACCAAGACACTATGGGAGAACCGATCTCTAACCTCGTTACAAACGGCAGAGATAAAGTATGAATTAATGGGCAGCAAAACGTACAGTGGTGTTGTCAGCGTCCAATGCTTACCAGACGTGAAGCAGAGCAATGACGGGCGTACAGTGGTGTTGTCAGCGTCCAATGCTTACCAGACGTGAAGTAGAGTAACGACGGGCATACGAAGTCGCGCGAAACAGAGTTCAACCCCGCCTGGACACGACCATAGGCCGAAATTGACAGCCGACCATATCATCATCATCATCATCATCATCATCATCATCATCATTCCGTTAACTTCTTTGCCCCACAGGAATTGCATGAAAACTTTTCATCTTGACGATGTTTTCGGTTTTTGTGGGATTCCTGTAGGCCTTTCTTCCTTTCACTACTATTCAAGGAGAGTGGTGGTGTTCTGCGTTGTTGTGTTTGAGTGTTGTTTTTTCTTCGTCTGCCTGTTGTCGCGACTGTTGTGGAAGCCGACTATACCTGCAAGCATGTATTCATATACGGAGGGGTACAACCGCGGCCCGGCTCTGTGAGCCTAGGAGGACTTTATTTCATTATTTGTGTTGTTTTTTTCCTGCTGAGCCATCCATGTGCAATCTGACTTGCGGCCCTCCACGCACTATCAATTGGAAATTTGGTCTTCTGGCCTAAAAAGTTTGTACACCCCTGTTCTACGGAATGGATTTAATGACCGGACGTTCAATAGATACTGGGATATGTAGAAAATAAATATATTTTTTAAAAACTTTTATGATCATTTAGGGATATGTATGGTCATTAAGGCCATTAAGGCCTCTATTAATCTTCAGTGGTGTTTTGTGTTTTATACTGAAATTAATATGGCCAGAGGGCAAGTTGGCAAGTTATTATCTTCAACTGGAATCAAAAGACGTGAATTTAATTTTCTCTGTCGAACATAGCATCACCCAGTCATTAATTCTGTTCTACCTTTTCTTATGCTTAGATGGAGATAGCCCAAGGCAGTTCAGCCATGACCGAAAACAGCTGCCAGGTGCGCGAGACATTAGCCGGAAGATGCACACACCTTTGTCAAGGTCCAGTGACTTCACGGCGATGGTCATGCAGTTCGGACAGTTGCTGGACCACGATATTTCTGTGGTGCCCGTTCCCACCCAGCAAAACACCTCCATCCGGTGCTGCGGGGTGCCCGAGAGCGTGCGATTCCCGTAAGTAGTTCTACCTTGTTCACCTAAGGGAGTTAACTGTCTGCAAGTGTATATGTAGGGGAGTTAACTGTGTGCAAGTGTATATGTAGGGGAGTTAACTGTGTGCGAGTGTATATGTAGGGGAGTTAACTGTGTGCAAGTGTATATGTAGGGGAGTTAACTGTGTGCGAGTGTATATGTAGGGGAGTTAACTGTGTGCAAGTGTATATGTAGGGGAATTAACTGTGTGCGAGTCTATAAATAGAGGAAATAACTCTTGTGTTTGTGTAAATGTAGGAGAGTTAACCGTGTGCGAGTGTATATGTAGAAGAGTTAACTCTGTGTGTGTGTGTGTGTGTGTGTGTGTGTGTGTGTGTGTGTGTGTGTGTGTGTGTGTGTGTGTGTGTGTGTGTGATTACATTTGCCGTTCTTATACCTGAACACAATTTCAGAAACATGATACATTTGATGTGTTTCTTTTTTTGCCCACTTATTCATTTAGAGAATAGTCTAAAGCAGTATTTCATAATCAGTATGACCTGCTCTCAATAAAGTTTTCATGAATAATTTCAAATATTACCCCATATGTCGGGATATAAATTATTGTCCTTTCTTATCAGATATATCAATTCTATTTTACAAATACAGTTTTCATAGACGCATTTGTTTAGTTTTACAGTGTCCAGTTTCTTCTCGCTACATAAAAGGAAAGAGTTGGCATTCTTTAATGTTGATTACCACTTAAATGTTTCCTGTCAATTGTTACCAGTTAAATGTTTCCTGTCAATTGTTACAAGTTAACTGTAACCTGTCGGTTGTTACCAGTTAAATGTAACCTGTCGGTTGTTACCAGTTAAATGTATCCTTGAAATATTGGTTTTTATCACTATATCGGTACTCAGCTGTGCTCATAAATTTTAAAATTAAATTCCGGTTTTTACTTTCCTTTAAAAACGTGTGACTATGTAGTTTCAGAATGGTCTGTTTAGAACAAGAATCTGTTTCTGTTGACATTTATAACAACAAACATCAAAGTTAAATCATTTAACATTTATAACAACAAACATCAAAGTTAAATCAGTCTAGAAATATGAATAAGCAAATTTACTCCATCACACCATTTTTGGTCTTTCAATAATGGTAGCTTTGCTTAATTTTATATACTATTCAATATTGGTTGTTTATCCAATTTTATTTTTGTCTTTCAATAATGATAGATTTGCTTAATTTTATAGGCCTATACTATTCAATATTGGTTGCTTTAACCATTTTTATTTTTGCCTTTCAATAATGGTAGCTTTGTTTCAGTGTGCTTTTAAATTAAACATATTGATATTATATTTGTTATATTTTATGCTTTCATTAAAAAAAATATTTTTGTTTCATATTATTCTTTCAACGAAGGAAAGATGTTGCATCATTTGACTTTTAATAAGGATATACTGTTTTATTTACTGTTTTTCTTTTTCTTTTGCTTTGCTAATTTCATATCTCTCCTTACGAAGAATTGTTTAAAGGTCTTTGCTAATTTTTTTTAAATAGTTACGCTTGTGCAAATGAATTGTTCTTTTTGCAGACATGTACAGTTTTTGTATGCCAGAAAAATAAATAACAGTCTCTTTATATATTTTTACTTATTAATTTTCTCTCTTTATTTCTTTATCTTCTTGGCAAATGGGTCAAATAGCGATTGTTTTCCAATTGAAATCCCCGAAGACGATCACCATTTTAAGAGTTGTATGGAATTTGTGCGATCAGAACCTATTCGCCATCAGAATGGTTCCATCGTTTTGCCGCGAATGCACGAAAATGCGGTGACGTCATATCTCGATGCGTCTTTTCTCTACGGAAGTGATTCCGCAAGGGCCAAGAGTTTGCGCACAAGAGACGGTCAAGGGGCACTACTCAAGACGTCTTATTACAAAGGGCGTGAACGCCTGTCTAAGGGGAACCCCAAGCACTGCATTAACCGTGAGGAGGAACATTACTGTGCTCTGGCAGGCAAGTAGTCAATTTCACTGAGCCTAGATTAAGTCCCCTCCTTTCTTTTCGTCCATAACACACACACACACACACACACACACACACACACACACACACACACACACACACACACACACACACACACACACACACACACACACACACACACACACACACACACACACACATTTCTCCTATCCACACAACCTCTTTATTTAATGTTTTCTCTTTTATATATACACACACACACCTCTGATTTTTTTCCCTTACACCTTCACTCTCTTTAACTCTCTCTCTCACACATACACACACACACACACACACACACACACACACACATACACACATACACACACATACGCACTCACACATACACACACATACACATGCGCATACACCCCTCTCGTTTCCAACACGAAGTTTATATCTCTCTGATTATGCTCTCTGTCTTTAACTCTTTCTCTCTCTCTCTCTCTCTCTCTCTCTCTCTCTCTCTCTCTCTCTCTCTCTCTCTCTCTCTGGCATATACATAGAACAGTAATAGTGGTATGTATGAATTGCAAACATAATGTGAATTATAATTGAAAGCTAATTCATTAGGCATTGTGAATGAGTGACGCATCATGCTTAAATTCATGAAATGACGTAGTATGTTTGAATAAAATAGTTTATTAGAATGAATGATACAGTATGTATAAATAAAATATATATCTCTCTCTCCCTCTCTCTCTCTCTCTCTCTCTCTCTCATTTATATATAAACAAAATAGTATTTTTAATTTGTGATATTGTATGTATAAACAAAATAGTATTTTTAATTTGTGATATTGTATGTATAAACAAAATAGTATTTTTAATGAGTGATATTGTATGTATAAACAAAATAGTATTTTTAATGAGTGATATTGTTTGCTTGGATGAATGAAATAATATGTTCGAATGAATTTTGTAACTATAAATGATTTGATGTGTCCGAATATTTGATGTAGCAAAAGAATGGATGAACAAATGGATAAGTGGATGGATGGATGGACAAATTAATGAATGAATAAGTGGATACAAACATTGCTCTTTTTTATTCAAAGTCCAAGGTCAAGGCATTCACCGTTAGATTCTACTCATAAGAGAAATAATCAAGAGGATTTAGTAGTTATTTGCAGTGGTATTGCGGGGGAGGGGCAGGCATGTATGTCATAAATAATAATACGAATGGAGAGGGGCGGGGAGGGGTCATAAGCTTACAGTTAAACTAGAGCGGCACAATGCCTCGCTACTGACCTAGTTATTTGATTCCCTGTTATATTCATACGTGTAAATGAATTATCACACGACACTACTCAGCTGAATACAAATTCAAACGGCCATATAATATCTGAACAGATCTAGTTAATAATTGTTAAAAGCTTTAAAAGTGAGTAGTTTCGAATGTTTAACCAGAAGTCATGTAATATCTAAATAGACCTGGTTAACAGTGGTTAAAAGTGTTAAAAGTAAGTAGTTTGGAATGTGTAACCACAGACATACTCTGTTCGAATAAGTCCAGTTAACCATTGCTTTTGAAGGCAAAAAGCGTTGAATGTTTAAATCTCGTAACAGGTTTTGTACCTAAATGAACTGTCTGTCCCGAACATAAATTAAAATTAGTTTATTTAATTCGCCCATCCTAGGCAGAGTCTACACTCCTCCCATCTTGCTTCCCCATTCCAACAATTGTAGGGTATTATTTTGTAATGCTAATTAACTCAGTTTTTCCGGAGGCACCTACCTGTTACGAAAAATATTAAATCTGACACGCATGTATGTGGGGGTGACATTTTCATTTGCTGTATCCTGTTTCTCACCTGTACATTCCAATCAAGCGTAACAGGTAAGCCTCGAAGGTTACACTTCTCGGATGCTGGGTTCAATCGATAAAAACGTAAAATCTTATTTTTACAAGTTCCTTCACTTTAATCTCTTCAAGCACCAGGGATTTAATAATGATCGTTATGAGTTTACACCACAGACATTATAAATTTTTGATAGTCACAAACATTATATATTTACAACCAATAGATATAAATTTTGATAAGCACAGCCATATGTTTACAACCAATAGACATTAAGAAGATCGAAATCTCGCGGCCAGTCAAAATCACTTAGGAAGGTGCACTTTCAGCGTGCATGTATTAAGAGTGTAAACATTAAAAGTGTAAGTAAACATTTGTTATCTTTAAGAGTGTAAACATTAAAAGTGTACAGTTGTTATCTTTAAGAGTGTAAACATTAAAAGTGTAAGTAAACATTTGTTATCTTTAAGAGTGTAAACATTAAAAGTGTAAGTAAACATTTGTTATCTTTAAGAGTGTAAACATTAAACGTGTAAGTAAACATTTGTTATCTTTAAGAGTGTAAACATTAAAAGTGTAAGTAAACATTTGTTATCTTTAAGAGTGTAAATATTAAAAGTGTAAGTAAACATTTGTTATCTTTAAGAGTGTAAACATTAAAAGTGTAAGTAAACATTTGTTATCTTTAAGAGTGTAAACATTAAAAGTGTAAGTAAACATTTGCTATCTTTAAGAGTGTAAACATTAAAAGTGTAAGTAAACATTTGTTAAGAGTGTACATCTTTAAGAGTGTAAACATTAAAAGTGTATACATTACGAGTGCAAATAACATTTGTATTCTTTAAGAGTGTAAACATTGAGTGTATACTTTAAGACAGCAACATTAAGTGCGATTACATTTTTTTTAAAAGTATTTCAGGGTGCATATTTATTAAAGAGCCTACATTAATTAATAACTGCATCAAAAAAGAACCTTTTAAATACTTTTTCTTCTCAATATTTATTGTTTGTGGTAAAAAGAAAACATTCACATGACGTATATACTGATAATTATTTTTCTTGAATTGTTAGACATACACTACAGTTTTCATTGTATTTCTCCAGTATGCAGGGCTACTTATTACTAAAAGTAATAATTTTATTACTTTATATTTTGACACAATTTTCAGGGATATCTAGCGTCATTTGAGGAAGTGCCGGTCAAAAGTTCATAATACAAAAGTATGTGAAGACACAAAAGTACATAATGACACAAAGTATATGTATCGCTCTGCGTCATCAGCAGAATAGCACAACGAACACCACACTATAACGATAATCTCTTTCACTACAACAGCCAGTTTCCTAGCGTGATCTTACAATACAGGAGAGTTCAAAATACGCTTGACTGCCAGCCATTACAAGGGAAATAAATCTTTATTAAAGATCATATGATGTCAACTGAAGTCCTAGCTTATCAGTTAGAATTCATATAAGTCAAATACTTTGAACAATTTCATTTACTTTTATTTGTGCAATGCCCAAATATCTGCATAAAAAGTGCTTCTATGAAAGTGTTCCATTGTACAAATTGCTTTTGAGTAATTGCGAGCGTATGTGCTGGGGGGGGGGGGGGACATTGGCGCGCGTCGCCGACAGAGGATCAGTATTAACTGTTTTTTATGAAATTCACGTGCAGATTGTCCCTCCCCCCATCTCTCTCTCTCTCTCTCTCTCTCTCTCTCTCTCTCTCTCTCTCTCTCTCTCTCTAAGTGTGACTAGCTGAAACAACTTTTTTTTGTACCGTAAGACAAGCTGAATTCGCTTATTTACTGAATATGGTTGGTTTCTATGCCAGCCGTTACGAAGTGGACAAGCAACTCTGTTTAATATTCATCCACAACCATCCAGTAATGTGCTGGTGAACATAAACTTACATGGGCTCTTAGTTGCACAAACAAGCAATCCAGATTAACAGTCATCCACAACCACCCAGCGCTGTAACCCTGGTGACCTTGTATAGTTTCTTGACCCCGCATTTCTTTCTGTGCGTGCAGGTGATGATCGGGTGAATGAGCAGCCAGGATTAACTGTCATCCACACGATTTTCTCAAAAGAACACAACCGGCTAGTGCGCAAACTAGTGGAGACATTGCTGGCCAGATATGAACTGCCCCACTCGCGGAATGATGTTGACCAGTACCTGGAAACGGCTGCTAACAGCACGCAGGAGAAAATCTTCCAGGTCAGTGTCTGACAGTCCCGCCCAAACGTAGAGGAATTCCTGGGTTGGAGAAAACCAAGCAAGCAAGCAAACAAACACATGGAATTAAACTTCATCAAGGCTACATTCAACTGCTGATGGGCATTGAGATAGGTGTTAATCTGAGAGGTGTAAAGACAATCTGATAGGTATAGAGAAATCGTTAGCGAGAGTTAAACAATCTGACAGATACAAAGACAATCGTTAGCGACAGGTAAACAATCTGACAGATACAAAGAATATCATTCTGTCCACTGTGGATGATTCTGTTCAGGGCGGGTATATTTTGTAGATCAAACAAATGCTTGTAATTCAAGATCTTTGCATTTGTTGTTGATGGAGGGGCCCAATGTCTGCAATTTATAAAATAGAGTGTCAAGGTGGCAGCGATTTAAGACCTCACTGTCACCTGCAGAAGGAAGGAAGCGTGACAATTTAAGACCCCACTTCACGAACAGAAGGAAGGAGGCGTGGCGGGTAGCATCTTTAAAATGGCAGGCTGTGAAGTGACCAAAAGTTTGACAACAAACAAAAATCCAAAAGCTCTAGCTGTTAAAATAAGGCAGGCTGTGAAGTGACCAAAAGTTTGACAACAAACAAAAATCCAAAAGTTCCAAAGTTTGCCGGCAAACAAAAATCCAAAAAAAACTCTAGCTGTTACAACAAGGAAGTTGAACAGTACACGGAGAAATGAAAACAACATGGTGAACTTAATAAACAAAACGGATGAAGTAACAACAACAACACACACTTAAGAGCAATTAAAAATACACATAGATTTTAGATAACTGTTTGCGAGCGCCGTCATATAAATTGCTTAGAAGCGAAAGCATGACAAACCATTATAAAAAGTAATGCTGCTATAATTAATTATTTGGACTGCCCGTGTGAATGAAATGTTTGGCGTAGTTGAGATGACACTCGATGAATACAATAGAGAGGAACAATATACTGATGTAGCTTAAAGTGAAACTGGTGCATAAAGTGACACATCGCCACCGTAATTATTGATTATGATTATTATTATTAATCACCTATAACTAATTTCACGTAATGAGAATCTTAATTTATGTTATTAATAATTCTCCAGAAGACACCACTTGTCCCTCTCAAATGGCCGATATGCGGTCACTGTAAACGTACTTTTCTTTTCCACAACATTAAAGACAAACATTTACTGTCACATTTCCATGGGGGAAAACGTCTTACCAAAAAAGAAGATAAATCCATCTTTAATCTATATTTAGCAAGCCCCCATCCATATCTCTTCAATATATGGTTATCAATATGTGTAATAAATTTAACAAATAAATTTATTAAATCAACAATCAACTTATGAATATAATCAGAGTGTTGACATTTACATCACTTCACAACGATGTTCAATTAACGCTAGACAATCGTTCAGTTTATCCTAGCAAAGACATCAGCAGTCAAATTAACATATATATAACCAAGTTCATAGAGATAATTCTTCATAGAGATGAGAGTAGTGTTTTAGAGATAATTAGTCAATAATTATAGTACATAACCTTTTCAATGAAGGCCGCTTTCACTAGCACGAGGTCACAATCACGTGGTTTGCACCAAGTCACTTTCTTTTTTATCAGATGATGGTCCAAAGACCCTTTCTAGACACGTGACACAACTGTTCCAGAATCTTTGATGCGCTCACAAAGCACGCTGCGGAGAATTGTCCAGAGCTTATCAAAAGCACATCAAGCAGCATATTCTAGAATCTTCATGTGTACTACTCAGAACACCATGAGGAATGTTCAAGAAACTTTCGTGAATTCTTGAGATCAAACTCAAGCCTCAATTTTTCGTCATGGCTCTCGAACAGAATTTGAACAGAATTGACAGGAATCAACTTACAGCAACACGTTATTGGTAAGTTTGACGACGACAACGTTGGATACACACACCAACATGATCTGGTAGAGAACAGCAGTCACTGCAGTCTGAAGCGGATCAAAAGCATAAGAAGTGCCCAAGGTCGTGTCATTGACATTCAACAATTTATACAACAATTAAGTCTAAAAATAGAGATAGGTAACATTTACTCCGCCACACATACAACAGAGATGAAAGAAATGATGTAGTTGAGAAGGAAGCTTGATGTATTGATCGTTGGTGTAGTTAAGAGTGAAACTTGATGTATACAACATAGATGAAGGAAAAAAGGTGACGTGAGAGCAATTTCAGAGCAATTAATAAAATGAAATAAAGAAATTAATCCTCAGTTACCTGGAGAAGTCTGTAGTGAGATTTAAAGACCAAGCGACAAGGTGAGTTTGCAGATCAATAAAACCAGTTAATTTAACTACCAGCAAAGCTGTTTAATGCATCAGTCACTGTGTCGTCGATCATTATAATGTAAAAGTTAACGACAAAAATGCTAGTTTATCAATACAACCAGTTAACTGTTTAATGCATAATTTTGTTTATAATTGTCTCTCTTCCTATGCAGATTGTACGCAAGGTCATGGGCGCTGTTTGGCAGAACATTGTTTACCGAGAGTACATTCCCATGATTATCGGCCCTGCCCGGATGACGAAGTACAACTTATGGACAGGGCAACGCAGCCGGTTCGAGCCCGAAATAGACCCCAGCATTGAAGTCGCATTCAACACTGCAGCATTTCGATTTGGCCACACCCTCGTGCGAGAGATGATGTACATGGACTCTGAACATCCCTTGATGGTAAGATTTCGAATAAACAGAGCGTAACGGGGACTCTGAACATCCCTTGATGGTAAGATTTCCAACAAACGGAGCGTAACGAGGACTCTGAATAACCCTTGATGGTAAGATTTCGAATAAACAGAGCGTAACGAGGACTCTGAACATCCCTTGATGGTAAGATTTCCAGTAAACAGAGCGTAACGGGGACTCTGAACATCCCTTGATGGTAAGATTTCCAGTAAACAGAGCATAACGGGGACTCTGAACATCCCTTGATGGAAAGATTTCCAGTAAACAGAGCGTAACATCCCTTGATGGTAAGATTTCCAATAAACAGTGCGTAACGAGAACTCTGAACATCCCTTGAAGCTGAGATTTCCAATAAACAGTGCGTAACGAGAACTCTGAACATCCCTTGAAGCTGAGATTTCCAATAAACAGTGCGTAACGAGAAATGACGACAGTCAGGGCAAATTAAAAAAAATATATTCTTTGAAAATTCTGGATGAATTCTTATGTTGGTACTTAAACTGGATTACTCGTTTTCATATCGATTACAAAATAAGCAATACAAATACCTTTTTCATGGTAAGATTTTCTGGATTAGAAATAAAAGAAAAAAAATATTGTGTTGTGACTGAAAGAAATACAACTATACTGAGCCACAAAATAACACGCACTTTAAACACAAATTAGGGCAACGCGAGGGCAAGGTCAAACGTCAGTACGACATCGATAAATACCAGATGCACGCACACACACACACACACACACACAGAATTGGAATTTTTGCATATTTTAACAATAAAAATGGCAGCCCCCCCCCCCCACAAACAAAAAAATGGCGCCCAGGTAATGCCCCACCCGCCTCACCCTTGTAATGCCTCTGCTGATAAGACGTGTACCCGTTACACTGATGAGGTGTCTAATTAAACGTGTACTGTTACACTGATGAGGTGAAGTATCGAAAATATAAATATAAATATTAAATATATTATATGATGAGGTGAGGCTCCGGATAAAGAGATAACATTATGCTGATGAGCCTTTAGATAAGACTTTTCATTCTATTAAACTCATTGAGACATAGGCTAAGATTGTCAGAATACAATGATTGATTTCATACATATATTATTTACTAAATTTGTTCAAAACGTCATGACGAGCATTTCAAAAAAAAAGAATGTGATGACTTCTCAGGGAATATACTTTTACGATTCTCGTGACGCCTATGCATTTATTGCCACACTAGTTATTGATTATGATTATTATTACTTAATCATCCATAACTAATTACAAGTGATGAGAAACTTAATTTATGTTATTAATAATTCTCCAGAAGACACCACTCGTATTTCTCGGCGTAAATACGGGCGCTGTAAATGTTTTCTCCCCACAACATCAAACAGATACTGTCACACTATATTTCCGAAAGTAGAAAACTTCTTACTAAAGGAGAAGATAACTCCGTCTTTTAATCTATATTTAGCGAGGCCCCATCGGCCCACTTTTCTCCAACTTATGATCATCAATATGTGTAAGAGGGTCAATAAATTTAACAATAAATTTATTAAATCAACAATCAAATATACAGCATATGAATATAATCAAAAGAGCATTGACATATATATCACTTCACAACAATGTTCAATTAATGTATTAGTACATGTATCTATTGTCTAATTCGTGACGTATAACATTTTAGAATCTATTGTTTATTTCCGCGACATGTAACATTTCAGCAGTTATTGCTCGATAAGCGACGTTTACATTTCAGCATCTATTCTCTAATTCGTGACGTGTAACATTTCAGCATCTATTCTCTAATTCGTGACGTGTAACATTTCAGCATCTATTCTCTAATTCGTGACGTGTAACATTTCAGCATCTATTCTCTAATTCGTGACGTGTAACATTTCAGCATCTATTCTCTAATTCGTGACGTGTAACATTTCAGCATCTGTTGTCTAATTCGTGACGTGTATAACATTTCTGGATTTATTGTCTAATTCATGACGTGTAACATTTCTAGATCTATTGTCTAATTCGTGACGTGTAACATTTCAACATCTATTGCCTAATTCGTGACGTGTATCATTTCAACATCTATTGTCTAATTAATGACGTAACATTTCAGGATCTGTGGTCTATTTCGTGACTTGTAACATTTCAACATCTATTGTCTAATTCGTGACGTAACATTTCAGGATCTATGGTCTATTTCGTGACTTGTAACATTTCAGCATCTATTCAGTGAGTCGGAGCACGCGCTAGAGCACTTGGAGAAAATTGCTTTCAGTCTGGTCAGTAAGTTGAGTTGTTCCGATGCTTACGACCGTCACATGACCACATCATTGGTGGACCATCTCTTCGAGAACAACCGCATGAACAAGAGTGGTTTGGACCTTGCCGCTTTGAACATTCAGGTCAACTTTTAATTTTAATTTTCTGTTTATTTTTGAAAGATTAAAATCGATTCTCCTTCTCTTCTTTTTTCTTTTTCTTCTCGTCTTCCTTTTTGTTTGTATCTTCTCAATCCTTCTTTGTCTCTCATCTTCTTTTCCTCGTCCTTCCCTTCTCCTTTTCATTTTTTATTCCTCACTAATTCTTCATCTGTCTTCTTTTCCCTCCCTTAGTTTTTCTCTTTCCTTCTTCTGGTTATTTTTGTATAGTGTTTGTTTTCAACTCCCACCACACACACACACACACACACACACACACACACACACACACACACACACACACACACACACACACACAAAACTTGCTACGCCGCTGGCCGTCATTTATCTATCAGATGTGTTGTTTATGTTTGTCTTGACAGCGCGGACGTGACCACGGCCTGCAGCCTTACAACGAGTACCGGAAGTACTTTGGTCTCAAACCTTACGTCAACTGGCAGCAGTTTGGAGAAGGAGAACAAATACTGAAAGGCATATACAGGTATGTAGCGTCATGACGATCTTAAACAGATATGCAGTGACGGACTTGAACAGGTACGTAGCGTCATGACGGACTTAAATAGGTACGTAGCGTCATGACGGACTTAAACAGGTACGTAGCGTCATGACGGACTTAACACGGATGTGTAATGTTTGTTAGAAGCATAATAAGGGTGTACACGTCTGGCTAAACTTAATAAATTTGTGCGGGTGTATCATCCGCATTAAACATAAGGACGGACTTATACGGGTATGTTAAATTATGACGGGCTTATATATGCGGTGGTTGTGCATCACCTGGTGAGGATTAACGAAGGACTTATAAGGGTGCGCATCGTCTGCATTAAACACAATTATTGAATTTCATGTAAATTTTAGCAACTAGGCACTAGCCTGTTGTAAACATCGTTTTATAAAGTAGCTTTGAAAATAAATTTGGTTTGATGTGATAATAGCCCCCATTGTTAATTACGCAATAAACGCTGAGTCACAATGATCGGACCACAAACCTGTAAAACATCACTTTTATTTGTTGGAAAGATATTTTAATGTTTCAAGAACTCTTTAGCAGGAATTACGTTGTTTTAAAGAGATTTTAATGTTTCAAGAACTCTTCAGCAGGAATTACGTTGTTTTAAAGAGATTTTAATGTTTCAAGAACTCTTCAGCAGGAATTACGTTGTTTTAAAGAGATTTTAATGTTTCAAGAACTCTTTAGCAGGAATTACGTTGTTTTAAAGAGATGTTAATGTTTCAAGAACTCTTTAGCAGGAATTACGTTGTTTTAAAGAGATGTTAATGTTTCAAGAACTCTTTAGCAGGAATTACGTTGTTTTAAAGAGATGTTAATGTTTCAAGAACTCTTCAGCAGGAATTACGTTGTTTTAAAGAGATTTTAATGTTTCAAGAACTCTTCAGCAGGAATTACGTTGTTTTAAAGAGATGTTAATGTTTCAAGAACTCTTCAGCAGGAATTACGTTGTTTTAAAGAGATGTTAATGTTTCAAGAACTCTTCAGCAGGAATTACGTTGTTTTAAAGAGATGTTAATGTTTCAAGAACTCTTCAGCAGGAATTACGTTGTTTTAAAGAGATGTTAATGTTTCAAGAACTCTTCAGCAGGAATTACGTTGTTTTAAAGAGATGTTAATGTTTCAAGAACTCTTCAGCAGGAATTACGTTGTTTTAAAGAGATGTTAATGTTTCAAGAACTCTTCAGCAGGAATTACGTTGTTTTAAAGAGATGTTAATGTTTCAAGAACTCTTCAGCAGGAATTACGTTGTTTTAAAGAGATGTTAATGTTTCAAGAACTCTTCAGCAGGAATTACGTTGTTTGAAGTGAGTCCCAGCGCAAGATCTAGTGTCTGGATTGTGTTGCCAGCCAAATTCAGAATCTGACAACGGGCGCTTAGCTTGCATGCGTACATGTGGGTGTGTCTGTGCCAATATGTTTGAACAAGTAGTGTATTGTATGTGTGTGCATAAGTGTGTATGTATGCGTGCGTGCATGCATGTGTGTGTATGAGTGTGCATTTTTGAAACTGTAAATTAAAAGTATCTTTAAACATATCTTTATACATTATTTTCTTAAGTCCGTTTATAGTACTACTGTTTAATTTCCAAAGTGATCTATAGTACTATTGTTGTATTTCCAAAGTGATCTATAGTACTATTGTTGTATTTCCAAAGTAATCTATACTACTATTGTTGTATTTCCAAAGTAATCTTTAGTACTATTGATGTATTCCGAAGTAATCTATAGTACTATTGTTGTATTTCCAAAAGTCATAGATAGTACTTTTGTTGTATCTCCAAAGTAATCTATAGTACTATATTGTTGTATCTCCAAAGTAATCTATAGTACTATATTGTTGTATTTCCAAAAGTCATAGATAGTACTGTTGTTGTATTTCCAAAGTAATCTTTAGTACTATTGTTTTATTTCCAAAAGTCATAGATAGTACTACTGTTTAATTTCCAAAATGATCTAAGTACTATTGTTGTATTTCCAAAGTGATCTATAGTACTAATGTTGTATTTCCAAAGTAATCTATAGTACTATTGTTGTATTTCCAAAAGTCATCTATAGTACTAATGTTGCATTTCCAAAAGTCATCTATAGTACTATTGTTGTATTTCCAAAAGTCATATATAGTACTATTGTTGTATTTCCAAAAGTCATCTATAGTACTATTGTTGTATTTCCAAAAGTCATAGGTAATTGACATTATTTTCTCGATCTCTTCATTCTGTAGACACCCAGATGACGTCGACCTGTTTACGGGTGGTCTGAACGAAGAGTCTGTGGAACACGGAATTGTGGGTGAGGTGTTTGCAGAAATTATAGGTCGACAGTTTCATGATCTGAAATTTGGGGACCGATACTTCTTTGAGACAAACAACACATATTTCGGCTTTACAGACGGCAAGTTGTTTTCCTAATTTACGGACAGCAAGTTGTTTGTGTCTTTCTAATTTACGGACGGCAAGTTGTTTGTCTTTCTAATTTACGGACGGCAAGTTGTTTATTTCTTTGTCTTCTTAATTCAAGACTGCAATTCACACCCGCAAGCTTTTTTTCTTTTTAATACTTGCAAGTTGTGTTGGTCATACCTGCAAGCTGTCTTTGTCTTATTCATGCCTGCATGTTGTGTATGTTTCACTCATACCTGTAAGGTTTATTTGTCTTATTCATACCCTCTAAGGTTGTTGGTCTTACTCATACCTGTAAGATTGTTTCTCTTTCACCTGCAAGTTGTTTGTTTTACTCATATCTCAAAGGTTGTTTGTCTTATTCAAACCTGCAAGGTTGTTTGTCTTACTCATACCTGAAATCTATCTTACTCATACCTATAAGGTTTTGTCTTACTCATACCTGTAAGTTGTGTTTGTACTACTAACTCATTAATGTCATTTTGTATTTCTTACTGATGGCCGTTAACTCAAAGTTGGCAAATTGTCTATATTTTACTCACAAACTCACGGATTGCAAATTGTCTATATTTTACTCACTGACTCACTCATGGCAAATTATCCATATTTTAGTCACTCACAACTGGCAAATTGTCTATATTTTACTCACTAACTCACAGCTGGTAAATTGTCTATATTTAACTCATTAACTTACAGTTATATAAAAGTACTAGCACCTCATTGTTCATCATAATATCGTTTTTATTGAGAACAACTTTATAGACCATGCAAAGGGGAACATTATCAATCATAGAACTTACAAAAACCCAAAAAATAATTTAAAGTTTAAACAAAAGACTGTTGTGGCGAATGTCTCCTTAGTTGAATAATCAAATGTTATTTGGTTGTAGATAGTAAACAACTACAGGCAAAAGCCAAAGCTTTCAATGCTGCATCGGATCTCTACTGATAGAAATCTTTACAACCATTAAAGGACGCCGCCAAATGGCTTTATACACAGAATAAATACACGCCCAAGATGTGCATGTGTTATGAGCTTAAAAAAAAAACACCATATAAAAATTTCCTCGTCGGACAAATAAAACAACCTGTCATATATTTTTTTCTCTCCATTTGCAACCATCAGAACGTGACGTCTTGGCCATTTATGAACTGTTTATAGACTTATAATTTATACATATTCCTGAAACAGTGGTGGGCCTTTATGCACTCTATTTGAAACGACCAGTGATGTTTTGGTTTCCTTATTATGATTCGTACCTGATGTGTGCAACACGCGGGGAACCGTTTGATGACGTCATTCCTACACAAGGGTTGATGTGCACTGATAACATCACAAATGTAATTATAATACAAACAAAAACTAGTTCAATTGCTATGATCTAGATTAAAAATAAAAAAATTCTTTCATGTTTTCGACTTTTTTTTTTCCTCTTTCAGTCGAGCTTGTCTCCCTTACACGTTTAAGGATGAACAAAATTTTCTGTGAGAACGCAAGTCTTCGCTTTATCCAGGCAAACCCATTTAAACAGCCTGACTTTTAGTAAGTATCTAATGCTCTTTAAAATAAACCAACGAAATCGTACAGATTATGGTTTTTTTTTTTTTTTTAAGTCTACCACCAACGTCCAGAGTTTAAAATTTGTTTTGATAATCTTTCTTTTTAAAAAAATATTTATTTTAGAATAGGGCTCAACGAGATCTGTCTTCTGTGTATGTTGTCACGGGGAGATGTCTGTAACTTTGTGTATATTGATCTGTCCTCTAAATCAATGATCATAATGTGTCTTGTATGTCTGATTACTCTGTCTACATTTACACAGTAATCGTCCCTGTTCATGCAGCCTTCTTTCCACTATGTTACTTGTTCTTTACTTTCTGATCGTGTTTTGATCTGTCCTTAAACTTTCTGTTCATTTTGTAATATGTCCTTAAACTTTCTGTAATGTCTTTAAATTTTTCTGTTCATTCTGTATTATGTCCTTAAACTTTCTGTTCATTCTGTAATATGTCCTTAAACTTTCTGTTCAAGCTGTAATCTGTCTTTAAACTTTCTGTGTATGCTGTAATTTGTCCTTAAACTTTCTGTTTATTCAATGATCTATCCTTAAACTTCCTGACCTTATTCTGCCTTAAACTTTCTGTTCATGTTGCAAAGTCCTTAAATTGCATAATCTATTCACTTCTCTGTTCATGCTGTGATATGTCCTTAAACATCCTGTTCTTGTTCTGCCTTAAAGATTTTGTTCCTACTGTAATCTGTCCTTAACATTCTATTGCAGTTTGACCTCTCTGTTTTGTGCTAATTATTATTTTATTTTCTCCAGTAACCCAATCTACAACTGTTCCACTCTTCCAGACATCGATATGTCGCCATGGATACACTACTTTTAGTGGGGAAAAAAAACAACATTGTTCACTCTTCTTAAACCTAACAATAGAGCAACTAAACACCACACTAAAAACTAAAACAATTAGACACACAAAGAAAATAGTGCACCTGCAATTATGAATATTTTATTTTTATTTTTAAATAAAACCAAGAAAGTCCACACCTCAATCAATAGATCCATGGACCTTAAAACATTTCAAAGATGAAGGTCTCGAACATTTTAACTTTACACAGGCAAATGTCAGAAGTAATTTAAAATACTATTTTTGACATAAATGTATAAATGAAGTAAATCAAATTTCATGGAATAAGTTAGGACATTTTTGTACATTTCAAGCCATTTTCCCCAAAACATGTCCTACAACAATGTTTGAAAATTATGGTACAGTCCCATCGCATAAAACATCGGACAAACAAATAAAAAAGAGCAAAATCATTTGTTCATTCATCAATAAAGTTTGAATATCAGACAGGTTGTAGTCAAATTTTTATTTTAAAAATATTATATAAACCATTATTTTTTACTTTTTTTTACTTTTTTTTTTCTTTTGGGTGGTGGTAGTGGTGGTGTTACAAAAAGACAAAAATACTAAATGGCAAAATCTGCTTATTTTAATTTTGTTATTATTTCTCTTTAGTTATTACGCTCATCAGCACCTACATATACTTGCACAAGTAAATAATATTCGGACACATTCTCCCTTATTGTATACCACAGAAACTTTTCTGAAATAAACAATTCCTGCAAAATATAACTCAGGAGAAAAGAAATCTCTTAACAAACTATTGTCATATGCTCTGTGACCAATACAGATTTACTAAAGCTCTTAAACGTTATATTTTATTTAGATTAATAAAAAAAATGTTACAACTGACCAATGATTGCTTTTGCAGGCTTTATTTTGGTTTAAAATTATTTTCATTTGTTTCTGTTAAGAAATAAAATAACTTTGAAATTGATTTTCTGTTGTTCTTTGAAACTAAAGCTAAGCAGTCTGCCTGGTTGAGAGTACTGAGTGTAAATATTATTTTGTGTAAACATGTCCCTTGTGCTATTTTATTCAGTTCAGCTGTAACTTTGATTGAAACTGAATTAATTATTAATCACATGATAATTTTGCTGACATTTAAATTAATCTTGAAGTTTCTAATAAATGAGTTTAACTGAATTTAAGTGTTTTTATTTATTAAGTCATAAGAGCCTCTCAGGCAATATGAACACATACACATAAAACACAAAATCAGAAACAGCAAAAATATTTATAGATAAACGAGATAATGGAAATGATTAGCATATTCTTCTTCAACACTGAGACAATAGCTGGATGAGACAGGCGATGCTCTTACCAATATATAATCAGAACACTTAGCAAACAGTATAACTAGCAAGACAATACACAACAAGCTAAATTTTAACCCTAACAGTATATAATCAGAACACTTAACAAATACTATAACTAGCAAGACAATACACAACAATCACAATTTTAACAAAACTATTCTTATTTTCTTGTTCAATTATACACATATATAATTAAAAACAATATACCAGCTGTTAAAAATGTAATGCATTTGCTACCCTTCATTTTACCATTTAAGACAGTTGCATAAATAGCAATACATAATGACTGTTACAATAAAGAAATGGGTTTATTAAATGAGCAAGGTTACAGTAATATTGCAAAAGATGGATATAATACATGTATTAAATGTTCGCTAAGTATGTGCTGTAAGAATTCAACATTGCAAGAAATACATGTTTGTGAATTATAAATTTTGTGTTTACTTGAATATTGTACAGAATGAACGTTTGACTACATCAATGGACCTCTTATCCCAGACCCAGAATTTTTTTAAAAGGTACAATAAGCTGATCATGAAAACTCAATGCTGTAAGAATTACAGAAGATTACTACACTCAATGCTATAAAATTTAATGCTGTTAGAATTACAGACATCTACTCAGTAAAGGACATTATAGGATTCATCAATTTCTCTAAAGAAAAGCAGCTTGAGAGTGAGTATGTGCATTATATGTGCAAAATTTTGAAAGAAACCAGAGCAATGTTTGGATTTATTCCTTAACTCAAAAGTGACAGGATCAGCTCATGTATGTGAACCTCATAATCATACAGCATACAAAGTGAATATACATGCATTTGGTCGGTGTTTATTTGAAGGCAGCAAGCTATTATATCAGGTACATCGTAGAACAAAGACCAGAACTCTGGACAAAAGTAGCCAGCAATAGTACCAGACACATTACACAGCAAGGACCTTAAATCAGTTGACTAAAGTCAGCAAGTGTTGTTAGATACATCATACAGCAATGACCAGATATCAATTGACTAGAAGTCAGCAAGTGTTGTTAAATACATCATACAGCAATGACCTTAAATCATTTGATTAAAGTCAGAAAACTACAGTGTTATTAAATATTTTGTTTGCATGTTAGAGCACTGCAACATTGCAAACAAAATAAGGAGCATGCATTAGACATTCTACTAAAATGATATGATAAAATGAAATTAAAATAAAGTGAAAATAATTACATCATGAATTGTGCACAGTTGTTCTAGAAATTAAACAGAAACACTTTTGTGTAAAACAAAATGGGCCAAGACAGATGTGCAAGTGTTCATATTTAGTCTTTTATTACAACAAAAGAGCTCTATTGTGTTCAGTTATTAGTCAATCTTTGTATATAAATATATGGGCGCTACTGCATTTTATTCAGTCTTTCATGTAAGTATGTGGTCTCTATTGCATTTAGTCCGTCTTTCATGTATGTGGGCTCTATTGCATTTAGTCCGTCTTTCATGTATGTGGGCTCTATTGCATTTAGTCTGTCTTTCATGTATGTGAGCTATAATGCAGTTAGTCCATCTTTCATGTATGTATGTGGGCTCTATTGCATTTAGTCACGTCAGTCTTTTCATGTGTACAGGTACACGGACTTTATTGTATTAAGTTACAGTCAGTCTTTCTTGGCCATAGGTATGTGGGTATTAATTAAGTCACTAGTCAGACTTCTTTATATACATGTATGTGGGCTCTATTACATTAAGTCATAGTCAGTCTTCTTTGACCCTATGTGGGATCTATTGCATTTAGCCATTAATTCAGTCTTCTTGACCCTAAGTATGTGGGCTCTATTGCACTGTCATACAGTCTTCCTTCATATAATCATGTAGGCTCTATTGCATTTAAGCACTAATCAGTCTTCATTGACAATAAGTATGTGGGTTCTATTGCACTTAAGCACTAATCAGTCTTTATTGACAATAAGTATGTGGGTTCTAAAACAAACAAAATAGTTTGATAAAAAAACTGACATATAAAGCATGCAAAATTGATAAAGAACTGACATATACAACATATATATATATAATAGTTTGATAAAGAACTGACATAAAAAGATGCAAAAAAAGTCACCAATAAATGCACATCTTGTTTGAAGCTCAACCATTGTACCCTTTGTTTCAAAAAGAATGTCAAATCCATTTTGATATAATTTTATAATTTCAGTGATTAAACGCTGTGGACACATGCTAGAAATGTTTTCTGACATTATTTTCTAATTAAATATGTATTATGGCTTAGCAAGAAAGTTACAGAAGAAAATCTTCTACAAATAAAACCACAACGGATTGGCAGGTCCAGCCCACTTAACATTTCACATTTTCTTATATTACAAATACCCAAGGAAAAATCTTAAGAGCAGATTTCAGAAGAACAAAATTACTTAGTTAAAAACAAAAATAAAAATACACCCAAATTTTAATGTTTTACATAAAAGTTGGCAAATAATTATAATACAAATATAAAAAATTACAAGAATTATGAAAATCAGCTTTTAATCACAGCCACATAGTGAAGAAAATACATATCTTTTGACATTCAAAATTTTAAATTCATTATAATTTTTGCTCTCTTTCACTTAAAAAACAAAGTACATTATGCTCTCTGGATTTAAATAAAACAAAACAAAACAATATTCTTTTCAGTAGACAGCAAATACCTAGTGTCACTTGTCTGTCTGCCCAACTGCTCAAATTTAACTCTATTATACATTTACAGCTTTAGAGTTATAAACAACAGTACAAGTTTAATCCAAACTACTTAATTTGCATAATTAAAAATAAAAAGCAATGTCCTAAATCAACAGGGGCATTATAGATAATTAATGAATCACATTTGAAGAAATCATAGGAGTTGTTCCTCCATAAAAAAGAATCAAATGGACAATAAGTGCTAGTTAGTTAAAAAGTCATTCATGCGTTCATTACCCAAAGTTGCCTCTTCCCACAGTGACCTTACTTCCATTTGGTAAGAGAAATAAATTCGTTATGTGGAGATTCAGTTTAGAGAGGCACAGTCATTTATAAATGAAAGAAGGGAATTTTTTTTTTTATATTAAACTGCCCAACTGTCCTGTTGGATGGTGATTTACAAGAAGCACTGCAATGTTTTTCTACATAATTTTTAAAAAGCACAAGTTTCAATATAGTAAGTGTTGTCAATTATTTTCACTTAGGTAGGTCCAATACCATGTAATCAAGCCTGTGAGTGTTTATACTTTCATGAGATAAAACATAAGACTGGAACACAAAATAATGCCTGCAAAATAAGTGCTCTTCAAAACCACAGTATCAATGAAAAATAATTCGTAGAATCCAAAATACAAACAAACAATGGAATTCTTTTGACAGAAAATAAAAATCAGCAAATCAGCTTAACTCTTCAGCATTGTTCTCCATCTCATTTTTTTAAAAAGAAAAATCCATTTAGAAATTGCAATAAACAATGTTGTGCTTGAAAACCCTGAGAATGAAATTATATTTTCATTCATATTTCCTTTTATATACACCAAAACATTTATATTACAAAAGCAAAATTAAAAATTAAATTATTGCAACAAATACTTCAGACAGAATACATCATCAATGCTATTATATTAAACCATTTTAATACTGTAATAATAGTGTGAATAATAAGGAGATGTAGAAAAGTAATTAATTTCTCACTCACTAAAGAGCACATGTGAAGTGAAGGAGCTACATTTTAACAAACATCTCTAACTGACAACCGTTTATTCAATCATGTTTATGTACTCTAAATTAACTGGATCATTTCAGTTGTTATTTTCATTTGATTCATTTTTTCCTAAACAAAATTTGTGTACTTAATATAATATCGAAAATGTCTACTTGTGTTTATTCATACTTGTATAACCCCACAACAACAACAAAATCAACAAAAATACCCAACTTAAGTTGCACATCATGATGACCATTTTATTAAAATTCTAAATAACAAATAGAGTAAAGATATTTTGTTTTTATAACCACACATTTTTGATCAGACGCTTGTTTCAGAAACCAATATTAAAAAATACATCTAAAAGAGGCTTGATTCATAAAACCAATAAAAAAACAATCTAACATAAGTTTGTTTCATAAAACCAATATAAAATTAACATCAGAAACATTATCATGATTTTTTTAAAAAAGAGTTAAAAATGATACACAATCTATCACAGCTTGAAGCATCAGTAGCTTTTGTCTCAACAAAATAATTAGCATGCCAAGAGGAAGCTTGCAAAAGCTTTCAAGCCTCAACATTTTGATCAAATCGTTCCTGCTACTGAAACCCAATGACGGAAAATGTTGCAGTGAAAGCAGTAAGAGTCAACACAACGTTGCCCAAAATGTGAGGATGCAGGTCTGGTAAAGTCAGTCTATGAACAAATATGAATGCTGGTCATCCAGGAAGTGTGTCCTGACAGTATATAAATGAATGTCCCCACAAGATATTCAAGATATTAAAAAATCTTTTAAGCAAAATAAAATTTTTAAAATGAAGTTTTGTGCATTTGCATTTCATTTGAATTTAATTAATGTAAATGGTTTCTGGTTGGCATAATTTGAATCATTCATTTGCTTGCTTGCTCACTCACTCAAATCAATCAGTCTGTCTGTCTGTGTGTGTGTGTTATGGTTCACATTCTGCATGTGTTGCCAAGGAAATGTATAGTAGTAAAAAATAATGGCTTATTCCATAAAAGGGTCAGAGTTCACATTGTCAACTTATTTACTCTGCAGATAACAAGAACAACTGGTATAAGGTATAAAATAAATCATTTATGAAAAAAAAAATTATTATTGCTACTTGAAAACCACACAAGCTAAATTCCTTCTGTTGTCCTCCCATAAATTACAAAACAAAACACAAACTGCAGTATGGAATATGTGAGAGTGAAGAAAATTTTCCAATCATTTTTCCTCTTAATGTGCAACAGTCAAAATGGTCACAGTGTTAAACTTTCAATGAAAAATCCCAGTGTTCAGAAACAAAATTAATTAACGATTCATACCAGAATAAATGTCCTGAAGAGATGTTGCTAAGAACATCAAAATGCTTAGCACATTCTTTTCCCCATGTGAAAGCTGACTTGGCATAAAAATTAATCTAAGGTTAAATAAATGTCAACAAACATATTAACTGGCATCATAACTTTTCCAAAAGCTGTTTTCGCTTGCTTCTATAATCGGCCAAATTTTTCTTCACCTGTGGAAAATCTGCATCCCAAACAGCAATGCATCCATACTGTTTTTCTGCATATGCAAAAAAATTAAATGAATGAATAAATAAATAGTCAATGTAACAAGACTCAAAGCAAAAAGGTTTAAAGAGATTATTTAAATTAAAATTAAATTAAATCTTTCCAGTCATGCCTTCACAGCAAATTTTATTTTGACTGCTGTATACTAATTACAGAGTATATCAAAAACATTTAGTAAACAAATGCCATCAACAAACAGGTGTACGTAAAGCCTTGTGAGTTTTAAACTTCTGTTCATCAGAAAATCATTCAAGAAAAATATAATATAGAAACTTAAAACTTGTTTCATCAGCTAAGTTTTGTACTGTTTTATTAATAAAAAAAGGTATCATTAAAATTACCTGGGTGTAAAGTTTTCTCTGAGGAAAAAGAAAATCAACTAAAACTTAACAAAAGTAAATCTAAAACTTAAATACCTCTGTCAATTTCAGCATCACGCCCTTTTTTGAAGCCAAGACCACCACTTAAAATCACAGTTGTGTTTGTAGGACCATATTTTCCTATTCCTGTTAAGACATTTTCACAGATCAATTAATAAGTCAGATATGCTAAGCTTGGAATTAATATTTTTCTTCACAAAAAAACCAAGCTAACTGCTAGGTCCTTATATTGTATTAAAGAGGCAAAACTTAAGATTCTGAAATGAACAGAGACTAATAAAATGAGGACATACTGAAAAATGCTTGAGGTTTGAGCAAGCCAAGAGTTCTGTGGGCCAACAAGTGAATGCATTAAACAGTGAGTAGGTCAAATGCTTTCTTCAGCATGTATTTCTGTGAGCCAAGTGCTAAGTAGGTCAAATGTTTAATGTATCAAAATATGAGTGTATGAATAATAATCTGACTGAAGCAGGGGTTCTGTGGATCAGAATCTTCTCAATGTAACAAATGAAAGTTGGCTTAAGATTTGAATGTACTACTATGTGTTTAGTGAATGAAACTTTACATGGATCAAGTTTTGTAAACAACAGCAGGAGTGTTAAAGTTGGATGACAGCAGGAGTGTTAAACTGGGAAAGATGTTATGTAATGAAAGGTGTACTTTGCATTGACCTTTACAATTACCCCAGATACAAAAAGCACCATCTTACCTGTCAGCCGAACAGATAAAAGACATCGAACTGAAGCAGTGTGACGATAAGTGATGGATAGTGGTGTCCATTTTAAAACATCAACCATGGCTACTTGACCACCTCCTGTACCAATCCACAGTACCTTCTCATGAAGAACTGTTGCCGTGATTCGGCCATCTTTTGGGTTCAAACTGAAAGAAAACCATGGAAACATCAAGGTTCAAAAAGAAAATATGCAATTGTTTTTAAATAATCATAAGCTGATGTCAAAAGTTATGCCGAGGCTATGTTACTATAGTGTTATAATAAACAGAGCAAAGACATTGCATTTATACTCTAAATTTAAAATGACATATGGAAAGATGATTAGGTAACAACAAAAACAAAACATACAAATATTAAGACATCTGAGATAAAGTTCTACTCATACAAGAGATCAGAAAGACAATCCTCATAGATAATGACCATGCCTGTAGGATATTTATCCATGTCTTAGGGATATATAATATGTTGAGAGAATTTAGAAGTATTGTAACTAACATTCACTCAATGTCACATAAGTTCATAAGACTGAAAGAATTATAAGGGCATTATTCAGTATGTGCATTAATAATTCTTTCAATTTTATGAAAATGTCTGACAGGCAATGAGTGTTAGTTACAAGATGAGTTGCCACTAAGAGTGCTATCATAATAAATGAGTTGTCATAAAGAATGTTGTCATGAGTTGTCATTAAGAGTACTGTCATAATAAATGAGTTGTCAATAAGAGTTCAGTCATAAGATGAGTTGTCATTAATAGTGCTCATCAAGAATGCAGTCATAATAAATGAGTTGTCATCAGAGTGCTGTCACAATGTTCTAAACTGAAGCATAAAATAATTGTACTTTCTTTACATCAGTGACCACCTTAGTTCAAAACAGAATATTTATTCCCCATTTGTATAAATCATAATGTGCACAATAATTATGAATGTATGTACTTGAGAGCACACTTATGAAGATGAGAGCCAATATTACATAAGGGTAAATATAAAAGACAACTGCAAAACAAACAAACAAAATATGGTTTATATACATTTTCTGATCGCTTGCTTTTTTTTTTAGATAAAAATTCATGGACTCCTGTAGAATATTTGATATGCCTCCTTTTTGGAGGGGTGGAGGGGGGATACATATACCATTATAATTCAGTACCTCCCTCCCCGACTTGTGTATGAGCATGGCAAAAGTACACGCATGAATTTACTCATACCGGAACTCATCACACATGTCCATCTTTGCCTTGAAACGTTCTCGATGGATGTCCCATGCCTGGATGACTGTCATTGTGCGACGAGACAGATATATATAACGACCACAGGCCATGGTCAGTATAGGTTGTGAGGCAGGACCACTGTTACAAACACAAATATTCATCTTTAGATAAAATATACTGCACTACTATAAGATTATCTGTGAAGTAGATGTCTGCATATTAAGATTAGATTCATTTAGTTGTATATGTTAATGGCCACTGATCACAATGTAAATAAAATGATAAATTAAATTATAGACATAATGTTGCAAAGCCCTGAGATTAAATTTAGAGTTTAGGTCTTGGGATTTCAGCTCCAGCGAAAGTAAGTCAGAATTCTACTAATGTATATATGCTGATTAACTTTTGGTTTCTGTCATGAATATGGTCATAATTTCATCATCAATTAATTATACATTGTTACTATTTAATAATTATAATTATTCTGTGGCTGAGAAAATTTGCCTATTGCTGTTTCTTAACTGAATTGTTACATAAAATGTTAAATTGTCAAAGTAATCCGACCTTGGGCACTCCATATATATGGTATTTTTGTAAGTGTCAGAGTTGGAGTAAACACTCCAGTTGAGAATATGCTAGAAATTGCTGATGTAATGCAAACCAGTTCCAAATGGGTGGGTAGTTTTTATTATCCAATGGTTATGGTTTATGAGCACAAGACCGGCCAATGGGCTGAGATTAAGGTTTACCTGCTTTAGAAAATTCTATTGTCTGATACTTGAATTTGGTGTGTGACAAGAAGTCTGGTCTTGAAAGGCAGCCATTAGCTTAATGGTGAGTTAAATGAATGATTGAGAGAGTGGACTTAGAAATATTCCGTGCATTTTTGCTACTGATGTTTTACTTACATTTTATCTAGAGATACATTATGTGAGTAGACTATTGTTTCTACAAATGTTTGAACTATGAAGCTTAAATGTAGTATGCCAACACCTGACATTGATCTAGAGAAACCACTCATAAAACTATAATGCTCTATTTATTATGCTGTGTATGTGTGTATCTGGCTAAAAAGCGTGCCTAACAAAGGATTGTCTGGTTAGAGCAAATATCTGATTTGATCTAGAGATTGTTTGATAATGATTAGGAATTGCCTGATTAGTTTTGGAGAACCTTTCTCAGAACGATAATTTAACCACTTGGTGAGAGTAAAAATAATATAAATTCCGTTACTGCGACTTTTACACAACTTCAAAATATGGTCACCTAAGATGTGGCATCTCACCTGTTTTCGTCCGTAGTAACAATCTTTTCAACTGCAACACCTTTACTCGTGTCGATAAGAATGATTTTTGTTCCACAGGAAGCAACAATTTTCTTCTCCCAGCTGCTGCACATAATTCTGCGCAAGGGCTCGTAACTCTCACCCAGTTTCAGCTCAATGGGGTCCATATTGGGTTCCTGTGGGTTTATTTGATTCATTAATCATCAAAACAAGAAAAGAAAGAATTGTTGGACAAAATGATGGTCAATGTACAACACTGATGTACACATTAATAGAATGCTATCAAAACAGCCGTAAGCAGATATACAAATTAAGCAACAAGTACCTGCAAAATCTCAGACACTGGATAAAGTGCAATTTTGCCATTTGCTAGACCAGCCAGCACCAGTGAATCATCTCGCCGACTGCAAGATTAATCATGATAGCTTTTCCATAAATGATTAAAACTAATGGTTTACATCGATAATCATTGTGTCTAACACAAGATTAATTAGAAAACTTTTCTAGGAACATTTAAAATTATTACGTTACATAAACAATCATCTTGCTGACTGAAAGATTAATTAGGAAAATATTTTTAGGAATAAAATATTATTAGGTTTTGCTAAAAATCATTTAAGAGACTAAATAATGCTCAAAATACAAGAGCCGTCTTCTCATTAAATGCAAAATTACTTATGTGTGGAATTATTTAATTATGTAAATAATCATCTAATCAACAAAAAGAAATATGGTGAACTGCATCATGTAATTAATATATTTTCAATTCTGAATTAAGAAGTAAAATAAAAGTAAATCGATGACCATGTATATCAAATATGCATTTCTAAAGAGTGTCTTAATTTGATTAAACCAAAACATCAGCAAAATATGCTTTACAAACACTTTTCTCCCAAGACTAAATAAAAGAAAGATGAAAAAGTTGAAATAATACAACACAATCAAACTATTAAAGATTCATACTAAATATAAAATGAAATTTTTCATTAGTAATAGAAAGGTATGTAATGAAGTAAATTTTAATAATATTAAATCAAAATTTCAAATTTATAATGTCTTCAGAATCCCCATTTAAAAGAAATGAGAGAAAACAAATATTTACAAAAATGATTTATATCAGTGATGGCAGACATGCATGATTATATTAGAAACAAATACATTATGATTTCATGATAGAAAACGTCATTTTTGAGAACAAAAATCATTATAATAAAATAAACTACAGAGTTGGTGCTCTATAAACTAATTTCTTTTTAAAAATACAACTGAATTAAAAATATTTTTATATAGGAATTTAAATGTGATACATTTCTTAGCCGCTGCCTATTAAATGGAGACTGGTAATCTTTAAACTAATTCACACTTAAGGATGCATTATTTTTAGGAGTATTTTACATGTAAGGATATTTTATAATGGTGAGGCTTGAGTGTGCAACAGGGAATACTATCAGTCTCAAAGTGCAATCACCCTATTTCTGATTCCTGGACAGCTTCACGAGAAAGTGTCCCCATCACTTTTCTTCCTATCCTTCTGAACCCTGCAACTTCAACTGAAAGCATTCATTTCCCTCTTTCTCTTACACTTCTGAGCCCCATATTTGTTATACAAATTGGTTTATCCCAAGTGATTTGAAAACACAAATAAAAAAGCAAAACAAATAAAAATATACTTTGTGCTTTGCAGCAAAATACAATTTTTGAATGAGATAAAATATCTTATTAACAAATCAAAATGCTTTTGGGCAAGTACTCATGGGCAATTAGATGCATCCTGCCACCTCCTTGCACAACCACACCATTGTTAAATGGGTTAATTAATGAAGGCAGAACCAAGCCCCTTAACACACTTTGACAGTTGTGATAAAGCACCATCACAGCATTGTGATTGGGTTAAATAAATGAAGACAGAACCAAGCCCCTTTAACACACTTTGACAGTTGTGATATAGCACCACCATACCATTGTTAAGTGGGTTAAATAAATGAAGATAGAACCAAGCCCCTTGACACACTTTGACAGTTGTGATAAAGCACTGCTGTGATTGGGTTAAATAAATAAAGACAGAACCAAGCCCCTTAACACACTTTGACAGTTGTGATAAAGCACCATCACAGCATTGTGATTGGGTTAAATAAATGAAGACAGAACCAAGCCCCTTAACACAATTTGACAGTTGTGATAAAGCACTGCTGTGATTGGGTTAAATAAATGAAGACAGAACCCAGCCCATTAGTGAGAGTATAAACGTGCAGTGTATTAGGAGTGCTTTTATGTAGCTTTCAATTAACAACTACTGGTATTGTGACAGAACAGAGCTATTACAAACAAGTGCAATATCAGAAAATGTGTGGCAGCTGATGTGACACAACAAACAGGGAAGTATTGGTAAAAAAAGGTAGCAGTTGTGGAGTAAATATAGTGTCTTTGGTGATATTTTTCAAAAGATTATATTTTTAATTTTGTTTTACAGCATTAGCATAAAAACGCCATCAGTTTCCACCACAAGAACAGTTTAAATTTCAATCACAAATACAAACTTTATATTTACACATGCACATATCACAAACACGCACACACACACAAATTATCTGATTATTCATACAAAAACACAAGGCATGAATACAACATTCCGAATTACTGAAGCCTGCATGTATTTAGAATAAAATTACAAAAGGAAATTGGGTTATTTTTTTGTGATGTTTGTTTAAATTAGTTTTAATATCAGGGACATTTAGAGCAGGCTCAGTAAGAATGAAAGCAGTTAAGTGAAAATTAAGTAAATCATGCTAAAGGGTGAAGTTAACAGAGTGAAAATATGTTGGATGGTGGAGAGGCACATATGTTCAAACACATTTTTGAGAGTGTTAGCAAAGCTGACTGTGAAAATGATCCTTTCATAAGCTTTTAAACCTGTCACTTACAGTCTAGGACTATCCTGAGTTCTGAAGCAAAATAAAAATAAAATGTATATTTTTCTAAAAGGCAACAAAGCAAAAAGAAATAAGCAACATAAAATAAAGCAAACAGATCGCTATAAATATAGCTCATTGCAAATTCTTTAAACTATAAGTTGATAAGTGTACAATGCAACAAACATATCTAACTAAAATCAACATGTTAAGCTAATAATGAAATGTCTACATATGTTCTAGAGAACTGAGGTGCATCTTGTCTACAACATTTAAACAATCATACATTAAGTGATCTGCTGATTACAGATTCATGCTTGAAAATATCAAACACCATAAATCCATGTACAAATCATGAAAAGAAATTATATTAAATGACGAAAATTGCACAAACCACAAAGAAATTATATCCAACATAAAAATCACTGCACCAGTCAAACATACATATAATACCAAATGCCATAAATCACTTCACAGACCACAAACTAGAAAATATAAAAAATATAATAAATTTGCCTCTCCCTATTTCAAAACTTAATTGCTATATAAATTGATAAATGTCAAAGTGACCCGACCTTGGGCACTGCTCATGCACTATTTTAAGTGTCATATTTGGAGTAAACAACTCAGATGGAGAATATGCTAGAAACTTCTGATGCAATCCATACCAGTTCCAACTGGATGAGTAGTTTTTCTGACTAATAGTCTCACACTTGTTCATAACAAATTCATCCAATGCAGATGGACTGAAAGTTACTTTGTTGAAGTAGTCCTATATTCTAATCATTTTGATTTTGACATAACTCAAGTCTGATTATGAAGGTGATCATTAGCTTATGGTAAGTTAACTGATAAAAAAAGAATATTGGACTTAGAAATATTTTGTACACGTTTGCTACTGATCTATGCTTTGAAATGGAGAATGCTTTATATGTAACTAAACCTTTATTTCTATGCTCACTAATTTGATTATGTTGTACATTATACTTGTGAATTTTGATTGATGCTATATTTCTTATGCTGCATATGTATCGGGCTAATGAATATTGTTTCAGGACTTTAAAAATTGAGAATATGTGGTTTAAGGGAGAAAGGAGTTTAGAGATGAAATATGCCTGAAATTTAGTGCTGTCATAATCTGAATTTTTATTTACACAAAGATGTCAGAATGCAACCTCTGCATACAACACTACTGTACAAACATAACACTGAATCTTCCAGCTATCTACATGCATACAAAAGATCATTATACTCACCTGTTGATAAGGTAAAAACACAATACTGAATCTTCCAGCCGTCTAGACGCATGCATCAGATCATTGTATGCTGTGTTGAAAACCCAGATCTTTCCACTTTGTGTTCCGAGTAAGACATGTTCTGAGTTCAATGGCAGCACGCACAGAATGCGCCCTTCACGAAACATGGTTCCCTGAAAAATTAAGCAAAATACTTTGGACACATACTAAACACAGTTCCTGAAACAATATAAAACAAAATATTCTTTAACACGCTAAACAAAGTTTCATGGAAAAAAATAAACTATTGTGGCTACACTAAACAAAGTACCCTGAGCACAAACTTACCGTGAGAACAAAACAAAACAAAAATTCACTGCACATAAAAATATTGAATCATAAACCTGGTACAACGTGGTACTCTGAATGCAAAAACCAATGATTTGTATTTATTTTTAATATATTTATATTGTATAAATATTTCTAGAGACAAAGTATAGTACCCTGAACATACAAAATATGATATCCTGGAAATACAGAACAGGAAATTCTGAACACTCAAAACATGGTATCCCAAATCTAATACACTGTAACCTAAACATACAAGATACAGAAAATGCACCCTGAACACACCAAACATATTATCATATTATCCTGAACAAATAATCCTTGGACACACACAACAAAGTGTAAGATCAGTAAAATTGTCTCCTAGATATGTAAAATTATGATACTCAAAGCGAACCACAAGACTATCAGTTACAATCCTAAAACACACCAAGTGATCACACTTTTAATCCTACACCAGGCAGCACTTTCTATCCTACACCAGGTAACCACTTTCAATCCTACAACAGGCAGCCACTTTCAATCCTACACCAAGTAGCCACACTTTCAATCCTACACCAGGCAGCCACTTCTAATCCTACACCAAGAAGCCACACTTTCAATCCTACACCAGGTAGCCACCCACTTTCAATTCTACATGTGGTGGACACATTTCCGGTCCTACAACACACCGGGTCACCAAGCTTTCAATCATAAAACAGACTAGATTGCATGTGTGCAAGGACTAGACTGCATTTATGCCACTTTCAATATTAAAATATGCTAGACTACCTTGGAAAATAATAAACTCACCAGATTAACAAAGTTTCATTTGTTAAAATCTAGCAAACTTCCTAGCTAACAATCTTTAAAAAAAATGGCCAAACTTACAATGCTATCATTAATTCTGGGGCGCTGCTGGTTTGGGCGGTGCTGTTTGTTGTTAAAGTCAGTCAAGCTGAGCCAAGTTAACTGCATGCAGTCTGTGTCTCCACTGGCAATCCACAGCCGCAAATGCCGGTTCTGGCTATTTCCAAGTTCCTATTGATAAACCCCCCAGTAAATGTATTTAGAATGCACAAATGTAAGTTGGAAGCAAAATTTACCATCCCTGTAGAGTTTTTCCCCCTTACATATGTGTAACTTATACAAACAAATGTATTGTTTCTCTAGTAATGGAAATATTCAGTGGTTGTCAAATTCAAGCTGATGACACCCATGATAATTATGGAATTAATAGTGATGACATTATGTTGATGCTGAACATTATAACAAGAGTAATGACAACAGCTATAGCTTGATATTATTTATGTTGATGAAGATAATAACAACCATCTGATAATTTACGAAGAATGCCCAATACAAAACCCTAAAATCCTGCAATGGCTATTTTTGCAAATGAACAAGTGAAGGTTAGTAAAATAAAGGTTCATCGAGCCAATTTAAAGAAGAGAAAAAGTTCATCTGTGATAACTAGACAAAACCAAACAGTTGTCTTGTGGGGATTTTTGGTGGTTTTCTTTACCTGACAAGCAATGCACTCTACTGTAGTACCAACAGAGACAGGTAAAAATTCTCGCAGACAAAATAACTCAGCAGAATTTAGTTGTTCACATAAGTCAAGAGACTGAAATAAAAGTACAACAAAAAATAAGCATTAAAAACTGAAAAAAATATTATTATTATTATCATGAGGGGAATTCTTCAAAGTGAACTTTAAAGAATAATGGTTAGAATTAACATTTTTTTAAAAAATCGATCATAAACCATACAAAATAAATACATTTTTAGTATTGACTGTAATGCCTAGAATACCAAGAGAAGAATCTTTAATAAATAAAAACCAAAAACTGGTGAGATTATAAATAAATAGTGAAACTGTGGGTGGTGGGGCTGAGATGTCTAGGCACTGGAAAGCATGATGCCATGTAGTCCCACCTGCTCAATCAGAGGGATTCTTCTAATGAATGTACCCAACCTAGCTGGAGAATGTCAAATTCAGCACTTTATTTGTAATTGGAAGCGGAGAGAGATATTAAGATAAAAATTCCCATCATTATTATATATTAAAAAAGAATCTATCATTATTTCTATTATAATTATCATTATTAATAATATAAATGCACATTTTTATCATAACTCTTAATACAAACAGCATGCTATTACAATTATTATTAAATACAAAAATGCAGTATCATTCCTTTTACAATGCACTTTGATATTATTAATTTTAAAATGCACATTATTTTCAGTATTATTAATAGAAGTCGACAATTATCATTAATGCTAATTATTAATAAATATATATTAGTATCATCATTATTATTAATGAAAATATATAATACTTGTAATATAAATATATAATACTTTTTAAAAGCATGTTATTTATAATCTTTATTTTTATTAATAAAAAATACACATTATCATTATTATTACAAAAAGTACATCATTATTATTAATAACAATAGGCACATTATTATCATTATTAGCAAAAATGCTTATTTTTATCATTATCATTCATTAAAATCATGTTATTATTATCATTAATATAATATATACATTAGTATCATTATTATTAATTTTAAAATGAAGCATATTATCAGCAGAAGCAATATATAATATAGGTTAGCACTGCATATTATCATTATTATTTATAAAAATGTATTTTATTATCTTCATTAATTTTAAAAAGCACAGTAATATCAGTTATATAAATGCACATTATTATTATTAAAAATCACACCATATTATTATTAATAATTTTTAAATGCAAATTATTATCATCAGTAATAAAAAAGTGCTTGTTATTGTATTATTATTAATTTTTTAGCATCACTATTATTAATAAAACATGTATGTTAGTATCACTAGCATTAATTACAAAATCATGTTATTTTCAATATTATTAATTTTTTAAAATTCAGGTTAGTACACTATTATTAATTTTTAAAATGCACGTTAGTATTATATTATTAATAAATAATCCCTCTGCATTGATTTGGAATTTGTATTTACTATTAGGCCCCATAATTAAAAGAAAACAATCAGGACAATTATATCAATACTAACACAAATCATAATAATAACAATAAGAAAATATCTGACCCGTGGGCGATAATCTGGCACTTGCTGCATGCACTGGTTGATAATGTCTTGCATGTCTGGCCAAGGGGCACAGCCACGTTGTGTTATTGGTGGAATTGGTTGGTTCTATATAACACAAAAACTTGACTGAGAACTTAAAATGTAATATGTTAAAAATCTGTTGACATGAAAACAGAAGAATTAGAAATTAGAAATGATGTGTAAAATGTTAGCTGATAATAATGAAATAGAAATGATGTAGAGTTTGATATTAATAATACTTATGTATGGATGCAGTACTTGATGATTTGAAGGGAAAGGCAAAACAAAACCGTTTGGTAACGGAAGGGTGATAAGTAACATATAATATACTTTTATTAAGAGTATTTATAAGCAAAGCAAATCCAAATAAGAATAACAGCAACTAGGGCATCAAAGATTTGATCAAAACTTTTATCCAATTTGAACTGGATTGGTGAATTTCTCTGATTATAACTCTTAATATCTCGGAAGTATTGGTGCTTGCTTTTCAAAGACTGGGAACAAATGTGTCAAATGTGTCTTACCATGAGAAAGTTATCTCAGATTTCTTGTTTGAACCAAGTTTCCACAAAGTTTTGCAACCTTTTAAGTAGTTTCCTGATTGACTTTTTTTCATGACAACTTGACTTATGAGTGCTAAAACATGTACTGGTGATTTTTCTAATCTATCAACTTTTTGGAAGTTTTGTTTGTTTGTTCCGTTGCTTTATTTCAAAATGACAGTGACATTTCTGCATGAGAGTGATAATAAATCAGTTTAACTCAAACTTTTGAAAATCAACATGACACGAGAGAAAAGCAGTTAGTGACAAAGTGTCTATTTTACTGTTCTTAATGGTAAGCATTTAGACCAGTAGACTTGTTTTGTTAAATAATTTTATTGATTATTTAAAGAGGAAATTTCCCATTTTGCCTAAATAAATTAACTGACATTCCAACCAAAATGGCATTATTTCAGCCAGCATCCATATAAAAGTTGTATATCAAGCATTTTTATCTAATTACACTGGTGACATTCCCAGATATATTTATATTATGCTGCAAATGAAAACCAAACATTTATTCTTCACTAGCATGCCTGTTATAGTTTATAATAAACTTTACATTTTTTCCCTACTAGTTAGTAATATAATTTACATTTTTTCCCTACTAGTTAGTAATATAATTTACATTTCTTCCCTACTAGTTAGTAATATAATTTACATTTCTTCCCTCTAGTTAGTAATATAATTTACATTTCTTCTTTAGCAAAATGAAAGCAGTGTCCCAATTAATTAACATTATTTAAAATACAAAAACTAGTGTTTTAAATTAATTCATGTTAAATGAAAATTAACAGATTCACTAATTACAAATTAATTATCAACTGATTTTGGCTAGAAAGAATTTATCATAAGTGAGAATATCAGAAAACCACCCAACTGTACTCAAGTTTTAACCAAGCAGAATAGTTACACCAAACAACACATTTTTATACAAACGGGCATATTTGTATGAAGGTATATATACACAAATTAGAACTCTTAGTGCAATCTCTTCACTGCATATGTAGCATCAAGAAAAGATTTTGATACAATCTGATAAAAGATGTTTGACCCATTTCCTAAGCTTATAAAACTTATGATGAAATATTTTACATCAGCAAAAGCCTTGTCCCTTTCGCTCTTGAAGTCTAGATCTTCGAAGGGATGCTGTCCGCCAGTCAAGACCATGTACATGAAGATTCCAAAAGAGAATACATCTGCCTGCAACAGAAGGCAAAATCTGTTGAGACAACATAAAGAGAGTTGTTCTAAAACTGAGAACTAAAAGACATAAGGCACAGGAAATAATAAGCATAATGACACTTTCTGTGTTTCTGGAAGGAAACTGGTGGACTCTGTTACAGCAACATTTAAGCAAAGTAAGGTTGATGCATTGAGAGGTTGGAATGTAATATAAATTGAATAAAGCCAAATTTAATTGGGATACTGGAGTAATAAATCAATGGAGCATGACAGTGACTGAGCTAGATTGAATAAGAGGGTTGCTGGAAAAGAGAAATATGACTGAGCAAGGTTGCACGAAGATGGGTAGCATAGAAACACGACATGACAGAGCAAGGCTGAATTAAGACAGCTGGGATAGAAATGTGACAAAGATTGAGCAAGGTTGAATTAAGACAGCTGGGATAGAAATGTGACAAAGATTGAGCAAGGTTGAATTAAGACAGCTGGGATAGAAATGTGACAAAGATTGAGCAAGGCTGAATTAAGACAGCTGGGATAGAAACGTGGCAAAGATTGAGCAAGGCTGAATTAAGACAGCTGGCATAGGAATGTAACAGACCAAGGAAAGTAACATCAGAGAGCTTCTGGAGAAGAAAATTGTTGGAGCAAATCAACAGCAAGCTAGATTGGAATAAAAAGAGTCTGGAAAATATAAATTTACCTGGAAAGAATAATTTTCTCCACGAATGACTTCAGGCGCTCGATAAGAATATGTCCCCTCCTGTGCCATTAATCCACTCAAGGTAGTAAACTGTGAGATTCCATAATCTGATATCTTGGCATTGATCTAAAATAATATAAAATTCTTACTATCTTGATTCCTGGAAAAGTGTACAATATTTTTCCTTAATATTATATCAATATTTTACTTTTAGGCATATTTGCTATTAGCTGCTTCTAATGAAGATATTCTAAGATTTCTTTTAAATTAAAAAACAAAATAAAAACAACAGTTATAAACATATTAAGAAATATGTTAAAACTAGAGTAGGATGGGTGGAAACTTAAAATGAATGCATTGCTAGGAACGTAAATGAATTTGATTTTTGGACGGTCTAATTATAAGCAACATTTACGAGTGAAAATTTGAGCATCATTTAGCAAAGGACCACCTTGACCTTAAATAAGTTGCCATTCAAGACGGGTGCCCATCATACCATTCAGCATTACATATTCCAGGCTGGCACACCGCAAAAAGAAGTGTGTCATGGGATCAATTGGTGGAATGAAATTAAACACAGTTCCAATGGCTATACTGACAAGGTCATAGTGTACTTGACTTTGGTGTGCAATGAGTTTGCCAAAACATTTCAGGAGTTAAAACTGTATCATTCTTTCCATTATTCCCTTTCTGAATGCCCACTGACAGCTTTTATAATTTTTGTTCCTTACCTGATCAGTTATTATTTTTACATTATAAGTCAAATTGTGAGTAAAAGTTCAAGAATCATTTAGCAAATGATCTTGACCACTGGTTTTCTTTTTTGGATGAGTACTTTGATATTGTCTCTGTTTAGTGAATGTGACATTGCAACATAAAGCTGGTCATGTTGAAAAAACTCCCATGTACTCGGAGGTCAAGAATGCTTTAGTGTCATTCCCCAAAACTCCCTAGTCCTAGAGCAACATTTAGCAAATGACCATGACCATCAGTTTTTTTGATGAATACTTTAATATTGTCTCTGGTTCATGAACATGACAGTGCAAAATAAAGCTGACCATGTGAAAAAAAAACCTCCCACGTGCTCAACAGTCAAGGACGCTTTAGCGTTGCTACAAATTCTTTAGCATTTTGCACAGATAGACAGAGTTGGAAAACTATATATATATGATATGTTTATGACTGCCACTGATCCGAACTATCCAAATATTGCTCAGTATCACAACACACATACTCACAATAGACACATTCAAACACAATGCACACACATAAAAACACAATCACAACACACATTCACAGCATACTCAAACACACACATACATTCACAACAGACACACTCAAACTCACAACACAAAAAAATACAATTACGACACACATTCACAAAAGATACACACACAAACCACACATTTACAACAGACATACTCAAATACATAAAGCACCACACACACACAATCCAGTGATCCTGAACTCACTACAGCATCTGGTACCAGACTAAAGATGAGGACATTGTCAGGTTTCAAGTCCCTGTAGACAATCATTAAACTGTGCAGATAATGTAACCCCTCAGCCACCTGCAACCACACACACACGCACAAATTTGCATAAAGATATGAACAAAGAGAAAAACAAATATGCTTCAAGATACAAACAGAAATTAAAAAACAACTATGTTTAAGGGCAAACAGATAAATAAAAAAATAAATATATGTAATGACAGAGAAATAGAAAGCAAAAATGTGTAAAGACAAACACAAAAATAGAAAAACAAATATAAAGTGAGGATTATGTAGAAACTGTACCCCAAATTTTAGCATTGAAAATATTCAATAATTTTCTCTCATCTTTGCATAACCTTACTCTTTATATTAACACTCTCCATTTTGTCACTATACTGAGGGACAGACAGACAAACAGAAAGATAAACAGGAACAAACTGGTCAGTATGAAGTCTTTAGGCAAACAAAATAAAATGACTGGGTGTTTCAGAAATCAGTAAAGGAGGCCAGTAGTGAAAAAATGGTGATTGGTTTGATTGTGAATCGGTGGTGTATAAAAATGGTGATTGGTTTGATTGTGAATCGGTGGTGTATAAAAATGGAGATTTCTAAGAGGGTCTGATTATTAATTATTAAAGTCAATGTTCAGAGCTGGGAGCAATGAGGAAGCAGAAAATTGTATCAAATCATTTAAAATGTAACATTGGGCATACAATCATCAAGAATATGTTTTACATCTGTTTTACCTTTTTGTCAAAATACCATCTGATGATGGTTTCCTTTTAATGCTTTTAAGTTTTCTAATCTAAAATTTAGTTCAATGACTCTACACACAAACTGAACAGATTTAATATAATATTGTTTTAAAAAATCACAAATGAAATAATTAAAATGAAATAAAAAAAAAAAAGATTTCTAAAAATTTCAAGTAAACACAGTATAGTTGTCTGGAATATTGTGTAATCATCCTTAATAGCTATACCAAAAAGCCACTACTTGTTTTAAATCATCCTTACTAGCTATCAAGTCAGAAAGGAGGATGGAAGTGTCAGGAAGGAAGCCAGGAAGTCAGGAAATCAGGAAGGAAGGAAGCCAGGAAGGAAAGAAGTAAGTCAGTAAGAAAGGAAGGAAGGAAAGACCTGTAAAATGATCTTGTGTTGCAAGGTGCGACTAAGACCAGTCTTATTCTGTAGTACATATTGCAGAGACCGTCCAGGTGCAAATTCCATGACCATCAGGCGCTTTGGGAGCAGGGCAACTGCAAGCAATGACACCACACTTGGGTGTTTTAGCCTCCGCATGATCGTAGCCTGTAAAACAAAACAAAAATTACAGTTTAAAATATTTACCTTTGCAATGAAGCATAATTTAAAACATTTATCGTTGCAATGCAGCATAATTTAACAGTTATTTTTACAACATAGTATCATTTAATATATTTATCTTTACAATGTAACATAATTTAATGTATTATCTTTACAACATATTATAATTTAACATTTTAATTATACTTCTTTTACCATTAGTAAATTTTAACATATTTACCTTACAGTATAGTATAATTAAATATGTTTATCTTCACAGTGTAACATAATTTAAAATATTTATCTACCTACTGATATAAAACAATACTTTATTTATAAATAATACCTTAGTTTACAGCTAGGTCAGTTGATCTATTCAACTGCTGTATTCAACCATGATATAAAACAATGCATTATTTATAAATAATAACTTAGTTTACAGCTAGGCCAGTTGATCTATTCAACTGCTGTATTCAACCATGATATAAAACAATGCATTATTTATAAATAATAACTTAGTTTACAGCTAGGCCAGTTGATTTATTCAACCATGAAGTGAGTATGTCAGTCAGAGGGTTAAAATGGGTGGAACAAAAGATCTATACAATAAACAACAGAATGATGTGACAATTGTCAATAAATGAGTTTAACCTCTAAATGTTTGGATTGAATGCAACACAATTTAGACCAATTAATTATGACAGACCTCCTGTCTCAACATTTTGTGGGGATGGACATCACCAATGGGAGAGAAGACTTTGGTAGCCACCGTCTGCAACAAAATGAAATTCAACATGAAACACTACATTTAAGAAATAATAAAATACAATCTGAAAAACTCTTTGCTTTTTAATAATGTAATAACAAGTAGAGCAAAATAATGTTTTATGCTGCTAAACAACATGAAACACTACATTTCAGAAATAATAAAATACAATCTGAAAAACTCTGCTTTTTAATAATGTAATAACAAGTAGAGCAAAATAATGTTTTATGCTGTTAAACAACATAAACTTGTCCTAAAATATAAATAATGTTGACATAAGAAAAACTTGTAGCACAGCAATGAAAAGGGTTCTGAAATATGACGAAAAACTGAAGTATGGCAAAAAATGTTAAAATGGCTTATAAAAACTGAAACATGGCAAAAAAAGAACAACAAATTAAAAATATTTCCCAACAGAAAAACTAAAATGGAATATAGCAAATCTATATTATAAGTGACAATATCATAAACCACAGTATACTTTTTGTTACAAGCAACCAGAATTCACAATCAATCAACATAGCAAAATTATATTTAAACTTGTTCTTTTTGTTACAAGCAACCAGAATTCACAATCAATCAACATAGCAAAATTATATTTAAACTTGTTCTTTTTGTTACAACCAACCAGAATTCACAATCAATCAACATAGCAAAATTATATTTAAACATGTTCTTTTTGTTACAACCAACCAGAATTCACAATCAATCAACATAGCAAAATTATATTTAAACATGTTCCAATGTCATTTCAGTCAACGGTTATCCTAGCTGATAATCTATGCTTTCCTTCAAAAGAATGCTATAGCAGGAGTGGCTAGATTTCTCCTAGCTGATATCCTGTTTTGCTTCTTCCTTTGTTCTCCTTCAAAAAAACCCCACTATCAATATTCTCCTAGCTGATATTCTTTTACTTTATTTGCTCTCCTTCAACAAAGTGCTTATCAAAGTAGTGGATATTATTCTGCTAGCTAAAATTTTGCATCACCTTCCTTGTTCTCTTGTATAAAAATACTATCACAGTAGGGCTAGTTAAATTTGTGAACACATTAGAATATATATCAAGTTGTTTTTTTAAAGAATTGCTTTTAGAATTTTAAAAAATAAATCTACAAAATCTGATGCCACTGCTCATTATGTTGTACTTTTTCAGTCAACCACTAAAAGTGTCCAACAGCACATTACATTAGCAGCCAGCACAACTTGTGATCAAATTAGTAAATTCTATTAGGTTCTTAAATTATTAAATTCTATTAAATTCTTTAGAAAAAAGACACCTTTTTATGTTCTCTTACCACACAGTAGCTTTCCCAACTGCTGCAAAGTTGGCTGTCAGTTTCAGTCTAGCGTGACTAATTCAGACAATATATGCTGGATTTCTATAAGAATGCTGAATTTAACTAAAGCAATTCTTCAAAAACACTTAGAAATGTTATTTATAAATGTATTATATTTTTGCCTGCCATCCAGTAATTCTTGTAGCTGTCAACATTCAATAGTAACCGTTATTTACATATCAGTCAATTGTTTAAACTTAGAAATCGTTTTTAGTATAAACATGCTTTTCTCTTGCTGGAATGATAAGTCTCTGTAAGAGTAAGATGCCTGTTAAACTTAGAAGTCGTTTCTAGTATAAACATGCTTTCACCTTGCAGGAAATATAAGTCTACTGCACTTTAAGGAATTTTAAAAACTGGACTGTCAAACCTTCATGCACAAAATATATGTGGAGTACAATAAACTAAATGTATATGATGTAAATATGGAGCAATCCGGGTTTTGTGTAATCGAACATTGTGTGTAGTATTTCTTTGTGATTCCACTTATTTAACAGGATGATTTCCCTCAAGCAGTTGTTATTTCAATAGCATCTGGTTTCCCTCAAGCAGTTGTTATTTCAATAACGTCTGGTTTGATATGTGTTCATGTCAAATACATAATAGACATTTTAAGTTAAATGTTGAGTCAGCTCAAATGGCATCACCCACTTTCTGACATGTCAGATAATCAGGAATTTAGTATAACATGATTTAAAATAAGGCAAAACAGTCAAATATATAATATGAAATGTGGTAAAACTGTTTAACACATGATCTGAAATATAAAAAAAAATAATCTGGTATAAGAAATTTTCTCACTTGACCCTTGTAGTAGGCTTTGTAAACAGATCCAAATCCACCATCTCCAAGCAGGTTTTCTGGGCTGAAATCCAAGTTAAACTACTTTTGATAATAACCTCAATCAATTAATCAATAACCCATCTCAATGGATCAAAGTCTGAAAATAAGTATAAAATGAAACAAGTCACATATTTAACTCTTGCTGACCCAATAAAAAAATGTACCATAACAATGATTCAGTTTGAGTTGCAATTAGGTGAAAGCAGATACTGAGTCAAGTGTCTAAATGCTACTAAAGATAGTGACTCACTTGGCTATATGCTACTGCATCTAGTGAGTCACATGTCCATACACTACTAAAGCTAGTGAATCGTGTGTCTATATGCTACTAAAGATAGTAAGTCATGTGTGTCTATATGATACTAAAGCTAGCGAGTCATGTGTCTATGTGCTAATATAGCTAGTGAGTCATATATCAATATGCCACTAAAGCTAGTGAGTCGTGTGTCTATATGCTAATGCTACTAAAGCTAGCGAGTCTTGTGTCTAAGATACTAAAGCTAGTGAGTTGTGATTCTATGTGCTACTAAAGCTAGTGAGTTATGTGTCTATATGCTACTAAAGCTAGTGAGCTGTGTGTCAATATGCCACTAAAGCTAGTGAGTCACATTTCTATATGCTACTAAAGCTAGTGAGTTGCATGCCAATAAGCCACTAAAGCTAGTGAGTCACGTGTCTATATGTTACCTAAGCTAGTGAGTCATGTGTCTATATGTTACTAAAGCTAGTGAGTCATGTGTCTATATGTTACTAAAGCTAGTGAGTCATGTGTCTATATGTTACTAAAGCTAATGAGTCATGTGTCTATATGCTACTAAAGCTAGTGAGTCGTGTCTATATGCTACTAATGAAGAAAACTATCAGTTTCTTTCTCATTGCTCTGCAACTTATCAAACTGTATCCTGGCTTTTTTTTCTTTTGAAGTGAACAAGGCTGTGTTAATAAAACATTAGAATTCCATTTTATTTACTTAACATTGTTTAAGCTTCTATTTTTTAACAGAAGCAACATTTCTTCATAAAAGTAACACAGAATCAACAGCAATATATATATATAATCATGAAATGGTTTTTTGTGGCAATTTTTGTGAAATAGATAACCAAAGTGAGACCTCATTATTAAAATTTCACTCAAAATGGAAAAAGAGGACTCATAATGAGGTCATATAGGAAAGCATTGACCACAAAGCAAAGTGTAAAATGATGATGCATGAAAAGGTACTGTCTACTTTCTTGTCTTTAGAAATCACATTCAATGCCATTAATAAGTAATTCTGCAACTCACTTTTCTCAGAATTCTAAAGATGCTTTCATTCACTTAAGCATGCCACAAATGTCCATTTCTTTCACCAGTTTTGAAATGGTAGGTGGGGAAGAATTGCACTTTTCACCTGCCCCCATGCATCCACTAAGTGTTTATCATTAAGACTGTTGCAATTTTCATGTGCTATATTAAAAAAACTGGAATATAATACAACTCTGTACCAGTGTGCTCACCTGCTTTTAAAGTCAAACTTTTCAGCATCGAGGAGAAAATTGGATTCAATGTCTGTCAGCATTACATCAGGAGCCTACATAAAAACAAAAGACAAGTCAGAGCTAGAGAAGACTGAGGAATATGTAAAGAATAAAATAAACAAAAGTAAAACTGACATAAAGCTTGTGAGAGACATACTCATGCATGAGATATATCACATGTATGAGACAAAAGTATACCAAGAGTGAAAAGTCTCTCTTGATGATTTGATTTTGTCTCATATATCTCATATGTATCTCACTTGTGAGTATTTCTCCACAGAAACTTTATGAGAGGTATACCTTGGTGTGACATATATATGCACTGTGAAACATACCTAGTGTGAAGGATTTACCTGCTGTGAGACATATACCAAATGGGTAAGAGAGATATGGACTGTGACAGAATTATATCATGAATGACAGAAAATCATGTGTGACAGAAATATATTATAGATAACAAAAATATATATGACTGAAATATATTGTGTGACAATAATATTTAGTGTGTCAGTGAAATATTCGTTGTAGAAAAGTGGTGAGGTATACGTAATGTGCCAGGTGTGGCAGAAACTATTAAAAAATGTGAGATGTTCAAGATACAAAAAAGCCAATCAGGTGAAGAAGACAAACTTTTAGGTGTAAATGACATCCAGGTGTGAGGCAATGACATCAGCTGAGATAGCAAGAAGCCAACTTTGAGAAAACCTCAAGCAAAGGGCACAAGAAAAATTACTTCTAAAAACAGAGAGACAGACAGGTAGATCATCAGAATATGGACATATAGGCAGACAGTAAGACAGGCCAATGATAAATATAGATAGATCATCTGAAGACACAGACAGATGATATACTATCTAAAAACAGACACAGATCATCTGATAACAAATCCATAGATCATTTGATGACATCTGATGATAGAGACGGATCATATGATAACAAATCCATAGATCATTTGATGACATCTGATGATAGAGACAGATCATATGATAACAAATCCATAGATCATTTGATGACATCTGATGATAGAGACAGATCATCTGATAACAAATCTATAGATCATTTGATGACATATTAGCTGATGACACAGACAGATCATCTGAAGACCCATTCAAACAGATCATCTGAATATAGACACAGACATATCATTTGATGACATATACAGACATATTAGAGTTGGACAAACACATAGTCATGCAAATAATCTAAAGATGGACATACAAACAGACAGACCATCTTGAGAAAGACATACCAGCTGGAAAAGTGAGACATCTCCTTTATGTTCTGGACAGAACACAGTGTCTTTTGTCTCAGAAAGTGTAACCAATTCTGTAAACAGGAAGAGATTTGGCTCTGGACCTGAAAACAAGCAAGTGAATTATCAAATTCTATAAATGTAACAACTGTTTTCTAATTTAAATACACAACATTGTTAAACTGTTTGTTTGGTTTCTTTTCAACCTCAAAATACTTAAAAATGCAAACATATTCCAGATAAAAATTCTAAATCAACAAATAACAACATACATTTTCTCTGAAACTTAAAGGAACATTAAATTCAGTATCATGCTGTCGTTTTTCTGACTTGCAAGCAGAACACCACTTACCTGTACAGGTGGTACATGGCACATATATCTGCAACAGTTCATGTCCTAGCAATGGGTCAATGCTGGTCAGACCAGGATACCACTCATCAATGAGAGAGTCAATGTGGTCAACCAAGTAGCCAAGCAACCTAGGCAATAAATGGACACCTAAGAGCACTGATGGATTTCTTTAGTCTTTTTCTATCATTAAGTTAATCTTCAAGTATATCTTCAAAACACAATATAAAACTTGTTAGAAACAATGGAAGGAGTTAAAAGGATGTACAAAAAAATACAAGATTACCGAATTCCAGAAGATGTAGCCGGCACTGTCAGATGAACTTCCTCAGAGTCACTGCAAAAACCATCCACTAAGAAAAATGCATTCTGCAACAAATTCACTGAAAATATGATGTTTTGTGTATCAATAGGCTATCCTTACAGATAAAAATTACAAATAAAATAACACAGTTTTTCTGCCATTGAAATGAATTTTACCATTAAATGATGAGTAAAATTAAATAAATTACTGAATGTTTAAAGATAGAACAATATGCTAGCGCACCAGTGAATGTAAATATGTTTGAATTCATGCATTAACAAGTTGTGTAGTGTTAGTGAGTGTGTTGTGTTTCCAGACAACTGACAATTTTGTTATAAAACTGATTCTATGGTCCCACATTACCATTTCTAGAAATCAAAATCGTTTATGGATTAATTGATTAATTTTATAATGTTCTCAGCATGCCTGAACAATTATTCCTTTTAAATGTTTTCTTTTATTAACTCCTTGTTGCTGACTGTTACCTGTTTCCACAAGACAAAGAGGCCTTCCTTCCAATAATGAACTTCACTTGGCTCAGTGCCCAGCATTAAGAGGTTCTATGAGACAAAAAATAAAATGTGTTAAATTACCATAATCCTCTCTTGTCTGTATACAAGTCGCTTTAGCGAATGAAGGAGGGTTCCTTTCATTTACAATTTTATTTTTAAATTGAATTTATTTTTTATTTTAACAAATTCTTCTTATCTACTTTTTAATTTTCTGATGTGATGCTACAATAGGATGAAAACTAAATGTCTGAAAATTTTGTCTTTACCAAGGTGAAGTATGTGTGCCATTAAAGCCTTTATAAGAACTTCTTGACCACAACCAGAAAATCTTTACTTTCAACTTGTGTATATCAATAGAATTAGCAAAGATTGCCTGCACAGATCTAGAACCTGATTACCTGAATATGCTCATACACTGATTATGTGGGTACACTATATCCTGATTACCCGAGTAACCATTCCCTGATACCTGAACATGCCATGAACACACATATACCCAGATTTATTTTAATGAATACACCCATATCTATACTACTGATGACCTGAATACATCTATCCACAACTTTCCTACCTTACTTAAAATATATGTCAAAGTTGGTGACATTTGTAAATCCTCAAGGTTTTTGTGGCCAACTGCCAGTTTTGTGAATCTGTTTCTGAGAAAGTATATTTGCTTTGAGCTGCTTTTCAGAAGTTAGTAATTTTTAGAATCTCACATAAACATGGATACCTTGAAAGTAAGATTGGATCATCAAAAAGATATGTTATGGAATGGGTTAGAACTGTTGCACTGACTTTCCCCTTTTCCAACTTTGACTGGCATACTTAGGCACTCGTGGGCCTATTTGCAGCAGATGACATTGTCAATAGATACTATCTGAGTACTCGATGCTTTGTAACCACCTCTCCTTTATAGCCTGATAAAATCTGGTATAGGGGTGTCAAGGACAGGATATTTATCAGCACACATAAACACTCTGTGTTTCTCTTGAGGTCTGGATCCAACGGTATACATAGAAAGCGAAGGGTATACCACAATCATATCGTCCAATTGGAAAATTAAAAAAAAATTGATTTAATGCCTTTAAAAATTTTCTCCAGTTATAAGCATTGCATTCCAGTGCTTCTATTTATGGTTTATAGCTAAGAAAACAATATTAAATGTGAGTGATTCATTGTAATATTATAGCATGAACAATGAAAGCCAGAATTTGACCACAAAAATCTATTTGTATTACAGTTATGGCAGCATGCATACTACTTGACCTATATGTTCAGGAAAGTTGTGGATACCATGATGATGTGAATACATCTATACCATTGATGATCTGAATATATCCATAACCAGATGACTTGAAAACAACTATACCCTGATTATCCTAATTCACCTATACCCTAATCACCCTAATTCACCTATACCCTAATTACCTGAATAACCTCAGAAAAACATAAAAATTATTATACACGCACACATCTCAAAATAAATCAACAGGAATAAAATGAAATTCTTTCAGTAAAATTATTTTTTCATAAAATTGATAATAGAAGGGCATGAAACTCGTCTGAGAAATTTTAATTTTAATTTTAATTAATTAGTGGACACAATCCACATTGCAATGTTTGTATTATATCCTTTATCAGGCAGTAAATGAAAGCATGATTCAGACAAGACAAAGACTATAAGCAAGCCCTGTATTATAAACTAAATGAAAGCATGATTCAGACAGGACAAAGACTATAAGCAAGCCTTGCATTATAAACTAAATTAAAGTGTGATACAGACAAAATAAGTCCTTTATCCCAAACTAAACGAAAGCAAGTTACAGACAAGACACAACTCACTTCTATGAACTTGCTCTGTGCAAAGACAATCAGCCTTGTCAGGAGGCGGGACCAGAACCCAATTGGGATGAATGGCATTGTGTAGTAGCGAAAAGCTTTAAGAATATTTTTTAAAATATATAATTCAAATAAAAACCAGATAAATGAGTTCAGTCAAAATACTAATACCAATGACAACATTATGCTTTAGACAAAATGCCAAGAAAGAATGGACTGATAAAATTCATTGTATGTTTAGCAGCGAGATAAAACATAGCTAACTACTTGGGTCTATTTGGAAATAAGTGATCATTCATTAATAGTTTGTTGTTTAGTGGAAAATGTTTGATAATATTCATAATACACTCTGCTAATTCTCTTTAGCTTGTGCAAGGTAAAAAGGTGAGGGAATAAAATAACTTTAAAAAAAAATTACTTATATCTAACTTCTCAAATATTTCTGTAATTCGTAGTGAATAAAGTGGGGATAAACAAAGAAAATCCATAAATAAAACATAATTATGATAACTTAAAATGTCTTTATTCTTATTTAAGTTTTGAAGTTTATACAAATAGCAGTGGTTTTTCTAACTAATCTGCATTGAAGTAATTGATTGAAGTAACTAACAATATGAACAATCAAAAAAATTATTGCATTTAATGAATACATTATTTTAGTCCAATGGTATGTTTTACTGTCAATAACTCACAAATGTAGCTCTTATCAGAAAGAGAAAGAATGATCATGTTAAAAGATTATACAATACGATTTTTTTAAAGTACTTCCTGATAAGATGTTTTCTGCAACTTATCCAGGCCCTCCTTTCAAGAGTTCCCTTATCTCTTTCTGCTATCTGACCCTTTGATGGCCTTTCTTTCTAGTCTCTCACATAATGGCATTATGTAGCCCACACTCCTCTAAAAATAGACTACAAACCTAACTCTAGGACAGTTGACCCTTATTACTGGGCTACAGAATAGGCTGAGTAGCTTATCTCAGAGCTTCTCATATAGCTTCATTTACAATTTTGCTCATATGAGCATAGATAAGCACAACAGTGTCATAGGCCATAAGCAAACTATCTCCTATGACATTATATAGTCATGATTATGAATGATACACATTTATAATCTCTTATTATAACCATCGAACTATTCACTACAAGTAGCCACAGTTCTGTCTTATTTCTCTTTAAATACATTTTAATATTGATACTTAGACCAATCGTATTGGTGTGGCTTACTTAAATGTTATATATTGTAGTCTGTCACCTGTATTTAATTAATGTATCTAGCTGTATTTATCAGGGGGCTCAGAGTTATATTCTCGACTATCACTCTTCTTTTCTAAATTATCCATTTCCCCTCTTTCTAACACCTGTAGCCAGCCGTGTTTTAGAATTAACCTAAGGTTATAGGTAGCTCAGGGTGGTGGAGAATTAACATCTTGCCCATCTCCCAGCAAAATGTCAGTCTCCTTGTCTCTTTCTGTTACTACACTCTACCTCTTCTCTCTAGTCTCCTTGTCCTTTCTACTACTTGCAATATACCTCTTCTTTCTAGTCTCCTTGTCCCTTTCTGCTATTTGCAATCTACCTGCTTTTTCTAGTCTTCTTGTCCCTTTCTGCTATTTGCAATCTACCTGCTTTTTCTAGTCTTCTTGTCCCTTTCTGCTATTTGCAATCTACCTGCTTTTTCTAGTCTTCTTGTCCCACCTTTCTTAATATCAATTGATAGATCTGAAATGTTTCTGGAATACTGAACATCTACATAAATAAATAAGTACAGATAATGTAATCTCAAACAATCAGTGCTCTACTGTAAATTATACTTAGTAAAATTATCTTGGATGGTGCACTTGACGATAAATTCAAAGAAAACATCATGTTTTTTATAATGAGATCTACAAATACATTTCCCCTGAATCCAACATTTTTCAAGTCTTGTGATGACCCAGTCCCTCATCTATAACTGGACATGACTCCATAATTTTAATTTTCTCTCCTCAATAACTGGATATGAATTCATAATTTTAATTAAAGTATGGAAAAAAATCAAGGCACTTATTACATTTTTTTGCTTGCTCAGGTATGTTGAATGATGGTCGCATGCTGGGCAGACGACAAGGTATCAACAGTTCTTCTTCGTTATGTGGAAGTGCAATCTCAAATCTAAACAAATATTTAGTGGAAAAAATTAAATAAAGTAGCTGATACTTAGAAGGCAGAATTCTTACAAAAACATTTTGAGCTGTCCAAACAATCTCAAAGGCTGATCCTTATCCCCAGGCTGGAAACATACCTGAATGTTCAAGACAACTCACTAAACTAACCAATAAAAACACAGCTCAGCCACATGATCAAATGTACCAGAAACAAACCTGTAAATCATTAATCAAATGCAGCTGACCGTTGAGGCAACACGCATTTTGACTCCCAGTGTTAACAAAGTATAATAATAATACTAACTTTATCACCAGTTATCAACATATCAGGAAATCATCCCTGTATATATTACTGCTGAAGGTATGTGGTTTTGCTTTCCTAATTAATATTCATGTTTATCTCTTGACATTAACTATATTTTATAGTTATTTTTTGCTTATGATATTTAAATGCATGATGACCAAGCAAGTAAGAGTGTTCTGTCAGAGAACACATGAGGACAATTTCTTAGCCCATATGTATTCTGTTGGCAGATTGGCACTTTGTCTGAGACTTTATCTTGGATGTTGGTATGATTAGCACTGAATGGTAAGCAACACCAGAGCGAACAACCCACAGGCCAAAGACAGTTCAATGAACCATGTGTGTCTGCTAACAACATTCACTGAGACCCTAGGCTACATGTCAGGCAATCTAAAGTATGTATTTATAAAGTCACAACTGCACAACTTCAGTCAAGTTCAAGACACTCTACCAAAGTATCTAGAGTTCACTCAGAAACATTCAGTGTTCTCTTAAAAACTCATTTAAAATTACTATACTCTCACATACAATACTTAAGCAAATATAATACCTTTAGTTTCTGCCAAAACAAAGGGTGAAAGAAACAATGTATCGATAATTCCTGAATCCCGTTAAGAGAACCATTCATTCTTTTTTCAGAGTCAAACACATCAACATTTTAAGATTTTTGATGAATTGGACTATCTTTGCTTCTAGGCCTGAGTCTAAGATTTCTCTCAAAGAAGTGATTTTTATTCACAAATTGAATCATTTGTCACCTTTGCCACGTGACACCTACATCACACCTTGCCCTTTGAGTCGCCCATACTAACAAGTTTTTAATCCCCCTTTCATTCACAGATGGAAGCGCGTTTGAGATTTCCTACCCCACAGTTAAAGTTGACTCATTTTTACTTCCAATTTTTTATTGTTACTCTCTGGAGTTTTCTCATCAGGGTCATATCTATGAGTTCAGATAGTTTACTTTAAATATTTCTATTTGCCCTACACTGGACTCCAAATGAAAAACATCCAGTCTGATTTTACCTGTAACTTAATGACTAAGCTTATGTGTATGAGCCTTTTAGCTTTTATAACAGTACATCTTGTAATTGTATTATTTGAATTTTATATTTTAATATATATTCAATGTGACTGGCCTAATTTTAATACACTGATCTTTGGATAGATTGACAGCTAGGTACCATAAGATTTCCAGGACTGGACCAAGAAAAGAGTTTTGTGGGGTACCATAAGATTATTGGGGCTGGAATGTTTACCATTAGCTGACACATTTTGCTTAGACAGTTTAGACTGCAACAAAATAAAGTATACCACTAACTGTAGACAGGTCTGATTGCAACAAGATAAAGCAGTAACATGGATGCTAAAACCACATTTTTTTAATTGTTCAATAATTATAATTTTACTATAATATATTTGCATCTCAAATATAAGAAAAAACATACAGTATAATTACACTGTTCTGTCACTATGTGGTTTGCTAAATGTCCAGGTACAATGATGCGCTGCACAATTTGTGTGTGGAGGGGACCACATGAAGTCAAAACCTAAGTCCTAATTTGCATATTTACATTAATTTATTGTGAGGTGTTTTTCAATATGCACCTAAACAGAAAGTGTTTTATATGATTACAGAACAAAATGTTCAGGTTCAGATTAAAAAAATCATACAACACAATACAAAAATATTATAATTATATTACTTTACATTATAATTATATTACTTTAGGTTATAATTATATTACTAAGAGCATACTTTTCCAGCAAGTGTAAATACTGAGGAATATATTCAGCCGGAAAGATGAAGTTTGTGTCCCATGCAACTTTCTTCCCAGTAAACAGCATGTATGCTGAATTACGCTTCATGATCTGCATGCAAGTACCACAAAACAAGAAAAATAAATACTAGTCTAAGGAAAATAGGAAAAGAAAGAATAAAGTACCACAAAGCAAGAAAAATAAATACTAGTTTAAGGAAAATAGGAAAAGAAAGAATAAAGAACCAAAAAGAAAAAATAAGTACTAAGTTTAAGAAAAACAGGGAAAGAAAACAAAAGATAAAAGACCACAAAATAAGAAAATAAGTTACTAAATAAAAAAGAAGGAAAAGGAAAGAAAAAAATAAAGGACCATAAAACATGAAAATAAGTACTAATTTAATTTAAGAAAAATGGGAAAAGAAAAGAAAAATGAAAGTATCACAAAACAAGAAAATAAGCATTAGTTTAAGAAAATCAGGAAAAGAAAGAATGAAGTACCACAAAACAAGAAAATAAGCACTAAGTTTAAGAAAAACAGAAAGGAAGAAAAAAATAAAGTACCACAAAAAAAGAAAATGAAGAGTTTAAAAAAATGGAAAAAATGAAAACACACACACACACACACACACACAACAACAACAAAACAAAAACAGTTTGTTTAAAATGCTACATTAAGAGAGAAAAAAAAATCAAACTTAAAATAATAAATAAGAAGAAATATTCATTTAAAATACAACAGAAAAAGACAAAGTTGAAGGAACCAACAACATGAAAATAAAAGTGCAACAGTAATATAAAACAAAGTGTAGATTTAAACTATCTTAGAAAACAAAGTTTGAGCAGCAGAAAAGAATGTTAGTTGAATAAAATACATTAGGAACAAAAAAAATAAATAAAAGGGAGTGGTGACAAAATACACGATTCCTGCCAAGGTTTTCAAATATTTTTCCAGATATTTTTCAGACCAAAAAATTTTTTAAATTCAGATCTAAAATTAAGAACAATAATTCACAATGCACCTAAATATAACCAACGATTTGATGACCAATTTTTTTCAAGATTACAATGGAGACAGATATATATTTAAAAATAAATAAGTAATTTTTAAAAAAATAATTACCTGAAAAAATCTGAACATGAACTAGATTATAAAAGAATGAGATTTATTATTTATCAACCTATATATTCTTCAAATTTGGAATATAAGTCACCTTTATTATAAGAAAGCAATATCTTTTGTTAGTTTTAAAATATCTTAATTTTAAATTTATTAATATTAATATTTATTAATATTTTAATATATAAAAAAATGTATTGCAGTAGAACCACATGATAATGCACCCCACAATAATGTGAATTCGGATATAATGCAGTTGTGGCATGGCTCCAAAAATTTCGTATATTCATTCACACAAGAATTTTTTTTCAAAGTACATGAAAAAGAGTATAAAAAATATTTAACTTCATTTTGGGGATGAGATCGCAAATGAATTTGAATATACATTTAATACGATCGTGGTGTGGTTCCTGAAATTTGAAATTCATGTACATGTATTTTTCTTGTATTGGGAAAAAAGTTTTTTAAAAGTATGAGAAATAGTGTGTAAAACGTTTATCATTTTGGGGAAGAGTTCACATCTAAAATTATTTGAAATTTAACAATTTCAACAGGTTCTTGAAGTGTTATGCCAAAATAAACATTATCGGAAATGTTACTTATTACTGATCCACGAGTAAAGCCAGTGAGTCATCTTTGTGATCACATGTAACTTAATAATGCATTCCCTTGTGGCAGGCAGCCATTTTTTTAATTCATACATAAACTCCCCCCCCCCCCCCCCCCCGAAGAAGTCCTAGTTTAGAATTGAAAAAGAAATTATGTTTGTAAATTACTTATATAGTTTCCAATCATTCATAGTGTTCCAAGTTGGAGTTCTTGGTATCCTAGTTGTCAATCTTGGGCTTTTGAACAATATACCAGAAATAACCAAAGTGACTTCTGAAAATATCGAAAACTCAGTGATATCTTTTGCAAATATTTTCACAGCATTTTATTTAAAATAAACATATTTATGCAAACTGAAGGAGAAGAAAAAGGGGTGGTAAATTTCTTTCAAAATAAAAATCAAATACTTCTCAATTAATTCAAGGCTTTGTAGGCAAATTCAAATGCTTTTCAAGGACAAAATAAAATTTAAGTACTGTTTAAAGTCCTCATTTTAAAGGGCTTTTCAAGATTACTACGAACCCTGAACCTCATACATAATCACATAATTATGACAAGTTGCAGAATAATAATTACTAGAGTTGCTGTGTGAATTTTCAAGTATACTATTATTTCAAGAGGATAATCTTTTTTTAGTACTGCAGTATAGTTTGTCAAGGAAGAAAATTTTTGGTCAATAATTTCAGTAGTACTACATGTACTGACGTATATGTGAGCTATAAGTGTCAACCAGACACCGTCTATTGTGTGAAGTCATCGCTATCAGATGCCATTTTGAAAAGTGATGTTTGTCTGTCAGCTAAATTTTACAGTATGAATAAATAAATATTGCAGAGAAAACATGTAATTCATGTACAAAATTGCATTTGTTCAACTGCAGTTGATAGAGAACCAATGAAATAACATTCTGGAAATGCTCGAAAAGGACCCATATGTTTAAGCATACTTAGCAATCCACCATTTCAACCAATCAAATCAAACATTTTACACATTCTACATACAATCTGATTAAATCAGACCATTAGTTGGAGTCTTTCAGTTTGTGAGGGACCAAATTTTTTTTCAAATTTAAGACATTTTCCAGACTTCTCTGACATTTTACTGTTTTTTAAAGACCTTTTCTAGGCCTGGAAAATCTCAAATTAAATTCCAGACTTTTTCCAGGATTCCAGACCTGAGTGGGAACCCTGAAAATATCAAAAAATAAAGACAATGCCATAAACCCTTATTATAAAGTAACTAATACCTGTCACTAAACAATAATATATATATAAATGAATGAAAATTAAGCAATTTAATCACACAATTTATAAATCGAATAAAACTGTATAATAAATGCACATACCCCTTTGCTGTTGATGAATGGGTTTATTTCTGGAACAGTGACAATTTGTGCCATCATGCGACAAAGCCAGCCTGGGTTGATAAAGTAGAAATCTCTCATTTGCAGTGTTGTCTCATCATAGTGGAGCAGAACTCCACTTTCATGCAAGAAGCTGACTGCCTATAAAACAAAAGTTTGTGAATGATGACAGTAACACAACAAAAGGCTCGTGAAAGGTGATCACTGAACAACAAAGGGTTTGCGAATGATGACAGTGTACAACAAACAGCTTGAGAATTATGATTGTACAAAAAATTTGCAAGTAAACATATAACAAAAGTACTGTAGAAGACAGTTTAAGAATGATGACAATTGTAAAAAAAAAAAGTTTATTACTTGTGGAAAGTATATAGTAAAGGGCAAGTAGATTATTATGGTAGTACAACTAATGGATTTTGCAGGATGAAAGCTAAATACAAAAAAAGTTTTGTGAACGATGGCAGATGGCAGCGGTGTATCAAGTTATTTAATCTAATCATGCCCGTACTACCTAGGGGGAAGTATCCCTGGTGTAGTTGCCTGAATGTTGTTTTTATGCAGAAAGTCAGTTATATATTTTCTTTCTGATCATACTGATGTACATTAAAAAAATATATTCAACTGATGAGAGACCCTCAGAGGTACAGACTATTTGTTGATATAAATTTACTGCCAAGTCATAGTTTGGATATTTGAGACTCCTATTCAGTCACAAATATAACTATATTCAAATTAGTTACCAATTCCTACAGTGTGTTAATTCATTCCTGTCACTGTTTTACTTGACTGTTGCAAATTTGTTAATTTGTATTGAAATTCTATTTAAGTAGGTGTTTTTGCAATTTCTTTCAAAATATACAGTTTTACTCTTTTTTGTTATCCTTCAAAAGCAATCAAACACTCTGAGATGTTGCAATAAAATTTTGGAATCTATTTGTCTATGTTTTATGTTTGAGCCACAAGTGCAAAGGACAATTAGCATATGGCTATAGACAAGTGTTTTTTGTTTTTTCTCAAAATGAAAGCCCAAAGGGTCTTCATCTTCTCCTGGCCACTGCTCAATAGCTGTTTGAATTTCTTATAACTTTTACGCCATTAGAAAGTTTTTCTTTTCGTTTCTGTTGATATCAATATCTTTAAATGTGACTTGAGAGTCATTTTATGGTGGCAGGTCACATATAAGAAAGCTCATAGGTATGAAAAGATAATACCTGTATGAAAAATAGAAATATAGATTTATGGGGAGTGGGGAGTAAACCAGGAACATATCATCTATCAGTTCAACATATCAGAAATAGTTCTTTAAAATACTTATCTACACTGTAGTGATTGTCCAAATCTAACTGAAAAGCACCTGAGCATGTTATTGCAGAATAAAATGAAGGCACAACTTCTGAGTTTAAACACATATAGAAAATAAATAATTACTTGTTTCAACTCAAGATCTTCATCAAGGTCAAGGTTTTCACTGCGGATGATGTTCAAGAGCTGATGATGTCGAATCAGAGGGAAGCTTTTCACCTTGCTTGCTTCCTCAGACAAAAGTTCAGCCAGTTTCTATCCAAATTACAATCAACATATCTCCTTTTGCTTTATTAATATTTTTCAACAAAACATATATAAAAACAAACAAAACACAGAGAAAAAGAATGTTTCTGATTCCTCAACATATGTAATTTCATTTCATTTATAATTATTTTTTTCTCATTTTTATCAGTAGTATTATCTCTTTTAGATAGAATTTAATCTCTCTAGTAGTCCTATTCTCTTCTATCAGTGATCTATGCCACAATTTAGGTTCCTCTGGACTAAAAAGTAATAAAAATAAGATACTCTGAGTGAAGATTATCAAAAAATTCAACTAGTTCTCAATCTCTCTATAGCTCTCTCTCTCTCTCTCTCTCTAAATACTCATGTCTGATCAAATAAAAGGTGAACTCTACTCACCACAAAACTTGCAGGGACTTTCTGGCCCATAACAGGCTGACCTCTTACTCGGTATCTGAGGAAGAGACATGACAATATTTCTTTTATGCCAGGCATTTAGAATTCAGGTATCCTCTGGACTAAAAAGTAATAAAAATCAGATACTGTGAGTAAAGGTTATAAAATAATTAAAGTTAGTACAATATTAGTGACCACAAATATCAGCAAACACGTGCATTAGTGACCAACACCGACAGTGATCACAACACTAGTGACCATGTCAAAACCCACAAAATTAATGACCATAAATGTCAAACCATATGAATCAGTGACCAACACTCTAAGTGACCACATCAAAGACCAACACTGTCACTGACCACAACACCAGTGATCATCATTGTTAGTAAAATCAGTGTCATCGTTGTTAGTGACCATAACATCTGAGACCATAAAATCAGAAAATGCAACCTGGAACGTAACCTTTGAAAGCGAAGATCTCTCCCTCGTTCAGGGCATTCAAAACAATGCCACAGTAATACATCACACAGAGCTTAAAAAGTTCGCTGCATTCAAAACAATGCCACAGTAATACATCACACAGAGCTTAAAAAGTTCACTGCATTCAAAACAATGCCACAGTAATACATCACACAGAGCTTAAAAAGTTTGCTGCATTCAAAACAATGCACAAATATGAACAAAATATGCAACAGACATACATCACACAGAGCATAAGAAATTAATACCACAACTTACTCATCAATAATGTCTAAGACTCTTTTCCTCAATTTTTCAATCTCTGGCGTTTCTCTTGATAAATCCACAATGGCTGTGCAACTAACAGAAGGAAAGCCTACAAAATCAAATCAAGGAAAATATGTTTCAGTCAAGAAGTATCGATTAGATAACAATGACATAATAAAAACCGGTTGGAGGTGCTTATGAAAGGTAAACCTTTAATACCAGAACGAAGAAGATGTATTCAAAAGTCACAACATAAAAACTGACAGAGGATGTATTTGTTTAAGTGAAATCTAAAATAACAGCAGGTACAAGACAAATTAGTACTTTAGTCAATAATTCGCTATCTGATCATCAGACAAAAATTTGTGGTGCATCATTTTATTGCTTTGATAGAGTAAAGAAAATAGTTTTAAAAACTTATAAAAAATAAAAACAAAAATTTAAAAACAAACTTTTAATTTTGTCAAATTATGTACACTTTCAATTTTGTACATGAAATTAACAACTAATAATAAATTTTGGAAATAGTTTATATTTGAAAATGCTGATGTGTAATTGCTTGTTGTTGTTTTTTTCAATTTTCCTTATGTGTAATTGCTTGGATATTTTTAATTTTTTAAATATGAAAAAATATTTTGTTGTTCTTATTTGGACTATATATAAAAAAATATTCAGCTCTTAATTAGCTCATACATTAAATTATTCAGCTCTTCTTACCTGGTTTATTCATCAAATCATTCAGTTTTGCCTCAAAGGTATGAAGAATTTCTTCTCTTGTTTCTGCAAATGGATTTAATAGTTTTTAATTATTAATTATGTGTATAGAAAACAATGTCAACAACAACAAAAAATCAACCAATAAAAAATTTGCAAGAGTATGCATGAATATTATTTACATTTACAGTAAAAGTAATCATCACTTTAATGAAACATTACTTGCCTTGAAATTCTCCATTCTGCAGTAATACGGACTATTTGAGGTATATGGAGGCTTAAACAGTACTATAAGAATAGTCATATGCAGTAATACAACCTATTTGTGGTATACAGAAGGCTTAAACAGTACTATAAGAATAGTCATATGCAGTAATACAACCTATTTGTGGTATACAGTATACAGAAGGCTTAAACAGTACTTTAAGAATAGTCATATGCAGTAATACAGCCTATGTGAGGTATACGGAAGGCTTAAACAGTGCTTTAAGAATAGTCATATGCAGAATACATGGAGAGATGTACTAATTATAGACAGGTAAAGAAATAATTATTTATTTAAAAGGAGGAAATAAGTTCTTTTGTTCAGAAACATACAATATCCATACAATTATCTCCCCTATTATCTCAGGATTTCTTGATGAATTAGCAAATTTATTACTTGTGCAATAATAGCATGAAACAGTCTGGTAAGGAATCTTTGAAATGCAATAAAATACAGTGGTACCTCGCATAACGAACACAATTTGTTCCAGCAGTACATTTGTTATGCGAAACATGATATCCCATAGACTTCTACAGGAAATCGTGCAATTTATTCCACATCACCGCAAAAAATCAAAGAAATTAGGGGGAAATGAAGACAGGGCAGTGTTCAGGGAGGAAAACACTAGTAATGACACTCACCAAAGCAGGGAATGATGTTAGGTGTTGATGAGGTAAGATGTTAGGCGTTGATGAGGTGAAATGGAGGTGGGATGAGGAGGACACACACACTTATGTACAGTTCACACAGATGGCAAAAACACATCAAAGCAAGGAAAAAAGGACAATCAACTGGGGACAAACACGCCCTGCCTTCATCTGAGCCACACAAGACACGACTGGCCAGATTCGGCCATTTATTCACGGGAAATGTAATGTTTTCATAGTGTACATATGGTTCGTTATGTGAAACAAGTTCGTTCTGATGAAATTCAAAAGTGAAAATAAAAGTAAATACAAAATTCCTATGTGGTAAATCGCACTTCTAACATGAAACAATTCATACACAAAAACGTGGATTTACCACCGTATTCTAGCTTGTATTACATATATATGATATCTGTCCCAGTAAGGATATGATTAAATATTCTTATTCCTAAATCCTCTGACAGTGGTAAGAATAAATGGAATGAGAGGAATGACGCAGGTCATAGCGTTGCTCACAAGGTTGGTTTGAAGAAGGATGACACAAATTGTAGCGTCGCTCACAATGATTCCTGTTCAGATCGTTGTCTTTAGATCCCCTGTGAATGGGCTAGATCTAGCAGTTTTGGGCTGATACCAATAATGATAACTGTCGCAATTTCTCTGGTCTCCGTGTACGATGGCCTAGACCTCAGGACATTTAGCACTGTCACATACTTTCGCCGAGTGAATGTGTCTTCGCGCTGTGAATGTGGCATCTTCTTGGCTCGTCTGGTCCCAGAATTACCCACTCCTCCACACATGGAATAGAACCTCCAGGACAAAGCTCAGACAGAGAGACTGAATGACTCATCTGTCATTAAGTGTATGCAAATGATGTTGCATACATAAGCTGTCCTGAAGCATTGAACTTTTCACTTGGCCATGATGTATTTACGAACAAGTTGCCTTGATGCTCGTGATACTTGGCGGTGGACAGATGAAAAACGGATGGAAAGAGATATTTCCAACTTTCCTTAGTAAACATGACGTAATTTCCTTTATACAAAGTTTTACCACAAAATATTGCTCTTATGAAGCTACTGTCTTCATACAAAAATCCGTTCTCATAAAAATTCTAATCTCTTGGTCCTCTTTTTATCCTTTCTTTTTGATTCTAGAAGATTCGCACCTTGTGAACTCTTGCTGGTGCATGTGATTATAATTGCACATATTTCACTACTCAGGCAAATTCTAATGCGCAGTGGCTAACATTTTCTATTTGGCTCATCAACAAGTATACATATATCCACACACATTTGTGAATATAATTGCATTCACTCAATATATAAAATCCTCCTTAAATGTATATATTTTATGCATGACATGATACACATATACTATATCTACATACGTCTGTCTTAAACTAAATGAAATTTGGTGAACAAAATAAACGTTTAACATTTATACATTTATACGTTAGCGCAAATGTGCGCCCTTCAATCGCGTTTTTCGACAAGGGGTTATTTTCCTTAGTCCAGGGCTGTCTTGCGCAAACCGTGAACTAAAAAATTAGTTTTTGACTCCATGCTTTTCTCGTGACAGTGAGGCAAAGCAGAATGATGTATGGTGAAGCAAAGCAGAATAATGTATGGTGAGGCACAGCAGAATGATGTATGAGACAAAGCAGAATGGTGTATGGTGAGGCAAAGCAGAATGATGTATGAGGCAAAGCAGAATGATGTATGCTGAGGCAAAGCTGAATGATGTATGCTGAGGCAAAGCAGAATGATGTGTGCTGAGGCATAGCAGAATGATGTATGAAGCAAAGCAGAATGATGTATGCTGAAGCAAAGCAGAATGATGTATGAGGCAAAGCAGAATGATGTATGCTGAGGCAAAGCTGAATGATGTATGGTGAGGCAAAGCAGAGTGATGTATGGTGAGGCAAAGCAGGAACATCAATATTTCAAGACAATTAAAACCTGGCAACAGGAGGTCATAATGTGTGCCAACAATAATGACTGGACAGCCAGGCGCTCGGGCATGAATGTTAGCCAGCCATGGTTTTAATCGGTCCACTTCCTCAATTCCCAGACTGATGTCATAAACAACCTAAGAAAACAAATATAAAAATTACAGATTTGTTTAAAATAATTTATGACTGACATTTTAAAAATAATGCTGGCAGGGTGTGAAATAAATGAAGCACTTGCTTAATCTTGCAAAAAACTGAAGCACACATTTATTCTCACAATAACTCTTTTATACTTACCATGAAAAAGTGCTCTGTTTGCCCTTAAGAGTTTGAAATCACCAAGTAAAGAGCAAACTCATCTGTAGATTAAACCCATCTAGTAAAACAATAACTTATCCATTGAAGAGTATTATAATCAATCAGTAAAAAAAAAGTTTTACTAAAAACATTAAGTTAAAATTAAGATATTCATCAAGTAAAAATAGTCTATTAACATGTAAAACTTTTTAAATTGTTAAGTGTACAAGAGCTCTACTCACAAAATCTTCTATTTTTTAAGTAAAGAGTTCTATTAAAAGGTGAAAAAAAATCATGTTTAAAAAAAGTTATACTCAGAAAAGTAAAAGGTCTTGAATTCATCAAGTATTAAGTCCATCAACAAATACAAATTATTTCAAATTGTCAAGAATGAAGGGGTTGTACCATAAAGTATAAGGCTTCTCATAAAAGTAAAAAACAGAAAATTTAAAATTTGTCAACTCACAATAGTTTTTGCACTCACCAAGCTGAGAGAGATGTACTCACCAAGCAGAGAGCTGTACTCACCAGGTAAAGAGAGCTGTACTAATCAGAGAGAACTATACTCGTCAAGCAGAGCTGTACTCACCAGGCAAAGAGAGCTGTACTCACCAGGCTAAAAGATAGCTGTACTCACCAAGCTAAAAGAGCTGTATTCAAAAAGCAGAGAGCTGTACCTGGCAAAGAGAGTTGTATTAAAATAAGAAAAAATTAGCTGTACTCACCAAGGAAAGCTGTGCTCGCCACAGATCTGTACTAATCCTATGAAGAGAACTGTGTTTACCAAACAAAGGGAGTTGTACTTACTAAGTAGAGAGTGCGATTTGACAGGAAGCACTGGTGTGTGCTGTAAAAGTCTTCCTGTCCAGCAAAATCCCATGTGTTAATCGTGTACATCACAGATCTGCCAGATCTCTGCCGCTCAAACCTGATGTAACCAAAAAAGAAAATTTATGCCAAACAAATAAGTTTCATTAGTGAAAATTGTTATTAAGTGAAAATATGCTAGACAGTTTACAAAATAAATATTAAATAAATAAAAATAGTAATAAACAGTTAGGAATACAGAAAAAGAACAATAATAGAAAAAATATAAAATAAACTTCTAGATATATAAAACATGCAAGAAACTACAATAACAAACAAAATATCACTTCAGATGAAAGTCTTGCACCTATACCAAAGAAATAACAGGTGATTTCAGCAAATTACCACATACTGAAAAAAGAATAGTTAATTATTTAGAGCAAAATAACATAAATTAAAGACTGAAAAAGACATTATACAGAAACTAAATCCAGATGCAATCAAAAGCTACAAATTGATAAAACTGCTAAAAAAGATATAATTTATAAACAGATGACTGAAAACCCCCCAAAATCCCATTTACAAATGAAAAAACATTTATAAAACATTGTAATATTTCTTAAATTATAATAATAATACATAAAATATCAGAGGTGGGAAAAAAATCTGATTTTCTTATTGTGTGAAAATTCAGTTAAAAATCACAAAAAGAAATCTGTTAGAGTTTCCAATGAAAACTAGAACAAATTTGTAAATTAAATAATAAACTAATCTGTAAACTGGACAATGTGCAAAGTGTTTGTTCTTTGAACTCTGAACAAAGTTACAGGGGAAGCCCATAATGAGTTACTAAAAGCAAGTTAAATAAATCTTGTAATATTTTCTCTCTTCTAAATAAATAAAAATATTTTTTTCTCAAACATACTTCCATTCATCCACAATGACACCAACAGTCACAGCTGGATTTTCGCCATTTTGCCGCACTCGCTTTTTTAGAGCTTGTAAAAGGCTGGTCTTGCCACGGCCACCATATCCCACAACCATCAATTTCATTCGATAGTAACACTGGGCCTGTAGTTTAAAAACAGGGCCATTTAATGTTTCTTTATAAAAAAACAACAGATTATTCAACAAATTATAAAAACTATATGACCCTAAAAATTCTTCAGTTGTTTTGTATGTCTTACAAAAATTTTTAAAAGTCCAAATCTTCATAAATTTACTGTCTTGAGTATGGAGAACATGTGTGGCATTTCTGCAACATGCCAAAGGTCAACAACAGTAGTATGAAACTAAAATAGTCACAAATTAAAATGGAAACTAAAACTAATAACAAAGTTGATTATTGTTTTCTCTCTCATGCATGCATGCACGCACACGGATGCTTACTGAAGTTAGAGCTGTTAGTGAAGATAATTATTAAGACAACATGTATATTAAATGAAAGAATAGGAGTAAGAATTAAGAATAGGAGTAATTATATAAAGACAAATTAACATCAAATTTTGGGTAAAATTAAACACGATCAATCCAAATTTAAATTAAAAATGTACAACTGTCCTTAAAATTTATTTGCAACGTTTTATTGTTTTATAACACTATTCAAAAAGAATTAAATGTTTTGTAAATTTACTCCAAAATATTTTATTACATATATTTTGTAAATTTAATTAGAAATATTTTATTAATTTGTAAATTGATTCACATATATTTTATTGTTATGTAGATTTATTTCATATTTTTGATAACTGTCTTGTAGCTTAATTCAGGAATATTTTACTATTTTATACATCTATTCCAAATATTTTAGTTCTGTAAATTAATTCAGGAAAATGTTATTATTTTGTGTATTTATTAAGAAAATATTTTTGTTATTCTGTAAATTTATTCCAAAATATTTTTATTGATCTCTACCTGTATTCAGGTATACCTTAATGTTCTGCACATTGATTCCTGAATATTATATCGCTCTGTAAATTTGTTCAAACACTTAAATGTCATAAAAATGTATTCAGATTATTTTATTAGTCTGCACTGGTCTTAATGATCATCTGGACATGTAAACAACAACTTCCATGCACGGTAGCAATATAAAAATTTAATGTTACCTTTTTCAAACGATTATACAAGTAACTGATGCGATCTTTTACACCTCCACGGATCATTTTCACGTCAAGGTCAAGGGTTAACCCATCAAGGGGCATCTAGAACAAATTTATAAAATTTATTACAGGTAGTATTAAAATATTTTTCTTCAATTCACTGACAAGGACTGAACTTATTAGATAGTGTTCATTTAGTGTTTTATCTGTTTACAAGCATATCCATTTTCTTTTGGTGCTACTGTTAAGTAAAAACTAAATTATCCTTAAAAAATATGCATCCGATCTGTAGGACTTACTATTTCAAAAACTTTTTATTCCATTCCTAGGTTAAAATAAGAATTATGGTGAAGTGAATGAGAAAGTAAATTCATTTTTTTAAAATACAACTATAATTACCTCCCACAAACAAGAGCAGCGTCCAAGTTCATCTGGAAGTGTGGAGAGATTTTTGTTGTGGCTGACATCCAGAGACTGTAAGGAAACCAGATAGCCAATGTCTGGTGGTAGCTGTGAAATATAGTTATACACAAAAGTGTTAAAAGTGTTCACACTACTAGATTGTGAGATCAGTACAGTTATATGTTAAAAAGTATTAATACCATAATGGAAGTATGTTAATGGCAGGTCTGCTTGATACTAGTGTAAGAGAATTCTGCCAATGCTTGTCAAGACTCAGGACAAAGCATTTTACTCTTTATTGTTTCTTCATCAGGAAATACCTTCAGTATGTCCGGAACTGGTAGGTGTGTGTAGGCTGGGTGTAGAATATACACATTAAATGACAAATAAGGTTATAAATTTGTCAGAGAAATTACTTATAAATGTACTCACTTCTGAAATTTTGTTCATTGAAATGTGAAACTTTTCCAGTTTGTTCCAAGCTTTAGCACCATCTAAGTTCAGCTAATCAGAACAAAGAATTAATATATATATTTATATATAATACCCTTCCAAGTTCAGCTAATGAGAACAAAGCCTTAATACATAAATATATATTTACAAATAGTACTTTTCCATGTTCATCTAATGAGAACAAAGCATTAATATATATAAGCTAATGAAAGCAAAACATTAATCTATATCTCTAGTACTCTTCCAAGATCAACTCAGGAAAGCAAAGCATTATAAATATAAATAGCTTATTTCAAAGATTAACTAGTGAAAAACCCCACATTATTATATATATATATATATAGGTATTTCAAGTTTAGCTAATGAAAACGAAGTATTAATAATTGTGTGTGTGTGTGTGCATTTATAAGTGTTTAGAAGAAAATAAAATTACATTTTAGACATTACTTAACAACCCCAATGACCAATCCTACCACTCCAAAACAATGTCAAAAATGCTCATGACCAGTAAAATCCTAAATTTTGAAACTACGATCAAGAGTTGCCTTTGCATTAATTATTTATACTTTTATTTATATTTATCTACTGACAATATGACATATAAGTAAACTGTCTAATTCTTGATTTTAAAAAAAAAGGAAAACGTATTATAATATTTATAACAATAGATAATCTTTCATGAAAAAAATACTTCACTTTTAAAAACAAGTACTGATGTATCAAGTTCAAACAAATAAATAAAATCAAAATCAAACATTATAATATAAACGAACTGCTAATTATTTTTAAATCAGTACCATAAAGAAAGTTTTAAAAATCCTACCTTCAAGATTTTATTACGAGATACTATGAGTTCTTTCAACATCTGTGTTTTCCACTGAACTGGTGGTGGTAACCCTTTAAGTTTGTTACCAGCAAGGTCCAAAATCCGAAGGCTTTATGAAAAACATCATTCAGGAAAACAATGATTTAAATAATAATCCACTGAAACAGCTACTGAAAAAAGAAGCAAAACAAATTTCAACACAAGAACTGGACATACTGTTTGAAATGTAGATTTTAATTCTCAGTTCAAAATATATTTATCATAAAAATAAATGTTTAAGAATTCCTATATGATATACAGATTCTATTCAATCCAAATGTGTTAAACGGATAAAAATAAAGTATCTGAAGGGCATCTTCTTAAATAATCCAAATGTGTTGCACAAATACTTCGCTCACTTGTTTCATTCAGGAATCAATCAACTTTTTGAAACAAAGCTGTGAGGCCAGTCAAGAAAAAGTAAACTTTAAAACATTTACTATTCATCAGATAGTCTACGTTGTAAATATTTTCTATCGACAGAAGCTTGTTCTCTACTCTTCTGATCATCTTGATAAATCATCTCAGTTCCTTTCTCCAGCAACTCTATTGCTTTAAAATACAACAAACTTGCACCACTAACCGCAACAGTTGCCTCTCTATTAATAAATAAGCAGTGCATATCAAAATGTGCTTTTTCATTTGCACTCAAATCCACATATTCACATATGTTTAGAATTTTATTTCTAGAAATTAACAGGAGCTAACTAAATAAAGAATTTAAGAAATCTATATATCTGCATTATTTAAGAAGTTACTTTTACTTTTACTTTGCTTTTACTTTGTAGCTAGAATTTAATTTGGTCAGACTACTTAAACAGGTACTTTTGGAGCAGCATGATGACAGTCAATTGTATTAAATCATTAAAAATTGGAAGAGTTGCTATAGTGATTTTCTTTAGTTTAAACTTGAGTTGTAACTTGAATAAAACTAAATAAATTTATAATATAAACAGTTTAACACAAAGATGCTTACTGAATATCAAGAGTAGATCTACAATTAACACAACTTTTAATTATGCAGATATTGAACAAAATTATATCATGACAGCAGGTTAAAATACAAAAATGACACTTTGCAATTTGTGGAAGTGCTAAAACATAACAACTCCAAAGTAAACATGGGAAAGCTAAAACATAACAACTCCAAAGTAAACATGGGAAAGCTAAAACATAACAACTCCAAAGTAAACATGGGAAAGCTAAGATGTTTTTAAAGCTGCTGTATACCATATATAGCTCAGAGGAAAACACATTAATGGTTCTGAAGTAAGCATTACTTACTTAGGCAATTCTAAACATTAAGGGTTCACAAGTATTTTTGCAATTCTAAAATAAATATACTTACTAAGGCAATTCTAATATAAACACATTAAGAATTTACAAAGAGTAAGCATTACTTAATTAGGTATTCTAATATAAACACATTAAGAATTTACAAAGAGTAAGCATTACTTACTTAGGCAATTCTAATACAAACTTGGGTATGAAGAATGGCTCTCTTTCACTGATAAAATTGTTACTGAGTTTCAATGAACTGAGCTTCTTAAGACTTGCTGCAATTTCTTCACTGGGCAAATTTTCTAGATTAAAAAAAAAAATAGCTCAATTACAAATAAAAATTCTTCAATGAATATATTTGTAGAAACTGCTAAATTAATGAGCACTTTATTATATAAAAAAAAAACAATATTAAGTTGCATTCATGACTCTCAGTTAAAAGAAAATTAAATACAAACATTAATCTTCATTTTCAACTCATTACTTCAAAAATAAAGATAAATTATTATTTTAAATATGTTCTTTCAAAAGGTTTCCCTTATTAACACATTCACCATACACCAAATGGTGTCCCTTATTAATCCATTCTCAAAGGACCAAACTATTTTCCTTACTACCCCTTTAACAGGGATCAAAAGGCTTCCTTTGTCAAACTCTTCAACATGGAATAAAAAGCTTTACTTATTAATCTCTTCACCCAAAACCAGGTTTCCCTTATTAACCCAATGACTAATATAAAACTAGATCAGCTCGACCTAGTTAACTGACTACAGATTCAGATAATGACCTAGTCTGTTATTGGCTGCCAACATAGTCTCCAGCATGCAGCAGTGAACGAGGAAGAGGTCTGGGATATTGACAATTTGGTTGTGGCACAGGTCTAGATATCGCAACTCAAGCAAATCAAGTGGTCTGCTGGGCAGCATCACAATCTTATTGCTTACAGTAAAGAGCAAAACAAAATACTCATCAATTCATCAATTAAATAATAAAATGAACATACGTGGATTTTAAAAAAAATTCTCTTAACTCAAGTGGTTATAAAGCAATTGGTAGTACTATGTTCAAGAGAAAATGAATTTCTGAGTTTCTGACTTAATTAATGAAAACAATTTGTCATGCGATGAAATCAACGTATAGACATTATTGCATTAAAGATTCTTTTACATAAAGGAAAATCAATGCATACAATTTTGTTTTCATAAAGTTCAGAAATACATGTAGCTGACTTTCTTTAGTAAAAGTATTTTAAATATTTTAAGCTGATAAACAGATGTTTATGGGTGCACTAACACTTTCACTTGAAAGCTGGCATTTAAGTATGAGACGGTTACAATTCAAAAAACAGATTTAAGATGTATCCACTTTTGACTGGATAAAAACAAAAATGACACTCCTCAAATTTGTTATAGTTTGTTAAATGAGCTTTTTAACTAGGTATTAAATTATGCTGACAATACACTTTCATGAAATAACATGAGCATGATAGCAGCTTGAATGATGAGTATGGATACTATATATTAAAATTTTGTTTAAAGTGCCAGGAAATCATGTCAGTGCAGATGAAAATGAACAAAGGAGCTGAAAATCATGTTGATAATATTTCATTTTGTTTTAATAGAATTAAAAAATGACAGCAATCAAATATGTAACTGTTGATAAATGCTGTCCACTACAAATTTACAACATAGGTGACAAATGTTTTACATACCCAAGGAGAAACTCTGACTATTCTTTCGATACCAATGAAAAAGAAATAAACACTATGATAAGTAAGACTGTCTTTCTTGTTTTTCAAAATCTGTCTTTTATCAAGAAATTATTTTCCCCAGCAAATATGTGTACCAACATTTTCCAATATATTTACAATTATATGTCATAACAGATGGACTCTTTGGCCCAAATTGCATTTTGCAAACAACAAATATTCTAATAGAGCATGCAGCCTAATAATGGAAAATAATATCTAACTGTACAATACTCTACGAAATGATGAAGGAGAACTCCAGCAAAATCAAGTGGTCTGCTCATGGAATAGTTATTAAAATACTGCTTTATTTGCCTAGGGTACACTGAATAACACTGATAATTCAAGAATAACAGAAAATAAACATTCTAATTATAACATCCTTGAGTAATTACAATACAAAAAAATTGTTTTGTAAAAATAAAATAATAACAAGTTATTTCCCTTGTTATGGAAACTAAAATTTATTGTATGCTGTCACTAACATGTTTTATTTTATTTTTCTGTGTGTGTGTGTGTGTGTGTGTGAGTGAGCGTGCGTGCATGCTTGTGAGAGAGAGAGAAAGAGAGAAATCAGTATTAGACACTATCCTGAATTTTGACTCTTTTTCAAAAAAATTCTGCTAATGAACTAATGAAAGTATTTAAATTATATTGACATTCTGTGATTCAAGTTCAATCAAACACTGCCATAGAAACAGTTTGAAATCACTTTAGGATCACATAAAGTTTCAGACAATCTGGCAGAATCCAATTAAAACACTGATTAAGAAAATTAAGCAATAGAAAGATTTTATTTTTTTTCTCAGCTTTCTAATATAAGTGTCTACCTGGCCAGATTGAGTTTTTGCAAAAAGGGAAGAAATCTGTCCAAATCTTGAGGAAAACTTGCAAGTTTGTTCTCTGCCAAATTTATTTCTTGAATTCCAAGACTCGAAGTTAGCTTGCCCAGATTTAAATCCATAATCTGTTAGCAACATAAAAAGAATTGTTAGCTAGTTTGCTCAGATTTGAATCCATAATTTGTTAGCAACATAAAAAGAATTGTTAGCTAGTTTGCTCAGATTTGAATCCATAATCTGTTAGCAACATAAAAAGAATTGTTAGCTAGTTTGCTCAGATTTGAATCCATAATTTGTTAACAACAAAACAAAAAAATTGTTAGCTTTCTCAGGTGTAAATCCATAATCTGTTAACAACAACATGAAAATAATTGCTCTCACACATGAAATATGTTAAATAAAAATTGAGGAAAAAATTTTAAAACCAACCAAAATAATAATTGTATTAGAGGTAATGAGTATGTAAGATCAAATCTCCTCAGAGGCGAAATGCACCATCTCAAGAATAAAAAATATACATCTACAAATTCAAAACTTTTACCTTTCCAATGAAAGTTAAAAAAATTAAAATGTCATTCTGTCACCTTTTACAAACTGCAAATATTTTTAAATTCTTAAATATTCTTGTTTAATTAAAAGATTGAATGAAAATAAAAAGTGATAACTAGTTCTGTTCAAAGAATTAAAATTTAACATAAAAAGTGATAATTAAAAAGGTTCATTTCCTTTCTAACAGTAGAATACAAATGACTGTTATAACTTTCATTGACTCAACAACACCTCTTCAGCCCATAAGCATTCAATATGTGATGTCTTAACACAAATCCAATGTTTCTTCTTAACTTCAAGAACATTCATTCAAAGTAAAAAAAAATAACTTAACATAATAAAAAAATTGCCAATGTCAAATGATCTAACCTTGTTTGCAGACAGATCAAGGCTGACTAGAGCCAAGCCAACACCTGTTGGGAAAGTTGTGAGCTGGTTGCCACTCATATTAAGATGTGTTAAGCCTTGCAGCAACTGTGAAAGAATAACATTAGCAAAAGTGATCCAAACTCAATAATAAACTCTTCATAGAAAACATGAACATAAGCATGCATATGATTTTGAATAATCAATCAGAGTTATACATGCATTCTTCAAATTATAACACAAAGCAGAAGTCCAACTTCTTCAGCACCATGAACTAAAAAGGTAAAATTTGTGGGTTATCTTGTTATATATCTTCAATCATTATCGCTCACTTGAAATGCAAGAACACATGTAGTCTTAAAACACTCAATGAGAAATAGGACGAACTGTACCTAAGGGCAAAAATCTAAGTTCTGATATCACTGACTTTACTTTCACATATCTAAGTATGTCATCACAGACTTAATTTTCACAAAAATAAGTTTTGCCATCTCCTGATTCAAAGTCTCTCATCTAGAGAAATATTCCTTTCAGACAGTAATTATTCTGAATTTCATTTTCCTTTTTTAAAAGATGGATCATAGTTCACATTAAATCCAAGCTGAAAACCAGATGACTGTGTCTCTAACTGCCATTGAATTGTTCAACATTTGGGGACTGTGTTTAGTTTGTCAGCCTGCAAATCTTTGTTGAGCTCAACAGAAATGCCAGTAAAACTTGAATAAGATGTTAATCAGCTCTTTTTTTGAGAAAAGACAAGGAAATGTCAAAATCTCACAAGAATCTGTGGCAACTACAGAATGAATAATTTTACATTGAGAATCCAGGCAATCAAAGAATTGCTTTTTGTCAGTGTTCTAGGCAAACAAAGAACAATTTTACAAAATTAAGTATGGTGTGAGAGTGGCATATGCATGCACACACACACACACACACACACACACACACACACACACACACACACACACACACACACATACGCACACACAGTTTGTCTCTGGCTTGCAAGCCAGTGGCATAATAACCTTGACAAGAAATACCTAAGTTCACTTCTCTTACATCAGGAAACTATATTTCTACATGTTTACTTAATTTAGTTTTCTTAAAAGAAAAAAAATATATCTACCCTGAATAACTCTTCAGGAATGGAATCCAGTCTATTATTAGACAGATTTAATCGCTGCAGTGCTATTAACCTTGAGGTAAACTCTCTATTATCAGTGATCAGGTTACAAAGGCTTGAGATTTGATTGGATGACACATCAATAGCAGTGACAGTGTTACTGGGTTCTTTGCTAGAAACAAGGAAATGTTCCTCATGACTTGTATCCAAATCTGCAAAAGTAATAAAATGCAATTGACTTGTTTTAGATCTACTTTAATGACAAAATATGAAAGATTTTTATTTAGAACTCAATAATGATGAAATATGATTGACTTGAATCTAGATCTGCAATAGTGATAAAATGCAATCGACTTTTATCTAGATCTATAATTGAAAACTTGTTTTGAAAAAAGCTGTTCTGTACACTTGTTTTTATTTAAATGAAAGCACGCACACACAGATTTGTCCCACAAAATAAATAAAGTAAATATTAAGTAAATTAAGTAAATATTTTATTCAAAAGACTCATGCTGTCAACAATCAAGAGGCATGAATATAAATTTCTTAAGCAATAATCAGCATTTCTATCTTAAAATATAAAAGAAGTTCATTAAATTTTTTTTGCAAATGCCCATATTGAGAGACTCACTCATGTACATATTAGTTGTCCCTCACCTTGGCCATCATTTTCAATGAAAAGGGGAGACAAACTTATTAAGTGGGCTAAAAATGAAAATGGGAAACGAGCATTAATTGGACTAAAAATGAAAATGGGAGATAACTTTATTAATTAACTGGGCTATGAATGAAAAGGGGAGACAAATTTCTTAATTGGGCTATGAATGGAGAGAAAATTTATTAACTGAGCACTGAATGAAAATAGGAGACAAATTTATTAAGTGATCCTTGCATTCCAGAAACAGTCCAAGAAACTTGTTATGACAAAATCAAAATTTACGTAGGATTTTTTTCTTTTACCTGTTTCTTCTGAAACACTCTCTCCTCTGCTGCTGTTCAGTTCTTGGTCAGACTGTGGCAAGACAAAATTCTTAGAATAAATAGTTGTTCATATGCATCTCCACACATAAAGTAATTTTAGGCCTTGAATGGAAAGCATTCTGGTTGGAGGGGGGGGGGGAAAGAAGAGCAGATACATATATACTACTTTACTATATGATCCAGACAATTTTTACTAGTATATTATAATATTAAAATTGTAATTATGACTATTGATTTAAAAGTACAAAACTCTCCAGAGAAATGAGAGAGAAGAGTATTATGATTCCAACCACATGAGTGGTGAATAAAAAAATAATAGAGGAAAGACATGAAATAGTACCCAAGAACTGACTATACATGGCTGATGAATAGAAAATCAAGGAGACTCAGGAGAAGAGTATGAAAAACAGTGCAATAATATACTAATCTAAAAAAAAAATATGGCTCCTGTACATTATCAATTTTTTAAAAGTCTGGCAGACTAAAAGAATTCTCAACATTAAATTCTCCAATTCTAATCTCAAAGTCAGTAGGCACAAAGTCTTATAAAGGAAATGGTAAAGTACAGTGACAGGATAAATGACTATGTCATTTACTACAAAGTCAGTGGTAAGGTACATTGACAGGATAAATGACTATGTCATTTACTACAAAGTCAGTGGTAAGGTACAGTGACAGGATAAATGACTATATCATTTACTACAAAGTTAACAGTAAAGTACGATAACAGGATACATGATATATCATTTACTACAAAGTCAACAGTAAAGTACAACAGGATACATAATAGATATATCATTTACTACAACAAAGTTAATGGTAAAGTACTGCAATAAAATAAATGACTGTATCACTTACTACAAAAGCAATGGGCAAACTGTGCAGTATTATAAATAACTGTATGACTTACCAAGTTAATGGATGAAATGATGCAGTACAATAAATAGCTGTATGACTTACTGTAAAGTCAATGGGTGAAGTGTTGTAATAGAATAAATAAGTGTATGACTTACTGCAAAGTCAATAGGTGAAGTGTTGCGAGAAGACAATTGACTGTATTCCAAAATTTGCATAGGGCAGTCAGATGGATGCAATGAATCTGAATTAAATTTCCTCAACCATCGACCTGAACATAATAAACAACAATATTTACAAAGAGAACTGACACTAATCATGATGAATGTCTATGAAATATACCCCAAAAGAAAATGCAATGAAAAACAAACAACTAAATGTGTATATCTTAAGCACCAGCAGGATGAACAAGTCAACTGCATATATCTGTAAGCAATCTGCAATTTAAAAATAATTCAAGGTCAACTGTACATCTGTGAGATTTAAAAAATACATCTTCAGTTTAACTTGTAATACTTTCAAGGTTATCATGAAGAATGCAGTGCAAAGATTAATAGGAAGACCGACATTTTACCAATAAAAATAAAAAATGGCTGCACGAGAGCAAGAAAAAGAAAAATCCCTTCCTAAAAACACACTCAAAAATAATTTAGAAAATAATGTGGACTAGTTGTTCTGGCCCATGGGCAGAGATTGTCCATCTTTGGTCTAGATAATCTTTAGTGCTAATATTCAAAAATTAATGAACTGCTGAAAAGTTTTATTTGTATAAATTTATAGAAGAAAAAAAATGTATCGATAAACTAAAATGTAATTTGTAAAAGCAAACTCAGGAAAACAAAGAAAACATAAATACCTAATATATAAATGAAAATTAACTTTGCCAGTATGCAATTCAATGAATTAACTGAAGCATGAAAAAATCATGTGTTTAACATAGCAGAGCCATTGTCTATTCAAGCATGCACCAACATAAGAAAGAAAATGTAACTGCTGTTGGTCACCTGCAGGTTTAAGAACTTTTTTAAATAAATGGTCATGACCAAAATCAAATGGTCGTCGTGGATCTCTTGGACTAAACGGGATGTTTGCACCAGTCAAAGTTGTTCGCTTCCAGTCCTCCCATTCCTCCTCTGAGTGCATAAATAGAGGTGTGACTAGAAAAATAAATACATGTATGACTAGAAAAATAAATACATGTGTGACTAGAAGAATAAATACATGTGTGACTAGAAAAATAAATACAGGTATGACTAGAAAAATAAATACAGGTATGACTAGAAAAATAAATACGTGTGACTAGAAAAATAAATACAGGTATGACTAGAAAAATAAATACATGTGTGACTAGAAAAATAAATACAAGAGTGATTAGAAAAATATATACAGGTGTGACTAGAAAAATAAATACAGGTGTGACTAGAAAAAATAAATACAGGTGTGACTAGAAAAATATTTACAGGTGTGACTAGAAAAATAAAATGCAGGTGTGGCTAGAAAAATAAACACAAGAGTGATTAGAAAAATAAATACAGGTTTACTAGAAAAATATACGCAGATGTGACTAGAAAAATAAATACAGTTGAGACTATAAAAAAATGTATACAGGTGTGAATAGTAAATTATAATCATTTTCAAATATAAATATGGCAAGAGAAATTTAATAAATATAATCATGTTGATAAACATGATTAGAATGGTATGACTAGAAAGGTAAGGCTAGAATGGTACAATTAAAAAGAAATTTACAACTAGAAAAGTGTGACTAGAAAGGTATGACTAGAAAAATATATGTGGTGATTGAGATGGGATGTTCAGATGTCAGTGGTTTGTCTCGTCCCCAACTGAACGGCATAAGCACTAAGTCACCTGGTACAACATGCTAATCCAAAAAACTCCAGCACAATATAAACAGGTGGAAAACATTCTGATTGCCCTTTTGAGTAAGGAAAGGTATGAGTAGATTAGTAGGGCATGCTGGACTTGTTCAAACAACCTCGTGCCAAATCCATAATGGTTAGCACTGCACACCAGGAACTTACCAATTCAGCATTGTGGCCTTGGTGGTCATTCACTTGTTCAACAATGATGCTTACCAAGGCACTGTGGTTGTCATTCACTTGTACAACAATGATGCTTATCAAGGCAGCATTAGGGCACTTTAATGGAATACCTAGGCTATGAGTTTTTTTATGTTCCTGGTATCATACGAGAGATTTGCATCTGCTTAAGGTCTCAAAAACAATATTAAAGAACAGAACAATGTTTTATTTTTGTATGAGATGCATAGAGTAAAGAAACTGGTAGTTGCTATGATAATGGGTTAAAGGTCCACATTTGCTTACAATTCAGTTGTTTTAATGGACTCAACATATCTATCCCCAGACGAAAACCTGTCAGATATTGTGGCCAGTATGGAACAAGAAAGGCCCAAAGAATTTTTTTACTTGGTTTGACCTGATAATTTTTTTCTGAGTGCCTTACCCAAAAGGATGTGAGCCACTGCAAGGAAAACTGAACCACTTTACTTACAATGCTGACTTGACAAGAAGCCCTAATGTCCAAGATGCGAGTGGAATGATGGAATGCCCAAATGTATGAGCAAGTCTGGTCTGACTGACAGTTTGATCAGAAACCCCAATGAGTAATTCAAAACCATGTTCATTTATGCCTTTTGCACCCTTGAAGGGTGCCACCAAAATCACAGTGGTACACAAACACTGTTTAAGTTTTACTCATGACCAGTTCAGAATGGTAAAGCATACGCAGGTATCTTGTTCCACCTTACTGACAAAGTATCTTGTTCCACCTTAGTGACAAAGTATCTTGTTCCACCTTACTGACAAAGTATCTCATTCCATCTGATTGACTAAGTAATGTGATCCACAGGATTGACCAAGTATCTACTGAACACAGTCAGATCCAGCAGATCAAAAAGAACACTGATATCTGAGCATTCCAGATCAAGGTGAAACAAAATCTATATGCACCCTATTCATTTAATGTGATCATCTGGTTGGTTAAAAGATAAAATAATACATTACTTATAAGATTTCTTCTTCACTTATTTTCTTTACTATTATAATATTCTACTACAAAGTACAAGAATTTAGTTATCAAAGCAAATATTCTCTGTTAATTACTTTCATTATTCTGAATGAATTATCTTCCTTCTCTGAATTAATTATGTACCCCCTCCTAAAGAATTATTTTCATCATCTGAACTACCTTCCTCCCTTTGAATTATCTTTCTCCTCTAATTGGAATTAATTATCCCCAACCTCACACCAAATTAATTATATTATTCTGTGAATAAATTTTCTTCCTCCTCTGAATTAATTATCTAACCCGACCTTCTGAATTATTTTTATCCTCCTTTTGCAATTACTTTCTCCCCTTTGAATTATCTTCTTCCTCTAATTAATTAAAATTATCTTCCCATTCTGAATTATCTTTTCCTTTGTTGTTAATTAACCCTCCACCACCACCACCCAAAAAAATTAAATCTTCCATTGAATAAATTATTTCACCACTACCATCCTTCTGAATTATTTTCATCCTCTTAATTACTTCCCCCCTTTGAATTATCTTCCTCGTCTAATTATTTTCCCACTCTGAATTATCCTTTGGATTATTCACCCACCCACCCCAAATTAATTATTTTTGCCTGTGAATAAATTGTCTTCCTCCTCTAAATTAATTATCTACCCACTCCACCACCTTCTGAATTATTTTCATCTGAATTAATTTCTTTCCACCTTTTGAATTATCTTCCTTTAATTAATTACCTTCCCACATTGAATTATCCTCTCCCTTGGAATTAATTATTCCACCTGCCCCATCTGAATGAATTATATTTTCCAGTGAATAAATTATATTCTTCTTCTGAATTAATAATCTGCCTCTGATTTAATTATTTTATCTCTATGAACTAATTATCTTCCTCTTTTGAATTATCTTCCTCTTTTGAATTATCTTCCTTCTCTGAATTAATTATCTTCTAGTTCTGAATTAATTATTATCTTCTAGTTCTGAATTAATTATCTTCCCACCTCTGTAATAATTATGCCCCCTTCCTAATTACCTTCCTCCTCGGCACTCGATTCTTGAAATCCAGGCACTTCACTTCCTGCCCCTTGCTGGTGAAAGGGGACAAAATCTGAAGCCTTGGGACTTGAAGGAGGATTCTTTATGGCAACTTCCCTCCCCGTGATTTGAAAATTTGGCCGGACAGTTTTTGGGAAAGTATGTGGTCTTCGTGTTTTATTTATATGAAAAACTGGTTTCTCTAAAATAACACAAAAAATATCATAAGAATAATTTATTCAAACTTTTTTCTTAGGATTGCCCCCTAAAGTCAGAGAGAGACTGATAGACAAATAAATAAAAGATAGAAAGACATACAGCCAGATAAAAATACTTTATAATATTGATATACAAAAGTACTTTATAATACAACATAAAAACAACTAATTCATACTATGCAAATAAACAAATAAAAAGTAGCTAGGTACTTTGTTTGTCTTATGGATCATTTTGAAAGTGCACTGTTGGAATATTTTAGTACAAAACTGTTAAGTGCACTACTCCAATGTGCCTGTGTAGACATGTGTACATCATACAGTTTGCTCCTCAAAATTTACCTCGGACCTCTCGCAAAGTGCCATAACCTCTTTTATGCAGATTACCACTGCTGCGGCGGAAGCGGAAACACTTGTGGCGATTACTTTCAGAAATGAAGGGTTCACTGCGAGAATGAGTCAGTCTCTGTTGACGCCTCTGTTCGCTCTTCCGAATCTGTGTCACAAAATGTTCTTTGGTTGCTAAAATTTCCAACCAAAGAAATTATGAATCAATTACTGCTACACAATGTTCATTGGCTATATGATATAACAACTTTAAGTAAGACATAATTTTGTATAATCATCTACCTATAATAAAAATAAACACATCTGATAGAATATCAAATATCCCTATAAATATATTTCCTATTCATTTATAAAAGACATATCAAAACCCCATAGAATAAATTTTGAACATCTCTCAAAGTATGCTTTAAGCACCTTAAAGAGAAATTCCATATCTATAAGCATCAATGATTCAATGTACAGAACAAGAGATCCAAACAATTTCTGTTTTTAAAAAAAGTATTCCTTCAATCGAATACTGAAAAGCATTTACATACATGTTGGCATGTATGCCGAGATGATATTATGCTTGAGATGGTATTAGTGACCTGAGAAAGTGTCATGACTTGAGAAGCTATCCATGCACAGATACATCATACCCTGGGATGGTATCAAGAGTGATAGGTCATGAAACGACGTCAACCACTGTACCAAACCCAGAGAGAGTCTTGTACTGACATTATAATCATACTCTAAAATTATGTTATGTCTTGAAACTGTGTCATGCACTGAAATGGTCATGCCTTGATATTGTATTATTCATATGCCCTGAGACTGTCTCTTTTATCAAGATTTGTGTTATGCACTAACAATGAGTGATGCCCTAAGGTTATGCCTTACCTGAGACTGTACCTTGACCTGAGAAAATGTCAAGCCCAGGGAAGGTGTCTTGTAAGAGATGGATTATTTTTCCTGATTCTGTATCTTGGCCTGAGAAAGTGACAAGATCTGGAAAGGTTCTTGCTATGAGAGCTGGGATAGCTATGAGAGCTAGGTTTCCTCAGATCAGGGACAGTGGAGTGGAGAGTGGAGGGTAATATTACAAGTGCTTTGTAAATATTCTCCTAGGAAACATTTTATTGTATTTTAATTTCTTACATAAAGAATCTCATTCTAGATTAAGTTGTAGTAATCCCTTTCAAAAAAAGTTAATTCAGAAATATTTACTCACGTGAGGATGCATGATGCTTTGCTTCCCCAGAAATCGACGGTAAAATCCACTCAGGTCTCAGGTCACTAAGTCCGTAACCACTCCACTGAATGCTCACTGGAAAATAATATGTACAATGTTCATACTACAAAATACACAAGCAGAATAATGCATGCACACATAAATGCACACACACATACACAAATGCACGCACACACACACACACAAAATATAATCCTTCTTTTCTCTTTCCAAAGGAGAAAAAGAAAAGAAAAATATGAAATAATAGCAATTACTATTTTCTCTGTCCTGTCCAATATGTGAAAGCAGCAAGCCTGTTATTTCATGCTGATCATGCTGCAAACTTAATCTGAGTGGTGTTTGCACGTCACGTATTTCCTGTTAATAAAATATTTAAAAAATAATGTTAATGATGATTTTTTTTTTTTAATTTGAGTTTCACTTGTTTTCTGTTGTTGCTCAAACCAGATTTTCAAAACCACATTATGAAATATGTGAATAAAATTTATAAATTAAGTTTGTATAGTCATGTGCATTTATGATAATATTAAAAATTATTAAAGAGTGAAATACTAAAATCTCTTAATTTAAGCCTTCAATGTGCACTTACAATGGTGTATATCTCAAGTGTCCGAAAACAATTTTAGTTTTTAGGTCTTACATTAAATGTTTGGAGATAGTTAATAAATATTTATAAAAGATTATATTATTGTTTCATTTAATTTTAAAATCCATATGTAAAACAAATGCAATTTTTATGTACATATAGAAAGGTTAAATGAGAAGTTGCATTTAGGTTCTGACTGTCTCTTCAAAAACAAATTAGGTCACAGTTACAGAGGTCACCTGCTTTTATTCAAGTTTGTTGAATGATAAAATGAAGGTCTCATTCTGCATGAATTATGCTTAGTACAAAATTATCACAACCCTATTTGTCATTCAACTACACACTGAGTGTAAGAGTCTAAACCATTTGAGTATTAAAGACATTTAAAGTGAGGATATGAAAAATTTTACATGTAAGAGAATTAAGAACATGTAGTTAGCTAATTAATATTGCAATGTAAATGTGTATGTATATATTTAATATGAAAGCATTACAGTATTACCTGTTTCAAAAGCATGCAAACCATTTTGATGTCATTGTTCTTAACAGCACGGTACAAAGGAGTTGCTTCCCCATAACCTGTGTTGACATCTGCTCCAATTTCAATGAGGCACTCAGCACCCTACATTCATAATAAAATAAATAGATAATTTTTTAAAAATATTTTTCCTCCATCTTACCATTCAAAAATATCTACATAATTGAAATAGGTGTGGGAGAGTTATGGTCTGTCTGAAATGGCAGTCATGCAAGACTATTATACAGTGACATGTCCAATTCAAATAATTTAATGTCCATTTAAACTGGCAGTCAAGCATGAATGATTATATAACAATCATTCCAAATAAACTAAGCGAGTCTTATACTCGCATGATCTCCTGGACCATGCAATATTTGTTCGATTAACTAGTCTAAACACACTTTTGTAAGAGAAGTAGTGCATGAACAAAAAAAGTCTGATGCTCACACGCCAAGAATTGAGACATTGGCTAATCCAACTGCTCTAGACAAGATGCATGACTGGTGCTTGAGCCCCATGCTTCTGATATTGGTAGTTAAGAGTTTTTTAATACATGCCCACTCCAACCTTTATCCTGATCGTAAAATTCTTATAGAATTAAATACTATGAATGATGTGTCAATCACACTTCATCACTTGGGATTGCTGAACTGTCCTAATTGCAAAGTGCTTAGAGATATTATTGTGTGTGTTATGTATGTGTGTTGTTTCTGTTATGAGTGTTGTATTTGTGCTAAGTTTTGTGTATCGTTTTTCTGTTATGAGTGTTATGTGTGTGCTATGAGTTTTGTGTGTGTGTGTTAATGTGTGTATTATGTGTGTTATGTTGTATGTGTTATGAGTGTTATGTGTGTGCTATGAGTTTTGTTTGTGGCATATGTATGTGTGCAAGTGTTGTATGTATGCTGTGTTCTGTGTGGTGTGTGTTGTTCTGAGTGTTGTGTGTATGCTGTTTTGCATGGGATGGGATATATGCATAGTGTTGTTTCTGTTGTGATTGTTGTGTATACTGACTTTTGTATGTAGTGTATGTATGGGTGTTGTTTTTGTTATGAAATGTGTGTACTGTTTGTTATGCATGTATTTGAAAGTACATTAAGAAATCAGAAAGAAAGAAATGATCAAAACTGAAACAGCCCAAGCTCTTAGTGTAAACTAAACTAAAAACTAATCTTCCATGTAGCAATAGATATTTTTACTCTGAACTACTGACTGAATTACAGGAAAAAATGAGAATATCTGTTGTCTTTCAAAAACTTACACTGATAAAACCTTTGGAGCATGCTGCAACAAGCATTCGTGACTTGAGGTCTTGTTCAATTCCGATGACATACAGACATTCACTAGCAAGCTCATGCAAACCTGAACAAAATTAGTGCAGTAATCATTTACAAACAGTAACAAAAAACCAGCAAGATAACAACCACATTACAACTAGAAAATAAAATTAGCAAGGTAACAGGTTACAACTAGTAAAACAAATTAGTGTGATAACCATGTTCAAGAAAGCAATACAAAAATTAGCAAGGTAACCACTAGTTATTCAAAATTAATATGGTAACTACATTACAACTAGTAACACAAAATTATTATGGTAACAACATTACAACTAGTAACATAAAATTATTATGGTAACAACATTACAACTAGTAACATAAAATTAGCAAGATAATCACATTACAACTAGTAACACAAAATTAGCAAGGTATCCACAATGCAACAATAAACACAAAAGTTAGCAGTGTAAAAATGTTACAAATTAATAAGAGTAACTCACAAAAAATCAACAATAGTAAGATCAAGATATGCCTTTGGAAACAAACAAGTACAATTTTTATGAATGCAATAAATGTCAAATCAAAACCTCCTGCCCTAAATTAAACATAAAATCCTGAGTACAGTATACACCATTTTTGTTCGTCAAAGTCAGGAGTAAATATTTTTCACAAATAAACAATAAACACCATATTATCATATTGAGTTTGCTTGACTGGATAAATCCTGTAAAAGAAATACCAGTATATGCCTATGAAACCACAGAGATAAGGTGCCAGCTCCAATCCATATCAGTAATATGATGTGCGGCTACCAATAAAAATAGAGGTAAACATTAATTACTAATTTTTAAAGAATTAATTCTTGTTTTCAAATCCTTAAATTTTGCTGAAAGCAGAAGTTATGGTTAGATCTTATACATAAGATCCTAAAACTGCCTAGAATTAGCTGTCCCTTAAACATTTATTTTATAACTAATCCTTCCCCTCAAAATTCTCTTTTCACAATAAAAAATGGACCTAATTATTTAAGTTTCTTGAGGAATGCTCTTAACAGGATACCAAAATGTAACTCAAAATTTCTCATGTTCATAACCTAATTTTCTTTTTAAATAATATTCAAATTATAATCAGACCTTCACTATAAATAACATACAGTGCATTTGATAACATCTTAACAACAATCATCATTAAAAAAAAATTTACTGTAAATTCTATTTTTTATTTAATTTCTTTTAAAACTTATATATACAGAGGAACTATTATCTTACATTTTGTGTCTTCATCAAACCTTTCCAGAATTGTAAAGAGCAGTTCATGACAGCCCTGGTCCACAAGACATTGACTCATTATGCTGTACTGTGCTCGATTCTCTCCTTCTAAACCTCTTTCAGCCAGTATCTGCATAGCCACTATAGCCTGAAACGGAAGGAAATATCAAACTCTGTTAATGTTACAATTTAAGTTTTCTTGGTTGGATACTGAAGACCAAATTGTCTTCCCCTGGTGCTGTTTAAAAGCTTGCAAGCAAGAATCCAAGTGTGAATATACAAGACAGTGCACAATCTGCAGAAATGTTTACTATATCACAGATTTTAGAAAAAAATTGTGCCAGTTCACTGTATTACATAATGTAACCGTTAGCATTCAGCAGTGCTAGAAAAGGCAACATATAACTGCTTTGCAACTGATATCACTTTATGTAATATTCAAATAAATTCATGAAACTTTCACCATATTTTTATAAGTTGTTAATTAATATATACATATCGTTTTAAGTAGTAAAAAATTCTTTAATGTTAGATAAATAAAATAACACTGAATGTGGTAAATATTTTGTATGAATTTTATGTTTCTGTCTTTACCCTAGTGTACTTAACAAACGTAACTAGTTTTGTATAAATGTGTGGATATTGTAAACATATATACATGATATATGCACAAAATGTAATTGTTTCCCTAACTTAAAGTTATTGCATACAGTTCACTTCTTTGTACAATATAGTGGCATGATTGATGAAAGATGATATCATTACTGCTAACTAGTAATAGACTTCAAAATATGCAAACTGTCGAATAAAGAATATATATTTTTTTAATGCAATGCCAAGGGAGAATCGTTATACTTAAAGACATTATGACATTAGCAAGAGAAAATCAGGTTACAATTACAGACATTCAACAATAGCAAGAGAGAATCAGGTTACAATTACAGACATAATGACAACAGCAAGAGAGAACTGGATGACAATTTCAATATTAATGGGTACAATGCCAAGAGAGAATCAGATGACAATTAGTGTCAATATGAAGGAGTTTGTCAACAAAAGAGCATAGAATGACAATTAGTGTCAGTAGGAATGGGTACAATGAGAAGCATAATTCTCTGCTTCAGTTCCTTCAAAAATTTTCTTTTAAACATAAATAGTTTTATACAAACTATTCCATACTAAAAATTTGTAAAAAAAAAAAAAAAAAAAAAAAAAAAAATCTGTGAATTGCACCATAAAGAAATTTGAGATCAAACGCCCATGTGTCAATTAGTATATAATTTTATATATAACCTAACAGCATTTGGCATTAAAAAAAAAGTGAATTGCACCATAATGAAATTTGAGATCAAACGCCCGTTTGTCAATTAGTATGTAATTTTAAAGCACTCTGTGAATTGCACCATAAAGAAATTTATAATACTCACTTCCTTCTCAATGCTCTGGTTCTTGGGAAAGTTGTGGATGGCTGTCTTGAGAGTGTCAATGATGTTGTTGCAAGTGTCTGATGACTGTAAAAGACGTGGATCTACTAGGACCTGGATTGCCATAAGCCCCTTCTTCTGAATATCTAAGTGGGTCAAAGGTCAGATAGGAAGGAATATTTGCATATTTATAAAAAGAAGTTAAAGCTAGATTGGAAACAATACTTTTATACTTATCTTGAGAGTTAAAGCTAGATTGGAAACAATACTTTTATACTTAACTTGAGAGTTAAAGCTAGATTGGAAACAATACTTTTATACTTAACTTCAGATAGGAAACATTACTTATAGAAGAATTGTACAGTTATCTAATTAAATTCAAGTAAACTCAAGAAAGTGCAATGCTGCTGAAATTCGCTCAATGGAACCAAAAAAGTCACATTAATTATACTGCTCTAGTTACAGCATAGCAGTGATAATATTTATCTATGATAATTATGATACTATTTATACATATTACTACAATTTAAAATTAAATCAAATTACCATAAAATAAAGACAGTTTACAATTATAGAATATGACCTGTTTAACTACCACATATAGCTAATTGTTGAGGGCATTTCCCAAAGAGAATGAGCTAAAAGTGTATACTTACTGATGTTATAAGGAAACCTCTTTAAACACATTGAAATTTTGTTCACAGCTTTCAGTGAGTACATCATCTCTGGTCCATTTACTGTAAATAAATCAATCACAAAGTAAAAGTAATCAATAACTTATAATCTGAGGGGAATATAAATGTTTGCATTTACATTTTTTTGCTTTGCATGATAAAATCAATAATAAATTTCCAAACATTTTGCCAACAAATAAGATAATAAAATGCATGGTTTAAGCACTTTAATAATATCATATCTTATCTAACATCTAATACTATCATATCTAACATCTAATACTATCATATCTAACATCTAATACTATCTATCATATCTAACATCTAATACTATCATATCTAACATCTAATACTATCTATCATATCTAACATCTAATACTATCTATCATACTAACATCTAATACTATCTATCATACTAACATCTAATACTATCATATCTAACATCTAATACTATCTATCATATCTAACATCTAATACTACCATATCTAACATCTAATATTTTCTATCATATCTAACATCTAATACTATCTATCATATCTAACATCTAATACTATCTATCATATCTAACATCTAATACTACCATATCTAACATCTAATATTTTCTATCATATCTAACATCTAATACTATCTATCATATCTAACATCTAATACTATCTACCATATCTAACATCTAATACTATCTATCATATCTAACATCTAATACTATCTATCATATCTAACATCTAATACTACCATATCTAACATCTAATATTTTCTATCATATCTAACATCTAATACTATCTATCATAGCTAACATCTAATACTACCATATCTAACATCTAATATTTTCTATCATATCTAACATCTAATACTATCTATCATATCTAACATCTAATACTATCTATCATATCTAACATCTAATACTATCTATCATATCTAACATCTAATACTATCTATCATATCTAACATCTAATACTATCATATCTAACATCTAATACTATCTATCATATCTAACATCTAATACTATCTATCATATCTAACATCTAATACTATCTATCATACTAACATCTAATACTACCATATCTAACATCTAATATTTTCTATCATATCTAACATCTAATACTATCTATCATATCTAACATCTAATACTATCTATCATATCTAACATCTAATACTATCTATCATATCTAACATCTAATACTATCTATCATATCTAACATCTAATACTATCTATCATATCTAACATCTAATACTATCATATCTAACATCTAATACTATCTATCATATCTAACATCTAATACTATCTATCATATCTAACATCTAATACTATCTATCATATCTAACATCTAATACTATCATATCTAACATCTAATACTATCTATCATATCTAACATCTAATACTATCATATCTAACATCTAATACTATCTATCATATCTAACATCAGTGGTAAATAGGCTTTACCACAAAAACGGGTCACTATTTATAGTTACACTATTCATACAAAACAACCAACCAGTTACTTTTTAAATTCCTTAACACATTTCTATACTACAGAGTAATTTGAATTTTTTAAAATCACTTTATAAATAAGTAATTTTTATATTTTAGTACAATGATCCATTCCGTTGTCACTAGCGAAAACACACTGACGGCGAACGGGTTAAATGGGAACACTTCCAGCTTAGTATGGGGTTAGGTGGGTAGATGTAGGATGGATGGGAGTGGGGCAGAATTTGGGGTAGTCATATTTTATACCTAGTAATGGGCTTATTCAATTTTTTTATATATAAATTTATTTATCTTAATTTTGTGGGGAAATGTTATATTATTGTCTTTAACTTCATTCTTTATAATTATTATTGACATGCTGTCAAGATTACTACCATTAGTATTGTTGACATTTTGTTGTATGTTTTCCTTAACCTCTTTAACCTATTGTTACTCTATCTTATCTCGACTTTAGAGTGCTTTTTTTCTTTAATACTACTAATAAAATTAATCAAATTGTATAACATATAAAATAACACTGTATGACATTATGACACCATAGAACATAACTTCAGAACATATGACACATTTGACATTATGCTTCAAGGCACAAGACTTCTCAACATATCAGTCTGTGACATTATGACTATAAAGCACAAGACTTCTCAACATTTTAGACTTCATGATATGACATCAAGGCACAAGACTTCTTAACATATCACAATCTATGACATGATACCAAGGCAAAAGATTCTCAACATATTACAGTTTATGACATGACATCAAGGCACAAAACTTCTCAACATATTTCAGTCTATGACATTATGATATCAAGGCACAAGACCTTCTCAACATATTACAGTCTATGACATGACATCACATCACAAGAGTTCTCAACATATTACAGTCTATGGCATGACATCAAGGCACAAGACTTCTCAACATATTACAGTCTATGGCATGACATCAAGGCACAAGAGTTCTTAACATATTACAATCTGTGAAATGACATCAGGGCACAAGACTTCTCAACATATGACATTTCAGAATGCCATTTCATCTCATAAACAAAAAAGGAGACTCAGTGAACAGAATTTACTTTATTTTCAGGTTTTATTATGTTTCATGTCACAAGCAATCTTAATGTCTGACATTTCTTATTGTCATTCTGCCATCATGTAAAAAGTTTTTCTTCTTACCTTTAACTGCCCTAAAAAACCTTAACAAATGTTGTTATTTTAAGTTAACAAAAATATTGTGAAAATACTGTTTCTAAACATGAAACAAGTAGGAAACAGTAATGGTTTCTGAGAAGATAGAGTTCCTCATGGTGCAAGGAGGACATTTTAAAATCTCCATTCCATTCTTTTATTTCCCCATGACACATATAATAATGCCATGGGAGAGAACTGTATAATCAGCCCTCAGATAAAAGGCATGTTTCATACAGTGTAAACAGAAGACTATGATGGAAAAGATCTTTTCTTGAAATTGTGCTTGTTAATCAAATGCTTGAAAACAAGCCAAATGGTGACATATTTGTACAAATGAAAAATACATTTTTTACAATGTTTCAAGGTTGTGTCTTAAAGTTTACAAACTTTATATATTTGATTTGAAAATTAATAAAAATGTCTGCAACACCTATTTTATTGACCCTCTACTGTTCAGAAATTTAAAATTAATTTTATAAGTCCAGTCTTAGTCTTCATTATTTTATTTGAGTTTTAAGCTGAATAACTTGAATGTGTATAGCTTGAGATTTGCTTCCATTCACTTTACTGAAATTAAATCTTAAATATAATAATCTTTAGAAATGACAACAACTCTGATATGACTTTTGACATCTAACAACCTTAAGAAAAGACTCACCTGCACCACCCAAAACAGCAAGCGCCTCAATTGATGTTTCCTGAAGTACCTCATCACCGGGGAAAGTGTCAATAGCAGACAAAATTGAGATGTGCACTTTTAGCACAAAGCACTGATGACGCACAACATCTGAAAAAATAAAAAAAATATTTTCAGGTTAATTTCAAATTCCACAAATACTTGCCAAAATTATCAAGCTTTAAATAAGCTGTTAAATATTAATTTATGCAAAATTAAAATAAAATCAACTACAGTTTACTCATTTTTGTGCAATCCCAGTATTCACACTATTACTTATCTTTCAATAATTTTCATCAGTCAAAATCTGTCAATCTGTGTAAAGGATGCAATCAGTCAACAACAACAAAATTAATTGTTTGATACCTATTTCAACTAACCTACTATGCTTGCATAAAGGATATATTTAGCTGAAGAAAATTTATTTTTGTGTTACCTACCCATGTCAGCAAGACAACCTATCGTGCTGATTGCCTCACTCTGAATAGCTGCAACTCCATGGTAGGTGTTTAACGCTTTGACCAAAATGTCAAGCACATGACCATCATAACTGGCCACGATCTCCTTGTGATAATCACTGCAACCAATGCAAAGCATAAACACAGGCATGTACACATTACTACTATTACCAATCAAACAGCAAAAAAAGATCTTGTGGTTCCCACTGCAACCAATGCAGAGCATAAAGAGCAGATTCATTGTATTTTACTACTACTACCAGTTAAACTGCAATTGGAATAAAACCGTCGTTGCCATCATAGTTGTTGTTTGTTTTCGACAAAGCTGAATATTATTTAGCATGTCACGCCAAGATGGGGGGGGGAGGAGTGAACAAAGAAATTTAAGAACACCAGTTGCTGAAAAGTGGCCAGTGAACTTGTCAATGTTCAACTAAATGATTAATTATGTTTGAGAGGAATTTAGGTAAACAACTACAAAATATAATTCCCAAGTTGATAGAAAGTGAATGTCACCAAACCCCACACCTTCAGATAGTTTTATGTTTACCGGTACAGCATAGGACCAGTTCAGCTGTTCATCACAGAAATCCACATACATACACCAAAGATGTTCTTCTGGCTTGTATTTTATTATGCATGCAAGGTTACAGTTACTGGTTGTGTTTGTATGTGAAATTGCACTCGGAATGGAGCATGATGGACAGTACAGGACAATACAATAAAGACATCACACTTCACCCTTTCAAAACAATGCAAGGCGAGAAGGGTCTTTCCCCTCCTACAACAATGAAAACTGTTCGTTTGTGAAAACGAAAACAAAACTACACTCTCAATTTATTACAGGTTGAGTTCCAATGTTCGAAAACTCTGAGAATCACACAGTCCTGAATAATGCACGCCGGCCACTCAATTCACGCGGCACATGAAAAATTGTCTCTGCACATATTTCTCTTCCTACCTATCGCCTCAGGCATATTTCTAAAAGGATGAACTCTAAATACCTTCAGTGCACTTCAATTTAAAGATCTAAAGTAATACACCGGGTAAAATATACCAAACTAGATTTAATGTTCATAAATAACAATTCCTTTTTATCAGTCACTCACTCAAATAAATGTGAATGTAACTACACACAAAGGCAAACATAAAATTAACAGTATAAAATTTTGCTTTGCATGTGGTAATTAGCAATACAGTATTAACAGTCCCAGTGTAATCTTTAATTTGTAAGAAAACAAAAAGAGTATAGCAAAGGTTTTGTTAGTTGCAGGAATTATCTTTAAGCTAACGCTCAAAAAACAATTAGATTTATTCCTCCGGTGCATTGCCAATCAAAGTACACAATGACCTGAGTGGGTTGCAGCCCATCAATAAAAAAAAAAAAAATGAGGGCAACAATAAAGTAACGCGTGGCTAAAAATAATAATAATAAAAAAATTCTTCTGTGAGTTTTATTCTCTCCTAAATTTGTAACAGTGAATATATAGAAATGTATTTTTTTAAATTAATATTATCTTGTGCACATTTACAAACATTAACAAAGACAAGCTAAGACCTTTTCACGTGTAAGTAATTAACATCTCAATGCTTTCACAGCTTAATGATTAATGTCACAATGTTTTCTTTAGGGTTCAGAAATTAATGTCATTATGCACTTGCAACTTTGTGATTAATATCACAATGTATTTAGGGCTACGAAAGTAATATCATTATGGATTTGTGACTAAGTGATTTTAATATCATAATGAATTCAGGGTTAAGAAATTTATATCATTATGCATATGTGATTTAGTGATTAATGTCATAATGTATTCTGGGTTAAGAAATTAATATCGAGATGCTTTCACTGCTTAGTGATTAATTATAATGTTTACAAGATATTAGTAAATAATTAATATCATTAAGTTTTCTGGATAAGTAATTACTGTCAATGATTTCATGACTAAATGATTAATATTTTGAGGTCTTTAAGCAAGTAATTATTGTCAACGTTTTCATGATTAAATGAGTAATATTTTGAGGTCTTTAAGCAAGTAATTATTGTCAACGTTTTCATGACTAAACGATTAATATTTTGATGTCTTTAAGGCTAAGTAATCTAATATCTTGCTGTTTCATATCAAGGTTATTAATGGTATGTTTTCATAACTAAGCAATTAATATCTTGACATTTTCAAAGTAATTAATATTATTAATCTTTCACAGCTAAGTGATTAAAGTCATAATGTATTCAGTGTTTCCATGGTTTACTAATTAAAGTCAAACATAGAAAACTTACTGAAAAATGCAAAGCCCCCGCAGTGCCCGGCAGCCTGCCATTACAACCTCAGGATATGACATGTGTCGTTTTAGTCCTTCCAAGACAGCAATATGTGTATTCTTCTCCATCAAACTGCGACACAGAATTTCTGGAAGAAAATGGAACTCATCAAGTTAAAAAGCTATGAACAAAATTATGATTTTAATCAAAAGTTCTAAAAGCTAAACATTAAAGACAATAGATGTGTGGGGAAAATAAATTAAGCACATGAACACTTATATAAGTATTTATTCTGTTGCTGGCCTTACCATTATCAGCTGTCAGGTAAAAAATGGCATTACAGGCTGCAGTGAACACACTCTTACTGTCAGGATACATCAAAATGGCTCCCAGACACAGAGTGTGAAGTGGATCCCTGTGTATAATAATGAATGTATCAGCAGTATCTGTCTGATTGTATCATCCACACATGCATACATGTATAAACAAAACATATATTTAACATAAACACACTTCCAAATCAGATAGATTATCTTCCTATAGTGTCTATTAAAAAAATTAATCTTCCTTTAGTGTCTATATCTTTAAAAAAAATTATCTTCCTAGATATTGTATGTACTAAACTTTCCAGAGTGTCTATATATTAAAGTAATCTGTCTTGAACATCTATACATTAGAGTAATCTTACTAGAGTATTTATACATTAAAGTAATTTTTTCAAAGTATACATTAAAGCAATCCTTCTAGAGTATCTACATTAATCTTTCTAAAGTATCTACAATAATCTTTCTAAAGTATCTACAATAATCTTTCTAAAGTATCTACAATAATCTTTCTAAAGTATTTACACATTAAAGTAAAATTTCAAGAGTATCTATACTTTAAAGTAATTTTTCTAGAATATCCACACATTAAAGTAATTTTTCTAGAATATCTAAGTACAGTCGAAACCAGATATGTCGACGTCCTAGGTGTTTGCCAAACAGCGTCGAGATAACTGATGATCGAGATAACCGAAAACCAATATGGCGGCAATATATTACAGTACTGTAACATGCACTTGAAATTTCTTTATGTACATGATGTGTGTTAATAAATGAGAATGTACATGCATATGTTTTTGATTTTTTTACACAACAGTGTTGCCGCGATTTGTTGATGACACGATTGGATTTTTGCTATAAAAATGTACATACATGTACAAGTTTGCTAACAACAAAAGGCTTATTTATGTACATGCAGTTACTATGGTTTCATTACAAAGTCTTAAATGCTTTTTGCCTTTAACAGTCTACTTAAAAACAAATGCTTCAATACATATTACATCAAACATGTGCTTGAAGTTTCTTTATGTACATGATGTGCATTAATAAATGAGAATGTACTTGCACATGTTTTTTATTTTTTACACAGCATTGCTGTGATTTATTTAATGACACAATTGGCATGCTATAAAATGTACATACACTGTACATGTTTGCTAACAACAAAAGGCTTATGTGCACCAACTAACAGCAGAGATTTACCAGTATATGTATACAATAAAAATGTACAAACCTTTCATTATATTCTCCAACATTGCAAACACAAAGATCGCTCACAAAATCACAAAAAAATCTGTGGGGTGTACAGTGTAGTTTGTTTTTACAAAAAGCTAACCAATGTCAAAATTAAATTCACAAGTCATTTTGTGTGTGTGTGTGTGTTTCACTCATACTCATCCCAGAAGCTGCAATAGTCTTTCTAGAGTATCTTTACATTAAAGTAATCTTTCTAAAGTATCTATATATTAAAATAATTCATCTTTCTAGAGTATGTATATATTAAAATAATTAATCTTTGTAAAGTAGCTATATATATTAAAGAAATCTTTCTAGAGTATCTATACATTAAAGTAATCTTTTTGTAGTATCTTTACATTAAAGTAATCTTTCTAGAGCAGCTGGCTCCTAATCTCTCCAATATAAACAGATTTATATGCACAGCTAATCTTTCTAGAATGTCTGGCTCTTAATCATTGACAAAAACACATTCCAATGTACATCAAACCTTTCTAAAACTACTGGTTCCTATCCTGACAAACATATTCATATGATGTTTCTGTTTTGTGCTTTTAAATGAGATTTGAGCTTTTAATCCTTCTCTGCCATATGCTAGCTTATCTTTTTCTGAATCTTTTTCTATTACATGATAGCTTATCTTTTCTTGAATCTTTTCCTGCTACATGCTAGCTTATCTTTTCTTGAATCTTTTTCTGCTACAGGCTACCTTATCTTTTTTTGAAGCGAAACTCAAGACACTCCTCTCCCTCTGAATCTCTCTAACATATACGCAAACATTTATCTGCACAAAACCTACTGGTTTCTTTCAGAACTTTCGCCAATCCTCACATGCAGATCAGGTTTACATTCTAGCAGTTTAGTGAGAGCTCGACAGGCAACCTCCTACAGGAAATGATAAAGGGAAACAAAGTGTGCCTCAAAATGAAGTTTTGATTTATCTCTATAGCAAAAGATCATTCATATTTGCTTTAATAAAAAGAAAAAACAAAATATCTTAAATGTGATTGGTCACGAGTTGATAGTAATTTTGTAAGAAATAATTCTTTATAAAAACAAAGAAAATTTTGTCAATCTTTAGATCAATGGTCACAAGACTGTATTAATATTTTGAATAATTAAAATTATTTAATATTATAAATGAATTATCTAATTATCAACACTAAAATAAAATGTTAACCAGATAATGTTTTTGAAGAAAGAAAATCAAATAGTATTATTTAAAAGAATTTTTTTTTTTAATTTACTATAAGATTTAAGAAAGAAAAAAACAACAATGGAATAATATGACAGAAAACCCAAACTCTGAACATTTTGGTGTATACTTCAACTTCAGTATATTTATGTCATTTATTTATTTTTCTTTTTAAATATATAGTAAGATTTAAATAATTATTCCAATTTCTTGCTACTGTAAAAGTAAAAACAAAACAAAAACAATAAGTTAAGAATATTTTACTAAGCAATGCCAATGCAAAAGTAGAAAATTAAGACAAAGCTAAAAAACATATCACCTCTGAGTGTCTCATACCTGAACATCTTGTCGAGCCATCTGACGTGACATTGCTATATAGATGACCTTGAGCCACTCTGATCCAATGTCACAATCCCCAGATGGGTTAATCTCGACACGTGACTGAAGCAATCTCTCAGCTAACAAGCAATCATTGACAATTAGGATTGGTTTGCAGGGACAAACTTATTCATGTTTGAGGAGCAGATATACAAAATCACTGCCTATAACCACTTCATTGTCAAGTAATTAACAATTATGCTCATCACAATTAATAGTGGATTGATCAAAGAGGAACAAACCAAAAATAAGGAAAATGCTCTGTTAATGAAACTTAATTTTAGTGTTGCTTTTTGTGGCAACATACAAGAAAACGAACAAGAATTGACCTAGGCTTCCACACAAAAATACCAGGGGTTTATTTTAAATTTAAAAACTCAGACCCCTCATATTATATCACTGTGAAAGTACATCAGTATAGCCATTATTTCATTTAACATTATTTGCATAGCCATTATCTTATTTCACATTATTTCATAGCAATTATCGCATTTAACATTATTTGCTTAGCCATTATCTTATTTAAATTATTTTTTGTGCAAAGCCATTATCTCATTTAACATTATCTGCATAGTAATTATCTCCTATGATGTTACTTGCTTATCAACTGTTTCATTTGATGCAGCTTGCATAGCAATTATCATATTTAACATTTACATAGCAATTACTGTATTACTTACATACCAAATCCTGTGTAACTTACACAGCAATAATTGTGTTATACAGCCATTATTAATTATATAATTACACAGCAATTATTGTATTACTTACATAGCAATTAATGTATTAATTACACTTTTTTTTAACCTACGTACTAAGCTACATCAACTCGTATGATTAAACAATAACAACATGGTACAAGTGAGTTAAATATGAATTTCAGAAATATTTTCTGTTTTATAAACTTTTTTGCGAGAGCTGAAGTACAACTTCTATATTAAAAAAATATAAAAATTATATAAAAATAAATTGTATGTATGCAAATAATCTTATTAATTCAAGTGATGATCATCATAGATTTCTAAAACATGAGGTCTTTGATCTAAAATGATGATCATCAAATTTCTAGGACATGCAGATTCAAGATCTAAAATAATGATTAATACAGATTTTTTTTTATGTACTCTTAAGATCTAAAATGATTATCAGATTTTTTAAATATGCAATCTTAAAATCTAAAATGATCATCATCACAGATTTTTATGAAATGCAGTCTTAAGATCTACAAAGATGTTCATCGAAGATATAAGTACTACATCACTCACCTGAAACAAGGAAAATGTTCAGGCCATGAACATGCAGCTCTGCGCTTTCTGGATCAGAGATTAATTCGGGGACAACTGTCTCCATAATAATATTTTTCTCTACCATTTCTTTTCTGGCGCGTTCTAGAAAAGTAAAAATAAAGTGCTTAAAACAAGTGAACAATGAAAGTAATTAAAGTATAAATGAATTAAAAACTGATAAATACATGAGGATTTAGTCTGTAAATACAACAGCATAATTTTTCTATATAACTTCTTTTCTCTTCAACTTAACCCGTCATCCACAATCTTCTGTATCAGTGTATGCCTCAAAAAATGTTTTTGGTTGACTAGCTTCTTTTTAACTTGGGATGACAGCAATTTCTGGCATGACTGATTTCGCCACCTGGTGCAGGGTGTGCCATGGATGGAGGTTACTGATGTGAATGTGCAGATTGGAGAAAAGCAGGGTTGATAGAGAAGTTTAAAGGATTGAAATGGAGGTAAGTCCACTCTGGCTGCTTGTTGCTTTACTTTGTGTCATGCTACCAAAATTGAGTACTTTTTTTGTTTTCCAGGCTTGGAGGTAGCTGCTGGAGCCTATTTTCTATTCCTTTTTTCTCTCCAATTTCCACTGGACCGTTTGATATGTATTTCTAACAGTTATAACTTTTGGACAGTTTAGGTGTACTTGTGTATTTCTTATAACTTTATTTTAAATTAGATTTGATAATTAGGTGGACCCTTTACTTTATTTTAAATTAGATTTGATAATTAGGTGAACCCTCCCAAATCATTACTTTAGGTGGTTAGTCCTAGGATTTGGGAAGCCCTGGACATGGTGGGGTGGTAGTGGCATCACTGTGGGGCACAGATGGAATACAAAAACAGGACAGAACTCCTGGATGCATGAGGCTAGGCATGAAATAGCTAAATCTCCTTTATCTTTATATTAATAAATTGGATGCATGCTTCCTCAAGGTGCAAATCTTCTAGAATCCAAAAGAAAGGATAAAAAGAGGACCAAGAGATTAGAATTTTCACGAGAATTGGATTTTTGCATGAAGACAGTAGCTTCATAAGAGCAATATTTTGTGATGAAACTTCGTATAACGGAAATTACATCATGTTTACTAAGGAAAGTTGGGAATATCTCTTTCCATCCATTTTTTTATCCGTCGACTGGCAAGTATCATGAGCATGGAGGCAACTTGTTTGTAAATACATCATGGCAAAGTGAAAAGTTCAACGCTTCAAGACAGCTTATGTGTGCAACGTCATTTGCATACAGTTAATGACAGACGAGTCATTTACTCTGTCTGAGCTTTGTCCTGAAGGTTTTATTCCGCGTGTAAAGGAGAGGGTAATTCTTGGACCAGAAAAGCCCAGAAGGTGCTACATTCACTGATGCAAGGACACATTCATTCGACGAAAGTACGTGATAACACTTTAACATCCTGAGGTCTAGCCGTCTACACGGGGACCAGAGAAATCAGGAACAGTTATCCCTGTTGGCATCAGCCAAAAACTACCAGATCTTCCCATACATGGGAGATCTCGAGCAACGACCTGAGCAGAAATCATTGTTGTGAGTGACGCTATAATTTGCGTTATCCTTCTTCAAACCGTTGTGAGCAATGCTATGACTTGCGTCACTCCTCTTCAAACATTCACAGTATAAGTGAGTAGTTGCATATAGAATATTGTAGAGGATTTGAGAATAAGAACATTGTAGAGGATTTAAGAATAAGAACATTGTAGAGAGGATTTAAGAATAAGAACATTGTAGAGGATTTAAGAATAAGAACATTGTAGAAGATTTAAGAATAAGAACATTGTAGAGGATTTAAGAATAAAACATTGTAATCATATTCTTACCAGGACACATATCATTGTATGTGTAATACGAACTAGCGTATGGTGGTAAATTCACGTTTTTGTGTATAAATTGTTTCATATTATATTTTGAATCCTAATACAAGGTAAAGACAAATAATAATAAGGAAAGGTAATGCCAGAGACAGGCAAAGAGATAGGCAGACAGGTAGGGATATAGAGATAGGTAGAGAGGTAGGGATATAGAGATAGGTAGAGGTAGGGATATAGAGATAGGTAGACAGGTAGGGATATAGAGATAGGTAGAGAGGTAGATAGTTAAGTAGAAAGAGGAAGGCAGGGAAATAAAAAGAAAGAGAGTTAAGTAGGGAAGTAGGCAGGTAGACCAGAGAGGTAAATATAGTCTATTACAAAAGGCACAGAAAAATTTAGTAAGACAAGTTCATGAAAAAGGAAGGTAAAACAATCACATTTTAAGGACTTTTTGAAAATTTTCTTGGACAAAATCAGCTTCTAATCAAAATTGATTTTAAGTCATCTCTCACCATCTTGACACAACAGAGCCAGCAGGTGAAAACAGTACTCTACAACGCTGACTTCTGACTGCCACACTTTGAAACAGTGACACACACGAGGCAATATTCCATGATTTACAAGTATCTGGCGAATTGAGGCTGGAAAAAAAATTTGATAAAGAGATCAAGGCATGCTAACAATTCCAGGAAAATTATAAGAAAATCAAAGATGGTTAGAAACAACCTCTGAACTTTTCACCCCATTTATAACAAAAACTGTTGTCCCACCAAGCATGAGTAAAACAATTTTGAATATACATCAATGTAGAGATGATGCAGTTCACACTATAATGGTCTTCAAAAGATAAAATGAAGAAAGAAATCTTTGAAGGACTGAAAAGTCTGTAATGAGTTCCTCCTTGCATCACTTACCAGTATTTGCCAAAATTAGAAGCAGACCAAAAGATTTAATAACGAGAGTCATGTCCCCTGTGTGTTCGACGAGAAGATCAATAAAAAGGTCAAAGTGTTCACTGGTGAACTGATCCTGCAAGTGTTCATCTGTAACATAAAAATAAGGGTAGGCTAGCTCTGCTACAGACACCTAGGGTGTATGATAGAATTATTTGTCACAATTTTATTTAAACATGATTTATGAAAGATTATCTTGCACGTCATTTTCCTTCGCACTCAAACTTTCTTAGCTCATGGTACACTGTTTCACTGTGTGAGTATTACGGCACCCCCATGCAGTAGCCATTCCAGTTTGTATTACTTACAATTTACTTATTGCTCTTGTATTGATAAATAGCATTGGGTGCTGAAAATATTTAATACCTATTTTACATTTCCTCTTATTTTCCCATTTTAATAAAAATACTTGTTGTTTTTCTTCTTGCAGTAGAGCCATGCAATTTTGCGGCGCATCTTTTGTGAATCAATGTTCTACATACTTTGAAAAGAAAGAAAAATTACTCGTTACAGCAAATGACAAATAAAGGAAAGTTATTCTATCTAATGAACAAGATAACAGCCTCCATGCTTTGGTCTTATATGTGATGTCAAAGATTGGATGATGTAAAGAGTAATGTTCAAGTGCTGATAAATCTGTGAAACTGTATTTATCATTATGTTCAGTTAGTTTTATTCTATCATTCATTCTTTGCCTCTGAGCAGAAAGAATTGCTGGCTAATCTATTGAACAGTTGTCTAACAAACCCATGACAGGATTCTGATTCTGATTCAGATTTAGACAAGATGTTGTAATACAATTAAGTTTTAACTGTTTATGATCTAAAATATTAAATTAAGCCATTGTCTTGTATCGTTAAATGCTATTTTAATAAAAGTAAGCAGAATTATTCAGAAAACATTTGATTATGTCTGAATGACAACATAAATGAGGTATTTGATACTCAACAAGGTCATGAAAAATCTTTAAATTTTAACTAAAAAATTAATACCAATACAGATAATGAGTACTTTATTAATTATAGTTATATGTTTTTAATATTAATACCATATACACTGTAGATCTTACCACCTTCTGTCCTATAGAAGCGTTTTGTGAATACAAAGTTAACTCTCTTAAATGTTAAAACAGTAAAGAAAAGTAAATTAACCTCCTTTTAGCAAAGGAAAATGAAAATTAGATAAATCTGAAACTAGTGAAATACCTGTGAGTTATCCAGTCGCTGATCAGTATAATACTGCCAATTGTCTTAAAAACATTGTGTAGTGAGAATGTGGTTTAATTGATACAGATTTGCCAAAACAGATTGCTACATAGGTATGTTATTTTCTTTGCTCATATAAAGTCTGTCAAATAAGTTTAAAACATTGTATATCTTTGAGAATGGAGTTAAAATGTTTTCAAAGGTTAGCAGTAAAGAGGTTAATAACACTTTGAGAATGGAGTTAAAATTTTTCAAAGGTTAGCAGTAAAGAGGTTAATAACACTTCTGTGACACCTCGGACGTCCTTCACTTGTTATTTATTAATTAATAGCACATAACTAATTACAAGTGATCAAGAATGTTAATTTATAGATATTAATAATTCTCCAACAAGACCAACAGGTCTCTCACTTGGCAATTATAAGGGTGTTGTAAAACTCTACTCTTTACACAATAATAGGATAGACGTTTTGCTATTGCATGTTTCTGCAGGTGGAAACTTCTTATTAAAGGAGTAAAAAAAACTCCATCTTTTATTTATATTTAATGAGCCCCAATCCACCCACTATTACTCCAACACAAGGTTTTAATATATATACAAGAATCAAGTATACAACATATAAATATAACCAAAAGAGCGTTGTCATTTACATCACTTCACAACAATGTTTGATTAAATGTTAGACACTCATTCAGTTATCTTAGTATAGACACCAGCAGTCAAAAACGCATGCAAGCACGCACGCACACACACACACACAAAAGTTCATAGATTTGGTTTCATCATAGAAATGAGGGTGGAGTTTTGGAGAGATAATTAGTCAATGTACATAACCATTTCAATGATGGCAGCTATTGCTGGCACATGTTCACAATCACACAGTTTGCAACAAATCTTTTTCTTATTCAATGATGGTCCAGCATACCCCTTCTAGACACATTACACTTGTGTGCTACTCAAGCACACCACATGGAATGTTTAAAAAAATCAAATCAAAAGAAAGAAAAATAATAAAAATCCAGATCTGAGATTAGAAATCCAGAGACTGTTGAATGTAAAAGCAAAAGTTATACCTGCAGTGATAGAAGCCTTGGGGAACTACATCTGAGTTGGAAGGCTATCTGAATAAACTACCTAGAAAGCACTCACCCACTACTAAAAGCAGCTCTCCTCGGAAGTGCCCACATCCTCCATAAAACCTTGGATCTCCCAGAATCTTGTTAAGATTCTGAGACCCCTGGTTCACAACTGACAAGAGAAGTCATAGAAAATGTCTGAATAATAATAATAATAATCATGATCAATTATTATTATTATCTCTGAGTTCTATATATCAGATCATCAATATCCCACATTCTGCAATGTTTACATGTCTAATCAAGGGGATTTTACTTCTGGTACAAAACATAAAATATCATGTTTGCCAATAAATTTAGAGTTATGGGTTTGTTTGGATGATAATAAAAAGAAAAAAGTCATACCACTAGAAAGCAGTGATTCCAGAGTTGTCAGTGTAAAGACATGCATTTCACAGTTGTCCATGAATGAGATCATGTCTTTAGTAATGACCTTTATAAGCAGCTGTTTCATGTCTAATGATACGTGTGCCTTCACATCATCTGCTGACCACAAGCATACATGTATATAAATATAAAAAATAAACTAAGTAAACATAAATACATATATAAACAGATTGAAAAATAAATTCGTGCACAAAGTACAAGAAGTACAAAACTGCCTGTTTGCGGTCTCAGGTATGTCTCATTAAACTAACAAATTACCTAAAATTTAAACTACAGAAAAATGGCTGCATCCATAACTCCCATTATACCTTGGTCAGAATACAAACAGCTACACTATAAGTGAAGTCCATTAAAGTATAGAGAACGTTTTATTTCATTACATTTAAATTATATACTACTAAACACATTACATAAGTGATGTCAGAATATAACTTCAGAAAAAAAGTAAACAAATTAATGTTATATAATGCAATTTATACTCCATGTCACAGAAATTGGCTATTTTTTCCCCTGATACAGTTTCACAAAAAAAAGCCCCCAAACAGCACTAAAATTTAATTATGTTTTTGGGTGCAGATGTCAATAATTGAAATTCATCAAAATAATATGTAAAATCTGTTTAATTAAAATGTATAATAAACTATTACTAAGAGAAGGTATAAAATTATCCTTCTTTTGAAAAAAAACTCACTAACAAATATTTAAAACTGTAATCTCATTTCTGTCATACAGATTTATAACATAAACTATATGCACAACACACTGCACTTCTGCCACACAGATTTATTATGTATGTGCCAGTTAGTAATAAATAATGATTCTGACACAAGTTTAGATGTATGAATGCAAGTTAGTTATAAATATTGATTCTGACAAGTTTATAACGTATGAATGCCAGTTAGTTATTTTGATTCTGACACAAGTTTATAACGTATGAATGCAAGTTAGTAATAAACATTACAACACACCTGACGTAAGAAGTTTGGAGAGAATTTTCATGCCGTACATCTGAACTGAAACCTCTGAGGTGTTGTCATTGAGGATGCGAATCAAAAATCTGCAGATACATTGATTTGATGACCAGGCATAGAAGACGGAGGAAGTATTTTATATTATTACGCTTTTCACAATCTTATGTATAGAGCCAAAGCACATCTCAAGACTTATAGAAAAGATGCATATATAAAAATAATTATATCTGTGTGTATTCCTTTAGCATTGCTCTTAATGTTTAAACATTAAACTTTAACTTCCAAAGAAACTAGTATGAAATATTTTCTTTAAAAATGTGTTTCAAGCAGAATATTTTTTAAAAAAAATAAATAGTATATCACTGTAATTATACATAATCTGGCTGTTAGAATATTGTGGGCCACCATTACCTGTCGCTATTTCACATTGTGATTGACAAAACAAATATAAAATTTCCATGCCCTTATGATCTCTCTTTATGGTGCAGTTTAGTACAAAAAAAATGTTAAATAAGTTGTGACAGAACTACCATACTAGCATCTCAAGAGTATATTGTGAGGAATCAATGTTGAATCTGATGCAATTCACCATTACAACCAATGCTCAAGTGCTGAGAGAAGAAAGTAGACAATCAGTAGTTTGGGGCATAGACATCCAAAGGGATGTCTTAAAACATCTCCAAGATTCCACTTGAACTCAGTGAGTATGAATTCCAATTGTCAGAACTGATTGTTATAGCTAAAGTCATAAGTCAGCCCAAATATTTACGTCATCAAAATAACTTAAAGGGTTGCATCTTTTCAACATAAAATGATAAACTCTGATATCACATTTGCCTCACCATGACAAGAAAAAGCTTACCGCAGAATGATAATTTACCCACCAAGCAAAATGTTAAAATCTTTAATAAATCACATTCACTTTTGCCTCATTATAACAAGAAAAAGACTTACTGCACAATGATACCTTGCTGCATCTCCTTAAAGATACTTTCACTGACACCGATAAAACAGGATAAGACACGAAGACCCATCTAAACAAAAGACAGAAATAAAAAAAGATGAACACATATTTTTAAAGGTATGCTATAAAGATTAAATAAAACTAAAGAGAGAGAGAAAGAGAGAGAGAGAGAGAGTGTGTGTGTGTGTGTGTGTGTGTGTATGCATGTGCATTTTCAATGTATTTTCATATAATTCATTTAGCAGTAATTCTTAAATCTGAACAATAAAGACAGTAAGTTTAATAAGTGATAAATTAAGTCTGTAAGTTTAATAAGTCATATGACAGATGCATGAGAAAAAGATGAATGATAGAAAGAATCTAGTAAAACAAAGTGTTCAGAAAGAAATGCAACCCTTATATAATGTATGCATATACTGAAATTATAATTATTATTATAACTGAAATTTCAAAAGAAACTTTGAGAAGTGTGTTGGGTAACATGATTCATTAAATATATTTATGTGAACAGCATAAAGACTAATATATTTAAAACTTTTTGGTAATTTCATAATAAATATGGGTTACCAATAGGTTGCATTTCTTTATGAACCCCTATAAATTGCTTTATTAAATTTTTTAGTAAAACAGTAATGCACAACTCTAAATTGTTCAAGGCTAAAGAAAAGAACACAAATATTTAAACATTATAAATTAGAAGTATTTGAAGTTCAGCATGTTTTATTTTGGTTTATACTCAAAAAGAATTACTCTCTCTTTAAGTGGACCTCTGAATTGTAATGATTGAAATTCTAGTTCCAGCCAATACATCTCAATGTACATTTAGTGGCTAGCAATTGTATGTTAATCTAATTGGTAATTAATATTTCTTACATACGATATTTATTGTAAATAAACGCTATATTTTAAAGCATATAAATTTAGTTTAGGTGCTTACATTAGTTTTGCTAGGTGAGTTATTGTTTTGTTTTGCTGTTAAGAGTAAATTTTTTAATCTCTACAAAATTCTAAATTTATCTTGTTTCAAATGGCACATTAACAAGTACTTGCAGCAGATATTAACGTAAATCTAAAGTATACAAGTAATATATACCTGTCAGAGTATCATGCAAAACAAGTTTAGAATTTAAAAATGAAATAGCTGACATCATTAACCAGTATAATACAAGTGTAGCACAGTATTTTAATATACAATGGTTGTTGTATTTTTTTTTTGTCCAATGACAAATTGGCAGTTGCTTTCAAATAATACATTTAATTTCAGGTCAATTTCACTACTGATTAAAACATGTGAATCATATGTATTTGTCACTTTCACTATCATTCTGCTTCTAATACATTTACATAGATGCCTAACAGTCGGCCATTTTGCACTGGGTAATTTCATGTCATGCACTGCTACAGTTTGAGGAAAGAGAAGTAATAATTTATGAAATTATGAAGCTCTGACAGGATGTGTCTTTTATTTCTTTTTTAAACACATTGTAAAGCCGAAAATGCAGATTACTACATTAACCTAAATTAAATATAAATTCTAAATATTTTGAATTTTTATTTCTTTAACTACGACAAAATTTAATTATAAAATTTGCCGTGTAATCCTCGTAAACCATTTTGGACAGCCGACTTTGATCCAGTCTGGGAAACAGAAGAACAAAGAGAGTAAATTGAATAGCTGCGGTCTGCGTTTTATATTGACGCTCACAGTAAGAGTGCTCATGAGGTAACCACTCACACATCACAGAAGGGACAGCGATACCTGGCGTTCTCGTGGTCACCTTCCAAGAGACTAGACTACGCTAGGAATGCAGATCCTTAAAACACAGTCAGCCAACCATGACTATTCAACAAAAGACCAAGACAAAGGGATAAGTTACGCCTGAGGGTAAGAATGTACACAAACCCCGACAAAAAAACCAGACTGCTTAAATACCGCACAGAGCGAAAATTAATTACAAATTGAATGCCAAATCTATGTAAATATACAGGTATTGAATGGCAAAATCTGTGTTAAGTATATAGGATTTGAATTACAAAATCTAAGTAATATACAAACTTTGAATGATGACATCTATGTAAGTATACAAGATTTGAATGATGGCATCTATGTAAGTATACAAGATTTGAATGACAGCATCTATGTAAGTAAACAGGGTATGAATCCAAAGTCTATGTAAGTATACAAAATCTGAATGACAATATCTATATAAGTATACAGGATTTGAATGGCAAAATCTGTGTAAGCATACAGGATCTGAATGCCAAAATCAAAGTATACAGGATTTGAATGGCAAAATCTGTATAAGCATACAAAATCTATGTAAGTTGACAGGATTTGAATTCCAAAATCTAAGTATACAGAATTTGAATGCCAAAAATCTATGGAAGATTACAGGATTTGAATGACAAAACATGTGTGAGTATACCAGGTTTGAATACCAATATCTATGTAAATATACAGGATTTGAATAAAATCTATAGTGTACAACAAGATTTGAGTGGGTGCTGAACAGAAGATAGTTCTTGGCAATGCTAAAGTCTATGCAAATAATACAGGATTTGAATGGAAGATAGATTCATCAGCATGCACATAAGGGATGTATTATGCAGATAGGTGAAGCGTTTGTCCAATTCTTGCAATTTTACAGTGTACAATACAATTAATTAGTCTCATGTATTTTGTTCCTCTACCAACTGAATGTGCTTACTTGCTGAACTACCAATTATATGTGCCTTGTTCTTAACCTACCTGTCATATACGATCCCATTTTTATATAATTCTTTCTTAACTTATCTGTAACATGATCATTGTTTTTAATATATCTATTTTATATGATCTGTTTCTAACTTACCTGCTGAATCTCTAAATCACTTCGCATGTGCTCCATTGTATCCAGCACAGCGTTATGGGCATGGTTTTGTTCAAACTGACATGGTGCTGCACATACACACAAAATAAAAATCAATTAAAAAAAGAATTGCATTAAAATTTCTCAAAAGATCTTTACACTCTGTAATCACCAGAAATTAATTATGTGTATTTTTCAAGCAACAGATCTACACAGCCTCGTCATTTATCATTTTCTACATCTAAACAGTTGCTGTAAATAGTTTACATCCTCTAAAATAAAAATAAACAGTTGTTGTAAATAGTTTACATCCTCTAAAATAAAAATAAACAGTTGCTGTAAATAGTTTACATCCTCTAAAATAAAAATAAACAGTTGCTGTAAATAGTTTACATCCTCTAAAATAAATAAATACAAAATAAGAAACATTTTTAATGTAAGTAATACTATAAAATACATACTAATACACATTTTAAAAATTTTATCTTTTTTTTCGAAAAGTGAAATTACTTCTCTTTAATTTTTCGTTATGTGTTCATTGGTTTCTTGTATTTTTTTCTTTCTCTGAGAGTACGTACCAGAGGGGAACAACTCTTCGACACGTTTGAGGGCCTGCTTGAGTTCCCCCTCTTCCCAGGATTGGTGCAATGTGCGAAGAAGTTGTTCGATTTCGCGAGCTTCCATTAAATGGCTTGATTCTCCAGGCTTTGGAGACCAGCGTCCACTGTCCATCTGTTCAGTCTCCATGTTTAAACTCTACATAAAAATAAAATATTTGTTGCTGCAAATGATTATTATGTGTCCTCAAGCACACTAGTAAAAAAGCAGCCTGGACTTCTTAAGTGTAAGTTCTTACTTACACTACAGTACTTACAAATAATTGTATTATGAAGAATTAAACTTCTACATGAATCTTGTTAACCATTAGTACACAATGCAAGAAGACTTCAGATACAAGATAAGCAATCAAATGATATACATATATATTACTCCAATGAAAAATACAATAAATCAATCAGCATTTAGGGTGTATCATCTCAGTTTACACAATCATTCCATTATACTAGAAAGAGAATTTATGTTGTGATTTTAGATAACCCATCCTTAATGACTGTTGTTTATATCCCAACAAAATATTATTAAGTAAAACATCAACCAGTTTTATTTTCTAAATTAAAAATGATATGTGTTTTTAATAAATTATTAAGCATTAAGAGTAAAACCAATCATGTGCTTTATTTTTTCCTTAATCAATACTTTCTATTGAGGGGTGGGTGGGGGTAGGGTGTTGGATTCAAACCAGTGATAAATTCTGGCACTGTAACACAATACATAAAAATCCTGCTTGCACTTACCCCATCCGTGTAAGTAGACTTATCAGTGCACAAATGGAAAACTCATCATTGTATGCACACCTACAATACCAGCTTACAAACAGCACAACCATCACTTACTAAAATACTAGGTCCAATAAAAATCAAAAGTAATGTTGTATTTCTGAAGAAATATATTTGACATCTCTCAAGAACACCCACCAGGGCTGATAAAAGTAAAAAGTAAAGTGTCTCTCAAGATAAATAAAGCTAAACATGAGAGGACAATAAAACCAACTCTGTTCCTCATACCCCTGGGCTCTTCCTGCACCCCATCCAAGGACAATGCTGAGTAAAATTAAATAATATGTTGGTTTTTTTTGTTTTGAATGATTACCCAGCATTCCAATAATCAAGCACCATAATGGTTGCATATGTGAATAAGAAATTATTCATGATGATTCTCCTAGCTATGTTAAAACACGCTGCTGCTTTAGTGTAGTTTTATGTGGATAATTAGAAAAGAAATAGAATTTTTTACAGACTGAAGTATAAAACAATTTCTTTAAAAAAAAATTCAAACACCAAGGTAAACAAGACTCAGTCAAGGTTGGTGCCTACACAGTGGGATACAAAACAAATTTTATTTTGGAGTATAAAAAAATTAAAATGATAAATTAATAAATTCCATGCATACATCAGGAGTTTATTTAAAAGAAGTTTTAGCTGTCATAACTTGATTTGAAATACTCTGCTGAAGCATGAAGTTAATAGTTTTAATGCTGGTAGGACAGTTGTCTTTCCTTGGCTTTGTTTAAAATTATACATTAAATGCTACATCAGACTCAGATACACAGTTAATGTTGGAGAGCATAAATCAGTGTCATCAAATGTTCTGCATAAGAAAAGGACAGAGTCATTACTGCCAAAAATATGCATGCTCAGCACCGTAGATGTACAGGTTAAATGCAAAATAAAATTATTTACTGTCATGTCTTCAAAATGGGAAAAATGTATATGACTATAGACCAGTAACAAATATGGCAGTGATACATCAGTGACATGTGTTTTAAATGTATAGATGTATGATGTCACTTGAAATTAGACCATGGGAAACTAATTCATTAGGAATCAATCACTCAATTCTGTGCCCCCTTTTTTTTCAATTATTCATCAATTCTGTTATCGCCCATTAGCAAAATGATGACAGCTGTACATGTATAGATAATTGCTATATCAAACAGTTGTCTCAAATATAAAATGTCAGGAAATAGAAACTGTTTGATAATTATAAGGAATCCTCAATTAATTTAAAACACTCCAGAGATTTTATAAGGCATTGTCTTGCTAATGGAATCAGATCATGATTATTTTTTTTTTAAGCATGTGTGTTAAGTATCATATATTTCATTACATCAAACATGTGAACATTGTTTTTATTATAGTATTATGCTACGCTGTAACAACTTTGGTTTACATGTTGGAGCATGGATGTATCTAGAGTGTATGAACAGACTAGTGTTGTTTTTGCGGAAGAAATTAGAAAAGGTTTGGAGAGGGAGTGTCAGCAAGTGAGAAAGCATGGACATTTTTTCAATGGATTTCAATTTTGAAATGTTTCAGAACTGACAAATTCATCATAATGCATTAAAAACTGCCATTTGACTGATATATTACAGTTCGTTTTTCTGGTTTGCTTGTAAATGCATCACATTAAATATTTCTGATTTTAGTAATGCATTGAGCCTGAAGCCAATGTAAATGAATCTTAAGCACTGCAGCTTAATTTTTTTTTAAATGTGACATTTAAAACTCCAATGAATTGGCTTAGTTACTAAACTAGCCAGGAAAGAATAATATACAAATGTGACATTTAAAACTCCAATGAATTTGCTTAGTTACTAAACTAGCCAAGAAAGAATAATATAAAAATGAAATGTAATATCTTGAATTTGAAAGCAAAATGTAAATACTGTATATAAAATTTATTTTTTTTAAAACTTAGATCAGGTCTTTTTTTTTAAGATGTCAACTGTCAAACAGAAGATAAAAATTTAACTTAAAGTCTAATACCAGGAGGCCAGCAAAAATATTTTTTCTTTCAAACTGAATAATTTACGCTGCTTTATTGACAAAATCATCACTAATAGGTCTAGAATATGTCTGGGAGAGTCATCCCAGGCAATTTTGGGGTGACTAAATTATTTACAGAATTTCTGCATATCTGATTGTTCCCATGAGTTACCAGAAAATTATGAAGATTAAGTGACCATGACTCACATGGAGTGGTATCAAAACGTTAGTTAATAATTTTATATAGGCATGTAAAGCTCACTTGATATCCATTATCTTTACCTATAAATACATTTTTCAATCTTTCAGACTGATAACCCAAAACAGATGCCAGTACTCTCAAAACCTTATTTGTGACTTCAATAAAGCTTTGTATCAAAAATATATATTAAAAAAATAGGTATACTTAATAAAGTTGAAAACATCCAGTCTCACATTCAATAACCACATCACTACAACTAGTAGGCCTACACTTTAATAGTTACATATATATATATATACTACAGAGTATTTTAAAAACAATTTTCTTTATTAACACTTTTTTACTACAATACAAACCCATTCCTCTGCAATAAATAGGTAAAAAAAAAAAAAAAATCTAGATAATCAAGGGAAAAATAATTTTACCATAAGAATTTAAATGAGAAAATTATGTTAAAATTTATTAAAATGCACAGTTTCAATTTAAAATGTATTTACATACAACTATTAATCAATAACTACCCCCATGACCAATGTGTAATCATCATGGATCAATAATAAAAATGTGTTTTTCCTTAAAAAGCTTCTTCATGGGTTATTTTACCGTACGCCATTTTTTTTTATCAAAAATAATTATGTGCAATTATAATATAACCATTAACATAATTTCAACATTCTAATTGTAAAAATAAAACTATAAAGATGTTTTTTGATTTTATTAAATTTGTAATGAGATTATAGATAGGTTTTCAGCCCAGATTGTTGTTCACAATTTTCAGTTGCTATGTAATTTATTACGTTGCCTGGAATTCAATATTGGTCAACAGTACAATACAAATAGTTAATATAGATCAAGTCCTTCATAATATGCAAGTGAAAAGGAGTATGATCTTTTTTTCCTGGATAGGGAGAACAAAAAAGGCATATCAAAATGGGTAGGGTACTTGTCGCTGATGTTGTTGTTGATGATTACAAAACTTCACAATACGTGAATAACAGAAACAAAAGACAAGATCTAAATTAAGAAAAGGTTTATTTATTCACCATTATTAGTTGTACTTTCACTATCTGATTTAAAGTCCAACTATCCCTGAAGCAAGCAGACAAGTACTTGTCCACCCCCAATAAAAATGCACAAGAAGTTTGGAATTTTTCTGTTGCAAATAAATCAAATTTAAGAGACAATAGCTTAGAACTAGATGAACAGATTCTACTGTTTATGTGTTAATACTTAAATATTATGACACAAAAGGAGCTCAAGGTTTGAACTTAGTCATAGTGGTTCTATTTCAAAGCATTTCTGCTTTCTGTCAAATCAAAATAACAATGCCCTCATTACTCTTATCAAAGCCCAACCATAGATTACATAATTTTGCACTTCAGTTATAAATACAAATTAAGAAACTGAAGTCAGTCTCATTTCGGTTATAATGAATAAAGTTTATGTTTCCTTTTCCTCCACCCCCCAACCCAACTCGGTTGACAGACCTGATCTTTGCAATTCATAGGGCTATATATGAATATTCTAGCATTTATGTGTCCTTATATTATGGCAATACTCAAAGCACAGAAAATTAATAAAATTAGTTTGACACATTCAAGTCGATCACCGCTCAGCAATCTACGTTTTATTTCAATATTTGTGTCTTTTAAAATAGTAAATACCATATTGGAATAGGATCGACACTTATGAAATTTATGGTGTGCATTTTTATATATAAAATCTTAGTTTTGTGGCATGGTTTGAAATTCACTGCAGTTGAAGATTCGGGGTTTTATCGTTTAAACAGCAAAGCCATCTGTGGACTACATATATTAAGTAGAGAATCCCGACTATACTTGTGGTTTTTAATAAAAGTTTATATTAAAAGTAAGTAAATGCAGCATACAATATTCCGAACAATTACATTTTTTTTTTATTGCTATCAGAAAAAGATTACATCGCAATGCAAATAACATAACATAGGCTATCACAAACAATCACATCTGCCATTTAAAGAAATGAACTACAGCCAGGCCCATAAGATTAAGAAACTAAAAACTCAGAGCCAACTGAATCGATGTTTTATGTTGACGTAATACTTTTATAAATGGGTCAAACACATTAGAAGTATTCTTAAATGTTTACAAAACAAACCTCTTATTCGATCAATATACATCTCCCGCTATGTTAAGATTTCAGATCATAGTTCTAGCAAACCTTGGCGCCCTGTCATTGTAGAACATGTATACAAAATAAAAGAGCATGTGACCCTTTCAAATGAAATGAAACTAAAATAGTTTACTGCGCATGAGCAGCATTTGTGTTCAAATTCACCGGTCTTCGTAATGTTAGCAAAACCAAATCAAGTAGTTCTTTGAACAATAATAAATCTGAAACATAATTTGTTTTAATCTGTCATGTGTAGCCTAATGATTACAATCTCCAATAATGCCTGTAAAATCACTATTAATAAACTGACTAAGGTGGTTTCTTATGCCGGTTATGGGTCATACAAATACATTATACAACCACATTCACACAGGAATATCGGCAGCACGACGCTGCATGTTTACACTTTGATGAATACAGTGAGAAAGCACAAAGTAATGACTGGGTTAGCTGATATTTATTCCACACCGATACCGGGGTAATATGGTTCATCAAGCACGCACATTCCACTATCAATTTACTGACCTTTATAACTACAACTACTTCTTGCTAGAAGTGAGTGAGTTCCGATTAATTTGTATTTCCGTGTAGATATGTCAAAACAGTAAACTATTAATTTTTGAAGTTTAATTTGTGCAAGAAGTCAGTCTTTCTTTCTCTCGAGTCCACAAAAGTTTATTCTAGCGATTCATTAAGTTGATTTGATTTATAATGTAATGTGCTTGGTGAAGATTGGCGGGTGCGGAGTGGAGTGTTAATTGGACTTTAAACACACACTTGGTGCTAAATAATTAATATTGGAATTTATACCAGCACGTTGTGTGTGTCTCTCGTAAATAACTTTTAAAAACATAGAGTGTATAATAGAGAGCAACAATAGATGGCCTACTTTGTTTCATTATGTATGCATGGTATGCCTAAACGGGTAAAATAAAATAAATTGATGGACTGGTAGAAAACGTCGGACAAACTTGTCATACGAGACTGCCAAAATAATATCCGGTTTTTATCTGTATGAAGATACCATCATTTAGTAAAATCAAAACCTGATGTACATATTTATAACATCATTAAATCATATGTGGTGTCTAATCAGATATAAAAGAAAACCGCATGTAACACGTACAAAGTAGGCCTAAGCCCTGAACGAAAAGCAAGAATGAAATTATTTTATTCGATTTATAAATCTGTAGAGAAAAAGTATTTGTCGTTCACAAGAATGGTAAAAGAAACACACATTTCCCCATGTCTTGTGTCTGCCCGTTATCATTATATATATTTTAAATAAATGTAAGAACGAAATACATATTTTATGCAAAATAAAATACAAAGGCTTAAAAAATATTCTTAAAATTAACTTTAGATTAGATTTTAATACTTTCTTTTTAAAAATCACAAACACTGTGTAATGTAATAAGCATTCATTATCAAGAATTAATTATTAGAGGTGATTTTCTCCAATCAAGACATTGGCTGATTGAGCATTTACACCAAAAAACTGCAACTCACCAGTCAATCGAAAACAGCTTGGTTTGACATGGACACTGATGATCTTAGTAACATAGGGTAGTGGCTCCCAAAACATGCATCCGCGACGAGATGTGAAAAGTAGTGCAAACGTAAGCTGTTACATCGAACCTCATGTCGCTCATGTTAGGTCTGTAAAATCATTCAGAGCAGAACTGATCTTGTGGAAGTCACATATGAAGACGAAGTCTCTTGTACATTTTTCAAGTATGAAGAAAATGGTGTGTGACTTTGAGTAAACTCTTTGCTAGATTCAAAGACCCCAGGAGCAGTTTGAAAAGATATTTAAACTATTCATTTCATTGAGTCTGTGGTTGCCTGACTTGGGAATCCGTTTACTTGCCAACTAGGAGTAACAAGAATGGTTACATCGACTGCAAGTCTCATTCAAGTAAGAAGAGAAGATTAACTTGATATTTTGGACCTTCAAAATGATATTATTTTCAGCTCACAACACCAGATGATAATTTTTGGAAATCCTTAGCGTACACAGTAAAATCTTAATTCGATTCCATTTATCTATGTGAGAACTGGGGGGATTTCCATCTGGGCAGGCTGCTTTCCCATTTTCTAAGATCTTCAAGGCTTTTAGGATTTCTGCTTTCGTGGGAAGGTTGGTGTTGACTTTGAGTGGTGAGTCTGCATGGGGGATGTCTGGTCTCACTGATGGTGGGGGTCGATTTAGGAGTTCTTTAAAGTGGTCAGCCCATTGTTGTCTCTGATCTTGCTCTTTACTGATGGGGTTTCCTTCTCTGTCTTTAACCAGTTTGTCCACGTTTGTCTTCTTAGTTGAGAGAGTCCTGGTGACCTTGTACAAAGTACTAAGGTCCATCTTTCATGCTGCCTGTTCTGCTGCTGTTGCTAGCACATCATAAAAGAGTCTCTTGTCCTTTCTGGCACTATTCTTAACTGTCTTGTTCATTTGGATAAATTTATCTCGAAGAACTTTCTTTTCCTCTTCGTTCTTGTTGCTGTTGATTGATGTCTTTTCTGTTCTTTATCAGTTGACATGTGTCACTGGAGAGCCATTCCTTGGTTGTCCATTCTCTTTTGCCCAGAACTTCTTGGCATGTGTCTGTCAATGTGTCTCTTAGGGAGCTCCAGTATTCTTCCAGGGGTGTTTCTTCGGTCACCAAGTTCAAGGCTTCAAATCTGTTCTTCAGGGACGTTGAAAAGGTGTCTCTGTAGTCTTTCTCCTTCAGCCACTGGGTGTTGAACTTGATGTGAGGTCGATTGGCTATGTCTCTAAAAGCTCGTAGCTTGACTTTGATGGTTCCAATCACTAAGTGATGGTCTGAGGATACATCTGCCCCTCGTTGGGATCTTGTGTCTTGCAGGCTTCATCTCCATTTCCTAGAGATAGTGATGTAGTCTATCTGGTTTTTGGTGTTGCCGTCTGGTGAGATCCATGTTTCTTTGTGGATGTCTCTATGCTGGAATACACTGCCACCAATGACTAGGTCATTAAAAGCGCAAAAGTCCGTGAAAAGCTCGCCATTTTCATTCATTTCTCCATCAGGACAATTAATGTCCCAACACTCATCAGGCTGGGTAATAAGTCCCACTACCCATCAGGACAGTTGATTAGTCCCAACACTCAGCAGGCTGGGTAATAAGTCTCACTACCCATCAGGACAGTTAATTAGTCCCAACACCCATCAGATTGGGTAATAAGTCTCACTACCCATCAGGATAGCTGATGTCCCACTATCCATATTTTACATATGAGGCATGTTTGGACACCTGGGACAATGCATCACTGATTTGCTCTGGTTACAATCGCCAGATTCTAATCTAGGAAATTACCACAGTACTCTTGAGTTAGTTAAATTATTTCATTTGTTTGTGTCCCATCAAGGGAGTGTTCATGCATATTTAGGAGAATTAAGTTTGACTAATACATGTAGGTAAATGACGTACCGGGAAAACACTGTATTCAGAAAACCATTTTATTATGAACCAGTACTCTATACACTTATTCACACTTCAACGAACTTTGTTTTTTAGTTGGTTGCAAACTAAGACAGTTAAAATCATTGACTTTTCTTAATTTAATTTTTTTAAAGATTAATTTATGTCCATTGCAATCATTTAAAAGTTAAGACGGGTATATATTAGAAACATAAGTTTACATCTCTTATTTGCTTTAGAAAGCAGTAAAAATCTTTCCCCAAAAATACATTTCTAGAAAATAAAACACCAAACAGATATAATATTTTTTTTAAGACAAAAAAGTAACAGAGAAAACATCAAAACTTACAGTATGTAAATATTTTTATTTCTTTTGGAGATTCACCCTTTAAATGCATTTATACAAAAATGTTTTAAAAATCTTTCAGATGATAATGTGAAATTATTATTTAAAGTCTTGCAGTAAAGGGGTCTGTTATAAATAATGCTTCTAGACTATAGCCTGAGATGTTAGTCTCTCGCATCATATTCCATCTTCAACTTTCTTTTTACAAAATACTTTTTGAATGTTGTGAAATGAAACCATGCGTTTAACTGTATACACTTTCCTTAACATACCTTATGTTTCCCAGGTAGACCACAAACAATAAATAAAATTAAATTAAAATCTAATTATAATATAAAAGGACAAGAATTTTGTGGAATGGTTATTCATTTGATTTATCTGCTAACCCTATAATGCTGGGTAACGGATGGAGTTATTTTAGAGTAAGTACACAAAATAATAGCATGAGAAAAATATGATCGAAAGCATTTGAAACATATTTTTGCAAGATATGTTGTTGCATTACATTTACATTATCATTTTTACAGTCAGTGAAATATTAACCTTGTCAAAAATCATTGTTCATTTATTCTTTATAGCCAGTAAAAATTACACCTTGCAACATTATTATTATTAAATCATTATTTTGACTTCATAGTCAATAAAGTTTATATCCTGCAACAATCATTAATCATTTTTACTTCATAGCCAGTAAAAATTACACCTTGCAACAATCACCAATCATTCTTTTGACTTTACAGCCAGTTAAATTTATATCTTTCAACAATCATCAATCCATTCATCATCATAACTCTTATTCAACTCTGAAACAAACAATTAGTTAAGGTGAATTTTTATTAATTTCTTTCACATTTTAAAACTGTTGGTTAATAAAAATGATATTTTCTTAATTTCAATCTTATGCTGCCTGCCTAACCCTTTAATTAGAGGGTTGTTTTTTTTTTTTTAAATTTTCACCTGAAATAATTCTTTAGTACAAACACACAGTCAACAAGAAAATCAGGTCACCATATGATAACCTAAACAGTTGAATCAGCACTAAATTGCCAACAAACTCCAGTAGCTGACGTAAAACAAAACATATAACTAACTGACAATATTCAATTTGTAACAACAACACATTCTTTTTGAGAGAGATGTGATAAATTGGGCATAAAAAATATGACCAGGGAACACATGGGTTACTGAGAAATTAATGTTTATCACATTCTGACTTAATGAGATTTGACTGTGTCAAGGAGTTTAGTGAAACGAGTTATAAATTTTCACTACACTCTTGAAGCTGCCTCCTATGATCAATAAACATATATTCAGATACTGATCAACAGCAACGGTGGTTAGAAATGAACATTTAATGTGAATGTTTTCACTAAAATAAGTTATAGACTTACTGACTATGTTTAAAGAAACATAACTCACATCACTATTTTATCTGAAGCTGCAAATACTTAACACAGAAAACTGTGCCAAAGAACATTACTACTTTTAAGGTCAAGTTATCATGTGTCACAGCAAGCTTCAATTAGTACTCTTTGTCATAAACCATAGTTTTCTTTGAGATAATCGATCACAGCTGAAGTACTAGCTAAGCTGTTAAAGACACGGCGTTCAGCTCGACTCATTATTTTCTCCAGCATATAGATAAGATGGTGGTGAAAACACTGGAATGGTGTTCCAATGGACAGCGCAATGTCCAGCTGCAAAATAAAAGTTAAAATCAATGCTAAAGGAAAGCATTATACATGCAATCTGATATTGGAAAGTAATTTATCAGGAGCATTTTCTTTAAAAATCTGTAAGGTTATCAGAAAAGAAATCCTTATTAGTTTGAAATGGTTAATTAAATAAGACATTTGTTTTTGTGATTTAAAATCCAATCTCACCACCAAAACCAGAGAGAAAAAATAAAAATGGATCTGTTTAACTTATCCTCTTTAGCAAGTGATCTAAATAAAAATATGTATACAAGTAAATTTAAGGCTAATGTAAACAAGTGATGCAAGTAAAATTATGACTGATGTATATACAAGTGATGTAAGTAAAATTATGGCTAATATATACAAGTGATGTAAGTAAAATTTTGACTGATGTATACAAGTGATGTAAGTAAAATTATGGCTGATATATACAAGTGATGTAAGTAAAATTATGACTGATGTATACAAGTGATGTAAGTAAAATTATGGCTGATATATACAAGTGGTGTAAGTAAAATTATGGCTGCTGTTTATACAAGTGATGTATGTAAAATTATGGCTGCTATATACATGTAAGTAAAATTATGACTGATGTATACAAATGTTTTAAGTAAAATTATGACTTTACATCACATCTTTTCACTTACCTCACTTATGCACCACATTATTTTACTTAAACCATTCATTATACATTAATTATGCATAATTTTAGTCATTTAAATACATCAGCCATAATTTTATTTGCTTCATTCATATACACCAAGATCATTTTAACTATTTTTTCTCTGTCTTAATGTTTTTGTTTTGCTGAGTGTCTAAAGCTGATTGTGCAAAAGTTAAATATACATTTGATGTGACACTCTCTCTCTCTCTCTCTCTCTATATATACGAAGTATACATCCAATCTCTTACTGTAAAGTCATCTCATCAAACAATGACAATAAAAGTACACACCCAATCTTTTACACACTGTAAAGTAGTCTCATCATAACCAGCAAACATTGCTGGATTAGCCAAAAGTCCTCTTGCAGCCATCACACCTGAAAACCACTCCAAAAGAAAGCAACATATTTAAGTTTGAATTAATTATCCCAAAATTTCCTAAACTCACAAACGAACTTTGTTTGAGGCACAGAGAGCAACATGGGAGTTCAGCATACAAGCCTTGGACCAAAACTGAAATTTAACAGTGCTGATTCTAATAATAATGTTCAGATTTACTTTCCTATCACCATGTGGACTGAGCAATAACATACACCACAGATTCTACTTTCTCTTGTCTAATGGAAACTGATTTTCTCAAAAAATTGGTGAATTCATCATTGACAAGATAAAAAAACAAAACAATGTCCTATTGTCTAAATAATTAGCAAATATCATAGTACATTGATTCAAAAATAGTAACCAATATATTAGTCGTAAACAAATAAAACATGATTAAAGTATTTCAATGATGCATCCACCAGTACTAAAAGAAATATTTAAAAAAATTTTTTAATCAATTTAAACATACTGAATCAGTAAGCAAGAAACAAAGAATTATTAAAGCAAATACTTCTTTGAAGTTTACTCAGCATAACTGTAGACAACAAATGCTGTTTTCATATGAATGCCTTGAGGCTTTTAAAATGGGATGCTCATAAGTTGAATTCAGCATCAACTTTTAAAATTCAACATAAAATGATGTTCTCAATCTTAAGTCGGACAGCTTTGAGCATAATAATAAAATATTGTTCGGCCAAAAAAGAATAGGGAGACAGCTTACACTTACATGTATATGTTTGAGACCTGAAGAGTATTAAATGGTTCATAAACAATTATCTGTGGATGATTGCTTGAAAATTTTTAATGATGTTTAACACAACCAACAAAATCACTATCCATAATCCCTTTTAACACGGTCAGGTGACTAGAATGAAATTTCTAAACTTTTAATATTTGATGTGAGGGTTTTCAATTTTAATTCACAGTGTGGATGCTGAACTTTTAATTTAATAGTCAGATTTTCCCAATTTTACTTCAATGTGAGGTTTTTCATTTAAAATTTGTGCGAGGTTTCTCAAATTCTAATTCATTGTGAGAGATTTTAATCTTAATTCATTTCTAATTCAAATGAGGTTTCTCAATGTTAATCCAATATGTCAGTTTTTAATTTTAATTCATGGCAAGAACTCTCAATTATTGTTCAATATGTGGGTTCTTAATTCTAAATTAGTGTAATGATTTTCATTTCAAATTCAATGTGAGGATTTTCAATTCCAATCCAGTGTAAGAATTTTCAATTTTCAATTTTTAACCCTCAATTCTAATTCAGCGCAGGGATTTTCAATTCTAATCCAGCGTAAGGATTTTTAATTCTAATCCAGTGTAAGGATTTTTAATTCTAATCCAGTGTAAGGATTTTTAATTCTAATCCAGTGTAAGGATTTTTAATTCTAATCCAGTGTAAGGATTTTTAATTCCAATCCAGTGTAAGGATTTTTAATTCCAATCCAGTGTAAGGATTTTTAATTCTAATTTAAAGTGAGCATTTTTAATCCTTATTCAATGTAAGACTTTTAAATTCTAATGCAAAATACTAATAACTACTGGTCCTGGTTAATAGACAACCACGAAAAACAACAACAAAATGCAAAATGAGGAACTATTACCATGCACTCCTGTTTTTTCCCGCACACTGTCGACATCGTTCAGACTGAAAATGTCTCCATTAGCAACAACAGGAATGCTTAAACTCTCTCTGATGATACGGATTGCTTCATAATTCACTGGTTGGCATCTCTGATCCTTTGTCCTGCCATGAACAGCAACCCATGCTGCTCCACACTGCTCGGCTCGCTGACACATCTCCACTGTTTTCCTTAAACAAACATCAGACTGGCAAATTCAGCTTGATGACACTTACATCACTGAGTCCTAAAACAAAGTATCTGACTGGCAAATTCAGCTTGATGACACTTACATCTCTCTACTGATTCCTAAAACAAACATCAAATTACACCTCCACTGATTCCTAAAAAAAAAATATCAAACTGGTAGTCAAGCCAGGTGTCAAAATCAGACAGAAGGCATGAACAAATCACTACTGTTTTCAGATTGGCAGGTGTCCAATTTGGCTCACTAATACATCTCTTGTTGCCTAAAACAAAACATCTGACTGGCAAGTCAAGTGTCCAATTTGGCTCACTTATACATCTCCTGTTTCCCTTAAAACAAAACATCTGACTTGCAAGTCAAGTGTCCAATTTGGCTCACTCCTTAAAAACAAAATATCAGACTGGTAGGTAAGTCAGGTGTCAAATTCAATAGATGGCATGATAAAATCACCACTGTTTTCAGGCTGGCATGTGTCCAATTCGGCTCACTAATAAAGTAATATATCTTCCGTTTTCCTAAAACAAATCATCTGACTGGCAAGTCAAGTGTCCAATTTGGCTCAATGATACATCTCCACTGTTTACTTAAAACAAAATACTAGACTAAGAAGTATGTAGAAGTGGCTTAAATGCTTTATATCAAGAATTTTTTTTTTAAAAAGAGAGAATATTACACAAGCAAAACAAATATTCTTTGTAGTAAACTGGAATTTACAGATAGAGTATTGAAGTTTTGCTTGGCCAGGATTCTTGGCGTCACATTTCTTGAGAGTCACAGGTGAATTAATTATATGATAATGACTTATTTTTTTTAATAATCCAAAAATGCATGCACACCTAACTTAAAACAGCCAAGGATGTTTCACAATCACCTAACATAGGTCAATTATTTATATCTATCTATCCAACCATGTTTCTCTATCAATGAATGTGCATTTGTATATACAATATGACCTGCATGAATTGATTGTTTCGTTTAACTATCTATCATAAACATGCACATACACACACAAACACAAATGTCAATACACACACTTATAAACACACATAAACACATGCAAACACACACACACATAAACATGCAAACACACACACACACACACACACAAAAACATACAGCATCAGCATTCACTGATGAAGAACAACACTATTCAGTCCACACAAGCAAAATATCTAAATCATTATTTTGATCATTTAATATTAAATGCCCTACAAAAAAGCCTATAAAATAAAATAATGGGATATATTCAGATGTACAACATGTTCTAACAACTAAAAGAATAATAATTTTAAAAAATTAATCAGCTTTATTCAAATAAATATGTGATGAGCAAGTAAAAAAGAAAAAACACTTGCATTTGTTTTCATTGTTTTTTCGTGTAAGGCACTTATTTCTTTATTTAACATGGAAGATTATTTCTTTCTTTAACATGCTGGAGGCTAGAAAACTACACTCAATGAGTGTTGTGATTGAGTGTTGAGACAGAATGTATATAATCTATAGTATTATGGCTGTCCAAGGTCAATACATACTTGATAGCATGCCACTATCCTAAGCAAGAAAACATTTGCTATTAACCTACTAGCAAACACAAGCATTTTAATATCCTTCAACCATCTTTAAGACCAACATTTTGTGAAACTTACAGCTGCCATATTGTGGGAACTTCAAGCTACCATTTGGTGTCTTATTGAAGAACTTCAAACTACCATTTGCTGTCTTATTGGAGAACTTCAAACTATCATTTGCTGTCTTATTGAAGAACTTCAAACTTCCATTTGCTGTCTTATTGGAGAACTTCAAGCTACCATTTTGTTGTTGAACTTCAATCTGCCATTTGCTGCCATCTTGGAAAAATAATTTTCATGTTGGCTGCCATGAGGGAACAATTTCATACTTCTACATCTCATTTCATGAAGTTATCCTACTTCATGACTGTCTTCTACACTTAGTTCCATTTAATGAAGTTATCCTACTTCTTGTCTGTCTTCTACACCTAGTCCCTGTTCATGAAATTATCCTACTTCATGCATGTCTTCTACATCAAGTCCCTCCTCATGAAATTATCCTACTTCATGCCTGTCTTCTACACCTAGTTCCTGTTCATATTATCCTACTTCATGCCTGTCTTCTACATCGAGTCCCTGTTCATGAAATTATCCTACTTCATGCCTGTCTTCTACATCGAGTCCCTGTTCATGAAATTATCCTACTTCATGTCTGTCTTCTACACTGAGTCCCTATTCATGAAGTTACCCTACTTCATATCTAGTCCCTGTTCATGAAATTATCCCATTTATGTGTCTTCTACAGCTATTTCAAATTTGTTGCTATGGCAGTTATAAAACTATCTTGCACAAACCTATCTGCGCCGATCAGAGTTAATGCATGATAATCTATAATACTTTATGATTCCTAAAACTACCTCAAAACTTCAGTAAAGGTTTTGTTAACTAAATATTTACAATTAATCTAACTGTACTCACTTGAACAGTATAATGTGAACCTTGAACTGTGATTTACTGCATATATTTTTGGTGAGAGTGAAGCTGTGTGAATAGTTTTGAGATATTAACAATGATTGATAATTAAGTGAATAGCATAACTGTTGCATTGATTTGTTTGATAAATATATGAATGGTGTTTGTGAGCATGAATATATGCATTTAATAAATACAAATAGTGTTTGTAAACATTTGTTTTGTGTATGAGGGCAATCCTATCAGGTTCAACATAACTTTTACCTTACAGGTTAGTGTCTGACAGAGGGATGTTATTTGTGACACAGAGGTACTTAAATAAAATATAAATGAACTGTAAACAGTACACATGAGGTTTAAGAAGTATATAGATGCATTTTAAACAGTACACATATAAGATTTAAGCAGTATACAGATGCTTTTTAAGTAGTGCACAGATGATCTTTATAAGTATTTGGCAGTATAGTGACTATTGTTAGTGTTATATATAGTGTTGTTGTGTATCAAGAAATTTATGGAGAAAAATATGATCATGAAATAAAAATGAACAAATAAAAGAAGATAAAGCTACAGAGAACAATATGAGATGGTTACCTTATATCACTGTGAATTCTGATCTTGATGGAAATACTGAAATCGGGTTGCTGAATTTGACTTTTAGCTTGCTGAATCATGGCACAAATTAATTCTGGCTTCCCCAACAAGCAGGATCCATAACCCTCTGCCATTGCCCACCTGTTACAAACATGGAACTTCTACATTCTCTGTTAATGTTAACACCATTTTCAATATTTTAATTATTATCATGGCTGCTTGTATCATTACGTTAACATGACTTAGGAGGATGGAACAGCAAAATAAAAAGCTTTGGACAGGATTTTACATAAACAAGGGAAGAAACAAAGTTTGCACTGAATTGACTGGAAGTGAAGAGCAAGCAAATCAATGATCAAAAGATAAAATAAAATAAAGACAGAACTGTATACAATGATGCTGTATCTTATGTGCATTTGATGATATGAATACCACTATATGTGCTTGAGGGGGGTGGGTGGGTTAGTCAAGTTGGTGAGATGAAAAATATGAATCTACTGTTCCTTCAGTCATTTCTTGTACTTCTGTCAAAGGTCAGCCTCTCACAATTGTATCTAAAGATTCCTATGTGTTATTCTTAAAACACGGCCCTTAAATGCAAACCTACTGCATGTACTTTATCTCATGCTCAGCCATAGAAGCAGAAACACCTGAGTGATTAAATATGAATATGATCCCTCTACGGGCAAAGCCTCAGAATCTCCTTGAGCACTACAAACAATATGAGACCATATCGAGAAATATTTGAGCAGCTTAGCAGGCATCAGCAATGGCTGACGAACAGAAAAAAATCAACCAGAAACAGATGAACTGATGCAATCAACTTCTTGAGGTGAACCAGAGCCAAACACTTTGTATGTGGCTAACACTCCATCAAGCAAACCAGAGCCAAACACTTTGTATGTGACTAACACTCCATCAAGCAAACCAGAGCCAAACACTTTGTATGTGACTAACACTCCATCAAGCAAACCAGAGCCAAACACTTTGTATGTGACTAACACTCCATCAAGCAAACCAGAGTCAAACACTTTGTATGTGACTAACACTCCATCAAGCAAACCTGGCTAACACTCCATCAAGCAAACCTGGTTGATCTAGAATCTAGATCAACATCACATTCTGACATCGTCCAGGTAGTGTTGTCATGAGAAGAGGAAGACTGATCATTGCTGTATGTAAATGTACAGCACCAATATTCATTGTCTGATAGTTCTTTATACGTGTGCTGTACTAATATTCACTGTAATTTTTGAAAATGTTATCCTACTTTACTCATTAACATCAGAAGGTAACGTCTGAATGTAACGCCTGAAGAAGATATGACACTACTGTACTGCAATTTTTCTAACACATGTAAAATATGCCCAAACTAAAATTTATAACATGTAAAGAACAGATGTTTGCCAATAGTTATCAAACTAACACACCTACAACAGGACAATGAACTTATAAATCTGTATATTGCAACTCAATATATGTCAAAACTAATAGATATTAATTAATGTGTCAAAATTAAATTAATAATATCCTGACTCTAAACAACAGCAAATAATTTTTAATCTAATCATTTTAATTCCATAACTCATCTATCTCCAAACTAAAAATAATCTTCTCCTCAAACTAGATATTTAGTATCTAGAAATCTAACATAAGGGAACCCAACAACTGGGATTTTAAAAACATACCTTTGAGGACATCCACAATTCAGGTCCACACCATCAGAAAAACTGAAACAAAATAAATAAGAAGGAAATATATTTTTTTTAAAAAATACTTTTGAGGATACCCACTATTTAGGTCCACACCATTAGAAAAACTCAAACAAAATACTTAAAAAAAAAAAATCTATTACCATTAGTTTGTTCATTGCTTCAGTAATTTTAAGCCATAATCAGTTTGCCAATTAGCCATTGTAGTTTTGTTTAGAAAATATTTTTACTTTTCAGTCAACAATATATTTAATAATACTATATTCTGCAAACTTACATGACTAAACGTTTTTTTTAGTTGGTAGTATATCGAATGAATGCTGGCAGACAAAAGAAGAACCAGCGTTGAACAACACTGAATTTGTTAAATAAGTCAAAATATGGTTAATTATTTGGCTAATGTCAATCTAACAATCCTCCTCCCCCCCCCCCAACAAAATAAAATCAACTTTATAATTAAATACTAAATCATTCATGCTTAAAGTTTTCTACTACTTGCATAAAAGTACATAGAACAATACTGTGTAATTAACTGATAGCTAAGCAAAGGACCAAATTAGTAATTTTATTTGAAAATGCTCATTTCATACTTTAGCATACCATTTTAAAGCTAAAGTAATAAAGCTTAAGTGCATTCATTACACTAAACAAATAATAACTCAGTGCAATCTTTATTTATTAACATAATTTATTTTTAAAATTAATTATAGAAGCAAATTAGAATAACATAAGAGTATGATAAAAAAGATAGCATACGGGGAAACAACTGTTGCAGCATCAGCAAAATCCTGAACAGTATTAGCCGCAAACTGTACAATCAAAGGTCTGTCTCCTAGGAACCAAACAAATAAAGAAAGGTATAAAATTTTAAAATAACATTACCTGTATGTGTTTGAGGGCTTTGGAGGGGGAGGGGGCTATAAAAATGTATTTTTATTAATTTTTAGTGTTTAGTTTGAACCAAAGTTTATTCATGGAAACTTATCTAGGCCAGATGCACAAACTGAGAGTTTGTTCTCTTTGCTGTAATGTAAACATCAAAAGAGTTTGGAGAGATTTTATGTACATAGAAAGGGATGGCTTCCCTTTATGACAAACATGGCAATAAATCAGTCAAATGTGACCTCTGCCTTTTGCAGTATAAGCTTTCTACCCATAAAGTCAATAAAAGAGACTGCATTTCAATGAAAACAGAGGCAGCAAAAACAAACAAAACAAAACATGGTCAAGTAAATATTTAAGATAAAAGAATGTTTTAAAAAAATTGTATTTCCTAACATATTCTCTTTGTTGTGGGTTTAGTTAATTGTGATTTGTATGGTGTCTCTGTAGTCTAGCTAAAAACTGTTATCAGTGTTGTAATAAATTTCTTTAGTACACTTACTGTAGTTAAATTTTCAACATTGATGAGTTAATCTGAATAAACTCATAGCATGAATAAACCAACCAAAACAATGAAATACTTTATATTTTAGCGTCAGCATTTTTTAACATGATGGTATCTATGGACTTCCAGCAACCACACTTTATATATTTTTCAGCAAGTGCATGGAAAACTTTTCCTAAATTCTCTGTGAATTCACTGAAAGGACTTGACAAGTGCTAATGTTACATATATCATACCTGGGGTGGTTAAGCACACAATCTTTATGCATTTTACCAAATCAGAGGTCCTTGTGTATCATAGCAAAAGCTGTACAATCAGAATTTACTGAATTTTACTGCATCACAGATTCATGCAATGAGAAAATGCTATGTTCACACGTGTGCACGTGCACACAAACACACGGCAAAAAACTTTACTTGAGAGAGAAAAAATTAAGGAATTCTTTGGATGACTTAATGCATTAAAAGTATATTATTATTCTATCTGTGAATTTCATTGATCATACCGATTTCTTGTTATAACTTACTTAGCACATTTAATTCTATTTATTTAGATAAGAAGATAGGTTTGGGGTAAAAAGAAATTGTTTGAGTGAATATCTACTCATGCACATGTCCTCTCCTACTTAGTCCTTGTTATTAGTGTACTTGAGTTAGGTAAAGGTCATTCGATGATCAATTACAAGCCATAATTAAGGGCAAGAACTTAAATTACTTGTGAAAATCACAGCAATGACTGTTACTGTATATCTTGCATTAATCAAACCTGTGATCATGCAATACACAAATGTTGCCAGGGTTAATCTGTGACTTATAATATACATTACTGCTAACAGTTATAAACTAGAGATATTAACTAAAACTTGGTATATTGTCAAATCATGCATATGAGATGACAGATAAAAGTCTGATTCCTTCTCAAGTGTTGAATTAGAGATTACAGATATAAAACTCTGATAATGTAGATACTATGAAAGGCATGTCTTGTCTTTCTGTTACCATCAGTATATCAGTAGATGCAATGAAAAACCTTTCTTTCTTACTTTTTAAAAAAGTTAGAAATTAGTGAAATGTTTCTTTTAAGATTGTAAAGCAGTGGTGCTCAGGTGGTGCTAAGCACTTTGCTCATGCAGTTTGAGTCCAGTAAGAGCTGTTTAGAAGCTTGAATAGCAGCTATATAGGTGTCAACATTTTACTTTCTATGGTCAATTTACTATCTCAGTATCTGCTGTTGCTGTCATCAGCTATACTGAGCACCCTACCATCTTCCAAGGATGGCATTGTTTGTCATTTTGACCCAGGGAGGCATAACTTCTTCATGTTGTGAAACCAGTGACATTCCTCTGATTCCTGAAGACCAGAGCTCTATGGAACCTTCTTCACATCTGATGGGGCTTAGGATGAGTTGTAAAATGGGCAGGATTTAAATATAAACATATGGGGCTGGCCAGTGCTTGATATGGTCTACTTTATGGACAATTATATAGCCTGCACTGTGTGTACCCTCAGAATGGCAGGCCATCACAAGTGAAGTCTTTGAGATTGGCAATGTCTAAGCATATTGGTCCTATGCATTCCATGTTTTACATGGACAATGTGATGCACACACAAGGAATAAAGCATTTTACCAGTGGCAGCATTGCAAGACAGCTGTATTCTTTACAAGAAACTGTTCCTGATCAGTGCCATCAAAACAGTGACCATTCTTTGACTGATTTTGGATTCCATTAATTGCATGGTATGACAATTTAGTATTTACTGCCAAAACATACTTTTTTACTAGGTGTGAAGAAAACCTTACTTAGTTCTGGTTAAGTCACTATCACAGCTAGCATAATATTGCTGGGGCCATTAAAACATCGATTATTTATTTTTTTTAAAAACAAAACAATCTTGAACTGATAGTTTTGTATCAGAAAATAATAGAATTAAGTCATTTAAATTTTGTAAAAATTAGATATTGCTTTTGTTTGTTTTGTATTCTGTGGGTAGGGTTGTTAATTTATTTGATTGATTTATTGTTAACTTGTGTGGCCTTGATATAATTAAAGTTTGTTCCTGAGGTGAATGTGTTAGATAAACCAGTGCTAGCAGCAGTTACACATATTCTTCTTTTTTAGATACCCATCTTACATCTCCATTGTAAGAATAAAATTAGATTAGTTCAGAATTTTAATAAATTAATTTTTATTTATTTTCTGCCCTAATTTTGCTGTTGCTATACATCATTGCATGTGTATGTGAGATTGTATTTTTGTGTTAGCTGTAGTAGGCTTACTCAGTCTCTGCATGCACCTCCTCAATTGTCATGAAAACACCCAATCATGCAGACCGTTGCAAACATAACAACATAACATCTAAAATAAAAACTAAGCCAACAGTCATCATATCAACAATTAATGATCACAGGCAGACAACTCTGATACTGATACCTTGGCAAGTTGTGAAGTCACTATCTCGAGCTTTGATGGATTTTAAGAAACAGTTAGAGATGATCATTGGCGTATAGGCCAAATCACAACCATACTTCCGCACTAACATGCGGAAAGGCAACCTGGAGCAATGTCATGAAAAAATTAACTATATATCAATCTATCTCTCTCTTCATGTAGGCCTATTTATCAATATCTGTCAAGGTGTACTCATCGGTATTTTAATTTCAGGCAAACCAAAGGCAATCAATTAAAAAGTATTTAAATTTAATAAGTGTGAATAATTCATTTAATTGGCAACAAAATTATTAAGTATTTAATAAGAGTAATTAACAGTTTATATAGAAATATTGAAACTGACAGTGACACTATCTTCACCTTATAATTTATATAAATAATAGAATCAGTGATAAAATAATTAAACTTTTTAAAGCCCACCACAATAATGAATAAATGAATAATGATATATTTATAACAAGTTTGTCTACATGGCAATACAATATATTAAAAACTAGAAATATAAATAAATGAACCATAATAGTTTAAATAAATGGTGTAGATATATTTAATAATATTTAATATATTTATATGACATTATGAGGCATTTTAATAAATAATGACGTAATGTCTGTATTTCACTTTTCAGGGCTCATCGAATGCAGGGGGGTGGGAGTAAATTTGAATACTAGAAAGTAGAATGCAATTTTCTAATAACATTCATTTAGAATAATCATTAGAAGTGGGTGAATCAATTTAATAAATAAGTCAAAAAGCAGTTTTAAAAAATATATCACTCACTTTGAATATCTGACCATTGGAGCACATATCTTGACTGCTTTACCACTGGCAAAGAGTTCAGCTGGTTTCGACCATAGAAAGTCGATTTCTTCAGACGTACTCATCCTTCTCGGAAAGACATGATAGACCAGTCATTAAATGTTTGTTATGTACAGTTGAACAAGGTGCGCAACATTTGGTAAAATACACACTATAGGCCTACATGGTCCAGAACGGAGGGGTGCCATGTACGAAAAGTATAATTTAAAAATATCAATAAAATTTAATTAAAATAGACAATATTATATAAGGATGAATGCAAAACCGATAACAATGACACTTTACTATCGAGTAATGTAACTCGTGACAATTTGCAGCATTTTCATTTTTAGGTATCAATCACCACAAAACGTTAACTTCAAACAGAAAGTGCGTCGGAGCCATGTGGAATAGAACCCTCACCGTAACCTGAAAGTAGTCTCCCATATTATTCAGATGTGTCCGGAAGTAAGATGGCAGACGACGACGTGTGGCAACTTATCAACAACGATGGTAAGAAATGCTGTCTGTATATTGTTGATGTACATGCAAAATCTTTATTAGATTTTAAAGTGTTTGATCTTAACCTTCTATATGGTAGTAATTAATTTTTCCACACTTTTATTGTTTGTTAAATAATCGACGAAACACCAGCGATATTGCTCTGCAGATTGATTTAGTAGGCCTAAATATTTTCACATTTGCTCATTATTTTTGCAGAAGTTTCTTTAGAACAGTCACATATATACATAATTTAGATAGTAACTGAAGGTGACTTATTTTTTAAGATATGTTTGAGAGAAGACCAAAATAGATTCCTGATCATAAACTAGAGCAGTAGATTGGAGCAAACATTGAAGTTGTTTTACTTTAGTTGCAACTCTGTATCTGCAATCTAAGTTGCGTAACTCTGAATTATCCGTGTTAACAAAGTCTTAAATTCAAACGTTTAATTCTCGAATTTATATATTAATTCAAATAAATAAAAGATATTTAGTTAAATTTAGAGCTTTTGACAAATGTTTTATTGGAATCTATATACGACGTTACGAGAATGTCAAATCAGTTTCTAATTTAATGGATAGTGCCTTTAAATATTTTACCCACTTTTGGAACATCGTTAACAATCATTATAACTTAATGGTAAATTAAATGCAATCATATTCTCTGCCACTTCATTCTTCGTTGGTGGTATGGGCAAAAAAGTAAGCCTGCTAATATTTATTTTTAAAAATATTTATTTTTTTGTCATATTTTCAGAAGCATTCAAACAGTTTCTTAAAGATGGATTTGACATCAAAGAACATGCCAATAAAATCATTCAAGGTATGGCTATATCGCAACAGCTTGGCAAACTTGCTGAGGGTATATCTCTCCTTGATAAGGAAATACACACACAGGTAAGTGCCTGGCTTCCACATTCTTACAGATAATGATGAAAGATTGTATATTATATCAACTTCACATATAAAAATACACTTAGTCACCTACTCTGTTCTTTGCTTATAAACATTGCACCACTTTACAAAATTGAAAGTTTGTTTAAATTTAGTGCAAGACATTTATTTATAGTTTAATTAAGTGTGAAGCAGTATAAATAGTAAAAAATATTATAATTATGAGAGTGTTTTATTAGAGCATCTGATCTGTACAAAAATTCCTTTAAATATTTTATATATATAACACTAAATAAATATTTAGTAATAGCTAAATATATTCAAGGATTTCATCTTTTCTTTTTTTAAAGTCTCTAAGTGGTACAATACTAAATTAATTACTTTATTAATTTAAAGCATTGAATCTTTTTTTTTTAAAGCACCTCAAAAGCTTTATAATATGAAAATAAACTTACATAACACATGTGTTAATATTTCTTTCAATATGCTTATTGTTTTGAACAATCTGTTTGAAAGTTTTTAAAAAGTATCATAAATTTACTGATTACACTATTTACATATCTGATATGATTTTGTGGAACTTTCTTCTCATTTTCTCCTGCTACAATTTAGCTTGTTAATTCTGATGAACATATATGTTATATTCATGGAAGTGAAAGTGTTAATTATCAAATTTCTTTGAAGGATGACAGCTGACCTGATTGTTTGAAGGGTAAGATGTTAGATTAAATTAAGTAAACTAGCAATAAAAATCCTAACATGGCAGACCACATGCTTCACCAAACTTCAGTATTTATGTCAGGTGGTACTTAGTACATGTATTTAAAATTAAATATCACTAACAATTGACTACTGACCCCCCAATCCCAAACCTGACAACAATTGAACAAAGAGATGAAAGCCTTTTTAACAGTTCTGGTCTGGGAAAGCATTCTGTATATCTTATTTTTGGGGCAGCAGAATTGGCTCAGAAATATCTGGCTCATTTTGGCTTGCTAGCTCATACATATACAGATCAGTCAAGTTGGTCTATTAGTCATATGGCCAGTAGCCAAATATTCAGCTAATTATTATAGCTTGGCTTGCAGCTGAGATTATCATGCTCCCTTTGATCCAAAAATAAATTATGGGGAGACAATCCTTTTTACCATCTCAATAATAATACTGTACTTTTATTAACTGTTGTAATGATGTGAACAATAATTTTTATTTCTTTTAGTGTAAGAGCATTTGGTAATACACATCTTTTAAAATTATTTAACAGTAATAAAGCATTTCTTGTATTATCATTTATCTACAGATATCTCCACACTTAAGCACTAATTTTAAATAAAAGTCAGAACATTTTAAATATGTGAATTTGGCATATGTCATAATATATCATTATCAATATGAAGACATTTTTCCAAAGATAATTTTATTAATATTTTTATATTTCCTGCTTATAAGAAGTAATTTTTATGCTTTTTAAAAATTATTGGTTTTACAGATTGTCAACCACCATGAAGACCTCTTGTCTCAGGCCACCAGTGTTGAAACTTTAGAGGGTAAGTAAAACAACATTTGAGTATAGAATAAATTGTTTCAACTTTGAATGTGCAACTTTTTCTGAATTAATTTGTAAAATGCATTTTTTAATAAAATGTTTGTGTATCTGCTCATTTTATTTTACAATGCATTTGTTGTTTTTCTGAGGGTATAGATTTTTGGACACACATTTTTAATTTTTAGTTTTTGCCTTGTTGCTTTAGGTGTCCTGCAGATGATACAGACAAGAACACAGTCTCTTTTATCAGCTATGGAGAGGTGTGTATGGTGTACAAACAGTAAGGGACAGATATGTATGATGTATGGACAGTTTAAACTACAGACAGATTTGTATGATGTATGGACAGTTAAACTGGGGAACATATTTGTATGACGTTTGGACAGTTAAAGTAGGGGACAGATTGGTATGATGTATGGACAGTTAAACTGGGGAACATATTTGTATGGACAGTTAAAGTGGGGGACAGATGTTTATAATGTATGGACAGTTTAAACTGTGAAACTGATTTGTTTGAAACATGGACTGTTTAAACTATGGATAGATTATATGAAGTATGGACATTTTAACTCTAGGCAGATTTTATAAAGTATGGGCAGTTTAATTTTAGATAGATTTGTATGAAGTGCAGAAATTTTAAATTAGGACTGATGATATGAAATGTTGGTAGTTTAGAGTAATTTGTGAATAGATTGAATGAAGTGTGGATAGTTTAGAGAAAACTTTGGACAGGTTTGTATGAAGTGTAGACAGTTTAGTGCAAATTATTGTTAAGTTGTATGAAGTACGGTAAATTTAGGGGGGTTTAGGGAGCATTAATATTATTGACAATACTAAAGTTGTTAACAATTAACTTATAGTTATATTCCCAAACAAAATATCTTGATATATATTAAATAAATGATGGATTATTTCAGCATTAATTTGTATTGCTTTTTTTATTTGAGATTAATTTTAATTATGCTTATACAGTTTTTTGTAGCAGCATTATGGTCAGTGTCATTGTCAGTACTACATTTCAGAATCCGAAGCAAGGTTTCGGAGCCCTACACTAAAATTCTGGCACGAACAATGCAACTTCGGCATTTGCATGTGAGTTTCTATATTATTGCTTAACTTGTAAACGAAAGTACAAAGAAAGACCATGTTTTTTTTAAAAGTTTAAAAAAATAAAGTTAACTATATTATACTGTTAGGATAATGCTGCTTTTCATTTTATTAAGATTTTTAAGCAAGTTTCTAATTACTTGGTTTGCATCTGGTGATATTTTATTGAGCAGGGTTTTTAATGGGCAGTTTTCAAACAGATTAATTGGTCAGTCTTGTAGAAAATCATTAGCTTTTTTTTAAAAATCATCAATGGACTTTTTACATTTGTAGTTTCTTTCAAAAGTGCAGAAGTGTTAATGACATTTACCAAGGCTTGTTTTACTATGAAGAATTAAATGACTGCCATTAGCCAGGAGTTAGATGTCTTTTTATTTACAAACATGCACAGTGGAAGATTTTGGATTTTCTACTCTGACTGGCTATGAAAAGATTTCTCATAATTTTTACTTCTTTCTCATTCACTTTAATTCATTTGCTTTCACTTTACTCTTAAGGAGATAATTTCTTTCACAAGTTAAAATTCCTCAAATAATTATAATTATAATAATAATTCTAATTATTCATTTCCTACAGTAAAGAGATAATATGCAGGAATTAGATTCTGACTTTTAAAAAAAATTATAGTAATTTTTATTTTGGGGTATGACAGGAGACATGTGATTTGTTGCGTCGAATCATCCGTATTATGTACCTGACCAAACGGCTTCGTGGACAGCTACAAGGTGGAGGAAGGGAAATAACAAAAGCTGCACAAAGTCTCAATGAACTTGGTAATTTTACAGAAATAATTTTTGTTATCCATGCTACTTAAACTTATTTTTGTATACACTTGTTAACTCACTGCACATTTGATTAATCAGTTATTGTGCACATGCCCAAACTAAAATAAATTGTAATAATTTTCTGATATGGTTTAGCTTTAGAATTAATTAGGTAAAATATTTTGCATTTTTTATTTAAAGAATACATGTATCTTGTATTATTATTTCTGAACTTTACAAATTTGGGATATTTGAAATTTCTTTTATTGCTGCATCTGCTTGCTCATCTGTATGCTCATATGTATGATAATTTGAAAGTTATTCCCTTTGAATACAAATACTGATGTTTAAAACATTTCTGTACTTGCTCTACTGTAAAAATTGTGTGTTCAAGACTAGCTGTAAATTTTACATTGAATAGGATTAGATGCATTTTCAGCTCAATGTGCATTTTAAATTTTCTATGGAAAAAGCATTCCATGAATTGTACATTTGAAGTCTACTGTTGTTTGAGGCATTACAAACATTTAAAATGTATTTGTCTTTTAAAAAAACTGCAGATTATAATTATGTATGTGAAGGGGTGAACCTATCAGGAGTGGAGGTGTTACAAACATTTAAAAATTTTCTTATTATTGTGCTTATTTATTTGTCTTTTAAAAAACTGCAGATTATGTATGTGAAGGAGTGGACCTATCAGGAGTGGAGGTAATAGAAGGAGATCGTCGTTTTATCAAACAGGCACGAAAAGACGTTGAGACACAAGCTCAGAAAATGCTAGAACAGGGAATGGAAACACAGGTGAAAATTATTTTGCAGAAATATTTAAATTTATTTTTAAATTTCTTACTTTTTTAATTTGTCTTTTGTAGTTTGTTAGGGCATGCTAAAATAGATGTTAAAGAGTATGCTTTTGAAATTTTTTCTTTAGTCCACTTTCTATTTGTTTCATGTTTCTTGAAATTTGTCATTTTTATTCTTTTGCATTTGCAGCTGCTGCAGAAATTTTAATTAGTGTTGAATATTCAAAGCCCAATTTGAGAAATTTTCTTTTAAATTAAGCGCCTATTTTTTTTTAAATTTTAGAACCAGACACAGGTGGCTACTTCCTTACAAGTCTTCCACAATCTGGGGGTCTTGGCACCAGTAGTTGAGCGAGTGGTGAATGGCTGCTATGAAATGTTACATCGTAGTGTGAGGTCATGCTTGGACATGACAGCCCTATCTCAACAGCAGTCTTTTAGTTCAAAAGGTAATCATTTCTTCACCAAAAGTTAATCGTGCTTAAAGAGAGTCATTTCTAGTGCAAAAGTTAATCAGTTCTTGTTTAAAGATGGTCATTTCTAGTGCAAAAGGTAATAATTTCTTCACCAAAAATGAATCAGTTCTGGTTTAAAGATTTCTAGTTCAAAAGATATTTCATCACCAAAAGTTAAAATTCTTGTTTAAAGATAGTAATTTCTAGTTTCAAAGGTCATCTTTTCTTCATTAAAAGTTAATCAATTCTTGTCAGCTATCCATTTCTAGTTTGAAAAGTCATCTTTTCTTCATTAAAAGTTAATCAGTTTTTATTTAAAGATAGTCATTTCTAGTTCACAAGATAAACATTTCTTCACCAAAAGTTAATCAGCTATTGTTTAATAATTTCTAGTTCAAAAGGTTCACTTCTGATTCAAAAGGCATTCATTAATTGCTCAAAGTGTATTAATTTTATGTTCAAAAGATAAGAATTTCTAGTTCCAGTAGCAGTCATTTTTAGTTAAAAGGTTACCATTTCTTGTTATTTTATAAAGTTATAATTTCAAGATATAAACTCATATTGTTTCTAAGCAAGCTGATCTAGTAGCATGAATTGGTTAATTCTGATTAGCCCTATCTTTGCGTCAGTCTGTAATCACTCTCTAATGACAGTTAAGTTTTAAGCTTTTTTTTTTTAAAGAAAAGCAAACATCTTTTTGTTTGTTTATTTTGCATTGTTTCAGCTCATGGAACTAAACATATTTCATCTCATCATTAATTAGACAGTTATGAGAAATCAATTATCTGCCATCATCATTATAGTTTCTCTCATCTTTGTCCATTTATTAATTTATTTTTAACATCTTAATGCTGATCTTTTCCTGTTTGTTTTTCCTTTCAAAACATTTATTATTTTTGCTTTGTTGCTGTTAGAAACTTAGTATCAGCGTCAAATATAGACATGAGTTGACCGTTGCTGAAAGTACTGAACATTCGTGATTGGAATGAACAAAAATCTCTTACAAAGTAAACAACAGATGGCTGATATTATGGTCTGCTAATTATATTCATGATGTTTCTCTTCACGGCTCACTGACCTATGCTAAAGCTTCTATTTGGAGATGGCGTAAGGACAAGTGCTTTGCTACTTTTTTCAGGGAAAATACACACACCAATTGTTCTAGTACAACCATGACTTTTGCTAGTTTAAACTGAAAGTTGATCATATTTGGTGATTGAACAGTGTTTGTTGACAACTGTCATTTCCTGTAAAAAAATATAATCTTAATTTTTACTTTAGAATATAATCATTCACTTTGCCATTCTACCAGATTTGCTACAGTAGGAGAAGGTTATACTGTTCCCAGCTGGGTACATATTCATACTCAGTTGGCAATTCATACATCCAAAGGCCTCCAGCTAAATCCTTAATAACATGACAGATGGATAGTATTCACAGAGTTACTCACCCTTGTCAGAGAGTAGCCTACCCTATTACCATTAATTTAGGGCCAAGCAATTTTGCACACCAATTCCTGAAGGGTGTCAGTATACTTTCACATTTTTGTGGGTCATAACTATTGTTATTTGACTGCATTTGTTCAAAAGAATAGTTTGACTCTTACCACATTTGTGTGATGCATACAGGTTGTAAAATTGAAAGGCTGTGTCTAGTACCAGCAAGCAGTAAATTAAGTGTGATCTCATAGACGCCTGACTGCGCATGTGCAAGCAACAGACAAGACTGTACAAACAGATGATACAGTCTGTTTGTGTCAGATTATGCCATTCGCTTTTCTCAATCACAGATATATGTGAGAGCAGCATTCTTTGATTGTAAGAGTTATTGTGACGATTGGTGTGATTTGAACTGGCTTGTCTGGTGAAATTTGTTGCTGAAGCTCAAACTGTAAGTCAGTAGTTTAATATTACAGATATTTAATCTTAAACAGCCTGTCTGTTCTTTGAGTTGCTGCCATGTTTGCTACAGGTGGTCCTGGTAGGGCTACGATGCCAGCACCAGGCAACACAGCAGCTATGAGAGCCAGTCTTTGGACCAACATGGAGAAACTCATGGACAGCATCTATTCAGCCTGTGCTCAGGTAGGCAGAATGGTGGAGAAAATGTGTGAAATTTGTTAGAAAGCATGCATGTGGGCATATGTGCTTGTTTTTGCATGCATGCATGAGTGAGTGAGTATAGAGTGGAAGAGGTTAGAGATGTTGAATTGAAAGTGGAAAAAGTGTTGTACAGAGTAGGAAACGGAAAGGAAAATGTTGCTGAACAGGATGCAGGTATTATATTTTATAGACTATGTGTGTCATCCATTTTTCCCTGAATCCAATGTACCTATAGTATTATTATTATTATTATTAAATCTGTTATAATGTTACTTGTAGTATAATCACCATTGTCTCATTGTTCACTCTTGTCTTGGGAATGTTGATTGTTATACAGGTGCAGCATTTACAGAAAGTGTTGGTGAAGAAGCGAGATCCAGTCACTCATGTCTGCTTCATTGATGAACTTGCTAAGGTGTGTGTTCTTTCTTTTTATTGCTGCTGTTGTTTTTTTTCATCTAGCATCCTTTCAAATTCATCAGCAAGTTGTGTTGTCTTGGCAATGTTCATTATCACAAATTATTTGGCATGCCAACTTACTGCATTAAGTCTTTTTTTTGCATAATAATTTACCATATTTACTCTAATTATCGGGTATGGTAACATTTTGACTCTAATTAATTAGCCTGACATCTTATCACATATACTGTAATTATTCAGCAATTAATTAGCCTAACATCTTATCATATATACTGTAATTATTCAGCAATGATGGCTTATCATATATACTGTAATTATTCAGCAATGATGGCTTATCATATATACTGTAATTATTCAGCAATGATGGCTTATCATATATACTGTAATTATTCAGCAATGATGGCTTCATAAGCCAATCTTTAAAACTATACAATAGTAAGTCTCTTCCTTTCTTAACATGCATGTTTATATTTTTTTTATTTGGGAGGAAAGCAGAGGCCAATTTATAGATTATGTAATTTCTTTACCTACAGATGATATAATTCCTTCATCAGTGGTATTGATGATGATGATGATGATGATGATGATAAAGTATTTTACAATATTCTCACATAAAATACTCAAAATAATTTATTTTGTCAATATGAAATAAAATTAATCCAACTTGCAAAATGAAAACTTGAAGAAGATGAACATTTACAAAACAAAACACATCAGTACAATTAGTTTGTATTCTGTATAATGCATTTTGTATTAACACTTATAATTTACCAACATATATCAGAGTCAAATAAAAAGTATAATACCTGACCAAATTTTAATATAAATAAACATAGTGAAAATAGAATCTTGGTTTTCAATGATTCAGATGAGTTCAGGCAGATCACTGCTGTCGTATGATTCTTCTTTCCCATAATCACTGTTATAAAATGAAATTACTCTTGTGAAAATTGGGCTTGTGAAGTGACACATCTGATGAGCTGTCATAGCACTTTGTATGCACATATTTCTGTTTAATAAAATCAGTTTGGATTTTTTGTTGTTTGTTTAGCATCATCATGGGAATGGCAATATTATCCAGGAATTCTGGGACAATGTAACCAAAATGCTTACCAAAGAATTCAGAGATGCCTCAGAAAGTTAGTATAACATGATTACATTTTCATTTTAATTTTTTGTTGTTGTTGTTGTCAAGTATGTTTGTGTGAGATTTTATATTTTGGACATAATTGTAGTATTGCTGTAAGATTTGGTTTCAACCAAATGATAAGGAATCAATCAAAAGGGATCAGTCACAATTAAATAAGATAAATTTGTGTCATAATTCTTGGGAGACTTTTTTGTACTTCTTTTACTCTAGAAAGCAACATGACAACATTAAAAAATAAAATAAAAACTGAAAGAATAGAATATTACATTTTTAAAAGGTTCTAACCACGAAAAGTGGGAAATAGCTATGATGTCGGGGCCTTCATAGGGGGTAGGGGTAAAACTCACCATTGTTAGATGTAGGTGCCACTCAATAGGAAGACTTGTTTGTTAAGAATATGTTGCTTGAGATTGTAGCAGCTGGTGAGTCAAAATAAGATTAGACAAATCTTTCAATTATGTTTAATAGTTATTACCCTGACATCTTAGGGCTCAGTAATAACATAGAGAAGAACTATCTTTGATAGTACTTTACAATTATAGCTTGGAGGACTATCTTTGATAGTGCTTTACAATTATAGCATGGAGGACTATCTTTGATAGTACTTTACAATAATAGCTTGGAGGACTATCTTTGATAGTACTTTACAATTATAGCTTGGAGGACTATCTTTGATAGTACTTTACAATTATAGCATGGAGGACTATCTTTGACAGTACTTTACAATAATAGCATGAAGAAGAACTATCTTTAATAGTACTTTACAATAATAGCATGAGAAGAACTATCTTTGACAGTGATTTACAACAATAGCATGTAGAAGAACATCTTTGACAGTACTTTACAATAATAGTGTGGAGAAGAACATCTTTGACAGTACTTTACAATAATAGTGTGGAGAAGAACATCTTTGACAGTACTTTACAATAATAGTGTGGAGAACAACATCTTTGACAGTAATTTACAACAGTAGCGTGTAGAAAACTTCTTTGACAGTGATTTACAGCAGTAGCATGTAGAAAACTTCTTTGACAGTGATTTACAGCAATAGCTAGGAGAAGAACATCTTCCACAGTTCTCCTGTTGAGAAACATGCCATACAACTGTAACTTGGTAACAACCATAACTAGGAAAATACAATCAGCATAACAACTATAACTAGGAAAATACAGTCATAACTTGAAAATACAGCCTTGGAAAATACAATAATATCTAGGAAAATAGAGTCATAACTTGGAAAATACATTGATATCTAGGAAAATACAGCATAACTTGGAAATACGGCCATAAACACAGAGGATAGATTTAGGACTGTTGTATAACAGTAACAAGGAGAAGTAATGTTTTTTTATGGAGAGCAAGTAACATTTTTTCTTCACAGGTAGTTGAAACATTTTTCTGTTTAACAGTGTTATGTCAAACAGTTATTATTATTTCTTCTCATGCTAATAAATAGTGCATAATATTTAATAAGTTTATTTTTGTTTATGATTTGGAAATGTATATTAAAAAAATGTTATACATTTTTAAAGTTATGTTTGGTTAGTTACACGAATTGGTAAATATAGACACTGGATTTTTTTCCACCATAATAAACCATAATTTTTTAAATAATATATACTGATATTAGTCCACTAATAGTGATTAAGATTTTTTGATTTCTTTTGTGTTTGTCTAGCATCTTCATTTTTAAAGCAGGCATTTGAGGGAGAATATCCCAAGCTGCTTCGCCTCTATAGTGATTTATGGCGGCGCCTCCAGCAGTTCTCTGTGACAGTTTCTGTTACGCCCAGTACTGGTATGTCAGAGCTAACACCACTTGAGGAACCAACCAAAGAAGAAGACATTTTTCTGCCAAATGACAAGACTAAACAGTCTTATGAGTAAGTTAAAGAGGGTGACATTATGTGCCAGTCTTATGAGTAAATTAAAGAGGAAGACATTTTGTGCCAAGTGACAAGATGCTGAATGACAAAATTAAAACAATCTTAAAAGTAAATTACAGAATTGGAAAATTAAAATAAAGATATAAATATTTGTTTATTAAGTGACATGCCTAAACAGTAATTATATCAAAGAATATAAGACTTGACAGTTCAAACCAGTGGAATATCTTCTTTTTTTATTTAACCAAGTGGCAAGCCTATACGTGGATAAATAGAAGAAATGACAAAACTTAACATGCACACAAAATGACTAACAGCTTGTTAACTATAACTATAATTGATAACTATCTTGTTATCAATTGGTAGACTTTATTTTTTTTATCAGTTAGCAAGTCCAGACATAGATGAGACAAAACTTAATACACAAGAATAAATCAAAGATATATATTTTTATTTTTTAAATGTTATTTGATAGTCTTGTTGTCAGACCACTGTTAGAAAGTTCTTATAGATTTAGGTGCAACTTTTATATATTTATTCTTTAAAGTGTTATTTTGTCAATCTTTCAGTCTTTTTTCTTTTAACACTTCATGTAGCCATCAGTCTTGACTTTTATGTATTCTTTCTTTCATCTCACTTGTATTTTTAATTATACTCAGAGATGTTTTCAAGATAAGTATCACTTTTGGAAAATAAATAGCTTTAAGTATTTTGTCAGTTCAGTTTATAATATGAGACAAAGATCGAGTTTTTGATTATTCACTTTGCCGTCTAGAGAGCACTTAGATAAGAAGACAGTCATGCTTACCCTAAGGTTGATTAGACATGCAGCCTTCTAGAGAGGACTGAGATAAGAAGAACAGTCCTACATATCCCACTGTAAGGTTGGTTAGACATAAAGTTGTTATATATTCACTAAATATATGGTTTCTTTGCACATTAATAATAAATAGATATGACATTTTAAACTTGCTGGGGTCCTGTCTTTCTTACATATTGTAGTTCAGAAAAAGCCCTTCGAGAGACTCTTATTGATTTTGAGAATGCATACCTTTCGCGGTCTTTGTCACGGCTATTTGATCCCATCAACCTGGTCTTCACATCCAGCACCTGTGATCCACCAACTACAGAGGAGGTGGACACCATAGTTAGAACAATTGCCAGGTGAAATGTTTCTTTCACTAATGCATAGACAGAATACTTACAATTATTGTTTTTGTAACATTTTTTAAAGGTATCCCTTAGGGAAGGTGGTGGTGGTGGTTATTGAAAACTAACCCTAGATACAGATTTTACAAAAATTAATGTCTTCAATTGAGAGAATTCTTTTTTATACATTGCTACAGATGATTCTGTACTAATCATATTGTTAGTTTAGAAACAATGATGTAATATGTTGCAATGCATTGAATAACTTTGTATATATTGTGAATTTGAAAAACATCTTTTTTTTCTAGATTTGTTTTAATCTCAATTTATTGTTTTTACAGTGAGATGAATGTTGCCAGTGTAGATGTGAAACTTAGCATAACAATTGCCAAGAATGTTTCAAAAACCATTCAGCTATTTTGTGTCAAAAGTGAACAGCTGGTATGTATTTTTACATTACTTTTATTGTTATTTCTTACATTTCACTTATTTTTTTAATATTAGTTTTATTATCCTACTCTGACATCTTTTTATCAGATACAGAACTCATTTAACCCCATCGTTTTCTGAGATAAGACAGATTGCATTTTCTGCACTGTCTTAACTTAGCCATTGTGGAAATTTACTGATTGCTAGAGCTTTCAGTCATATAGCTTATTATTCTTATGACACTGAATAATTGCTTTTATTTTTTAAAACAAGTATTCTTAAAGGCATGGTGGCTTTCTTGTGTGTTTACATTATACTATAACATGGGTTAAATTGATAGTTTGGTGTTAGAAACAATATACTAAAATTTGATGACTAAACGCCTTTTGCCTTTAAAATAATTATCACTTTCTGTAGTATGAAACAAATTGCACAGTTGTCACCATAAATAATATGCACAGAAGAACATTAATTTTCATGACATAAACTTAGAAAGATGCTGCTATTTATAGCAGTGCCAGCAGACGGTCCTGCATGGCACTGACAAAGTCACCCACCCTTCCTTCGGGGAAGGGGGTCGTGACAATAAACAAATCACCAACATTGTATCAGAAGTAAATTATTGCCCATATTCCAGCTGCTCTGAAATGACACATAATGCTACATATCTTCTCAAGAAGGTTGCTGTACTTGCCCTGTATGCCACACTATCTACAAGCAAAGCATACCACTTGAAAAATAAAATAAACATTAAATTGTTAAAGAATACACTGCCTATTGTGAGTGAGAGGAGCAATTTTGCAGCTCATTCACATCTTAAATTTGTTTTACTCATACACATGTGAAACGATGTAGTTCAACTAGAACAAAAAAATTATACCCTTGTTCATGAGCTGTGTATAGAAAAGTCCAAGGTGGCATTTGGAAAATACTAATTTCAGTCTCATGCATTGTCTCCTAATTCTTTTGTTGCAGTAAGCTACTCAGTAAATTACAAGCAATTGTATACAAGGGTGCAGGTATAGACTATAGGTAATGTGGAATACTGCTTTTTTCTTAAAACTTGATGCTCCTTTAATTTTATACATGATTACTTTAGCAGAGAGTGCAGGAACAATTTAAAATAAACATATACAAAACATATGCACAATCTGTATTTTAGAGTACAGATATGTGTGTCCATTTTATCCTCTTATCCACTGAATATTTCTGTAAAGTTAACATGAGCAAGATTCATTTATACATATTTAAAACATCAGTTTGTTTGTTGTTTAATTTTCACTTTGCCTTAGCTGTGTACTGATGGTGAAGCCAGTCAGGTCATAGGCCCACCCACCCAAGGACAAGTTCGCAACACAGCGACTGTTAACAAACTATTCCATTTTCATCAGGCAGTCACAAAGGTATATTTTTTTAATCTCTTTGGACAGAAGAAAGTGTTTATATTAGTAGTGACTGCTTAAAATATGTAGGTGTAAATTAAACAGGTCTAATATATTTTGTATAAATGAAAATGTTGATAAAAACATCAATTAAGTTGTCAAGTTTCATTACTCACATATTGAAATAAATGATGACATTTTATTTTTCTGATGGATCAGACATTAAATATTTTGTGCTCTGTGTAACAGCAGTGAATATTTTCTTGTGCTTGGCTACAGGTTTTGGAAGGATTAAATAACTTTCCTGAAGAAGCGATTGCTAGCATCAAAATTTCCCTTGAGGTATGTCATACCAATTTTAAGTCTGTTTTCTCCAGCATTTATTTTCTATTGAAATGGTCATGAGTTAATGATATAGCATATATAGAAAAATAATTATAAATGTAGAGATTTCGATGTGTGTGTATGTGTGTGTGTTGTTATTAGTGTGAATGGAGTTTCCTGGAGATGGTGGTAGTAGTGGTGGTAGGGTTGAAGCATATAAATAATAATAATCACATATGGAATAATCTTAATAGTAGAATATAAGTATTATAATGTTTGCCTTTAAAATATCCTTATTGTTGCTTGGCTACATTGCTTGAGTCATATAACCCTTACTGTCATTGCATGAATTTTTATAACATCACATGACCCTTACTGCCATTGCTTGAATCTTTATAACTCAGCACATGACTAGTTTCATTGAGTACAGATGCCCACACAACTGGCAAAAATAGACTTATTCATCTACAACATGAGAAATTTAAAAAAATATTGTCGCTGCAAAGGAGAGATTACTGCCATGATAAAAGTATCCTGTCCATTAGATGAATTAATAAAGCTGGCCATGTAATTGCTGGACTTAATTCTCTAATGTCTAATTCTCTAAATACATAATGATCTCATTCATTAGATGAATTAATAAAGCTGGCCATGTAATTGCTGGACTTAATTCTCTAATGTCTAATTCTCTAAATACATAATGATCTCATTCATTAGATGAATTGATAAAGCTGGCCATGTAACTGTTGGACTTAATTCTCTAAACATGTAATGGTCTCATTCATTAATGAATTAATAAAGCTGGCCATGTAACTGGTGGACTTAATTCTCTAATGTCTAATTTTCTAAACATGTAATGGTCTCATTCACTAGATGAATTGATAATGCTGGTCATATGACTAGTGGACTTAATTCCTTAATATTTCATCCATTAGATGGATTGATGAAGTTGATCATGTGACTAGTGGACTTAGTTCTCTTGACCATTAGATTGCTTGATAAAGATGATCATGTGACCTAAAGGCTGTTTATGCCAATGTTCTTTGCAATTAAAAATCCTGTAAAAACTGTCTGGGGTTTCTTGGGAAAAATTTGAGTAAAAATTCTACAAAATCATCAAGCCTTCACATATTCATTCCCATGACACCAAACTTCTCTCCTTTCCCATGACACCAAAATTCTCTCCTTTCCCATGACACCAAAAATCATTCTTCCCATGACACCAAAAATCATTCCTTTCCCATAACACCTAAAAGTCTCTCTTTTTTCATTACACTAAAAGTCTCACCTTTCCCATTATACCATAAATCTCCTTTCCTATGACACCACAAATTTCTTCTTTCATCTCCCTTTTCCATGACACCACAGATCTCTCCTTTCTGATACCACAAATTTCTCCTTTTCTATGACACCACACACACACACACACACACACACATATATATATCCTTTCTGATACCACAAATCTCTCCTTTCCCATGACACCAAAAGTCTCTCCTTTCCCATGACCCCAAAAGACTCTCCTTTCCCATGACCCCAAAAGACTCTCCTTTCCCATGACCCCAAAAGACTCTCCTTTCCCATGACCCCAAAAGACTCTCCTTTCCCTTGATACCAAAAGTCTCTCCTTTCCCATGACCCCAAAAGACTCTTACTTTCCCCATCACAAATCTCTCTTTTCCCTGACACTGTCATTCTCTCCTTCCCAATAATACTACACATCTCTCCTTTCAGGCAATACTTTGAAATTCTCCCTTTCCCATTTTCTCCTTACAATGACTATAAATCTCACTTTACATATGACACTATAAAACTCCCAAAGGGCCTGTTCTGGATTACCAATAGAAATACATCTCACCAACCACATTGGAAAATTTTCTACCTCTTAGAAATCAAAAAAAATAAAATTTTGCAAAACCGGTACTCAGAACTAACAAAAGGCAGATGCCCATTTATAGAGTGATGGGTAAAACACCAAACACCCCACCCAACACCTGCTTATTCTGGCATAAAATCGGCGGAAGTGTTTCGCATTTAACTTGATGATAAAACTCCCCTTTTTTTTGAGACACTGTAAATCTTTCCATTTCCCATGACACTATAAATGTCTAATCTCTCCTTTCCCATGAAACTGTAAACCACTTTTCCCCATGGCTCCGTACATCTCTGCTTTTCTTAATCTAAATCCTTTCCTAATCACTTGCACCTGAGTACACAGATTATAGAAGCAAAAATTAAGTTAAAAGCTTTATCACTCTTATTGAGGTGAATGGGATCATTGTTCATTGAACATGTATTATACAGAAAATTTAATTTACATGTACTTTGTTATACAGAAAATTTTACCAGAAAAACTAGAATTAATATGTGTGTATAATATATATATATATATATATATAAGTTTTGTGTTTATAACATTTTTTCCCCAGGAAGTGGTTCGATTAATGGGAGCGGCCATTACTCCACTTTTGTCATCTGTAAACGATGCTCTTGAAGCCATCATACTGACTATTCATCAAGAAGATTTTTCAGGGTAATTATAAAACATATATTAATCTGTCGGAGTAATTATTATTGAATGACATTAAAATCTTATGATCATCTTGTCTCTCATAAATCAATACTTGCTCTCTGAGCTGTTTTTAAAATTCTTAAAACAATTTATATAGTTTTGTAGCTAGATTATATGATCACTGTATTTCTTGTAAGTCAATGGTGTACGAGTTGTTTTAAAATTCTTAGAAACAATGTATGTAGTTTTGTGTCTAGATTTTATGGTCACACTGTCCCTCATAAACCACTGTTTGTTTTGTGACTTATAATTCTTAGAAATGATGTACATAATTTTGTTTTTAAATTATGTTGAGGGTTTAGCAGTTCCCCTGTATGATTTATTCAGATTAAGTTAAGAACAAAAAGATTTGCTAGATACAAAACATTTTAAGTTAGAAATCTACTACATTCAAGATCTATGCTGTTTTCCTAGAAAGGTGGGGTTTTTTAAAGGGGAAAAATCAGTTTCCTTAAATGCTATTTGGGTGGATTGGTGTGTAAAAAAATAAAGAACATCTTTATTAAGATGTACCTATTAGTCTTGTTAAAAAAATATTTATTTCTTTTCATAGTCTATTTTTATGTATCTATTTTTTTTTTAAATGTAACTTTTAAAAATCAAAAGCATTTAGATAACCCTAATGTGATGGTGAGGGCATTTTTTGTGATTTTACAGGGTTTTTTCCAGGGTAAGAAGAGGACTAAGTTGTTTTTAAAAAAAATATAATGTTCATAAAGTGTTTCACCCATAGTTGTATGCCCTTACCAAAACTCCATTAATAGTTTGCATTCTGTCAGGTTAGCGGTTGACAAGAAAAACCCTTTTGATATTTTTTTCCCCATATATATTTATAGGCACGTCTTTTGTAGTTTTATGCATGTTTGGTTGCCCATTTAATAGTTTTGCAATCATCTGCATCATTTGTAATAAACAAGCCCCCATTAATAGATTTTTTTTAAATCTCTCAACAGTCCTTTGTAGTAGTATGCACGTAACGTTTTAACAATTTTGTATTCTGTCAACAGTCCTGCACCCACAGGTAATCAAGCTGATGCGCCTTGTTCTCTATTTATGAAGGAGCTACAAGGGTTTGTCTCACGTTGCCAGACAGATTATCTCTCCCAGTTTCTCTGTCATGACTTCATCATGGACAAGTATGTATGCTGAGATTGAGGCTTGGATGCTTTTTAATAATACTTACTGTGAAATGCTGGTGGTGTTAGTCATAGTCAATTTTAGCAACCCAGATTACCTCTTATGGCTTTAATGGCAGATCTTCTAAGTTAGTCAGTCCACTGAATGTTTCTTGTTTTTATTTTTTTTTAAATTCAGAAACTTGTTCACTCCTTGATCCTCAGCATATTTACTATAGAAGACAGATATGCTACTAATTTGTGACACGACACTGGTGAGCAAAGAGATACATCATGATAATAATTAATTAAGCACTAAATTGTGACTGGACACCTGATAAAAGAATATTATAATTATGATTCCTCATTAATTTGTGATAGGGCACTAGATATTAAGGAGATAAGTGGTAATTATGATTGCACACCAATTTGTGACAAAACACTAGGTAATAGAGAGAAATAATAACAACGTTCAGATAATTTTGATGCTTTATTCAATCTTATATTCTAACACATAGTTCAGCAGTCAGATTAATATTAACATAAATCACAAGCTATTCTTATCATACAAGAAATAGAGTAATAGAGTGATATGATAATAATGTGTTCAGTGACATAAGCTGACACTTTCGTAACAGTTATAAGTTTATTGTTAACAATAGAATAGTCAATCTTCCACCTTCTCTGCTAAGCACATTATAGAATGTTCCAACACTGTAGAGCCTAATCTAGGCATGTGTTTGCCATATTAGCTTCTCAAGTAGGCAATTACACTAACAAACTTCTAGCACTCATTTTCCTAGAAAGTTCCATAATGCAGTCAGACACACTTGCTGATGCACACAAACAATGTGCAATGAATCATCTCAACAGCCACACTGAAAGATGGAAACTTCTCGAATCCACCACAAGGGGGAAAAAAGGGGGAAAAAATGCTTGCTCCTTTCTGAAACATCATATCAGAGAGCAGCGCTAAGTTCCAAGTTTAATCATCTCTATTCTCCATTCTTTCTTAAAATCATTTTCAACTTACAATTCCTGCATTAGTATTTATTAGCCCGATACATCCATGCAGCAAAATAAATACAATATAATCAATTGTGAATGTGTTTCTGCTTGAAACAATGTCATGTGTTTAATATATATTATACAAGTATCATAATTCACAATTGTAGAAATAATAGTCTATTCACATAATACATTTTTACATCAAATTAACAAGTATAATTAATATATCAATAGTGAAATACACAAAATATTTCTAAGTCCTAGTCTTTCAGTCAATCACTTAACTCACCATAAGCTAACGATCACCTTTTCATGACTGGACTTGAGTTATGTTAAAATATAGAACTTTCTTCAACAGGTAAGTTTCGGTCTCTACCCTTGGCTAGTTCGTTATTTGTAAATCTTAAACTATTGGATAGCAAAAATTACTCATCCACTCTGGACTGGTTTAGATTACATCAGCAAGTTCTAGCATATCCCTTATCTGAGGTGTTATTTTAACTCTGGTACTTACAAAAATATCGTCGTGTGCAGTACCTGAAGGTCATGTTGAATTTAAGAAACTATATAATAATTAGTTTTAAAAAATAGGGACAAACAAGTGTACTTCACCACAGTGTGATAATCTAAAACAAAGCATAATCACTGATTGCAGACAGTTTTAGACAATGTACTGAAATATACTAATATCATAAAGTTACGCTTTAAGAAACTATACTCATGAGTGTGTATGCATTTTTCTAAGACCACATATAAGTGACAATAACATTAATTGACTTTTGTTGTTAATGCATTCTCATTCCCAGCTTGCTGCTGGTTGCAAGACGATGCATAGAGTTATTTGTACGCCATGCCAGCTTAATACGGCCTCTAGGAGAGGGTGGCAAGTTTCGACTAGCAGCAGATTTTGCCCAGATGGAGATGGCAATTTCTCCATTTTGCCGTCGTGTGGCTGATTTAGGCAGAGATTACCGAATTCTCAGAGCATTCAGGTAAATGGATTGTTTTATTTGTCAGTAATTCTTAGGAGTTAACTTGTACACTAGATGTGGAACTAGCTAACACGATATGCACTGTGTTGAACTACTTAAAATGGTGTACACAGTATATGGAACTAGTTAACATTGTACACTGTGCATGGGACTAGTTAACATGATGTACAATGTGCATGGAACTAGTTAACACATTATACACTACTATGTGGAACTAGTTAACATGATGTACACTGTATGTGGAACTAGTTAGCATGATGTACACTGTGCGTGGAACTAGTTAGCATGATGTACACTGTGCGTGGAACTAGTTAACATGATGTACACTGTGCGTGGAACTAGTTAGCATGATGTACACTGTGCGTGGAACTAGTTAACATGATGTACACTGTGCGTGGAACTAGTTAACATGATGTACACTGTGTGTGGAACTAGTTAACATGATGTATACTGTGCATGGAACTAGCTAACATGATGTACTTGTGGAACTAGTTAACACGATGTACACTGCTTGTGGAACTAGTTAACATGATTTGTACACTGGTACATGGATCTTGGTGGCATGAGATTTCAGTCTCATCTTGCATGGTGAATGTAAAAAGTCATTCCCTCCACCCTTGCAGCAATCACTGGAGTTTCCAACTTGCACACTTTTTTCCCTAGTGTGGGATTACCAATGTCTCAAATTGTGTTGCATTTGAGATATTAAAATTAAATGTTTCTAAACTCAACTTTATTATTATTTTCATTATTATTATTTTCCTCACCATCATCATATAAATGAATGAGTTAGTGTAAAAATATTAAAGCCTTGTATTGCCATTTTCATTTGTTGATAAGTCAGTCATTTCTTTTTTTTAATTAAGTAAATGTACACTAAAAAACCATTGGTCTTTGCAGGCCATTGTTGATAAGTCAGTCATATTCTTTTCTTTTGATTACGTAAATGTAAAATAATGAAAAGTTATTGTTCTTTGCAGGCCTTTGCTCTTCCAGACTATAGAGCATGTAGCACAAAGTCCTGCACTAGGGGAGATAATACCTTACAGTACAGTTCTTCACTTTTTGTTTGCTCGTGCACCACCAGAACTCCGTTCACCTCATCAGGTAAGATGCTTTGATATGGATTGGTTTTGTTTCTGCAAGGACTGGCAATCTGACTGAAGTATTTATACATGCAATATATTTTGTAAATATATAATATGTGGAGACATAAGTTTGAGAACATCTCAGGATGAAAAGTCTACTATGGCATCCGTGAAGAATTAAGTTAACAACAAAATGTCTTCAGGGATTTGGAAATCATTATGATTTATTGTCAGAGAAAGATTAAGTTTCAATCTAGCAACATATCTTCAGCCTAGATTTTCTGGTGAGAAATTATAAGAAAATGTTCAACTAAATATGAAATTATTTATTGCATTTCTGTTATACTTTCAAGTCATTGTGACCATGAAGGGTTTAATTTGTGTTGTTGCTGCTTTCCTTGCCTTCTATACATAGGAGAGAAGAGAACATTTCGTGAATTTTTCTTTCTGCAAGTAAAGAGAAGTTAACTTCAATAATGTTGTATTTTTTACAAAAATGGGAAACGCCTTTTATAAATGAATCTCAGGAACAAGAAACTGCTTTGAGTTGTCATTTTCTTCAATCTGAAAGGACAGAAGAGTTGCAATAAAATATATGCTAAATACAATAGCAGATGATGGTTAATTATTGTGATTTCATTTTCAATTAACATTTTTTAAAAATAAAAGTTATGTGGTATGAATGTGCATGTATGTATGTTCGTGCACGTGTAAGTCTGTATGTACTCTTAGTAACCCATCTGATTTTGAATCTGGTTTTCATGGTTTTTATTGCAATTCATTAGCAATGGAAGTGATTTTTTAAAAAATACTAAGTACATATATTGTACTTGTTTTTTTTGTGACTGTGTGTTAGCTATGGATTGCCTCCTCTAATTGTCCCTCTACCCACTTTCCCCTGTGGAAAGATAAGAAGAAAGCATAGGAAAAGACAAAAGGACTAGAATTTTTCTTTTCTAAGCAGGAACTTGATCCCCAAGGGCCAAGGCAATGTCACATTTTGTTCAATAATTATAAAGCTGTAGTTTTTATAAAATCATGCAATTGTTCCTTATTTATAAAGCTTTTAGTTATTATTATAAAATCATGTAATTGTTTGATAATTATAAAGCTGTAGTTATTATTATAGAATCATGCAATTATTCAATAATTATAAAGCTGTAACTATTGTTATAGAATCATGCAATTGTTTGATAAGTATAATGCTGTAATTATTATTATAAAATCATGTAGTTGTTCAAAAATTATAAATTTTTAGTTACTTTTATAGAATCTTATAAATGTTCAAAAATTATAAAGCTATGATATTATTATTATAGAATCATGCAATTGTTCAACAATTATAAAGCTGATGTTTATATAATTATAGAATCATGCAATTGTTCAACAATTATAAAGCTGATGTTATTATTATAGAATCATGCAATTGTTCAATAATTATAAAGCTGATGTTATTATTATAGAATCATGCAATTGTTCGATATTCTTTCTGCTGAAAGGGTATTACAACTACCACCACTATCAACAGTCAGAAGCACAGAATGTATAGCAATGCTACTAAGAAGATTATAGTATTTTCACCTATTGCACACACCCACCCATCCAAATGTGTGACCAGTCAGATATTCAGTACTCTTATCCTGTGAATTATTCCCCTTTCTTGAGGCTAAGTAATATTGCCAAAATACAAGAGTTACTTCCCCTTTTATAGTTAAAATAATATTTCTCAATAGAAGCTGCCAGAAAGAGTTATTTATTTTGTTTGTTTTTGATCCCCTAATGACCACAAGCAGTCAATTAGGACTAATTCTGATCGATGAGATGCTTGCAGCCAACAAGTTTGGCAGAAAATTGAAAAATCTTTGGTTTCTCTATCTCCTGAATCACCATTGTGACCTGTCATCAGCAAATGTGTCAGAAGTCACTTTTTGAGACAGTTTGAGATTGATATCAGCAGAAACTAAAAGAAAAGCACTTTTTAATACAAGTTGTAAAACAATTGTACATTTAACCACCAAGCAGTGGGTCAGATTAAGACAGGTTCTTCTTAAGTTTTCATTTTGATGAAAGAAAGAAATGGTCGGCTGCAATCACCAACTAAATTTACTTATAACCACATTCAGAAACACATTTGTGACACTATAACACAAATAAATTAGGTTCACATTTCAAACAATCAGATTTACAATCCATTAATTCAGTGAAGAAAAGAATGAATAACCCTTAGAAATGGCAACTTGATTTTGCTCATCTTCCTCGAGTTTTTTCAGCTTGTCGACAGATTCAGCCATAAAAAAGTCAAGAGTCATCTCTTCCACCAATCTGTCTCTCTTGTATAAAATATATTTGCTCTACAGGTGGATATGAATACTTTATGCCATTTCAGATCATGTTCTTTGTCCAACTTCTACAAATTGAGGATCAAACTGTCCTTAGTCATTGTCAACTATTAGTAGGAAAGTTAGCTAGGTATATTTTGCAACTCATGGTGGCAAGTTATATATATTCACCATTATCATAGTATGTTAGTGCTCTATTAGTTCTTGAACTCTTACTAGTGATATTGTATTCTCTGTTTTTATTGTAAGGTGTTTCTTTTAATTTGTTTTTAAATGTCTTTGATGCTCAGGTGTCTGACTGGTCAGTTAGTCGCTATTCTCAGTGGCTTGATGACCACCCACAGGAAGCTGTCCGTCTAAAGTTCATCAAGTAAGATAAAAGAGATAATGGTGTATGGTTGGGTAGTGGAAATGATGGATGTTGTTTTTATTGTGCAGTAGAAATAATAGATGTGGTTCTGATAGTAAAAATTATGGATGTTATTGTGTAGTAGAATTGATTTATATTGTTGTGTAGTAGAAATGATGGCTATTGATTAATGTATAGTAGAAATGAGAGATGTTTTTATGGGAATAGAAATGATGGGTGTTGTAGAAATGAAGTATGTCGTTTGGGTAGTAACAATGATATATGTCAATAGGCAGTTAAAATGATGGATGGTTAGGTAGTAGGAATGACATATATCATTGTGCAGTAGAAATGGAGTAATACTTTTGTGTAATACTAATAGAAATGATGGATATTGTTGTGTTGTAGAAACAATGGATATTTTTGTGTTGTAGAAGTGATGCTGTATGCCATTGTGCAGTAGAAATAAATGAATCTTTTTATATAATAGAAATGATGGATATTGTTGTGTTATAAAAATAATGGGGTTTTTTGTGTTGTAGAAATGAAGTATGTCATTGTGCAGTAGAAATGGATGAATGTTTGGGCAGTAGGTCATGATACATTGTGTAGTAAAAATGATGTTTTTTATTTTTTTGTAATAGTACAAACCATGGGTGTTTTTATGTACTAGAAACATGATGGATGTTGCTGAGCAGTAAAAATTATGGATATTGTTGTATAATAGAATTAATAGATGGTGTTTACTAAAGTAATGGGCCTGATTGTGTATTAGAAATGCTGGATGTGGTGTAATAGAAGTAACAAATGTTTAAGTACTACATTGATGGGCACTTGATCATGTGGAAGAAGTGCTGCTGGATGTTGTATAGTAGAAATGATATATGTGTTTTGGGTAGTAAATTGGTGGGTGTGATTGTGGAATATAAATGATGACTGTTGCTATATAATAGAAATGATGGTGGTTGTTGGATAATACAAGTCAATGAGTGTTTTTGGTTAGGAAAAGGGATGGTTTGCAACATAAATTGCCCCATTTGCAACAACAAATAACGTTCTTTTCTTAATATACAGTTGATCCATTTTGGCCTAATTTAGACACAGGGTTAAGTTATTTAACCATAACTCGCAGTCTCCAGAGTTTTTATTTTCTTACTAACATTTGATATTTATTTTTTGAATTTGCTTTTTATTATATTGATTTATTGTTATTAATATTATACAGCTTGCATTAACAAAATTGAACAGATACCTCAAAATATTATTCTCTCATGTTAAATTGGATATTTATTAGAAATAGTCATCATTGGGAACATCTTCATTTTATTTGTCATCATTGGGAACATTCTCATTTTGAGTCATCATTTGGAATATTCTCATTTTGTGATAGTCATTATTTGGAACATTCTCATTTGGGATCTTCATCATTTTGGCTTGTTATCATTAGGAAAGTTATCTTTTAGGATGTTCATAATCATAAGTCATCTGTTAAGATAATTGACATTTGGGATAATTTTCACAAAGGCAGTCATTGGGTTTAATATTACAGTACTAAACAGCATCAAAGTTAAATATGAAATTTGAAAAATATTTTTTTATCCCTTTCTGCAGAGGTGCATTGGAGGCTTATGCTAAACTGGTTCGTCAGCAGAAAAGTAAAGAATATGCATCAGTATATCCCATCATGCTTGAGTTACTGCAGAAAGGCATTCAGTGATGGGATGGGTTGGAGCACTTATATGATGAGCTCAGAAACGTCAACAATACCCGTGATCTGAACTTATGTTTACCTTTGGGAACCAAATCTTCAAATACGTGTACCTAATAAGACTGTGTTTGGGACTTTTTAATTTTTTTAAAATTCACATGAGCAAAACAATTTAGGTGCTGCCCAGATGCTAATTTAAAAAGATTTTATTCTCTTTCTGTTTTTCATTGTGACTTGTGTGAAGTGTATCTGACAGTTTGTGAAATATATTAAAATGTATATTGTGTTAGAATGTGTTTAAGCAGCTTGTTAAGACTGATTGAAGAATACATAAGAGCTAAATAAAATTCAGTTATTCATTAGTGTTCACTAGAAAGTGAGAGTTGATCATAAGTAGCTGTTTCAGCAGGTTTAATTTTTTTTTTTTTTTAGAAGAGAAAATTAAATAAAAGCAGTCTGATCAGTAATTTTATTGTTTGATGGCATTAGGGCTACATGACAGTAATCAGTTCTATATTGCTTTTAATTAGTTTCATATATGGTTCTTAAAAAATGTGAGAGCTATATAAAAGTAGGTAGTTCTTCTTTCAGAAAGTTGAGAGCTCACTAAAAATAATTAGTTTTTTATGTTTGTAAGATAGTACGAGAGCTCAAGACATTATGTTTGTTTGAAAGTGTGAGAGCTGTAGACTGTTAAAAAGTACGAAAGCTGTAGACTGTTTGTTAAAAAGTACAAGAGTTCTAGACAGCATGTTTGATTGAAAGTGTGAGAGATAAATAAAAATATTGTGCGTGTCTCTGCAAGCTTGGTTGGTATTGGTGCAAAATATATGGGATGAAAGATTATCTGGGGTCTGCAGCCAGCATATTAATCACATTGATCATAAAGTTGTTTTTGTTGAAACTGTTTTGTTATTACAATACATGTTACAGTTATTGTTTTACAACTATGCATTGCTGTGAATGGTGTTATGCACATGAATGTAGTGGGACACATCTTGTATTGTGTAAATATGTATATATAAAATACACAATAGAAATAAATATTTATTTTTATTAAAATTATTTTTAAAGCAAAGTAATTATTACATTCTGACCAACAAAAGAAAAGAGATAGGTGAACATTTAGAATCGATCAACAAACGTATACAATTATTTTACCATCTTGTTGTCAAGGATGAATTTGCATTTGTCTTGTAATTTACTACAATTTTGTTTGTGCTTCTACAAACTGTGGGAATAAACACTTAATGTATTGGTTGATATTGGTTTGTGATTACGTTTTATAATTAATTTTCTGTCCCATGATACAGATTTTTTTTTTTAAACAATATTTTAATTTTTATATGTATGCACAAATTGAAATGCAATCCATCTAAATATTCAGACCAGAAGCCAGCCATTTTTGTTTCTGTTCTTGATGCTGGCTGGACTTGTACATTATTTCATGTTCACCTTATAATAAAAATATGAAAGGAGAAAAATTATTTTAAAAATAGATTGTTATAAAACTGTTGTGCATTGCTCAGTAACAATGTTGTAATCTCATTCAATGGATAGGGTTAAACTCCTGTTCTCTGACATTGTTATAATCTCATTCAGTGGATAGGGTTAAACTCTTGTTCTCTAACAATATTGTAATCTCATTCAGTCGATAGGGTTAAACTCTTGTTCTCTAACAATGTTGTAATCTCATTCAATGGATAGGGTTAAACTCCTGTTGTGAGATAATAGGAAAATTTGTGAGCTTAAAGTAGACTGCAGTTCTGCGACTCTCATACACCAGAACCTTATCTTAAGGACTAGTGAACCAGAATCTTGTCTTAAGGAGTGAAAACTAGTTATACACCAAAACCTTTAGGAAACACGAAACAGAGCCTTGTCTTAAGGTGTGGTGAAAACTTTAGTTCTGCACTCTAACACACCTTGGTCTGATAAAAAGAACTGTAGATCTACGCTCCTACACACCTTGGTCAGGTGAAAAGAACTGTAGATCTACGCTCCTACACACCTTAGACTGGTGTAGGTCCAGGACGCCAGCCACGGAGACGTTATGTATAATGGGTAGTTGAAATTTAATTTTCTAAATATTTGTAGCAAATGTTACTGATAAAAGATGACTTTATCTTGCAATAACAGCAGTAATAATGTAGAACAATACACAAAACATTATTATCCTGTCTCTTACGTGCAGACACACTTGGTTCTCTCTGTTAGATCTGTGTACAGCAACTTTCTATGTAGAATAAAGCACAATGCATGCACATTACGTAGACGTAGCACACACAGATACCCGCTTCCAGACAGGTGTACATTAAAATTATCGTAGAGTAACTCTTCAAGAGAAGCTGTATAACCATAAGCAGTGAGATCGACACAACAGCCAGCGTGAACGTCACACACCAGTCAGCTTGAACGTCACACACCAGCCAGGGTGATCGTCACACGCTAGATTCATGTGCACGCAGATTCCAGTCAAAGAACTCCTACCTGTTATCTTGCAGAAATCTTCAAAGTAGACATCCAAAGAACCTGCAACAATGTACACAGCTAATACTAAAGCACGCACAGTCCTAGAAAGTCGTAGTCGCGTATTTACTTATTTTTTATTGGTTGTAATCAATCGGCAGTTGTAAGCATCAGGACAGACACGCTTACGTACATACGTGCATACAAACAGCAGGCATCGTGACAGAACAGAAAATAATGAGAAGAGGATGGAGATATTTTTAACTGAGTATGTTCAATTGAATTGTCACAGTTACATTTTATTTTCACTTTTGATTAAATTTATACAATACTCCCGCATCTGACGAGTAATTAAGGAGGCAGGGAGAGATGATGATGATGGATGATAGGATAAACTATTTGTAGAGTAAATTTGCCTATCCCTAGCTTTAGACTTAATTGTTATATAAATTGTCGAAGTGACCATACCTTGGGCACTCCTTCTAATGGTATTTTTGTGTCAGAGTTGGAGTAAACAACTCGGGTTGAGAATATGTTAGAAATTGCTGACGCAATGCAAACCATTTCCAACTGGAGGAGTAGTTTTATTATCCAATGGTTAAGATTTACGAGAATGAGACCACCAATCGCCTGTTGTATAGAATTCTATTGTCTAATCACTTTAATTTGGAGTGGCAAGAAGTCTGGTCATGAAAGGCAGTTGTTGGCTTAATGGTGAGTTAACTGACTGATTGACAGAGATATGGACTTAGAAATATTTTGGCTATTGATATGTTATATTTGTGTAGAGATGCATCTTATGAGTAGACTACTATTTCTACAAATAGTGAAATATGATGCTTATATGTAGTATGCTAAACACTTGACATTGTGTCTAGTGAACATGTTAATAAACTATTACTCTGTATTTATTATGCTGTATGCATGTGTCAGATTAATAAATACTGTTGCAGGAAACTGTAAGTTGAGACTTAACGTAAGAAAGAATGGAGTTAAAAAGGAATAACTGGAAACTTGCTCCCTGGTTATATTTTTTCAGGGAAAAAGCAACTTTCCTCATTTTATCTGAATCTCCTCATTTACTAATTATAAACCTCTACAACCGTAGTAGACAGGTGAAGTTATCTACTGCAGTAGTGTGAGGGTAAAGGATACACCACTCTCCATTGATGTATGGTGACAAGGTATGCTGACTAGGTCGAGCAATTTCAGGTACAAGAAAGTTACTGGAAATTGCTACAATTGTTCTGCTTGAGGGAGCTAAAACGGCGAAGGAGTGACCAGGTTAGCCTTGAGAAAGTAGTAGCACGCCAGTATTCTACAACAGGAGGAGGGAATCATGTGGAATTGACATAAGTAATAATTGAACAATAAACTTGTGGCCTTGTTACAGAAAGTGTGCGAAAGACGAGAGACAGCGCCTAAATCAGGTTATGTACAAACTATTATCGCTTATCTCTAATAACTCCATTTCTGTTTTCTGATAACTATCCAGTAATTTGTATTGATAGTAAATTGTTGAATTGTGTTTTAGGATATAAGACTGTATAGATATTAAAATTATTTGACCGTGGTTTCATGAAAATACTGATGTCAGGTAATCTTTTTCATTGTATTTGTTATATGTATTTTTGATTGTTTTAATAAATTTATTGTTACATTTATTGACCTTCTTACACATATTGGCAACCTTATGTTAGGGAAGGAAGTGGGTGGACGGGGGCTTGCTAAATATAGATTAAAAACAGAGTTGTCTTCTCTTTTACTATGAAGTTTTCCAACTGTAGAAATATTGTGTATTTAATGTGGGTGGTGGAGAGAAAACGTTTACAGCGCTCCCATATCCGCCAAGTAAGAGAGATGAGTGGTGTCTGCTGGAGAATTATTAATAACATAATTTAAGATTATCATCACATGTAATTATTTAAGGATGATTAATTAATTAATAATAATAATAACCATTAACTAAGTGGTGTTGACGACACACCATTAGATTAAAAATTGAACGACTTTTTCTTCATGCTGTATATCGGAATAAATTTCAAACCCCATTAAATCCTTAATTCGTAGCAATCCATCTGAGTATCCGGAATGTTAAATTCATAAATTAAAATCCGTAGATTTCGGAGCATCCAGAATTTCCTGCAGAAATAATTCAATGTTAATAGTAATTAATCAATTCCTATTCCATCTATTGAACATGGAATCATAATTTAAAGCAATTAAAGTTTGTTGTGTTCCAATTTCATGTCATTAACAGCAATTAACTTTAAGCAATGAATGAAACATATAATCCATAATTCACAGCAATAATAGTTTGTTGCATTCAAATTTCATGTCATCTAGCAGTATTTTTCTCATTTTCAGAATTTTCATACAAAATTAAAATTTTATCGCATCAGGAATTTACCTGCATAATTAAGTTTTGTAAATGATAGTGTATGCAAAATTTTCCTGTACAATTAAATCGTTAATTCGTCGATCACCAATTGATTGGTATAACTAGAGGCTGCTTTTATAAGTGAATAATTGATAATTCACAGCATTTGATCTTTATTTTCAGAATTTCTGCGAATCCATTAATCACGTCATTTTAAAACTCAAAGATATCTCCAGAATTTCTGCGTATCATTAATCACGTCATTTTAAAACTCAAAGATATCTCCAGAATTTCTGCGTATCATTAATCACGTCATTTTAAAACTCAAAGATATCTCCAGAATTTCTGCGTATCATTAATCACGTCATTTTAAAACTCAAAGATATCTCCAGAATTTCTGCGTATCATTAATCAGGTCATTTCTAAACTCAAAGATATCCCCAGAATTTCTGCGTTTCACTAATCACGTCATTTCTAAAAACCAAAAGGTCATTTCTAAGTTTCATTAATCATGTCATTTCTAGAAATCAAAAGTGTCCCCAGATATACCGTTTATCATTAATCCCGTAATTTCTTATATCAAGAGATGATTTCAGAATTTCCGTGCACCATTAATCCCGTAATTTCTAGAAATCAAACAACTGTGGTCTTCAGAATTTTCGCGCACCATTAATCCCGTAATTTCTATAAATAGAATTAGATCTTCAGAATCTTTCAGCTTAGTCGTAGTTCACGACACAAACTAGGACACCTGGTCACTGAATTTAGAATACAAAATAAACTAACTTTCATTAAAAAAAACCCCACCAACAACAAAACTTTAAACCCAAATTAATAAATCCATCAAACTAATTTGGGATTAAATCATTTCGAAAGCGCGCGCGCGCACACACACACACATACACACGAGACAAAACAAAATACTCACACATAGGTACACTTTAAGAGACATACGAACTCACACATAGACAAGCGTACTATTGACATATACACAGGCGCATAAGCAAGAGACATATACATGCGCACACAGATAACACACGCAAGAGAGATGCATACAAGCGAATATTCTCAAGACAGAAAAAGACACATAATAGATACAGACACACAAGAGACATATATACACGCACACACACAAGAGACAGATAAAGACATAGGAGAGAGATACATACACAAGAGACAGACAAAGACACATAAGAGAGAGATACAGACACACAAGAGACATATATACACGCACACACACACTCGACACACCAGAAATGTTTTGAACTGTAACAAGACACTTATTCCGTCAGGCCAGATTATGTATGCACTGCCACCAGTACAAATAAATCGATCGCGGTCACGTGTCTTGTACAAAAGTGTCATGTCAAGCTGGACAGTTTCTAAAAACTGTCAACACAAAGGGCAACCAATCTGGCCATTTAATAAACAGTGATGAGTCCGGACAAACAAATAATGGCGACCAATCCGGTCAAATAATTAATGAAGTCAATCAAATGCCATTCCCCTTCCTAAACACACACCTTTACACCAAACCATATAATACGACTTATTGTGTTGTAAACGACATCTTTGTTTCTTCAGATAATTTTTTTAAAAATTAAAAACGCAATTCGTGTACTTAGTGTCTAGAAAGATTACAGCACAAAGCAAAATATATTAACAGCCTTTTAAAAAAATAATAAATTGAAACTTAAATGTAATTTAAAGCGTAAACAACAACTGAAAAAATCTCAGCTTCCTGTTTTCGTAGTTTAGGAGTCTAAGCTTGGTTTTAATTGTGATATGAAGAGACGAACTATTTACGTCACACAAGGTTAGTGTATTATGTCACGGAGCGGTCAAAAGGTCATATAATTAAATCTGCCTTACATAGACCCACATTGACTCCCCTGTTCTATGTCTATCGGCCTCTCAGATTCGTAACAACATTTGAGCCCGCATAAGAAAATTCTCTTATGTCTTTGTTTTGCAGATGGTTTTTCTTTCGACTTTAAAAAGTTAACTGGCCTCCATATTTGGTGCGAATGTGCACGATTTATAAGAACTGAAACCAACTAACCAGTCAAGCAAACGAAGGAGAAAAAAAAGAAAGAAAATCAATACTGCTGATAACAGAAATGAGTTGGCGGGCTACCACGGCTGCTTGTACTGTTTTTGCCTCAAACCGCCATTACTGCGACTCGTAAACACAAAACTTGAGCTGGGTTGGTTTGTATACAGCCCTCGTCAATAAAGCAATTACAATCTTAGCTTGGCATAGCTTCGTTGCGTGTTTATGTAAGCCGACAGAAATTAACACGTGCTCTCTGTCCTTTCTTTGTTGTCAGTTTTCTACACTAGTACTCACTCCATTGGTTAGTACGATATACGTAACATGACTACCCTGGGTATTTAGTGGAGGGGGGGGGGGCGAAGGAGACAGTGGTGAAAATGCCAGGTTAACAGTTGGGTCTCGGATATCGGGTGAAGATGTTTGGTTTCTGTAGAAAAACGTATTGGTACCATCTAGCTAACTATGAGAAAGAGGTCAGTGCTTGGTCCTGAAAAACGAATTGTGGAGAGTTACCATATGGAAATGGCGAGAAAAAATAATTGCTTAAAGTTATGAATCTAACCATTAAGAGGGCATTCAACTTTATGATGTCATCAATGACGGCTTACTTCCTATTCGAATTACGTAATTCGTGAAAATGATGGCTCAGTTTTGGACAAAGGAATTTAAATTATTTTATAAGACTATACTCGCACAGACGCCTTCCCGCCCTGGAATTCTTCAAACTCCATAAAAGTAAAGCAAGAAACTTTTAAGATAAAAGTTAAATATAATATAGATGCACGGATTATGATTTCGCAGTCTCCTGTGCAGAACTGATCAAAAGGTTTAAGAAGTTGGGAGCAAACTAAAACTTTAAGGGGGAAGGAGACCCACACACACAGACAAAAACGATAAGTTTCTTCCTCTTAGTTCATTTTAAAACATGCAACCTTGGGGTAACCAAAGTCTGTTTTAAAAGCCAACTCAGTGAAAAGTATGGTACCAGAAGGCCGAAACTGAACTTCCGCTTATTTCCGCGCGGGGCTCGGCTCCCACGCTTACCGCACCTCTGACAGTCAGCAGTTGAGCGCGGTTCCGACCCGGTATGGAACACTATTGATAATTGCTACAGAGGGTCGTCGCGGATATGTAGGCGTGGTTCTCGCCTGTTTCAGGGTGTCGAGAGGTACTGGGTGATCTGTCCTCCCCACCCCCTTTCCAAACTTGGCATTTTCCTAGCGAACAACACGGATAGTGGTACTGGTCCAAGCTTTTTGTGTGTTGATTAGAAACTTGTTTGTTGACATAACCTGAATCAACACAGCGGCATTGTTTGGTCGAACGCAGACGTAGTCGCGGTTTGAAGCTGAGGTTTGAAAGCGTTGTGTTTGTATACCGACCCGAGTTATCTAGCCTGGAGTGGAGTTGAGCAAACAAAAGCTATGGGATTGAAAATTTGATAAACAATCCCACACTGCCTTATTTGTTCGGTCTTCGGCACGTAGGCACGGTGTTCAGAGAGAAAGTCTGCCCGATGTCGTCCCATGACCGACCTGCCCGGGTAGATGTCACCTTCTTCTCCTCCGACCTGCAGCACGCTGGGCGACACACCCCAAGATTTGTTTCCCTCGCACTCCGCTCACCCACATCAATCTGAAAGTTTGTTTCAAACAATTACTGACTCCATATCACGCGAAAATTTTGTCACGATCGGGTAGAAACTCCTATATCGGGGAGGAGGGTGGCGGGGAATTAATCTTCAGGGTCACCGCGCGCCATTGTGACCTTATGACATCGTCCCGTCATTTTGTCTCTCGTTCTGGCGACGACTAAGGAAATTCCGTGAATTCGCAAAAGCAGCAAAGTGCATATTAAGCATCACTCACCCATTCATTAACTCAGTCAACCACGGCAGACTGCTTGCTTTGTCACAACAAAATGTCACGATTATGTCACTAACAATTTAAAAGTATTTATTTTGCGAGTCAGTATATGAAGGAATTCTTTCTTCATGTCTACTTAGTCGAAACCTTCTTAAAAAGTTGCTTCCTATACATTATACAGCGTCCCCAAGCAGGATTCACTTTTGTAAAGCACATCACCCTGAAGTCGGAAAGCCTCAGGCAACGCTGTATATAACGTTTACAGAAGTAATAATCTGTTGATTTTACCATTTATAATATTGATATAGAGACTTAGGATCAGAGCGGGTGTCCCCCCCCCCACTAGTCGTTTCCAACATTGCAGTGAACTTGCATTGAATCTGCTGCAACAAAGCGGAAGTAATGATCTTCTTCAAACAAATCGTATCGGAAAAATAATTTCGCACCTTATCTGCAGTCTTTACCTTGTGCAAAAACCGTTGCTTAAGTTTCGCTGGCTGAGATAAAGCAGATTATCTCGCCTGTCTCTCGTTGCTTGTTTGTTTGTTTTTAATGCTGCCTGGTATCCCAAAATTGTTCTTTGTACACTCGCTTTATTTATGAACAGATTTCACTGCAGATTAAGACGATATGGAAACAAAATCATTCGATCAACAACAACAAAAACGACCCAGCACGACAGTTGAAAATATTACCACTGAAACGATTACCATTCATTGGCATTGAAAATCTAACTTCAGACCAGTTGAAAGACATTCAAGAAAATGATAATCTTGGTCTCGGTACAAGTATACACCCAAGACATTCAAGAAAATGATAATCTTGGTCTCGGTACAAGTATACACCCAAGACATTCAAGAAAATGATAATCTTGGTCTCGGTACAAGTATACACCCAAGACATTCAAGAAAATGATAATCTTGGTCTCGGTACAAGTATACACCCAAGACATTCAAGAAAATGGTAATCTTGGTCTCGGTACAAGTATACACCCAAGACATTCAAGAAAATGATAATCTTGGTCTCGGTACAAGTATACACCCAAGACATTCAAGAAAATGGTAATCTTGGTCTCGGTACAAGTATACACCCAAGACATTCAAGAAAATGGTAATCTTGGTCTCGGTACAAGTATACACCCAAGTATTTCGTGAAGCAAAATGTAAGTCGTACGACCAACGTTTGTTAGCTGTCTCACAACACATCTACCCGGAATTTGTCATCTTTCGAGCTGAGCTTGCTTATCAGGGTCCATCTATCTAGAATTTGCTGCCAAACTGGGTTTGTTTATTAGGGTTCGTCCGCTTGGAATTTTGACATGGGATTCTAAGACACCACTGTCATTTTCCGGAGGCTTTTAAGATGTCTACTTCGTCAGTAAAAATAATACTGTCATTTTCCGGAGGCTTTTAAGATGTCTACTTCATCAGTAAAAATAGCACTGTCATTTTCCGGAGGCTTTTAAGATGTCTACTTCGTCAGTAAAAATAGCACTGTCATTTTCTGGAGGCTTTCAACCACTCAATAAAGTTCATTAAGTAGGATCAACCACACAAATCATCACAAAAATCAGCCTTGAAAAATTTGGTTCAAAATGGCTGCTCAACTTGAACTAGAGTGGGGGTGGTGGAGAAATTGTGCCCTTTCAATGACATGACCATTCTAATAATAGTATCCAATGATAAAATTTAGAACAGATTGGCTGCTGAAGCCAAACATATCTTTCCTTCACTCTGATTGGTTACTTTAAATAAACATCGTCTCTCAGACTGAGCGAATTTGCATGTGGTACAGCACCTGTACCGTTGACAGTGGCTGAACGGTTTTTCTATGGTACAGCATGTGTACCATTGACGGTCAACGGGTTGCTGATTAGGGTTCTCATGATCATGTTATTGATTAAAGATTTTAACATTCGAATTTTAATAATCAGAAGAGAAAATATTCTACATTTGAATTCTGGATTGTTTGGTAAGTGTCAAAATAATGTGAATATATACTAAAAGTATATTTGTGAGTATTGCGCCTTTAATTGGATTGTCAGACATGATCTATATTTATGAGTATTGCGCCTTTAAACTGGTTTGCCAGACATGACCTCTACTTGTGAGTATTACGCCTTTAACTGATTGTCAAACATGACCTATATTTGTGAGCAATGGCTGTGTTGACATTTCGTTTCTGCGTTAAATAAAATTCATTGAACCTTGACGACATGAGTACTACTTGTACAACATAATAATTTCAGTGTATACTAGAACAAAAAGATTGTGGCATATTTGTCTTCAAATTTATCTTCTGTGACGCTTCTAGACCACCAGTTTAGTTAATGCAGAGGCCAGTGATCAGTGAAAGTTAAATTAAAATTCGAACTGCACCTATTAAAGGTTTACTACACCAACCCAATTAAAAATCTATAATACCTATGAAAGGTCTACTACACCAATTAAAGATTTACTACACCAGATAAAGACCTGTCTATAAGAGTAAGATCTAACCACACCACACAAAGGTTTAAGTATAATAGACTGAGTTCATCATTTAAAGGTTTGTCTATTCACGATAAATATTTCTGCCAGTTAAAAAGTCTGTCTACACTGCACTTAATAAAGGTCTATCATCTTCATCATCATCGATGTCGCTGCTCTGATAGAACATAAAAACAACAGAAAGGGACAAAATACAAAGATATCAGAATCTCAGATTAGAAATCCAGAGACTGTAAAATGTAAAAGCAGAAGTTGTACCTATAGTGATAGGAGCCTTGGAAAACATAGCACCTGAGTTGGAAGGCTATCTGAATGAACTATCTGGAAAATACAGATTTGCCCTACTAGTTAAAGCAGCGCTCTCGGAAGCGCTCATCTTCAATAAAACCTTGGATCTCCCAGAATCTTGGTAAGATTCTGACAATCGACAGTCAACAGACATTGAGAAAAAAATGGCTGACTACTACTTCTACTAAAGTTCTTAATATTACAAAAGTTGTAAACTTGACAACTGTACACAAACTACTTATGACGGAGTAAATGTACCTATCCCTATTTCTAAACTTAATAATTATATATTTGTTGCCAATGTTAATATGACCCGACCTTGGGAACTGCTTATGATGATATTGTTTGGAGTAAACAACTCAGGTGGAGAATATGCTAGAACTTGCTGATGCGATCCAAACCATTTCCAAATGGATGAGTAGTTTTTCTGACTAATAGACTCACACTTATTCATTACAACTTCATCCAATGGGGATGGACCGAAAGTTTCTTTGTTGTCTATATTCTAATCACTTTGATTTTGACATAACTTGAGTCTTGTTATTGTTGATAAGTTATGGTAAGTTAACTGACTGATAAGGGAAGAATGGACTTAGAAATATTTCGTACATGTTTGCTATTGATCTATGATTTGAATTGGAGAATGCTTATGTAATTGAACCATCATTTCTATGTTCACTAATTTGATTATGTTGCACATTATACTTGTGAATTTTGATTGATGCTATGTTTCGTATGCTGCATGTGTATCGGGCTAATGAATGTTGTTGATTTGTAAGTTGAGAATGTGTATAAGGGAGAAAGGGGTTTAGAGATGAAATGTGTCTGAAATTTAGCACTGCCTTAATTTGGTTTTTGCAGAAAGGAGTGCGCCTATTTTTGTTTTGTATCTGCCTCAGACTGCAGTGACCACTGTACTCTACTGTATTACACTGCTAGTTAGTGTTGTGTTTTGTTTATCTCTCAGCTCGTTGCTAGTCAGTGTTGTGTTTTATTTATGTCAGCTCGTTGCTAGTCAGTGAGGTGTTTTGTGTCTGTTGTGTTTTGTTTTGTTTATATATCAGGTCGATGCTAGTCAGTGTTGTGTTTTGTGTCAGTTCATTGCTAGGCAGAGTTGTATTTTGTTTCACTGTCAACTCGTATTTGTTAGTGTTGTATTTTGTTTCACTCTCAACTCGTATTTGTTAGTGTTGTATTTTGTTTCACTGTCAACTCGTATTTGTTAGTGTTGTATTTTGTTTCACTGTCAACTCGTATTTGTTAGTGTTGTATTTTGCCTTCTTCACCTCAAAAGTTGTGATTTTATTTATCTATCACCTCATGCTGCACATTCTTGTGGAAATGATTGCAATCAGTGTAGGGTCAACGTATTTATTCAAGTTAAGACTGAAAACAAGTTCAAGTTCTGTTACTGATGATAAAGTCAAGGAATTTATGTTTCTTTTATTAACAATAAAGTCAAGGGACTTATGTTTCTGTTACTCATAAAGGTCAAGGAATTTATGTTTCTGTTATTAACGATAAAGTCAGAGGACTTATGCTTCTGTTACTGATGATGATAAGTCACGGAAATTATATTTCTGTGACTGATGACATGAAAGGCAATTTTTGTTCGGGTTGTATTTGCTGATGACACGACGCGAAATGTATAATTGTATAATGAACGTTTTTTTTTTTAAAAATCAGTTTAAATCGACGCATGCTTGGCGTCCTGCCGCACTGGTCACATGGACACTATTATCCGATTTTTACTTTGCAAAACAAAGCAATTATTATTATTTTTAAAAAAATGTCATTTCGCTCTGCTCTTCGCCATTTTAGTTCCAGACTAGATAACCGCTTAAAATGGCGTGTTTTGACTAACTCTAAACGAACATGGTATGTATGTGACTTGGTGTCTCTCTAAACTTTCAGTTCTAACACGGTATGTGTTGACTAAGTGTTTATCTAACTGTCAGTTCTAACATGGTATGTTTTGACTTACTGTTTATCTAAACTATCAGGTCTAATATGGTATGTTGTGACTTTTTGTTTGTCTAGATTGTCAGTTCTCATATAGTATGTTTGACTAAGTGCTTACCTAAACTGTTAGTTCTAACACGGTGTTTTGACTTAGTGTTTGTCTAAACTGTCAGTTCTAACATGGTATGTTTTGACTTAGTGTTTGTCTAAACTGTCAGTTCTAACATGGTATGTTTTGACTTAGTGTTTGTCTAAACTGTCAGTTCTAACACGATAAGTTTTGACTTAGTGTTTATCTAAACAAAATGTTTTAACATGGTATGTTTTGACTTGGTGTTTGTCTAAACTGTCGGTACTAGTATGGTATGTTTTTGACTTTGTGTTGTCTAAGTCATTGTTCCTCAAACATTCTTAGCTCGCGGCACATTCTATCATATTCGCAGTACAATTGCGAATCCGTTTTAATATAAATATTTTTTTTCTCGCGCCACACCCGTTGAAAATCGTTGGTTTAAACTGTCGGCACTAATATGGTATGTTTTGACTTTGTGTTTGTCTAATCGGTCGGTACTATCATGGCATGTTTTGATTTGCTGTTTGTCTAATCTGTCGGTACTAACATAGTATATTTTGACTTAGTGTTTGCCTAATCTGTCGTTGTTAACAGGGTATATTTTGACTTTGTTTGCCTAATCTGTCGTTGTTAACAGAGTATATTTTGACTTAGTGTTTGTCTAATCTGTCGTTGTTAACAGGGTATATTTTGACTTTGTTTGTCTAATCTGTCGTTGTTAAGAGGGTATATTTTGACTTAGTGTTTGTCTAATCTGTCGGTACTAACAAGGGCATAATATGATTTACTGTTTGTCTAATCTCTCCATAGTGATATACAGTATAATATGATATACTGTCAGTATTAACAAAGTATAATATGACTTACTGTGGGTAGTAACAAAGAATAATATGACTTAAATTGGTATTGACAAATCATAATAATAACATACAGTCGGTACTAACAAAATATAACATGACATAAGCTGGTATTGACAAATCATAATACTAACAATGCATAATATGACTAACTGTCGGTATTAACAAAGTAAAATATAACATACTACTTTTGATGGATTCTTTTCAGTTCTTCAGTTGATTAGCTGGAATTTTTAAATATCGGAGTATTCTGCGATAAATAATGTCAAAATTTACCATTCTTAATTTATTGCATTGCGTTCATGTATTGATTAATAATTAAATGTACCCCGCCTCCCCCCCAAAAAAAAATTAAAGACATAAAGTAAATAAATCAATAAAAGGACTCCCCGACCATAATAAATAAAGAAGTAAATAAATCAATAAAAACTTCGACAGTATGTTTGGGCTTTTCATTTTTATTTGACGAAAGTGCTTTGGTCAGTAGCGTTGTTTCTCTCGCTATTTTGTTTTTCGCTGATTGGTTGATTTATGTTTTGTGTGTGTTTTGTTTTTCGCTATGTTTTTGTTTTAATGGAAATAATTGTTGCAGGTAAGGTGAGCACAAGTTACATTGCTGTTTCCCTGACAACTGATCTATTAATTACTGTTGTCTATAGTAGTGTACTTTACATTGCTGTTTCCTTGACAACTGATCTATTAATTACCCATTGTCCTACTGTCAATAGCTATACTGAAACCACTGAGCATGAGTGAGGAAATTTTACGTCTGAGTAAACTGTAGCGTCTAGGTACATGTTTGTACTGAGTGTCAGCGCGACCTCTGTTTGACAAGGTTAACTGAAAATGAACAAAATCATTCAAAATCGCATTCAAATAAGAATGGATTTCGTTACATAAATCTGGCCAACATTTTACTTTGACCAGTTTTAGCTTGACCCCACCGAATAACCAATCTGTTCCGTTACGTAAATCTGTCCACCGTATTATATTGGACATTTACTCTTGACCACGACTGAATAAGCAATCTATTAGTAAGCAAGCTACACAATAATTCAACCAAATTTTTAAAAATCAACTTTAATCGAACTCTACCAACTAGCCAAAACACACAGCCATACAATTGAAAAAATTACTTATTGGCTAGAAAGAAAAATTGCTTATGGCTGTCCTGCTTATATTTGTAATTTGGGAGTGTATGTGTAAATGTATGCGTGTGTTTGTGCGCGGTCGCATGTATGTACAATACATGTGCACTGACCCCCAAGCTTAACTACTTAGGTTCTTTTTCTAAAATTAAAAAAAAATGCACTTTGACCCTGTATGGGGCTTGCAATGTAAACCAGCTGTTAAAACAAGCATAAAATCAGTGTAAATACACATTTCTCAACAGCCCGGCCCTTTAAAATGTGCTTAATGTTCACTTGGTACAGGTGACTAAAGGCTGTCAGCCTTGCTGTAATATATAATATAGTCTCCTACTTGTGTCTTGTAGCGCATTGTTGTACTATAGTCTCCTACTTGTGTCTTGCTTGTAGCGCATTGTTGTAATATAGTCTCCTACTTGTGTCTTGCTTGTAATGCATTGTTGTAATATAGTCTACTTGTGTCTTGCTTGTAGCGCATTGTTGTAATAATATAGTCTCCTACTTGTGTCTTGCTTGTAGCGCATTGTTGTAATATAGTCTCCTACTTGTGTCTTGCTTGTAATGCATTGTTGTAATATAGTCTACTTGTGTCTTGATTGTAGTACATTGTTGTAATGTAAGTGTCATACTTGTGCCTTGCTGTAATGTATTGCTTTAATATAGTTTCTTAGAGTGTACTTTAGATGTGTAGCCACTGTAATGGTTGTACACTCGCTCTATAGGCCATCCGCTTCGGAAAGCACTTTTATCTATGATAGGAAGTTAATCCTGGCAATATTCATGACGTCACCAACCTGCTAAATGGGTACTCATTGAAAGCGTCATTGACGTCAGGCGTAAAAATAATTATCTGTGAGTGTGAGTGCCATGCAGACAACTTGTGAGTCAGGCGTGCGTTTCTTGGTTCAATATTAAGGATCAGATAGGCCTAAGGGCCGAGACACATGTCCCACGCGCAAACGCTATTCTTTACAGAAAAGAGTTTTGTTCAAACGTAGAGATTTGATTGTTAGTTGCATACGATAGGGAAATTTATTTATTTATTTTGCATGTTTCATTACTTATTTTATTATTTATGGTGGTAATTAACCTGAAGTGGCTATTCTGTTCACATGGCAACAGTTAATGTCACATTTTTCCCGTTGATCTTTTTCTCAGATGACAGTTTCGCGAGTAATTCTTTGCAGATATTGACGATCATAACGACAATGATAAGTCATTTTAGTTTCTAGACACTGTTCAGATGCTGACAGAAGACATTAATTTGCTGTTTATTTTGGTAAGGGACAATAACACTGGAGATGATTTCTTTTCGAAATTTAACAGTGACAGTGTTGCTAGTAATTCATTTCAGATGACAACGGTGACACTGGTGGCAGTGATTATTTTCAGATGACAAAGGTGACACTGGTGGCAGTGATTCTTTTCAGATGACAAATGTGACACTGGTGCTATTTTTAGACAGTAACAATAGAATTGATGGTGACTGTTTTCAAATAAGTGACACTTATGCCATACTATTCGTGTGTCGACATCGACAGACATATTATGCGATGTAAATTTAGTATCATCTTTTGAAATAAACGACTGGACACCCTTCCACCACTGACAATTAATTAAAAGTATTGCATTTGGTAAACAGCTGTCGTTTATATCTGGCTCTAGTTAGTGACTTTAATTAGAACAACTGTGTACAGAATAGGAAGGCTTTGTTTAAACGACTGTGCTGAATATGTATGCGCGTATGTGTTATGTGTATACGTATGTGCGTGTGTGCCTGTGTGTGTGTGTGTGTGTGAGCACGCGCGCCTACAGGGCGTCACGCTCTATTAATGACGAGGTTTTATGCTGTATGACGTAAATAACCTATTCTAGAAAGCAAGGGGTCGTGTTTATCCTTGACATTGGTCAATTTACATTTCTGAATGTTGCGTAGCTCCCTGTCAAGCTTGTCTTTTTATAAATTATAAAGTTAGGCGATTTTGTTAGAATTATTTATTTAATTTAGTAAACGTGTGGTTTTGAACATGAAATCGTTGCTGTTTTAAGTTAGACGACTTTGTTAAAATTATTAATTTAATTTATTATAAATAATGTTGAATTTTGTTCTCTCTAGAATCGTGATTTACCGCAAAAGAGCACATTAAATTTTGGGCTTCAGGAATGTCAGACACTGTCAATTCTTTGATATTAGAAAAGTTAACGGTTTTTCGAACAAAGAAAGTATTATCGAATTGTTATTATGTAAGTTCATGTACTGTTACTATAGTACATGTAATGTAGTTTACGCCCAGCACAATTTATATACAAACACTTTAAACACAGCACATTTTTATACACAACAACACTTTAAACACAGCACATTTTATACACAACAACACTTTAAACACAGCACATTTTATACACAGCAACACACTTTAAACACAGCACATTTTATACACAACAACACTTTAAACACAGCACATTTTATACACAGCAACACACTTTAAACACAGCACATTTTATACATAGCAACACACTTTAAACAGCACATTTTATACACAGCAACACACTTTAAACACAGCACATTTTATACACAATAACACACTTTAAACCGCACATTTAATACACAACAACACACTTTAAACACAACACACTTTACACACCTTGATACCTGGTATCGGAGTCACACAAGGTGCAAAAATTTGGAATTTATAACTTTCCCCATAAGGATTCGTGTGGTTAGTTATGTTTTTTTAAAAAAATTTGCATGAAGGCATTCAAAGACTTCCATATGTTGCTTTAAACATTACCTCTCTGTTGTTTATAGACTTCTCTTCCTCTAATTCTTTCAGTTTTAAACAAAATCTTTTATAATTGTAAATAGTTGTAATGTATCCTGGAAAATGAACTGTTAAAAAATGTTTAATGAAACATCTTTGGCCGTTTGAGGTTTAACTGCACATGAATCAAGTACTTGTTGACATTTTGAATTGTTTACAACAATAGAATATTTAGAATATGTAGAATTTTTGTAGAATATTTAGAATATGTTGGTTGGAAACTAACAGGCCTATAATAACGCAGTTTACAAATTAGCTGATCAATAACAAAACAGTTTACAAATTAGCTGGCTAATTATAATATTAAAAATACAGTTTAAAAATTAGCTGGCCAATAACAACACAGTTTAGAAGCTAGCTGGCCAATAACAACACAGTTTAGAAGCTAGCCGGCCAAACATTAGAGCATGCAATGCACCTGTCCAATAATAATACACTTTACAAACAAGCATGTCATTAATAATAGAGTTTACAAGCTGTTCAATAATAGTACAGTTTAGAAACTACCTGGCCCAAAATAATAGTATGCAAACTAGCTGGCCAATAATAATAATACAGTTTACAAATTAGCTGGTCAATAATATATTTTATAACCTACCTGGCCTAAACAATAGTTTGCAAACTAGATGGCGAATAATACGGTTTACAAACTAGCTGTCCAATAATAATACAGTTTACAAACTAGCTGTCCAATAATAATACAATTTACATATATAAACAAAAAGGAACGATGTATTAAGAAGCATACTTTGTGAACCCACACCAGAAAATGCTGCAAAACTCGTTTAGCCTGGAGCGTGTCTTCATTCAAAACTGAAATAATTAAAGCCGATTCGAGTCTTAAAATAGAAATGGCTTTAACATCGTTTTTACTTTCTTTGTGTTTAGGCAAGGTTTTTCACATTCACAGTTCTTTAGCAAAAGTATACTGCGGTTTCGAAAAATACAACTTTTGGCATTTCTGAGACTACGATGTAAAACCGCTACAAGGCTGACGTACGTTAAAATTTTGCAAACCGATTGTTTGCATTGAAAATATTATCATGCATTATTTCATATCACACATTGTTAAATTTCCAACAATGTCAACGACCGGTCGTGGAGGGCTAACTAACATTCGCCGGACTATTTAAGTCTCAAGAGTAAAATATTACAAGCACTTGAGTGTCCAGAATCGCAATATCTGGTGCGCCTTATAAGTTTTCCTGTTCTTCCGTTTTGTAATTCCTTCCAATTCTTTCAAATAGGCGGTCTGGTTGAAATTAGTCGACAATATGCATTTCAAAGTCAGTCAAATTAGTCGGTAATAGGCATACAAAAGTCAGTCAAATTAGTCCGTAATAAGCTTTTCAAAGTCTAATTAATCGGTAATAGGCATTCAAAAGCCAGTCAAATTAGTCAGCAAATTGCATTTAAAAGTCAGTCAAATTAATCCGTAATAGGCATTCAAAAGTCTGTCAAATTAGTCGTCAATCATCATCATAATCATCATCATAGTTCAGTGTTAAAGTTAGTCATTTTAAATGGCTTAGTTGTTTTTTTTAAATAAACATAATTAATGTTACACATCATATCACTTAGTGTTGTGCATTGCCATTTGTCATTAAAGATGTAAAGACGAGTATTGCTAATTGACGTTATAGAGGTGAATTGCTATTTGACGTTATAGATGTGAATTGCTATTTGACGTTATAGATGTGAATTGCTATTTGACGTTATAGAGGTGAATTGCTATTTGACGTTATAGAGGTGAATTGCTATTTGACGTTATAGAGGTGAATTGCTATTTGACGTTATAGATGTGAATTGCTATTTGACGTTATAGAGGTGAATTGCTATTTGACGTTATAGAGGTGAATTGCTAATTAACGTTATAGATGTGAATTGCTATTTGACTTTATAGAGGTGAATTGCTATTTGACGTTATAGAGGTGAATTGCTATTTGACTTTATAGAGGTGAATTGTTATTTGACTTTATAGAGGTGAATTGCTATTTGACGTTATAGAGGTGAATTGCTAATTAACGTTATAGATGTGAATTGCTATTTGACTTTATAGAGGTGAATTGCTATTTGACGTTATAGAGGTGAATTGCTATTTGACGTTATAGATGTGAATTGCTATTTGACGTTATAGAGGTGAATTGCTATTTGACGTTATAGAGGTGAATTGCTATTTGACGTTATAGATGTGAATTGCTATTTGACGTTATAGAGGTGAATTGCTATTTGACGTTATAGAGGTGAATTGCTATTTGACGTTATAGATGTGAATTGCTATTTGACGTTATAGAGGTGAATTGCTATTTGACGTTATAGAGGTGAATTGCTATTTGACCTTATAGATGTGAATTGCTATTTGACGTTATAGATGTGAATTGCTATTTGACGTTATAGATGTGAATTGCTATTTGACGTTATAGATGTGAAGTTCATTTTAAAACTTGGTCGCTCGACAGCTGTTTCTTCTGTGTCGGATTTTATGGCCCTGGCTAATAATATATGCAGTTCAATTTTAAACTTAGCGTTTTGACAGTTTTAGCCTGTAGGCTGTGTTTTATTTTTCGGAAATTAAAATAAAATTAGCCTGCAGGCTCTGTTTTATTTTTCTGAAACTTAAAGGACCAAAACAAATTTAAAAAAAAAACAACTTGAAAAACTCATGTTTCGTGACCAGTTTAACTGGCTTCTACGAGCTGGAAGTGTTTGAATCGTGCACCTACTGTTCTATGTTTAGTGTTTGTGAGTCGTGTTTCTTCTCGTCTACGAGCTTAAAGTTTGTGAGTCGTGTTTCCTCTCGTCTACGAGCTTAAAGTTTGTGAGTCGTGTTTCCTCTCGTCTACGAGCTTAAAGTTTGTGCTCACCTTCGAACCGAAAGTTTGTGGGTCGCGCTTACTTTTCTTCGAGCTTAAAGTTTGTGAGTCGAGCTCTCTGTCTGTCGGTGTGTACGCTCTAATTCAGAACTCCACTTAGTCTGTCGATAACAGCTCAGTTTTAATTCTTAGTATCTTGTTACTTTTTTTTGAAAAGGACTTAGAATTTTATTTACATAGTTTTGTTTTAGTTGTACCGTTTTGCTTGATATTTGTTACACTTATTCAGCAAGTCTGTATTCTTTCTCTGAAATCAATGAACTGAAATCTCTGCATGAAAATCTATTGGTAGAAATCCAATGGGAATTAAAAATAGAAATTATTTCTTAATTAAATTAATTTGATATGTGTAGTAGGAATTCCTAAAGTTGTAATTGTTTATTATCGCTAGTAAGACATAAACACATTTAGCACTGAAATTGCAATAACTTCAGGTGAAATATATCAATATTAAAAGTATATTTTTATATACAACGGTTATCAATACTGCATTACGGATGTAAAATATTAATTCAGATATAAAATGAAGTATAACAAAAATATATAAAACAAAAAAATCTAGCAAATGGTGAACCATTCCTTGCATTGTAAATATAGTTATTTCCCTTATATCACTGTCCTCATAAACTTACTTCCCTTGTAATTATAATCTTCATGTGTTCAAAGCTACTAAAGTAATTAATAAAAAAATAATTTACGTGACGTTAGCAAAGGATGCCCAGGCCTTGTGTGACTTTAAGAGTTGTGTCAGATGTGTCTTTCCCGTTTACTTATGACATTACCAGTCCGAGGCTGAGAATAGGGGACCGCTCATAAGACTTGAGTTGTAAAGTGGTTTTGTGTTGTTCTGTCATTTCCAGACGTGTAATTCAACAAAGCACTTTGCAAATGCTGATATCTTGTTCGCTGACACACACACCTATAGACTGATAGTCAAACACATCTGTCCGACAGTTTGTTCCACATAAATCTTGCACTTGAGCAGGTAATAAATGGTATTGTTCTCAAATCGACCGCAACAGAAGACAATTTTGGGAATCTATAGTATACACAATAAATCTTAATTGGATTCCATTTATCTATGCAAACTGTTTTTAACGAAGAGCTTAATAAAGTGAAAATACAGATCTTGACTTATAGATGGTCATCTTGAGGATTGCTGACAAACGGGATTATCATTTCATTTTTAACTGCTAAAAACTGGCCAATGAAATGCAGCGCCAAATATCACACTGATTTATTACAATAAAAGCACCGTGAATTAATAAAACCTTTTTTCTATTCAGTTCAGATGTGAGCTCTTATTAATATTATTCATATTTGTTGCTTACAGTAAACCAGATACATGTAGTAATAAAGTGTGTACTTAACTTTTTAAATATGTGTATATTTACTTGTCGAAATCTTGATACAAGTAAAAATAAAAAAGAATATTTGTAATTAACCATAACTAGCTTCCATGTTAAAATTGGAATAATAAATGTATTTGGCCACTAGTTCTACAATATTATATTTTAAAAATAAATAGATGAAAACCACCTGCTAATGTTATTTATTTTGTTAAAACTGCTGAAATAATTTTCCAGACAGACTCAAAAAGAACAAATATACATAGCAATAGTGAAAGAGTAATTCACTTGAATGGTATAGATACATATATTACGTATTACTAAATGTGTGATTGGCATATTATTTAATGTCCAGTACAAAATAATCTTTGAAAAATTAACTGTGCCTGCCAAACTCTTCTGAAAATTTGAATGTGCTCTTGGCCACAGAAAGGTTGGTAGTCACTGGCTTACAGGGTCCAGAACTTCAGTGTTCGAGTCCACCACCTTCCCACCATGGATTCCAGGATTGAAGAATCTCGTAGGTGGGTATCAAGAGGAACTTCTAAGATTAAAGTCAGCAAGCCAGCAAGAAGATTGGTAGCACATCACGACAGGTACTATTGTATTCAAGGTAGCACATTGACAATGAACGCTGGCTCATAATCTCCGAATTACAAAGAAACCTGTGTAAAAGTGCAATGAGAACTGTGTGAAAACATCTTTAATTTATTAACCCAAAGGTACAAAAGATTTAAGTCAATATTCACTGATGGTGCCAGACTGTTCTGTAAATATGTCATACTCAAATAAGGGTGAAATGTTATTTACAAAATGCCCATATATGGAATGTGCAAAAAAACCCCTCTTCCATTCACTTCCATTAACGTTGTTCTGTGACCTGAGCTATTGTATCACTGAACAATCATACTATACCAGGGGTGGGCAACTTCTTCAGTCGGCGGGCCGGGTATGGGAAAATGAAGTCCTTGGCGGGCCGGATTACTAAATCAATACCTTAATCGCGTATTTATCCACCATTGCAAGGAATAAATCGTATTTAATGTAAACTTTAAACTTGTAAACATTAAAGCATAGAGACCAAAAACAGTATTTAATGAATTTAACGTAATGTACTTCAATAGCTGCTGAAGTCAATGAGACATCTGTGGTCGATCAAAGTTTTCAACAAGTTGTTTGAACTCTGGCTGCATGTCAGACGTAGAAATTCTCAGTAAAGACTGCACGTAAACATCAGTTAGATTGGAACGCAGCTTTGTCTTGTTAATGTTCATGGTCGAAAATGTTTGTTCGCAAATGTATGTAGATCCGAACAGAACAAGTAGTTTCATGGCCATCTTTCTCAGGTTGGCAAACTTGGACTCATTCAGTGACGCATAAAATGTGTCAATGCTTTCAGATTGGAATTTCTCTTTCAGGGTAGAGTCACACTGCAAATCAATCAGTTCCAGCTGTAGAGCATCCGGCGCCTTTTCAAAGTCAGTTGTAAACGGTGATGACAAGATATCAAACTCAGCAGCAAGTTTCTGGAAGCCCGCAAAACGACGAGAAAATTCATTGTCTAGTGCAGATATCATATGGGTGTACTTCTCAGTTGACATCTGGGTGCCATAGTTTCGAGTGTTGGAAAGTGTGTTGTGATATTCTGACTGAACTGGCGAGAAAACAGTTTTAGCTTCACCTTGAATGCCTTCACTTTTGAGTACATTTCGTGAGCAAAAGTGCCCTTCCCTTGAAGTCTGGTGTTCAATTCATTCATATGTTCAAAGAGATCAACTGCAAACGCAAGATGTGACAGCCATTCTGATTTTCTAAGTTGAGGATATTCTGTATCTTTCCCTTTCATCTCCAAAAACAGTAAGATTTCTGATTTCAGGTCCTAGACACGTCTCAGAACTTTCCCCAAACTCAACCAGCTTACAGCGGTATGATACAAAACACCACTGTGATCAGAGCCGCAATCTTCCAGAAGTGTGATAAACTGTCTGTGATTTAGACCTCTCGCCCTGATGAAATTAACAATTTTCACAACTGGATCCACAACATGTTTCATGTCAAGCACACTTTTACACAGCACTTCCTGGTGTATTAGGCAATGTTGAAATATCAATTCCCTGGTGCAATCGACCTCTGCAACATGGTCACCCAGTCTCTTCAGTAGACCAACTTTCTTTCCTGTCAAAGATGAAGAACCATCCGTAGTAACACTTACCATTTTCTGCCATGGTAATTGCATTGTGTGCAAGGCATTTTCCACACATTCGAAAATATCTTCCCCGGTAGTAGTGTCTTTCATTGATTCCATTGACAGCAATTCTGTGATTTCAAAGTTTTCTGAAATGCCTCGTACAAAGATGAGCAACTGTGCAGTGTCATCGATGTCAGTGCTTTCATCCAATGCCAGGGAAAACAGCTGAAATGAAGGTACACGCCCTTTCAGTTGTGATGTCAGGTCTTCACCAATTGCTTCAATGTGGCGAGCCACAGTTCTTCTGGACAAACTGACTTCTTCAAACTTCTTTCTGTGTTCTGGACAGACTTGATCAGCTACATCGAGCATGCACTTTTTGACAAATTCACCATCGCAGAACGATTTGCTGTGCTTAGCAATGTTGTGTGCGACCACAAAGCTGGCATGAGTAGCAGCTTTCTGGTTTTTTTTTACTTTTCTGAATACATTCTGCTGCTTTACAAGTTTTCTGTCCAGTTCTGTTGCTTTTGTTTGCCTTTCCGCTGCTGATAAAGTGCTGCCATAGCCTGCATGTTTCGTGGCATAATGGCGGCTAATGTTGTACTCTTTCAACATGGCAACACTTTCACTGCACAGCAAACATACTGCTTTCTTGCCACTTCTGTGAAAAAGTACTTAGGCATCCAATCTTTGTTAAATGCGCGACACTCCAACTTTACGTTTCTTGGCAAAACACATGATAAAAATTCTATTGTAAATTCTAAATCTAACTGAAAACAACCAAAGAATAACTAACAGTCACTATTATTGCGACACAGTAAGAAAGTAGTGGGAGATTGGGCAGGATGTGGCAGGATGTGGACGGGGCCACATTACCATGGCGGCTAATGTTGTACTCTTTCAGCACGGCAACACTTTCACTGCACAGCAAACATACTGCTATCTTGCCGACTTCTGTGAAAAAGTACTTAGGTATCCAATCTTTGTTAAATGGCTACACTTGCTGTCAACTTTATGTTTCTTTGCAAAAAAAAATGATAAAAATTTTATTGTAAATTCTAAATCTAACGGAAAACAATCAAAGAATAACTAACAGTCACTATTAACTGCGACGCAGTAAGAAAGTAGTGGGAGATTGCGGCGGGATGTGGACGCGGGCCACATTACCATATATGGCCAGAAACAGTCAGCGGGCCGGTCAAAATCCCTTCGCGGGCCGGACCCGGCCCGCGGGCCGTATGTTGCCCGTCCCTGTACTATACAATGCCTCATCCAGCCCATTGACCAGGCCTGTTTCTATATGAATCAGGGGATACCACTGCGCATAATGAAATATATTCTTTCTGAGTTGTCTTTCTTGAGGGGAAAATATCGTTGTTTTGTTTTTGCTTTTTGGAGCCTAAAATCCCAGTTCAGGCTTCTGAGCAAAGTGTAAAATCTTCCTGTCATGTAGACAAATCCACTGATATTTGTTATATTGGGCTTAAAATGAGAATTCTTATGTTTCATCAGGCATTCAAAATTATATTTATAGATTATATTTTAATGTAGAGTATATATTATTGTACTAATTATATCAATAGTACGCATATCATTATCTTTCTTTGTCAGTGGTGCGTTCATTGCTTCTAGTTGTCAGAATTAATAGGTTTGAAACGCTCGTCATGAAAAATGCCTTTATTTCGGTTAGTATTGTCATGACCAATCTTTTGCAGTATTGTCGAAAGTGAAGAGCAGAGGTGTACAAGTGCGAGCCTTCTGCAGTCAATTTTAAAAACAAGACGTAGTATCATCTCTTCCAGACACTAGTCAGCTGATATTACTGGTGCGTTAAAAATGACCGTTCTGGCTGGGTTGCCGTCCTTTTCAATAGTTTGATTTTCCTTTGCTGAGGTGATACACAGCTTTGGATTTCACAGCGAATTTCCACACTTGACTAAGTCTTGCGTCTTCAAAGTAGGTCACGTTGTTGTACGAGAGAAGTATCTAATATTCTTTAACATTTAGTGTACGTCTTCAAGATTGTGACTTTGGCTGTACAGTAAGATAGGATAAAGGACTTTGAAATACAGGATGAGTATAAGATGTCTTTCTTTTCTTTTTTTTTAAAAGAAAGACTGTGTGTAAACGTCTTATCTGGACATAGTGCTTTACAAGAATGGGTGTAAGGGTCTACAATGCTGGGTGTAAGATTCTTCAAGAATGCCGAGTGTAAGATTATTTAAAACTGTGTGTAAAGTTGTATAAGTTTGAATGTAAAGTTCTTTAACACTTTGATGTAAGATTCCTCATGACTATAGAAAAGATTTAAAAGACTTGGTGTAATTTCCTCAACGCTTGGTATGACGTTGCATACCACAGGGTGGGAGTGGGGTATAAGATTGGGTGTGAAGTTCTACAAGACAGGATGTAAGGTTATTCATACTGGGTGTGAAGTTCAATAAGATGGATGTGAGGTTCTATAAGATTGGGTGTAGGCTCTATAAGACTGGGGATGAGACTGTATAACTGGGTGTGAGGCTTTATAAGACTGGGTGTGAGGTTTTGTAAGAATGGGTGTGAGGTTTTATAAGACTGGATTTGAGGCTTTATATGACTGGGGTGAGGCTTTATATAACTGGGGTGAGGTTTTGTAAGACTGGGTGTGAGGCTTTATAAGACTGGGTGTGAAGTTTTGTAAGACGGGGTATGAGGCTCTAGATGACTGGGTGTGAGGCTTTATAATACTGGGTGTGATGTTTTTGTAAGACTGGGCGTGAGATTTTATAAGACTTGGTGTGAAGTTGAGTGAGATTAGTAATCTAATTTTTGATTGAGTGTAGGGGGCGCTTCCGGCTTCCGCCGCTTTCACGGTGAAGTTTTTTAAGACTGGTTGTGAGGTTTTATATGACTGGGTGTGAGGCTCTATAAGGCTGGGTGTGAATAGGCTTGTGAGGTTCTAATAGTCTGGGTGTGCTGTTTTATGTGTGTGATGCTTTATAAGACTGGATGTGAGGTTTTATAAGACCGGGTGTGAGTCTCTATAAGACTGGGTGCGAATCTTTTCAACACTGAGTGTGACAATCTGTAAGACTGAGTGTGATCTTCCCCAACAGGGGTAAAGGGGTCTACACAGAGGCAACACGGGTGAAAGGGTCTACACACAGGAATAAAGGTTTAAAGATTGTGTATAGGGTTCTTCCAAAAGAAAAAATATCTATGTGAAAGTTTTGTAATCTGGTGTTAATTTTATTTATTTGTTTGTTTTACAATCTTAGCAAGGCCAAGATCCCTAACAAGAAGTTTGAGCGCACTTGCCTTTCAGCGGAAACTGACTAGAAGAAACTGAAACCCTTGATATTCAAAATCAGTGCGTCATAATTACGTCACGGGAGCCAAGTGCGACCAGGAATGTGGCTTGTTTGTTCACGTGTGTACAAAACAAGAAAGATAAATCATTAGTTGCGAAGGGGAAGATTTAATCTGGTCAAACTGTATCATGTCAGGTGTATGTAATGTACACCATTCGTAGATCGACAGGTTCATTCTCATGAATCCGTTGTTTCCAGCAAAACATTTGCCCTTGGAAATTCATTTGACCACACAAGTGAACGTTTTGGCTGAGTGTGTGACATTATCAGTGTATCATCATTACAAAAGTTACAATCTTCAAACACACAAACACACATACAAACGCACGCGCAAACCCACCACAGAAACAATCACAAAAATACACACAACGTGCATAATACACACACGTCACAACAAACAAAACACACACACATACACACACAGAGAAACACACGTCAAAATAAGAACCCTTAGCCCTTACATTAATGGGTATCTTTAAATTAATGTGTACCCTTAAATTAAATGTGATTTTTAGACTGTTCTGAATTATTTTATACATTAATACAAAACAATTTATTGCAAGATTTTAGCAAATACATTAAGAATGTGCCTGTTTAAATGCCAATTATTATAGCAATACACATACTTTTAATTGCAGTTAAACCATTGTTTTTGCTTACTTTGTCATAAAAACAATCTGTTGTTTATTCACCATAAAGTATTTAACCATTGTTCATACTTACCCAACTATAAACCAGTTAATCAGTGTTATGGTTTCATCCATCATGATACCGCTAACTCTTGATTTCATTCATCCCACCACAAAGCAGCTAACCAACAATGTAATTTACACTTTCATGAAGCAGTTAATAAATTATTTTATTTCACTACAATACAGTCAACGACTCTTTTAGTTAGCCGTAAATGAGTTAATAAAAGTGCTAATCAAGGCTAATTGAACACAGCAACAGAAGCACATAATTATTCGTGTACTTGTGAGAACATATTTGATAATAATAATTATTATACGTACTGTATTTAGTTAGAATTGCCTTCCTTAGTTAAACCAACCCAGTTCCACGTAATAACCACGTAGAGCGTTCAGTTTTGTGTCTCGTCAATATGTTCTAAATATAGTAACAGCGTCATTAAATAGCATGAAGAAAAATAAAAGCAAAGGATTGATTTTACATAGTAATTTCTTTCTAAAAGTGTGAGAAACATTTAAGGTTTGGGTCTTTCAAGACAAGAGAGCCTAGAGAAGAACTGTTCACACTCTTGTCTTCAGATGTGCGCCAAACTGGTGCGACCTTCCGCAAGCCCTCCCGACCTCCACCTCGGGACGCATTGTGAGGCTGTGGGGTCCCACTGGAGCACTCCAGATCAGAAAATCTTTTGACGAAATGATCAACGCAAGCTCCAGTGGTGACGTTAAAGTGCTATTGATACCCCCCCCACCCCCTGCACCTTTTGTCTCGGAATGTTGAAGTCTAAAGCTAAGCTTTGGTGTTTTATTTTTTTTTTATTTTTAAATTTATGTTTGCAAATAATTTAGATTGAGTGCTGTAGCTCCCTTGTGTCTGGTTCAAACTCTTGTCTGCTGCAGAAACTTTAGAAAAGTATCTTCTCTAGTGCAATACTCCAACTTGTAAATATCTTCTCTAGTTTAACACTGCATCTTGTGTAACTATCTTCTGTGTAACATTGCATCTTATAATTATCTTCTCTAGTGTAACACTCCATCTTGTAACTATCTTCTGTGCAACACTGCATCTTATAACTATCTTTTCTAGTGTAACACTGCATCTTGTAACTATCTTCTGTGTAACACTGCATCTTATAATTATCTTGTCTAGTGTAACATTGCATCTTGTAACTCTCTTCTCTGGTGAAACACAGCATTTAAAAAACTCTCTTCTCTGGTGTAATACTGCATCTTGTAACTATCTTCTGCGTATCTTATAACTATCTTCTCTAGTGTAACACTGCTTCTTGTAACTATCTTTTCTGGTGAAACACTGCATTTTTTAAACTCTCTTCTCTGGTGTAACACTGCATTTTGTAACTCTCTTCTCTGGAGTAATATTGTGTTTTGTAACTTCCTTCTCTGTGGTCTTCACCATTGTCTTGTAACTTTCTTGGTCTAACACTGTTTTGTAACTCTCTGCTCTCTAGTCTAACATTGTATTTTGTAACTCTCTTCTCTCTGGTTTAACACTGTGTTTTGTGAAGAAGTATCAAAGGGTTCGAACTATTGCAGCCAGGAATATTCTAAGTGCACCAAGAGTGGAACATGTCACTCCACTTCTCTACAGCCTCCCTGTTCATAGCAAATCTTCTCTTTGTCAGGTTTCACTTTCTGCTCCCATTCTTACGTATTTGTGCATGTTTCACACGTGTATAAACTCTTGCTTCTCTTGCTAGAAGCTTGTGCACCTCATTAGATACACACATTTTCAATGAGGAAGCACATTATTATCCAAATGATCAAATGTTTGCTTATTAGGGTCATTTCACCGGACTGTGCTGCCTTATGAGGTGAGACACAGAGACCATGGTCATCAAGGACTTGCTTTGTTTCAAATCACACGGCATGGTATTTGTCAGTGCTTAATATAGTATGCTGTTTTAGAGTACATGCTTTTATTGTTGTACAATGTTTTAGGAAGTTATTAACTAAAGTTGACATAGTTAAATATCCCGAATTAGTCTGTGACCCTTAATGTTAGTTAATGTGTTTAGATCTGGAATATGATCTATAAAACTAACTAAATATTCTAGAATTAGAGTGTGTTCTATGATGCTAATCGAATACTCGAATAACAGGAATGTGTTATATGATGATAATTAAATATGCAGGAACTAGAGTGTGTTCTATGATGCTAACTAACTATTCTTGAACTTGAGTGTGTTGTATGGTGCTAAGTAAAAATATTATAGATCTAGAGTGTGTTGTAGCTAACTATTCTTAAACTAGAATGTTTTGTAAGGTGCTAAAACTATTCTAGAACTAAAGTGCTATTTGTTAATAAGTAAAATGCTTAGAACCAGTGATTCTAAATATGCTAAGGTCAGGGTTTCTTTTTAATACTGATGAAGTGTTTCATGATGAAAGCTAAATATGTTTAGAGCTTGAGTAAGATTTGATATATTAGAACATGCATAGAACTAGAGCGTGTTCTTGAGTAAGATTTGATAGATTAGAACATGCATAGAACTAGAGCGTGGTCTTGAGTAAGATTTGATAGATTAGAACATGAATAGAACAGAGCGTGTTCTTGAGTAAGATTTGATAGATTAGAACATGCATAGAACAAGAGCGTGGTCTTTGAAGCTACCCATCAGCCAACAACGGAGCAAGGGCCGACTACCCATGTTTCATGAACTCTGCTCTTTCAAACTACCATATGTCATATTACAACTGCCAATACTGAATGACATGAGTTCACTATTACACAGCAATTTTCACTGATATACAAAAATAATAGGCAATTGAAAACACACTCACACCTTTCTCAACCCGACAGCACACGAACAAAAAGAAAACACCAAGAATCAGTGTGTTCTAGTTAACAAAGAACGCCAAACCAGTTTTAGAATATCCCAATGCGATACCAATTTCAGAATATTATCTTGTAGAGAGAGATAAGACGACTTGGATGTCTGACTGCGACCTGTTGAGTAAATTCTGACAAAGCATGTTTTATAATCTAAGCTTAGCAATTTGTAGTTTTTCTCACGAATTCACACAGGAGACTGCTGCCAGAATACACCTGTCACGGCCGAGGTCTTGTCAAGAGTAGATTAACTCGGATTAAGTGGTGAATATGAAATCCCGTCACGTGATACGTAGGTCCACACGGAAATAAAGAATGGGTAGAATGGATATGCATGAACGCAACGCGTCTATGACTTTGTCAGTGAATAAGGAATAAACTGGCGTATTTCAAATGTTAAAGTAAACTTGCTAATGAAACAAATGTTTGTCTCAGCAATGTGCATAATTGTAAGTGACTTAATTAGCCTATAAGTGACTTTAATTTTGCGTGATATGATTATAACTGCTCAGTCCTGAGTGACCTGATTATGAGTGACTTAATTTTGACAGACAATTTAAGTGGATTAATTTTTAAGTGACATTATAATAGCTGACTTAATTTTGAGCAAGAATTACGCGCAAAGACGGTTGGGAAATGTGACATCATTTTCAGGAACTTTTATCAGGGTGGGCTCGGAGCATGTACAGTAATAATTTTTTCACGATAGGCAGATATTTTTAATTTATATCTACAACCTCAATAGAGCCTCAATCCATTTCCTGCCCTGACAGTGTACGCACACATACACACACACACGCACACAGTGGCTACCTGAGTAAATATAGGAATGGCAGGGTGCAAGTGTGACAAAACCGTTATTTGTAGTACTGAACACCACCACCTTCTTCTCTAATTTTATTTTTAATTTTGCACTTGGTAACTGATGTATTACGTCAGCTAACATACGGTAATCAAATTGTTCACAAATTGATGCAATGGAGTCTCAACCACATTTTAAAGAAAATGTCTACCTGTCTCTCTCCCTTTCTCTGAGTGCCCATTGTAAACGTACCGGGCTTGAGTCTCGTTTGTTTGTTTAGTAAACACAAATCCAGGCTTTCGAAATTTAATTTTTCCGCCGCAAGGATTCTCAAGTGTAGGTGTACAGTTTCATGTTTTCGAGCAAAGATTGACGTATAATAAGCGCTTGTATCGTTTTTCACCGCAAGTTGAAGAATACTCATTACTGGCAGGTCAAGGACAAGCTGTCATATTTAATTAGTACCTTGCTTTCCTAGTTAACAGTTCTGGCGTTCGTAATATATTCATTCCGAGTAGGTCACAGTAACAGGCCATGGGTCACAGATCTCGGTGATCTGTAAGCCTATTTATCACGGTATTCTTTCACCTGTGGCAGTAGTTTACTATCGAGAAATAAAGTCAATAGGGTCTCTTAAATTCCATCTTTTCACAAGTCGAGAATATTAAAAAAGAAAAGAAAAATGACGTGAAAATATTCTAACAAAGGGCAGCGAGAGCATAAGTCACAATAATCATATTTTCACAGATCGGTGAGGACATAGAAGTCACAAGGAATTTCAGTAGCATGTTCAGGTCATAGACGTCTATAATTTCATTCGTAGGTTCATGATGATAGTGCTCTAGTCTCTCTGTAGTTTACCACCGGTCAGTGAGTCCACAGTAGTCTGCAATTGGTTATTGAAGCCACAAGGTCATTAAGACCACAGTAGTCCGATCAAAGATCACTGAGACCACAGTGGTGTTATCAAAAGTCACTGAAACCACACTAGTCTTATCAAAGTCTAGCGAGGCCACAACAGTCTTATTAAAGGTCGCCGATGCCACTGTGGTCTATCAAAGGTTATTGAGGTCTCAGCATTCTATAATGCGTCAGAAAGGTCGATAAAAAGTCCGTGAGATGAGAGTGGTATATTACATTTCAGAGTCGCCCGAGGGCAATGACATCACAACAAGGGCAATGACATCACTGCAGTAAAGTCACAACAAGGGCAATGACGTCACTGCAGTATAAGTCACAAGGGCAATGACGTCACTGCAGTATAATTCACAACAAGGGCAATGACGTCACTGCAGTATAAGTCACAAGGGCAATGACGTCACTGCAGTATAATTCACAACAAGGGCAATGACGTCACTGCAGTATAAGTCACAAGGGCAATGACGTCACTGCAGTATAATTCACAACAATGGCAATGACGTCACTGCAGTATAAGTCACAAGGGCAATGACGTCACTGCAGTATAAGTCACAAGGGCAATGATGTCACTGCAGTATAAGTCACAACAAGGGAAATACCGAAAGTCAGTGAGATTTTAGTAGCTAGGGCTGTTACACGTCTGTGAAACCACTGTAGTCTGTCACTAGTAATTAAGGTCTTAGTATTATATCACAAATAACAGTAGTCTAAAATCAGTAGGGTTATAGTATTATATCACAAATAACAGTAGTCTAAAATCAGTAAGGTATTATATCACAAATAACAGTAGTCTAAAATCAGTATTATATCTCAGCAATAGCACTCTAATAATCATTCAGGTCACAGTTTTATATCTCCATGTTAGTCTAATTGTCTTTAATTAAGATTTCTTTATTATATCACAGGAATATTCTAAAGGTCTGTACCGTCACGATATATCATAGTCCTAATGGTTTATCAAACATCAGTGAGATATACAATAGTCTAAGATTATATACAGTACATTACAGAAATGGCCACAGTACACTGCAGAATTCTTTGTTTTAAAAATCGACAATATAACATATCAAATCCCACTGAGATCTATCACGGGTCAGAATATTATATCGATAGCGGAATTAATAGCTTCTCAAATTTAAATTAACTATTCCTACTCCCCTCCCCCCCTCCCCCTCTTTCCACAACCTATTTTATACCGAACTGAAAACTCTTTCCTTACCTGCTACCCAATCGACTCTAGTTCTAGCATTATTAACTCGACTCTAGTTCTAGCATTATTAACTAGACTTGGTTGCTAACTAATTTTAATTATTTAATTAATAATAGAAGTGAGACCAGCAATTTAGAATTATATGTAAGCCATTGTACCAGTGAGGGCGAAGTACTTTTTGGCAGTGCTTCGGTGATGGGCACCTTCGAAAGAAAAGATGCTGTTGCATATATACACCGCTCGCTGCCTTGACCCCGCTCCCTCCCCCCAAAAAACCCCGAACGCCGGGGCCTTGTGTATTGCACAACCTGCACAATCGATTGCTAAGGCACTGCATCATTATATTTATATGATTATATCGTTTTAGATCTCCATCATGTCAGTTTTCATTATCTTGTGTGAGTGGCAGAGTGAAGTTAGTGTGTGATTTTCGGTTTTGACTCGTATTGTTCCATTAACAATTTAAATAAAATAAATAAATAAAGACTAAAATTGGTCTGTGCAAGATTAAATTTACGTGAAAATATTGCTCAATTTCAGTTAATGAAATACGAAGTGTCGTTTCATTAGAAAAAGGGGCAGATTAAGCACAAGTACAAGAGTTGTGGTTATTTTGTGCTGAATAATTTTTGGGAATCCTTTGTTTTAGAATTTAGAGTAATATAAAACTGACCTTTTAAGTAAAAACATAAATAAGAAAGTAGTATATATATATACACACATAACACACACACACACACACAAACACTCACGCACGCACACCGCACACATTTTTTCACACACACATATCTCATCTATATAATCACAAGCACATCTACATGGATACGCATTACATACACAATTATATAATCACACACATCTATCTATCTATCTATCTATCTATCCATCCATCCATCCATCCATCCGTCCGTCCGTCGAAGAGATGGAGAGACTCCTCTCCAAGACAAAATGCTAAATCCTTTTTGGTGTTGGCCGTTACTATAGAAAATTCATTTCCAAGTTCAGTGCCATCATCAAACCATTCATTGATTTGACGAGGAAAGTCAAACCTGAGATAGTGATTTGGAGTCCCATTCCAGATCATCTCAACGATTAACAGAAAAGTGGCATTCTAGCGTCTTAATTATAATGCCAGTCGTTATCACACTTTTATTTGGTTTATTAATTAATAAATAGTTGCCACTAGAAAACATTTCATAGCTTATTTTATTCATCACATCTATCATATAAATAACAAGGGTGGGTGGGGGCTAGAGCTGTTATTGTCTAACTTATAACCATTACATCATTCATAGTTACTCTGCAATCCAATCCTGGAATATGGACTTTTGGTGCATTCACGCTAACTACCATTTAATCGTGACCACCCATTCCAGCAGACATCACAGACAGAAACCTTGAGGAACATAACATGTGAGCTGGAAAGTTATCTGAATAAACTACCTAGAAACTACAGACTTGCCCCATTACGAAAAGCAGTGCTTCTCAGAAAAGCCCACATCCTCTGTAAAACCTGGGATCTCCCAGAATCTTGGTAAGATTCCAAGACCTTAGTTCACACTGACCAGACAACAGAAGTTGTGGAAAAGGTATATTACCAATTCTGCAAGAATTCTAAACACTCACAATAATGGCAGTTAAGTTCAGCAATCATGAGTTAGGGAGTGGGTGAAAAGTCCTAATGACCAAAACTGGGTTTTGCATGTAAAGAGAGCACATTTTGAACGTAGAGAGTGACAGCTTCCAATGAATTAAAAGTGCTTGAACAATGGCTTTCTACCAATCAGCATATGCACGCAAGCACGAATTACCTCCCTTGAGTTAAAGGCAGACGAGCGGCACTGCGTAGGGCCCCTGTTTATCGTGCAAGCACGCTCGCAGTGACCAGGTTGGCTCCTTCGATTTGAAAGAACACACGTACGCGCGCGCGCACACACACGCTAATTATTCCGTATCTAATTAAAAAAATAAAAATCCCTTTAACTCCAAACTATTATTATCAAAAGTTTCAAAATTGTTTGCCCTGCAGCTGATATAATCACTGAGTCATAATGAGATACGACACCCATTTCTGTCTTGAATGTTAATGTTGCTAGCGCAATTGGTGCGGGTGAGTTTATACAAGGTCGTATAATCGAGGCAAAGTTTTAATATTCGAGTTTTAATATTATGTCTTATGATAACGTTGCTTTGCTCTGGACCTGGGACTATTTACTAAGTGGTTTATGCGAATATGTAAAGGACCTATGATAATGAGCATTGCACCTTTAAGATACGTTGAACTAACGAGGTCAGGTCAGGTTAGGTCGAGTCCAGTCAGCCCGAACGATTGTTACTGTCAAAAGTCTGTGTTCACTTGAAACACTGCAATACACCAATCTGTACAATGTTGACTTTCTCAAGTACCTGCACTGAGACGGTGAATATAGCGATATGTTTTTATCGCCAAATCACGCGTGTTTTCACGTGTTTACATTGACGTCACGCACACGTAAAACGCGCAAGAAGTAGTTTTTTATGTGCCCATCAACGAGCGAAAGTAACAAACAGAAGTTTGATCCGCCATTAAACGTGATAGAAAAGTAAGACAATAACTTCCCACCACCCCCACTCACATACATGCATAACGCTATTTACATACAGACAAATATAACCTTCTTCAAGAATTGCCTTTCTATGTCTCGCGAAATGAGTTTGGAACAACATATCTGTGATGCTGATAAAAGGCTTATAGGTCCACTTTGCCAGTGAAATGAATAAGCAATTACCCCAGTGAAATATACAGGCTGGTTAACCAAGGTTGTGACGTCACTCATTGAAAATGGCGTGGCATTGATTGGATATAGACGTAAAATAATTATTTAGAGAAAGTTTTAGGCGATAGCAAATAGTTAGTGAAATTTTAAAAACAATTCTTCACTAAAAGTTTTGGACTGATTACATACAAACACACACGTACTTACACACACACATTATTTAGTGAAACTTAAGGGAGTTAGATCACCTTTCCTACTGAGTAATCTTAGAAGAAATTTTGATGCCAAGCGTGTTCTTGTTGTTTGGACAGAAGTGTCCAAGAGACTGCTGTCCGTGAAAACAAACAGGGCATGGAACTCGTGAAAATATACACCATTCAGTGCAAGCTACAGGCGATGACTAAGGCGCATGATAGGAAACAAAAAGTCCACAGAATATAACGTCACTGGAACGAGTCAGAATACGTCATCTACAATATTACGTGTGTGTGCGCGCGCGCGACCCTACCATATAAATAGATTAGTGGTTATATAAGTTCATTTGGACCCATCGACGGAGGGCGGTTGAGGGTGTGCGCCAAACTTATGCGACCTTTTCCCCCCTTCCACCAATCCTCTCGCCCTCCACCTGGAACACAAGTGTGAGGCTGTGGGGTCCCTCTGGGGCACCCCTGATTAGAGAACGTCTGGCGACGAAATGATCAACGCAAGCTCAAGATGTGACGTAAAACTGCTATCGATCGCCCCTCCCCCCCAAAAAAAAAAATAAAAAAAATATTTATACATTTAATGTTGAGCAAGAGCATCATAAATGGTCGGCTTAAGTCAAGTCCATAAATACGCGTCAACATATATAAAGCTAACAATGGTATATACTGTACAGGCTAAGCTCTCTCCTTGTTTGTAGTTAGATTCCCGTTCTGAATGAATTCCAAACGAGTTTGTAGAATCAGAAGTGAAAGTTTTACATGCATGGTTCCAATTTTTACTGATTATTCTTTGAGATTGGGTTTCGTATGATGTCAATATTTTATTCTTTTTTCTGCATGTGGATTAATATAACTTCTGTATACTAATGCGTACTTCAGTCGATTGGATTGTACATGTCTATAAGCGACAACACAGAATTTAGTCTTTCGATCAAGAAGCTTTCTTGGCACCCTTACCTAGATATATACTCCAGATGTACTGTTCTTATTAGCGGGATGTTTTTCGTACTTTTATCGGCTAATCGAAATATACGTTTTCAATAATTATTCCCTCCCCACCCTACTCACTTGTATGACTTCAGCAGGACAGTTCAGTATCCTTTTTGTGTGCACGGTTTTATTTATTAATTTAATTAACAGATTATTTTTCGTTCTCTCAGAAACTAGTATGTGTTGAGGAGAAATTCGTCCTATGGCCACATTTATGTAACAGATCACTCGATTCGGTGTAATTGGGAATAATTTTGTTTCACTTACAATCTTACTTACCTCATGTAGGTTGCTGTACCCTCCCCCCCCCCCCCCCCGGAAAAAAAAAAGAGGATAAAAACCGAAAAAATGTTGTATATAAACGTAATACTGCATTGCAAGCAAGACAAATGCGGATAAGAGACAAAACTAAGTATTTGAAATAAATTGCAGTGTTTGTATATCTATAAGAGACAAAACTAAGTATTTGAAATAAATTGCAGTGTATGTATATCTATCTGCGGTAGTAATTTGTCATTCTTCCATGAAACCAGAATTTAAACCTTGTGATGACATATGCTAGCAGCAAGCTGATTTCAGTTATTACAAAAATAAAAATAAAAAATACTTGCCGACCAAATCGTCAAACAAGGAGCCAAGCACGACTATTGGATTGAGGGATTCGTTTGAGTTGTGAAATCAAATAAACCCAGTAATTATTACAGTGACTAAAGTGTACACGTAAACCAGTAATTATTACAGTGACTAAAGTGTACACGTAAACCAGTAATTATTACAGTGACTAAAGTGTACACGTAAACCAATAATTATTACAGTGACTAAAGTGTACACGTAAACCAGTAATTATTACAGTGACTAAAGTGTACACGTAAACCAGTAATTATTACAGTGACTAAAGTGTACACGTAAACCAGTAATTATTACAGTGACTAAAGTGTACACGTAAACCAATAATTATTACAGTGACTAAAGTGTACACGTAAACCAGTAATTATTACAGTGACTAAAGTGTACACGTAAATGAGTTACCAAGGAATCAAGTGAAGATAACAGACGTCTGTCACTGCATGCTATTGTTAGTATTCGATGTTTGTGAACTGTAGTCTGGTCTAACTGGGACTGTACTTAAACGGCAAGAATTTAAGCAGGCTCTCTTTAGAAAAAAAAATCTACTTAAGAATTATAAAACAATAATTCCCTTTGATGAGACAATAACTGGACACTAATGCTAAAGTAACCAATGTTACACCACGTCAACAATGTGGCACTTTTAACTTGACAACACTGCGCTATTCACCGACAGCAGAAAATTTAATTCCGTGTCGCGTCATAGTTTACATAAAAATACACTTTCTGTAATGTATTCAGAAACAAAAAGTAAATATTGTGCTATGTCATCATTTACATTAAAAAAAAATTCTCTGTCATGTCACCTGTAACAGATAAATACATTTCGTGCTTAGTTATCATTTATATAAAAATACATTCTGTTATGTCATCAGTAACAGAAAAATAAAAGTCGTGTCTTGTTTGCATATAAAAAATAAATACAAGGGGGTTTAATGTTCTGTTTGCATGCGCGCCAGTGAAGCATATTTCATAGATTCTAAACCAGTTCCTATTTTGTAGGTCCTAAAATCTTTGTCCAGGCAAATCCAGATCGTATTTCGATGCCCCAAACCATGCAGTCTTATCTCGATGTCCAAAACCAACCCGTGTTTAGTAGAGTCTAAAAACTGCGTCCAGCAGGAAATTGTTTACAGAAAAGAAAAGATGCTCCATGAATGACAAGCACATTTATTTTTCTTAAGTCGTTGTTTGCTGTGACAACACAAAACTTGAGTAATAATGGACCTAGGCTGATCTAGGCTGCACCAGAAACTGATTTCCTAGTCAATGCTGGCTGAACTAGCTGATCGGAAATGAAGGGTGCATAACTTTCGTCAGTCGAGTCTCGTAAACCAAGACAAGGCAAACAGTTCGCAGCTAAGCAAACGAGAGTTACCGCATCCCATTGTTCTACTGTCTCCCACAAAAAATTGGGGACTTTTTAAGTTGGGATTGTTTTCCTGTGACTTTTTTAAAGTAGCAAAATTTGCGACTTTTTTTGTGCTAATTTATTCCTGCGATACTCTTTCTGCAGTGATCGAATTAATCACACGTTCGATCTATAAGCCTGAGAAATAACGGTAAATGAGGCAAGCAAAGAAACAGAATTAAACACCCAATGAAATAAATCAAATATTCATACCTCTCAGACCACCCAATCAATATAATTAAACGATATTTATCAAGCAATATTACGCATATATTAAATATTACTGGCAAGGGCAATTGATATTCCACAGCAGGACAAGTTTATAAAAGTTTGAGACATGCTGGCGAGGGCTTTGCGTTCAAAACTATGTACGGGTCTTGGCCACAGAATTGGGACCTGGCTAAATGAGTGTGAGCTTTTGTGAGTTTGGTCTAGTCTTCGACAGCTCTGTAACTCAACACGTCTCAACCTTTTTCACCCTGGAGGAGCCCTTAAAATAATTTTCAAGTCTTGCGCTAAAAATACTATAACTGCGATGCTTATTATTTTTAATTCACGATCTGTCGAGGAACCCTTAGTTCTTGCAGAACCCCGGCTAAGAAACTCTGCTGGACAGTTTTCTTTAGGATGTATTTGTCCTACATTTAATGTAAGATTTAATTTAGAAATTTTACTCATTATGACCTATTACCATTATCTTATATTAAATGTCAAACCTATAAGGATTTTACTCATTAGTCATATATATTAAATGTTGAACCAATAATGGACTTTACTCATTAGTTCTATATTAAATGTTGAACTTATAAGGATTTTACTTATTAGGATTAGGATATGCTTGTTCTTTGTTAAATGTTAGATGTAGAGAAATGTAATCACTATTCATTTAAGTTTATATATATCACTTGTATGTAATCTCTGCACAATAATCACTAATTACATTTATATATAATGTGCCATCACTGCTTAGTGATTAAAGAGATGTACCACTTGCATGTAATCACTACCCAGTAAATGTAATCACTATTAAGTTTATATGTAATGTACCACTTGTGTGTAATCAGTACTCAGAACCCATGTATATAGAGAGATATATCACTGGCATGTAATCACTATTCAGTGGATTTATAGATATGTACCACTTGTACTACTCAGTGATTTTAGAGAGATATATATCACTTATATGCATTCACTAAAGAAGCAAACAAAAGCAACCACAAAGCCAAGAATAAAAACAAAACTCACAATGTCCACTGGTTCAAAGTTCTTGCAAACTGCAAACACTAGTCTTGTTTAGTTATTTATTGTATTTCCCAATAAAAACTGCAGAGCAATTAGGCATAATGTTACAAAAGTAAGAAATCACTGAAGTTTGTACAAAACATGTGATTGATCAAAAAAAGCAATGCATCACTCTTCCATGTTGAAACAACTGCCAGAATAGTTATTTTTAAAGGACTCTAAACTATTAAACTACTGACATGAAAATTATTCACAAATGAGATTAGAGATGATAATGTTTTCATAAATTATTTGTTTGTAGAAGAAGATAAAATTCCAGTGAACTAACAGAATTATAATTACTTAAATTGAGAAATACATGATTCACTATTTCTCAACCACCAATCTACAAATTCTGTTCCCATTAAAAATGGCCTGCTTGTTACTCCAGATCAAAGTATTAAAAATAATTCTCAGTAAAATTACAAGGAAAAAAAAAAGGACAGCAAAACCCATATTCCCACTTAAAACCCCCAAATATAACAGAATGAAAAACTTGTAAGTTAAAGCTTTGTCAAAAAACATGGACATCATGTAATTCAATTTGATGACCAGGTGTACCAATCATATTTATTCATGATTTGATTATTTGCTCACAACCTTATTAAAAGCATATATGATTCATGAAAACGCCAAGGCATACAGAGCAGAGTAAATAAAATAAAAGAAAGATATATAATCCATTTTCTTGTATGCTGGTAGACTACATTTACATAAGTTTACTATCGAAAAGCATAAGAACCTTGTAGCAATATTCTCAGAACAGGTAGTCTGCACACGAAAGAAGTGCCTAACAATCTGACAGCACAATATACAAATAAGTAGAATTATCAATATGCCCCAAATTACATTTTTGTGTGCTTCTGTTGAATAAGCAGAGTAACAAACATCATAGATTAGTTTAATTTCAACATTAAAAAAAATCCATTGTAAATAGTTTGACTGCAATCTATAATATACTATAGTACTTATTATAGAAGTGTACCTGCTGCAAATGAATAATGAAAAACAAACCAACACATCACATCCCCATAATCACAACAATTTATCTGAAATAAAATGTTATGTTTTTCCACAGTAATCCACCTATTACTAATACAAAATCAGGTTTTGTTTGTATTGTTACAGTGTAACCTCAAATAAACTGTTACTGTGAACAATATATAGGGATGACTAATCTACCACTTGTCACCTGATGCTGAACTTTTTTTTCTAATGCTTCACATTTTATAAATCAGGGTAATAAATCCATCTGACCATGCCAAATGGTCAGACATAAAATTTATACTCAGCATCAGTAGTCATTGGTATTGTTTTTTGCTTTGTATATTGTTTAAAACCATTATACCCCATAAATAATATCTTCGCTAAGTTACTTTAAGGTATAACTATATTCTTAAAAAGAATTACTATAATAAATAATTACGATTTCAGAGTGGAAACCAAGATAACAGTAATGAAGATAAATAGTGAGCAAATTTGAAACCCTTTGTATAATAGGTTATTTTAAAGTGATTTCATCTGCGTTCGCAAGGCACTCTTTAAGTTTAATGTATTCACAAGGTTAAGTTTAATGTATTCACTTGGCACTTTTAGGTTTAATGTGTTCACAAGGCAGTCTTAATCTGTATTGACATGGCAGTCTTAAGTTTAATTTGTATTCACAAGGCAGGTTTATGAGACTGAACCCTGAAAGCGACAAAGCACATTAAAAATACTGAACACGCTTGGAAATCCTTGTATCACAGGCTGTTTTTCTATGGCAGTTTGAAGTTTAATCTGTATTCACAAGGCAGGCATGAGACTGAACCCTGACAGATCACATTAAAAATACTGTGCACATTTGAAACTCCTTGTATCATAGGCTGTTGTAAAGTGATTTCTTCTCATGCTCTAGAACATGACAAAGCATGCATTCGGAGATATCTTCAGATATAGCAATATATAAAATTCTTGAAAGGTGTGGTTAAAAACAATACAATATGACAAAAACCAGTTACAATTTATAACCATATTTTACATATGAATAAAAAGATCTAATATAATGATCCAAACAAAGGAAACAAGCATCAACTTCACTTAATTAAATAATTTCCCTCTTTTCCTTGGTTTTTATTTTGTCTGGTTTCTTTTAATTATCAAAGTGGCCATACAAATTACAGGAAACTATGACCATAACCTTGACTGCATGGATCACACATCTCCAAATTCAATATACTTTTTTTGATGAGTGTTTACTACAACCATATTACATATTTTTTCTATTAGAATTATAAAAATGAAATGACAGAGTGATTTTTGTAGTATTTTCACAACCAAATGCATATAGTTAGTCTGGCAGCACTATTTATACACAAAACATACATTTACAAACTAATTCCCTGCATGCAAACCACAATTAAACTTTAAATGATATTACTATCATTATTATATTTACATCAGAACAAAATAAACTTCAGTAGGTATATTATGACTTAGTTACATCACTTTACTCTTTTATACTGATGCAAATTAGCTCAGTTACATTAATTCTAACCTGACACACTGTAAACCATTCTTTGTACTAAACTGAGATAATAAAGTTAACATTTTTTACATGATTCAACAAGAACAAAAGATGATGTCAGTAATAAATTGGTGTAATTATGTTAATACAAGCTTCATATCAGCATATCACCTACATCAAAACTAACTTGATATATTGATGTGAACACTAACTTGATTGAAACACATCAATCTAACTTGATGAAATGATATCAACAATTAGTAGACTAAATAACACTGACACACGTTGATGTAAATACTAACTCTAATAACAGCTATACTAAATTGATTTAATGATGTCGACATTAACTTTATGTAATAAAGGCAATATTATGTAAGGACATCAACATTAACTTGATGCCAACAGTAACTTACATAAATCTGGTGAACTGACATTAATGCTAATACCAATTTAATCACAACACTAGAAGTAATGATTTCAGCATTAATTTGACTTAATGAGGCCAATATTACTTGATGTAATAATGTCAACCAACTGTAAAGTTTCATTTCTCTCTTGCAACTTTCGACTAGTAATGACCCACAGAATTAAACATTCCTGTAATTCAGTAAAAGACAACAATAAATTAAAGTACAGTTAACTTTACCACTATATTTTGCCCAAAAGTATGAATAATGGTGGACATATACTGGCTGAAAAGTAAGCACTATATTGTTTAGCAAAGTAAATGTATTGCAACTGAAGAATAATTATATCAGTATTAAGTAAATCATCTACCAATAAGGTACACATTAGTTGATTCAGTTATTTTCATGTATTAATATGTAATCATTATCCAAACTAGTCGAAGTAAGTTTAATATTAAAGATTTATAAGTCAAAGAGGTCAGTGTGAAAGACACATAAATCAAAAGGGTCAATATGTAAGTTTTATTAGTTAAATGGGGTTAATATGAGAAACAAATCAATATGTAAGTTTCATAAGTTACAAGTTTCAGTGTTAAGTTTCACAAGGCACATACATTTTTACTGTATATGTAATACTTAATAGTCACACACAACACAAACAAGTACCTTTTCATTCTGCAAAAGGTTAGAAGTTACATACATTTCACAGAGACATAAGCTGCACATGACTTAAATGAAAACATACTAAACAGAATGCTCTAATAAAGATAATGCTGGTGTCAGGAATTTTAGAGGGGTAAGGGCTTGGTGTAGCTTAGACTTAAAACAGATGAACATATTCCTTGAAAATGAAACTGGTGAAGTAATCGAGTACTATACTTCTGTCACTTATGCATCTCAAAAGCAAAAGCACATTGCATATTCATAAATTATAATAAAATAGTGGACCAGACATATTCATAACAATATTTTCATTTTCATAAAAATAAAAAAAAATCCCACTTTTTTAAGTACTAAACCATAATAATCACTAAACATAATGAACAAATACAAGAAAACCACAGTCTATATATAATGCACTTAATGTTAAACTTAACTCCTTCAATGATTACTACTTTACTCTCAGGCTCAAGGTTTATTCACTCAATGTGTCGAAGAACTTTGGTTCCCCACAATCATCTGGCACAAAGCCTGGAAGTTCTGTCATGATTTGGTGAAAGAAGTTTTCTCTGTCTTCAAAGTCATCCTGACCACAAGAAGTGGAAAAGTCCCCACAACCATCGGCATAGTCATCAGAGAACAAATCATCACAGCTGTTTACAAAGCCATCTGAGAAGTCTTGTGGTATATACATCAGATCTGGGGAAATTTCACCAACCAAGGCACCTGAACTCAAACCTTGAGGTTTGGGGATTTTTCGGAATGCCATGCAGTGAAGGTGTTCCTGCTTGATATAGCGCCAGCGTACAAAGCCCATGGACTCAATCGCTGTTTTCCAGCTGCGCATCATGGGTGCATTTCGATGCTGACTGCAAGGGAAATGAAAAGAACACTTAAAATGAACATGATCAGATTTCAATCAGAATACTGTTGGCAGAAGGAGATTATAATGAATAAGGAAATAATGTCTAAATTTTAAAATTAAATTTTTTAAGTGCTGAAGTGAAGTTTTAGAAGTTTTTTTTTTTTTTTGCATTAAAAGCATCCCCACCTCCTATTTTTGAAACCACCTTCCACCCAAATCACTTAACTGAAAGCTAGAGGCATCTGAAATTTGAAATGTATTCTTTAGGGCAGGGTTTCTCAACTGGGGTTCTGTGAAAGTTCACTAGGGGTTCCCCTGAGAGATTGTGGTTGAAAAAAAGTAAACAGTGTAGATATAATAACTTTTATGCAGGGATTCCCTGACCCTTACAAATTATTTCAAGGATTCTTCCAGGGTAAAAGGCTGAGAAAGGCTACTTTAGGGTGTGTACTGCGGAGCAAAGATAAACCTCTGCTAAGTTGCAAATTTAGTTATTTGTACATAAAACAACACTAATATGACATTAACAGTAATTTTTCACATTTATGTGACAATGTCATTTTCTTTTGTTCCATGCCAGAAGTACACAAATGATGCTTCACGTCAATGTGCAGCTACAAAGATATCAAATAAGTTCAATAGCACACATTACATCTACAAAGATATCAACAAAGAATCCAATATCACACATTACGTCTACAAAGATATCAACAAAGAATCCAATATCACACATTATGTCTACAAAGATAACAACAAAGAATTTAATAGCACACATTACAGCAACAAAGATAACAACAAAGAATCCAATATCACACATTACATCTACAAAGATAACAACAAAGAATTTAGTAGCACACATTACAGCTACAAAGATAGCAACAAAGAATTTAGTAGCACACATTACGTCTACAAAGATATCAACAAAGAATTCAGTAGCACACATAAATCATGACCTATATGCCCTGGTAAAATGGCCTAATGTCATATTAATATGTTGTAACAAGTTCTGAGTCAGGTTCTGACTAGTGGAAACAGATAATATGATATAATAATAACAAGGATATCTGATCAAATTATAAGAACTACCCTGCTCAGTACTAGAGCTATTCATCCTTTCCATGGACAGATAGATTCTAACATCTCATCCAGAGCATTGTGCCTCGATCCAATGTCAACAGACAGACCTGTTATTCTTGTAAGACAGTGCCAGATATAATACCACTAAGGTTTGCAATGAATTTCTACGTCAAATAAGTATTGAAGTCTTACTATAGCCTCATGTCTCTCAGGATGTCTCCAGGTGAGGAAATCTGGAATAATTTAGATGGGTGTATTCACTGTAATAATCAGCACAAATTTTAAGCACCTGGTTTAGGAATAGTGCCAAGGTTTCACAGCAAGAAACCCTCATATTTGCAAAATGAGATGCCATTTATTTGCCCTTGCAAAAACAAATTGTGTATGCACTAGATGATGACTTTTTCTTCAGTGTTTCTGTTGTTGTCCAAGGACATGTCACATGTAGATTTATCAAAATATTTTCAAATATTGTTATTTTCTGTTGTATGACTGATGAGTATTAAATTGTATAGATTTATTCAGATAAATTTTCATTATTCAGTCTCTCAACATTCATTTGTTACTGGATGGTTTTGTTCCAGAAAAATCTTTTTCTGAGTCAATATACACAGTTTATTACAATTTGATAATACAGCTGACCTAATGAGACATTCAATAAGTACCTTACATACTTTTAAAACAAACCCCACCAACAGCAGAGAGCATTTTAATTAACATGATATGTGAAAAACCATTTTTGCTGTCAGTTCCCCCCCTACCCCACAAAAAATAAAAATTAAAATCTATATTACCTGTGACAGCATCACATCACAATCGTTTGACACAATTTAATTTTGTTTCACCTGTGAAAGTCTGGTATTACAATTATATGTCACTAATTAATTCTATAATATCTTGACAGTTCGGTGTCACAGTTACCTAACACCATTTAAATCTCTATTACCTGTAAGATTTGGTTTCACAATAATGATTTCATTTAATTCAACAATGCATTTGGGCGTCTGATGTTACAATCTTAAAAAATCAATTAATTTTCTACCACAATTGCAATACACCACTTCATTTTGAATTACCTGAGATCTGGTGTCACAGTCACATTACACCACTTAATTCTGAGTTACTTGTGAGAGTCTGGTGTCAACTGCATTATACCACATAATTCTGAGTTACCTGTGAGAGTCTGGTGTCACAATCACCAGAAGCCCATGCTCCTGCAAAAGCTGATGCGCTTTAACACAGCAAAGCCAGCGCTGGTATGGTGCTGGAAAGTACTCCAAGAGCAGAGAAAAGACAACTGCATGAAAACTACTTCGTGGCAACCGCTCAATGGGACTGCGAAGTGTTCCCAGGTATGTGCTGAGTGAATCTGGTGCTAGCTGTAAGGGTTCTGTGGTCTCCAGGTGAAGAAAATCACAATAAGAAACTGTCTGCAAATACAAGGTTTGTTTATGAATCTTCTTATTTCTTAAAACTTTAAAAAGTCCAAACTGAATCATAATTTTTTCTTAATTGTAGAAGGAAAAATGTAGCACTGAAAAATTATTTAAATTTAGTAGAATTAAAAAAAAAAAACAGTAATAAAGCAAATGATGAAGAGAATGCAATGAACATTCACTTTTAGAAATTGCCTGGCCTGATATAATTATTTACCTTGTGTATATTTTAAAGAGCTTGATGAATATTTATACAAATAATTAATCACATTTTATCTCTTCTCCTCAAATCTGATAATGGCAGGGCATTACAGAAACAAAACACAAAATCTTGTCACTTTGTTATATAGTGTAAATACTTTGTCTACACTGCAAATATATGTTTGATCGGCCACATTCTGTACTTCGGTTAAAAATAAAACCTATCAACATCACCTATGTATACATAAGTTGTTAATACCTACACCATACTATTAATGCTCACATTCTAACCATTTGTACAGCCACAAGTGAAGGACTCTGAAAACAACATTTTGTAAACAATGTGTGCCTAAAATGAAGGACTCTGAAAACAACGTTTTGTAAACAATGTGTGCCTAAAATACATCTTTTAATGCCATTATCACCCACACCAGTCATATATTTTTATAATATAACCACAGACTAATACCAAAGCACTAACACAATTTTTCTAAAATCTTTCATTTATTTATAGAATCGGACAACACCAACTACCTTTTATTAAGCTAGCTGTAAATTTTTTTCATTTATTGTGGAATATGAGTTAACAACAATGACCTTTTTTTAAAGAAAAAACAGAAAGTTGCTATGTAGAATGCCAGATATACTAATATCATAACAGACATATTCAAGATGCTGTATAAAAGATTTATTAGTGTGTCAAGAGACTGTATAAAAGCTTTATCAGTGTGTCAAGAGACTGAATAAAAGCTTTATCAGTGTGTCAAGAGACTGTATAAAAGCTTTATCAGTGTGTCAAGAGACTGTATAAAAGCTTTATCAGTGTGTCAAGAGACTGTATAAAAGCGTTTATCTATTTGTCAAGATACTCTATAAAAGCTTTATTCGTACATCAGAAATACTGTATAAAAGCTTTATGTTTTAGTCAAGATACTGTATAAATGTTTTTATCTGTGTGCAGAATATGATTGCAGTTCAAAGCCAAAAGCTAAAAGTGTGACTTCTTTGAAGACTTCTGTAACAGCAATTTACTTCTAAGACTGTAACATGACTGCAAACAGGTTAATAAATGGGACTTCTTTCAAGACTGCTGTTACAACTGTTTCTTCTAAAACTGTAACCTGACTGCACAGAGACTAACAAATATGACTTCTTTACAGAGAGCTGTATAAATGCTTTTTATATATCTATAAAATTTGGCTTCAGTCTAATCTTCATTTCTGGCACCAGTAAACTTGTTCTTTTATTTAAAAGTTAAAATATAAAAATAATAATTGTTGTTGTATTAGTTGTACTAAAGCAGTACAGAGTGAATAAAATTCTATTTATATTTAACTAAAACTAACTATCAGATATATGGAAGAATGTTTTTACACTCTTCTGTATATATTATACTAAACTCTTATATATCATACTTTTAACTTCTAGTAGTAAAATAACGACTTTATTTTCTGAAATTTCTACTATCACAGAAAATAGATTCAAACAGATTAAAATAAAAAAATATTATAGGTGTCATTAGCTACATTGCTTCTACAGATGCAGGGTTATCAATAACTAATCACCATCAGTCATAATCGAATAAACCACAACTTACTGCTATAGAGGCAGGGTTCTCAGCAACCATCACTATCAATCATAATTTGAAATTTCTATAATATCAATTGCTATTAATGATGGATGTAATACTGGTAATTCTCTTAATACCATTTACTGCTAATAATAGGCTTGAAAAGTTTTCTAATGGAAATTGCTATCTATTATAGGCGAATTACTCCAATATCAATCAGGACTAATGGCTCAGAAATATACTTTACTTCAGCCATAAGTCAACAGTTCTCTACTATTGCTTTTCACCAATTATACCTTAATGGCTCTCTAGTATTGTTTACTATCAGGAGACTTTTAACAGTAAAACTGTCAGAAAGTGCTGGGTCATAGTGAAATACTGAGAAGTATATTGCATTATTTTTCATTTTGGAATTGCGACCATCTCTTGGATCAATCAGTTTGTTTGGAAGTTTAACACCATTTAATTAATGTACACAGAGCAAATTATCTCCATGGTTAAAGGGCCTATTCCATACTCATTTCTCAAATCACATAAGCTTGACTGAGAAATTACATTTTGTTCCCCTTTGCACTGATGTAGAGGACGTGCACACTTGTGCTAATGACTGACTGCAAGGTGTAAGCTTCACTTCACTGCTCATAATGTTTCTTCTTCCAAAGCAAAGCAGCTGGAGCTGTATTTCACAATGTATGTAATGAACACTGGCTCAAAATTAACATTCCTCTTGATTCAAGCATTATTTCTATGAACTACAAATAATTTCTGAATAATCATGAAATCTAAGTCTAATATTAAAATATACAGATTTACAGTAATGTTAGTCTTAGATTTGAAGCATTTTTATCTTGTATTTCCTTAAATATGAATTAGGTTAGATAGCCTTAAGAGCAGGACCTTAAAAATGAACACAAATATTCACTCACACACACACACACACACACACAGAGAAATGTTGCCAGCAGTTTATTTCATATCGATGTGCAAAGATATTAAAGATTAATGTTACAAAGAAGTTTTGTAGATGAATTCTATATTACATTTATGTGATTCCTAGTCAACGATATTGAGTTTCACAAACTAATCATGTTCAATTGATTTATCCATTGTTGCTGGGCCTGAGCTGAATTATTATACATTAATTTCTCAGAATGGCAAAACAAATTCATCTCTATATAAAAAGAAATGCTGTTATGTTAATGAAATAAGCATTATTATTTTCTTTCATTTATTTTTTTTTCACTCAGAGTATATTTATTGCAATATTGTATATTTTTAGTTTATTATTGTATAAATGACTTCCTAATGCTGTCAAAACTTTGATAAGCGTAATACACATATATGTAGGAACACCTATATCATCTAGATCCCTCTTATAAACTGTTAAATACACATTTAAATATATTATTTGTAAAAACTGCAACATTCTTCTTAAAAATACTGTATCTCTTTCAAATTTATCCTTTTTCAGGCAGATTTGCATTTATCCACCTCTATGTCAATTATTTAAATCTATCTAATTTTTTTCAGGTATATCTACAAATACATCAATCTAATCTTTTGTCTACATTATTACAACCTATACATACATACATCTCTCTGTATCTTGTTTTTCTTTTTTCTAAACATATCTACATTCAACTTTCTCAAGTGTATCTAAATACAATCTATCTGTTTTAACTTAATATTTGTCAAGCATATCATTACCTACATATCTGTATATCTTTCTTTTTCTAAACTTTAACCTCATCTATTTCTGTCTCACTCTTTCCAATATATCTACATCAATCTAACTCTTAGTTTTCTCAAGCATATTTATAGCTATCTCTGTTTCTTAAGTACACCGATTTCTATCTAACTCTTCATCTGCATATTTATCAAAAATATCTACATATATCAATTAATTATCAATCATGTCTATATTTATTTCCTTAAATATACCTACATCTAAGTCTGTCTTAATTTATGTCAAACGCATTTAACTCTGTTTTAGTTTTTGCACTTCTCAAGCACAAGCACTTTCTATCTCGCATTTCTCAAATCACATAAATCTTGGTCTACCTCTAACTGTTGTAACATCTCTAAATTTATCTACTTTCTTTTAGCAATCACTATCAAAATTTTAAGAACAGATCGACTCCCATAATTTACTCTGTATGTATGCATGAATGTTAGGTTATACTTTGATGACAGAGTCGCTAGTGTGCTCACCTGAAAGCACCTGGGTTTAAATTTCGCTGGATTCTGAAATATTTTCAATTTTTTCTTCTTTTGTCTTTTTTCTCTTCTTAATAAAGATGAAAAAAAAAATTAATTTAAAAGTTATGAATAAGGAACATAGCATTTAATTGATTTGTATAGTATATCATGATTTTAAAAATTTGATGCTAGGCCTGTGTATCAATTCAAATGATATTGTGGTGGAACAAATTTGCTTATCTCTATTTCTAACCTTAATAATTATCTTTGTTGTTAATGTCAATGTGACCTGACCTTGGGCACTGCTTACGATGGCATTTTTTGTAAGTGTCAGAGTTGGAGTAAAAACAACTCATGAAAAATGTGCTAGAACTTGCTGATGTAATCTAAACTAGTCTTATGTAGATGAGTATTTTTTTATTATCCAATGGTTTACAAGATTTACAAGAATGAGACCAGCCAATGGGTTGAGATAAAAATTTACTTGCTGAAATCATTTTATTTTCTAATCAATTTGAATTTGGTGTGGCAGAAGTCTGGTCATGAAAGGCGGCCATTAACTTAATGGTGAGGTAACTGATTCATTGAGAGAGACTGGACTTAGAAATATTTCATGCATTTTGTTATTGATATATTGTACTTGCGTTGTATGTAGAGATGTATTATGTGAGTAGACTAGTGCTTTCACAATTGTGAATTATGATGCTTGTATGTTAATATATCACACACATGACAGTGTTTCTAGTGAACATGTTCATAAATTATTATGTTGCATGTTATCATGCTGTATGCATGTACAGGGCTAATAAATACTGTTGTAGGAAACTGTAAGTTGAGACTTGAATGTAAGAAAGAATGGAGTTAAGAGATGAGTAAACTGGGAAACTTAGCATTTGTTCCCTGATTATATTTTACATGGAAGAAGCAGCCTTTTATTCTAGAATCTCTGGAATTTCTAGAATTTCCTGGTTTATTGATTTCTAAAGTGCTACAACCGTGACAGATTTGAGAAATATGTACCCCAACATGTAAGGGTAAGGACACACTGTACTTTGTTAACCCATTTGCAAGCATCAGATCATATATGTCCCCAAATATAAACACAGCCGTATGTCATAGGGATGTATATATCCAACTCTCATGCATGCTCAGTTTTAGTCATTCAAACTGAGCCAATCAGTATAAAGGAAACATGTGTATGTAGACGATGTGTATCAATTTTATCATTGTATAGTGTAATTAGATTGGTCATACGATAGAAAGACTGTTTTGTACACACACTGCTTAGTTTTTCTCCCCAGCAGCCACTGCTCAAAATGAATTTTTGCAAGTCATGGCTTCAAGTCAAAATGCTTTTGCTTTTATTGACAAACTTTGTCAATCCACAGCTGAATCAGATTATGATTTAGATGAATATTCATATTCTGTTTCTTTTGAAGAGGAATTTTTGCCAGCCCCTAGTGATTTCACAGAAAATAATGTGACAATGTCAAGCTCATCAGCCAACTTGGTGTTGTGTAGCATTCAGCATTTGATGGCAGCTCATATGGAAAAAAACCGTGCTTCTTTATTTCATTTGGATGCGTAAACTTTTATGGAGTTTTCAATGGAATTCTTATAAAAGATGTACATTGGACTTGTGTGCTAATTCTAATTTGTTGTAAACAATTATAAATCTTCACATTGCATCTCCACTCTTATTTGCTAGAGGCTGGTTCTTTATGTGCAACAAGTGCTGTAATTAATTTATGTATACATTTGCAATTGGACATATTTGCTTTTCTAAAAAGAATTTTTGTGAAAGTTGTTTTATGACAGTGTAATTAGTTTTTCACTTTTAAAATTCTTTAGTATGTTTAGTGTAGGTAGCAAATTAAATTTTAAAAATCCATTTAAAATTACAGCCATCCTTCATTTTCACCCATTCAATTATTGCTGAGCAGCAACACAACCTGACAGGATGATGCATAGCATAACTATGCCACCAGACAGGCAAGAGGTCAATATATAACAGCAAGGAATGCTCACCTACATCATAGAATTTCTGGTATAAGGAAGTTACTAAAATTACTTCATTGTTGTTCTGCTTGAAGGAACTATTACAGTGAAGGAGCTCCCAGTTTAGTCTCAAGAGAACAGCGGCTCATGGAACATTCTACAGCCTGCTAGTGGAACATAAAGAATTGACAATTCTATTGTGAACAATAAACTTGTGGCATTGTTATGAAAGTGCAAGTAAAGACTATTGAGGCATCATCTTGGCAAGTTTATATACAAACTATTATTGCTTATCAATTTATAACTCCATTTCTGTTCTCTGATAACAATGATCCTGTGATTTATATTGACACTAATCTGCTGAATTATGTGTTAGGATATAATTATAAGACTGAATAAGCATTGAAATTATTCAAACACAGTTTGTGGAAATATTGATGTCAAACATTTACAGTGCCTGCATATCTACCAAGTGTGAGAGATGAGTAATAATTCTGGAGAATTATTAAGAACATAAATTAAGATTCTCATCACTTATAATTAGCTATGGATGATTAATAATAATAATAATAATAATAATAATCATAACCAATAACTAGGGAGGCTTCATGTCACAGATACATTATTGGAGTTTTATCCAAAACAATGTATTACAGAGGTTTATGAGCACAAAATTTGTGATGAATTTTTGGAAAAAGATTGATGTGACTGGAAATACAAGATTCCTCAATGCACAAGAAAAATGTAGAGGAATGGATTACAAAAACCTCAATGTTTTCATACAATTACAAGACACACTATAACAAGCAAAAAACATGCCGTCATATCAGGTAAAAGATATGCTGTACCAAGTAGAAGACATGCCCTACTAAGTAAAGACATACTGTATCAAGTAAAAGACATACCATACCAAGTAAAAGACATGCCATATCAAGTAAAAGACACACCATACCAAGAAAAACATTCTCAATGACAAGCGTACATTTACAAAGAATGAAGTTATTAAATAAATTTTAAACAAATAAATGTAATCCTCAAACTCTATCCAATGCTAAATATACAAAGCATTATGCGAATTGATTGCAGTATGCCATATTGAATTTATGTGTACTGAATGTGATACTGCTTAAGTATTAGTACTGCTTAACTTCCTACGGGGTAAGAATTATACTATACCATCTATTTTTGTACTGGCGTAAGACTAAGTCAGAAGTATAGCTCTGAATATATTGATATTTACAGACAACCGAAAGAGGTAATTGCTAGCCTAGGATTTGCAGATAAAGATTTTAGTTACATTAAGTTAAATGCTAAAATTTACTATTATTTGCACGATGATGGGCATAATAAGAAACCTGAGATTCAGAAACATGCTCAGCCAAATATAAAAATGAAAAAAAAGCATTCAATTCAAATCTATGAATGAAATCTGGTATCACTGTATTAGGAAGACAGTTCTAAGCTAATAATAGTTCTTGAAGCGAGTCCATGAGGCACTTGTTGGAAAACTGCTGACTGACTGACTGAGTCATTTTCTGACCCAGCTTTAGGACATCAAAAGTTTTTATTTGCCATGCAAACCTGTCATAATGTAGCATTGAAAACTGATGTTAGACCAATTCCTTTTAAGTCCATGCCATTTGCTGACACTCCATCCAAGTGTGATGTTGATCTGATTGGTCTTATTAAAACTGAATCGACACACAGACATCAATTTATCTTGACAGTAATTTATTATGCAATGCAACAGTGCACATCCTTGAGTTTATGCATATTTACATAATTTAAATAATGGACAGGATATAAAGCTGCAACAATGTAGACAATATCATATTGTTTACCTAATCAAGTTTAAGTAATAATACATGTTTTTTGGTGAGTGGAAAGTAATTTTTATAATAATAATAATTTAAAAAATAGAACAAGTTTTGCTTTGAACCTGCGTGTTAGAGAAGTCTCAACAAATTATGCCTGGAAGAGGGAGAGAAAGAGAGAGAAAGTGGCCTGCATTTACCTCGGTTGCCGGACTTATATCAATGCCAAGAGCTTGGAACTCCTGAAAATGGACGAAAGGGTTGTAGCAGCTGCCTACATCTAAGAGACGGATTTTCCCTCGCAGTGGAAGTTGTCTGAAATTAAATAAAAGAACAGATAAATACTACAGTAAATATGGATTAAAAGTGAAGATCGGGTTGAAGAGACTGAAACCATTTCACTCCTGAAATACTTAATAAACTCAGGCAAGAACTGGACTGACCATCCAATCACCTAGCCTGGACACTTCAAAAATGTGGCAGATGAAGAGCTCACTAAATTACAAAGTTTGACCTGTAGATCGAGTTACTGAATTAAGCTCGGCCCTCAAAAGTCACCCGTCAAGGCACATCAAGACATCTTCAACAACACTAAAGACTCAGACCACAACCACCGAAACCAGAGAGGTGGAATTTAACACAACCATTATGTGGAAATTTCCACCGAAAATGAAAACCAAGTCCACCCAGGAAAGAAAACAGGCTTTCTCACAGACACCAATAACTGTTACTTAAGAAAAATTCCAGATACCCTGCTAGAGTCACCACCAAGAACAGGAACAACAACAGAGCCACGATCATCAGAAGAAAATGAGTCAGACGCGAGAACTCAACAAAGGGAGAGGAGGAAGAGAAAGACCTCCAAAAATCAGGAGAGACATAAAGCAACAGCACCAAAACCAAAGAAAACACCAGGAGAAACACCATAACCACCAACGACAACCACAACTGCAGCACAGAGAGCAGCAGTTTACGCAGTGGGGATTTTTTAATCATCCCATTGCGGACATGATCTGGACTACCTTTACTGGCCGCCAGCACCCATCTCTACGCTCATCCCAAAGGACAACAGGGACAGTAACGACAACAACATCATTAAGAAAGACAGGGGTTGAACATCCGGGCGTAAGGTACTTAAGTATTACAGGAACTAAAAGACTGTAAATCACTTATTAAAATGGTATTTCTCCAAATTACACAATACAACAATAACAAGACAATTTAATTAAAACAGTTGCACATTTGTTTATTAACTTTAAAAGAGAATATTTCAACGAAATAAACAAAATAACATACACAAGTATTAAAGGTGACTATCCACTAATTTATCTATCTCTCCATTTCACTATATCTTTCCCAAACTTTCTCCCTTACCGTGGTCGTTTTTTTTTTCCTTTCCCCTCCACGAGCGTGCCTAATTACACGACTAGTACTGTACAGTTGTTTCTTTAAATTAAAAAAAAAAATTAACCAACCTTTTAACAATTATGATCGAATAGCAATATGCGTGTATAACAAAGTGATGCTTGTTTATAAATCACGTGACTAAATCACGCGCGACTCTAGAATGTGTTCTACAAGATATTTTGTCTTTATCTATAAACCACGTGACTAAATCACGCGCGACTCTAGAATGTGTTCTACAAGATATTTTGTCTTTATCTATAAACCACGTGACTAAATCACGCGCGACTCTAGCGTGTACTGTACAAGATGTTTTATTCCCTCCTTCTTTTAGTCAAAATTACATCACTAAATCAAGCTGCGTGTTGTACAAGACATTTTTCTTGTCTGTAAAGCACATCACTAACCCATAAATGACTCTGGTTCGTGCTATACAAGACGTGTTTTCTTCTTGTCTATAAACTATATGACTATTTCGCAAGTGGTTCTGTGTTGTACAAGATGTATTTCTGTATCTAAGTCTATCCCCATCCTTCTCTGAATCATTTTCTCAGTCTCTTTCAAAGTCTCTTTCTGTCTCTCTCTCTCTCTAAACCTATCTCCTCTGTTAGTCTCTCTCCCCTCCCCATATCTTTATCTGTCTCTTTCCATGTGTGTATATATATATATCTCTGTCTATCTTTTTTTTCTATGTATCTTTCCATCTCCCCATCTCTTGTCTAAGTATTTCTCCTCTCTGCTTTGATCAATGTTACACTGATGTAAATTCACTTTCTCTGTACCTAGAAATGCCATATAACTGGAGTGAGATATGTCTGTCTTCCTTAGGTGTGCCGCAGTTGGCTACATTCATACAAGTGAGTACGACAATAAATAACATTAATACATCAAGCTAACAACTACATGAAAACAAAGCCGATCAATTACAAAGAAGCCAATCGGTCAGCAATGTGGGGTAATAGTAATAATTACAAAATGTTGTCTAAAATAACCAAGTATAAGTTTCCACAAGGCAATTAAACTGCTCAACACACACACACACACACACACACACACACACACACACACACACACACACACACACACACTAATCTCCCACTTTTAAGTTTCGTGAAAGTGAGCTTTATAATGGTAACTACACACACATTCAGATATAAATACACAGAGAGCCAAATTTAAAAAAAGAGATAATCGGCCATTAGATGATAATTTTGTTAAACAAAACTTTATAATAACATTTTACGATGAAGGCTATAATACATCAACGGCCTCGCAAACCGTGCATTACTCTGCACCAAGCCTAACCACATTTAATTAGATCAATTTCAAATGAAAGACTAATGCATAAAATCTACCACAACGAAGGATGCGAAAAGCTGCCAGGCCGTTTTTTTTTTCTTCTCTTTTCTTTCTCTTTCTCTCTCCTGTGCAACTAAAAATCTGTGTTTAAATACCAAAGGGCAAGAAACACTTTCTCCCCATATATATCTAAATTAATCTGAGTTGCCTACACCCGGTTGTATCAATTTATTTCCATTAAAATATACAAGCTAATGCAAACATAAATGACAAAGAAAATAATAAGTATGAACATCAAATCGGGTGGCTATGGAGTCAAAAGGACAGTAGTTACCCAGGCAGTGAATACGAAGCGGCGCACAATCTATGCATTCCACCCCATTTCAATTATGGGAATACATTAAAAAAAAAAAAATCGGTGTGCATATGAAGACAATGTTTTACAGAAAATAGTTTACCGGTGTTCTTAATCTAAAAGAGAAAAAATGACGTGTCTGTGAGTGCATATGTGTGCTTTTGTGTGCGTTTAATTTTATTTAAAAAACAAACAAACTGAAATAAGATTTAAAATGAATCCTTATATTTATTTGTATACTTAATCTCTTTATAATAATAAACGTTTCACTTCTTTATGAGAATATATAGTCAATAAACTTATCAATCTTTATGATAATAAATAGACAGGGCTATATAATAATAAATGTTTCACTTCTTTATGAGAATATATAGTCAATAAACTTATCAATCTTTATGATAATAAATAGACAGGGCTATATAATAATAAATGTTTCACTTCTTTATGATAATAAATAGGTCAGGGCTATATAATAATAAATGTTTCACTTCTTTATGATAATAAATAGGTCAGGGCTTTCTAAAAATAAATGTTTCACTTCTTTATGATAATAATTAGGTCAGGGCTTTCTAATAATAAATGTTTCACTTCTTTATGATAATAAATAGGTCAGGGCTCCATAATATTATAATAAATGTTTCACTTCTTTATGATAATAAATAGGTCAGGGCTCCATAATATTATAATAAACGTTTCACTTTTGCATGATAATAAATGTGCCAAGTGTGCTTCTGTCATTTCTTAAAAGAAAAAAGATAAATGCATACTTTAGGGACATTCTTTTTTAATTCTGATTTAAAAATGTGTATGTGTATATTAAATTTAGACAGAAAGCTATCTTTTTCTCTACCCGTGTGTGTGTGCGTGTGTGTGTGTACGCGTGAAATAAAAGCGAGTGACTACGTATCTAAGGTTATTACCCCGAATTGAAATTTTCAAGTGTGAGTTAAAAATAAATAGATTACACTTCAATAAATGATATTTAAAGACAAGAAAAGAAAGAAACATTCTTGTAATTCCTTTTTCTGAATGGACAAACGCCAATGGAACGGTACAAGACCTCTTATCTTGATTTTTTAAATTTGTGCAAGACTTTTGGACCACATAATATGTATATATGTCTGGTGGACGTGTGTCTGTACGATTATTATTCAAGCCGAAAATACATTTCTTTCTTTACAATAGGCTTGACATTTTAAGAATTTATACTGTAATGCCGAAAAAAAATCACTTTCTTTACAGTAGTCTTGACATTGTAAGAATTAATTCTGTAATGGCGACAAAACATCACTTTTTTTTACAGTAGGCTTGACATTGTAAGAATTAATACTGTAATGGCGACAAAACATCACTTTTTTTACAGTAGGCTTGACATTGTAAGAATTAATACTGTAATGGCGACAAAACATCACTTTTTTTTTACAGTTGGCTTGACATTGTAAGAATTAATACTGTAATGGCGACATAACATCACTTTCGTTGTAAGAATTAATACTGCAACGCCAACAAAACATCACTTTCTTTACAGAAATTTGATATTGGTTTCTGTATAAGAATTAATTTTGTGGCACTTTCTTTACAGTAGGCTTGACATATGTCTCCTTGTAAAAGTTAATACTGTAAGCCGATAAAACACTGCCTTTCGACTGCCACAGTCATAACAACTACTGTGTATGATGCTAGAAAAGTGTTCACTTATGTCTATTTCCTCACAACTCAGCAGACCCGTGAAAGCAGCCACAAGAGATAAAGTACAAGCCCTGACACGTAGAAAACAGACACTCTGACATTTATGTTTCACTGCCGTCAACACACTACCGTCTTTTGATTGTACGGACCGCTGCGTTACGAGACACAAAGATGATAATAAAAACAAAATTGCTTTGTTAAATTGCCGTTGTTGTTGCAGTTGATGTTATAAAAAGAAGAAAAATGAAGTTATATCTCCTGTCAACAAACAGTTCCAAAAAGCCAGGACCATCGCATATAAATATCTACCACAGCTTTGCTTTTATCTTTCAGCGGTCGATGATTCTAAAAAATGTGCGTGAAAGAGTGTTGAATATGCCTACAGTGAAAGAGTGTTGACTGGTTGCACTGAGAGAGTGCTGAATATGACTACAGAGAAAGAGTATTGAATATACCTGTAGTGAAAGAGTGCTGAACACGCCTACAGAGAATGATGAATATGCTGCCTACAGAGAAAGAATGTTGAAAATGCCTGTAGTGAAAGAGTGTTGAATATGCCCACTGAGAAAGAGTGCTGAATATGCCTATAGTGAAAGAGTGTTGAATATGTCTTCAGTGAAAAGAGTGTTGATAGACCTCTACCAAAGGATGTTAAATATGCCTGCACTGAAAGAATGTTGACTATGCTTACAGTGAAAGAGTGTTGATCTGACACATGGGGGGGGAAATGACTATCACTAATACATATTTACCAGTCAAAACGAAAGACTTGACACTACAATCTCTTATTTAGTCATACAGCAAAGCAGCATAATAATAAAACAGAACGTCAATACAACTATGCGCTGGTGGGATATATGGGCTGTTCATTATTCCTCCACTTTCAGAAAGACAAAAAAAAAATCAGCTGTTGCCATGGTGATGAAAGCATTCAGTCTATTCAACACTCGCACAAACAATAGACCAATTCAGAAGTTTACAAGAAGTCTTTCAAGCAAGAAGTAATAAGTCTGAAAATATTCAAACTAAACTAAAACCAGCAAAGTAATCTCAGGACAACACTGAACATATCTTGGTCTGTTGTTTTGTTTTGTTTATCCTTACCATCCTTGACAGAACAGTAAAGTCTGACAGTTTTTAAATAATACAAACGTGTCTCAGTAAACGCAATCAGTTTAAGAAAAAAGCAAATATTACATTCACAAATCAAATATGCTCAAGTGAACATACTCAGTATCTAGAATCCCAAGTATAAATTGTATCTAGAATACCAAGTATAAATTGTACCTAGAATACCAAGTATAAATTGTACCTAGAATACCAAGTATAAATTGTACCTAGAATACCAAGTATAAATTGTACCTAGAATACCAAGTATAAATTAGCTAATACGCTCGGTTGCCTTCACATAAACTGACAAACTGAAAGTCTCTGGCACGATCACCTTTGAACAGACTGACAAACTCAATGTTCACAAGAAGTCTATGTGCACGGTCGCCTTGGAATACCTTGACAAATTCAATGTTAATTAAATTCTTAAAAAAAAAAATTGAACAGTTGGAGTTACTCATACCAATACTTTCCAGCTGTCAGATTAAAAAAACAAAATAAAATGAAAGATATATAGAAACAATCTTAAAAATAAAAACGCTAATTTCGGAAACAAATAAAATTCTTTACCTTAACTCTGATTTCACTCATCACTAAGCAGAAACTCTTTTACAGTTAATAATAAAAGTATAGTAAGAAACTACTTAAGAATCAATAATGAAAAATAGTCAAAAATTCGTTAACAGTCAATAATTAAAAATAATAAATAAAATCTCAACAACAATAATTTCGTTAACAATCAATAATTAAAATAAATAAAATTTCAACATAAAAAATGGAAGCATCATTTAATGAGAAACTCATTCATAATCAGTGTTGAAAACAAACCAGAGAGCCGATAGGAGCATAATCACAAATTAAATTTAAAAAATAAAGAAAATTCATTTGCAACAACACGAAATCACAAATCAGAAAAATAAAAACTCACAGATATGAAAATTTAATTGTAAAATTCTCTACCAAAAAGTCATTAACAATTAGTAATGAAAAGACTAATCAGAAACTCAATAACAATCAATAATGAAAACTTAAATCAGAAAGTCATTAATTGAAGATTAATATAAAACGTTAGTAAAAATCAGTAATGAAAAAATAATAATGAAACTCATTAACAATAAATAATGAAAATTTAAATCAGAAAGTCATTAACTGAAGCTTAATCCAATGCGTTAGTAGGAGACAATAATAAAAAAAAATAATAATGAAACATTAACAATCAGTATGAAAACTTAAATCAGAAAGTCATTAACTCAATACTTGAATCAATAAGTTACTAAAATCAGTTATGAAAAGTACAACCAGAAACTCTAATAACCAATACTGGGAAGAAAATCTGAAAGTTTAAATAATTTTAGACTTTAAGAAGAAAGAAAAACAATTCTGTAGCCAGAAATCAGTAATGAGAAGATAATCCGAACCCTTCAAGCAGCCAGGAACAGAGAAAAAGTGAAACTGTTTGACAAAAACAGCGTCAAGATCCAGCTGGAGTTCTAAACAACTAATAATTAAAAAGCCCGATATGAAACCTAACCAGCAACAGCCAATACAAATCACTCTAATCATCTGATAGGAAAGATGAATCTGACACTCTCAGATGCGATATATATCTACCAAGACAAAGTGAAAGTGTAATAATGAATAATGAAAAGACCAGTGTAAAACACCAATCAAGATAAGATTAAGACTGATTTAAAACTCTGACAGCAATCAAATGCCAATAATAAATGTTAATGAAACGCTAACAAAAATAAGACCGATTTCAATCTCTGAAGACTGATTGAAATACAAGTTTTTACCACCATTAATAATAGGCCGACATAAAACAACAGAACCACGAATATGGCCGACTTAAAACTGTGGCAGTAATACAAAAATAACATAAAGCAACACACATGAGATCCAATTAAAAACTTTCAAGTAATAAAAGATCAACTATTCAATAATAATAAAATATAAGACCAAATGAAAACTCAGACTAATAAAAGACGAATATAAAACTAATGAACCAACAATAGAGATATGACTGATTTAAAAGTTTTGACAGTAATATAAATCCCATAGAAAACTATAAAAGGAAAAAGCACACAAAAGACCAGAGAAAATGAACTGTTTAAAAACTAATACTTTTCATTTATGGCAGGCACATTATGGTGTCCATTAATGGCGGGTCACTTATAGTGTTCATTTATGGCAGACCCATTACATTGTCCACATTTATGGCAGGCTCATTATACTGTCCATATTGATGGCAGGCCCATTATATTGTCCACATTTATGGCAGTTCATTTATAGTGTCCATTTATGGCAGTCTCATTATACTGTTCACATGTATGGCAGGCCCATTACATTTCTACATTTATGATAGGCTCATTATACTGTCCACATTTATGGCAGGCCCATAACATTTTCAAATTTATGGCAAGCTCATATTACCGTTCACATTTATGGCAAGGCCATTATATTGTCCATATTTATGGCAGGCTCATTATAATGTTCAGTTCTGCAGGCCCATTATATTGTTCACATTTAGGACAGGCCCATTATATTCGTAGTAATGGCAGACCCATTATATTGTTCATAGTTATGGCAGGCCCATTATACTGTTCAGTTCTGCAGGCCCATTATACTGTTCACAATTATGGCAGGACCATTCTAATATTCAGTTACAGTAGACCCATGACATTGATCACAGATTGTTTCTTGACAGGTCCTTTAAATTCTTAAAGAAAATCATTCGAAACTTTCTAACAGTCAGTTACATAAAAAGATCAATCTGAACATCGCAAAAAAGAATGAAAAGAACAGTAAAAGAATGAAAAGAACAGTACAAGAAAGAAAAAAAGAAACTCTAACAAACAAACAGAATGAAGAGATCAGTAAGAAACACTCTAACAACGGGAATGGAGAGAACAATAAGAAAATCTCTAACAATTAAATACGAAGAGATTAATCTTTAACTAACAATTAGCTAAACATTCTGAAACTCTTACAATTTGTTACATTACTATGAAATCTCTAACAACTAGTTAAGCCACTTTGGAATGTCTAGTAGCTAGTTTCATCAATATGAAACTTTTTAACAATTAGTTACGTACTACTCTCTAACAATTAACTACGTCACACTAAACTCTCTAACAAGTAGTTACTTCACTCTGAACTCTCTAACAATTAACTACGTCACACTAAACTTTCTAACAAGTAGTTATTTCACTCGAACTCTCTAACAATTAACCACGTCACACTAAACTCTCTAACAATTATTTACGTCACTCCGAACTTTCTAATAATTAGTTAAGTCAATCTGAACTCTCTAACAATTAATTACGTCACTCTGAACTCTCTTATAATTAGTTATGTCAGCCTGAACTCTCAACAAGTAGTGACGTCACTCTAAACTCACTAACAATTAGTTGCGTAACTCTGAACTCTCTAACAAATAGTTACATCAATCTGAACAAGAAATTACGTTATTCGGAACTCTCTAGCAATTAATTATCACCCTCAACTCTCTAACAATTAGTTACATCAACTTGAACAAGTAATTACGTCATTATGAACTCTCTAACAATTGTTTATGTCATTCTATACTCTAAAAATTAGTTACACCCATCTGAACAAGTAATTACGTCACCCTGAAAATCTCTAACAATTAGTTCGTCACTCTGAAATTCTCCAACAAGTAGTCACGCCATTCTCAAACTCTCTAACTAGTGACGTCACTCTGAGAAGTAGTGACGTTATTCTGAAATTATCACTCACACTTACATTTCTGCAAATCTCTAACAAAGTTATGAAAAGATTACTCTGAGAGGGCAGAGCGAATAAAAGAAAATATGTGTATATTCAAAACTTGTTTTTTTTTTTAATGAAGAATAAATAAAACTTTGCTAAAGATCGATGCCCTCAAAACAATTTTTTTAAAAACAGCGTATATTTTAAGAATTTAAGCATGAAGCAAACAAGTTAAAAATAAATATTAAAAACATGTTTTCTATATTTGCCATTCCAGATGACGTCATTAGGGGAACTCAATAATGGCGTCAGTATAATCACAAGAGTTAACATTCGGTTTTATACTGGCATAACAAGTCAATAGAATAACCAAAAGGGATGAATATTCGCTGAATAAATAGTGGGATGGGCTCTAAATAGTACAATAATCAGTCAACATAATGACCAAAATTGGGATAAGTCATTATAACCACAAGGGTGAAAGCTGACGAATACGTCAACACAATACAGCAATTGTTAATGAGATGACTATTGGAATTTTCAAAGATCATATGAGTAAACGTTCGCTGATTAAGTAAAGGAATTAGTGAAACTTTGCTGACGTAAATAGCGAGATCTGTCATAATTATGACACATGGGTGAAAGGTCACTGAAATGAGTGACATTCGTTTCGGTCGCCACTGAAAAGACAAAGTGAAAGTTCACTGAATCAAGGAGTGACAACCATTCTGTCATCACTGAAACAACAAAGGTGAAAGTTCACTGAGTCAAGGAGTGACAACCATTTCGGTCATCATTTAGACCACAAAGGAGGACGTTCACTTTAACACAATTAGGGCACCACTCCGCTCCCCATCCTGCTCCACCCCGACTTCATCTGCACGCAATTATGCGTTCAATGTACTAAGAATATAGTGTACAGAAAATGCGGCATCAAGTAAGCAGCTTTAATAAAAGAAAAGAAAAATGGAGAAGGAAAACAAACTCAGTGTATAAAATATGCATTAATCATGCTGTTTAGCACAATCGATTCCTGTTTGTGTATTCTTTCTCAATGCTAGCCATATTTAAACCAATAAATAACTGATAATATTAATTCAGAACAGAATGTGCGAGCAAATTACATGAAACAGTGAACTGTGCAGGACAAAGTTCGTCATTCTATAGGGCAGTCTCGGCCATATTACGTCACTAGCGTCATCAAAGGAAAATGTCTGAAGATGAAAATTAATGTATTGAGACACGTTGGGAAAGACAAGATTGTCTACAGACATTGACATAAACGCACAGCAATTCTAAGGTTGCCTGGTAAGAAACTGACAAGCTCCATTCGCTGATGTGCTGAAAATAATTTCTCATAGAACCAGTTCTTATGGACGTGGTGTCAGTTTAGCATAAATATTATCGATCATCATCACATGTTTTCCGCGTGATGTTTGATGACGAGACAAGAAATTAAACTCAAAACAAAACATGATCAATGCTTTGTGAAAAAATATGAAGGCGAAGAAGAAATAATAATAACAATAATAATAATAATCTTGGTAAGATTCTATAACCGACAGTCAAACAGAAGTCGTGGAAAGAGGCTGAATAATAATATATAGGTATTAAAATGCCGTAATATCTCTAGCACATGACCACAGAGCAATTTGTATGTCAATGTGTTTCACCGACATAGCGTTGGAGAGGGAATCTCGGTGGTGGTGGTGGTGGTGGTGGTGGTGGTGGTGGTGGTGTGTGTGTGTGTGTGTGTGTGTGTGTGTGTGTGTATAATGCGCTACTCTAAGGATGGGAGTGCACAGGAAACAATAGGCCACTGTCAGTGAAGGCAAAAGCGATGAAAAAGATTCTCACACAAAAATTTCAACTAGTCTTTAATTTTCTGTGTTTATAAGCCTAACCAATTTATGATGACGTTGCGTATTTTCAATTCTAACTAGTCTACGATTACCTGTGTTTATAAGTCTCTAAATGTTATATGATTAAGCATGGGTCTACAAGCTTGACTAGACAATGACTTGTTCTTGCGTGAAGAAACATAATTATATCTATAGATTTGCTTATAATCCGAACTAGTCTAAGATTAAGTGTGTGGCCACACGTCTAAATACTCTAAAATTAAATGTGTGTTTACAAGTCCAAGAGTTCTATGATTACACGTGTATTTACAAGCATGAATATTCTACGACTGCATATATTTACAGTCTTAACTAGTCTATGATTATCTGTTTAGGAATTTACAAATGTAACTATTACATAAATTACTACCTGCTTACAAAGCCTATTGTGTCTAATATTACCGTTGTGTTTACGGGCCTATCATGTCTATCATTACAAGTGTTAACGAGTCTAATGTGTCTATATGTGTGTTTACAAGTCTAAAGAGCCTATCATTACAAGTGTTAACGAGCCTAATGTGTCTATATGTGTGTTTACGAGTCTATCATTGTATATATATATATGTTTACAAGCTTAATGAGTCTATCATTAAGAGTGTTAACGATTCTATAACTATATGCATGTTTACAAACCTAAGTGTCTGTAATTACAAGTCTGTTTATGAACTGAACGTGTCAATAACTAAAGCTGTTTACGAGCCTAATACATCTTTAACCATGTTTAGGAGTCTAATTTGTCTATAACAATGTTTACGAACCTAATGTATCTATAAACTATGTTTACGAGCTTAACATGTCTCTAACTATCTCTACGAAGTTAATGTATCTATAGTTATGCTTACGAGCTTAACGTGTCTAAATCAATGTTTACGAGCCTAACGTGCCTATAATCATGTTTACGAGCCTAATGTGTCTAATAGTGTGTTTAAGAGTCTAACGAGTACCAACTACTAAATGAATGCTTACTTGTCTAAAGTGTCTATAACTACGGTTTCATTTGTGCGTAACAATACCTATACTTACATTTCAGTTTCAGAGCCCAACAAATGAGTAATTAAATGCGTATTAACGAGTTTCACTAATAACTAATTAAATGTCTAGTCTAGTGTTCGAAATGTGCTTACAAATTTATTAACAAATAAAATTATACGTATCATTTACCTCTTAACTAGTTTATGAAAGTTATTATTTTAAGTCTGTTTATGTGCTTTTACAATATTAACCCTTATTATCTGTGTGTTTTTACGAGCCTAAGTAATAGTCTATTATATGTGCGGAATGAATCTAAATAAAGTATATAACTGCATAAATGTTTACAAGCCTAATTAAACGAATAACATTATGAGCTGAAGCAGATATGATTATGATGAAGAGCCTAACATGATGATGTGTGTGCTCACAAGCTTAATTAGTCTATGATTATAAAGTGCATTAATGAGCGTAAGATGACTGACTTCACGAGTCATGTGCCTTACAAACTTAACTCGCTTATGATTATATGCGAATTTATAAGCCTAAAAATGAATAAATGTGTGTTTATGAGTCTAGTTAATTAGTGCATTAGAAGTTGAACTATGATTATATGTGTGTTTATGAGACAAACTGCTGTTTTAAGAAACACTGTATTTACGAGATAAAATAAGTCTATGATTAGAATGAGTTTAGGAGATTAACGGCTTTATAAGTAGCAGTGCATTTACAAGATAAAATAGTCTATGATTAAATGTGTGCTTATGAAACTTATATATGTTTACGAGAATAACTGGCTTGTAAGTACCAGTGTATTTACGAGACAAAATTGTCTATGATTACATGTGTGTTTACGAGATTAATTATTCTGTAAGTAGCAAGATACCCACGAGATAAACTAGCCTGATTACGCATGTTTACGAACTAAATACTTTAAGTGCATTACAAGATTAATTAGTCTATGATTAAACGTGAATTTACGAGTCTAAATACTATTTCTGTGTTTAGTGACGATGAGGGAATGAATACATTCATCAGAATGAGTGGGCGCGAGCTATGCTTTCTAAATGAATCAACCATTTGTAGGCCTGCTCATAACGTTCTTCAATTAAAGAGGAAAACCCTTTCATGTGATAATTTAATCAAGTTTCTTTTCTTAACTTGTATCTGAATTTCTCAAAAATATCCACAGGAGACATACATTTATTTATATGCACTATCCTAATAAACAAGTGTTGTGAGGGAACGTTTTACATAATGTCCCCGTTGTTGGGCAAGCATGTAAGGGCAAATGGTGACACCAATTATTCTTTTCGGACATTTTATTTTTCTGTGTAAGGCCACTAGACGGTTATCAGTGAAGGCAGTCCGTTCCTCCCTCCGCATATTATTCTCACACAAAGCAACACGCGTTTGGCTGTCGACGTCGCAGTGGACAGTATGTGCTAACAATTCTGGAGAATGGAAGAACAAGGTGACTGCGCTGTGAACTTGTAAGACGACACGAATACAACCACACAACCAATACAACAATTTTCGTTATTGGAGAAAAAAAAACACATTCACTGAACAGTAAAAACCAACAACTTATTTTTATTTAGTCTGCACACACTGACATATAATGGCTTATGTAGCCCACCCCCACCCCTCCTCTAAAATAGAATACATGTAAACCTACCTTCCAGAAGGGCTGACCCCTATCCTTGGGATGGAAATGTACCTGAATGTTCCAGACAATTCATTAAACTAACCAATCAAAGTGCAGCTCAGTGATGAGAACAAATGTACCAGAAACTCACATGTAAATTGTTAGTTGAATGCAAGCTGGCCATTGAGGCAACACGTATTTTGGCTCACGGTGTTAACAAGGAATAATCATACTACCTTATTGGACCAGTTATCAACACAGCAGGAAAACATCTGCTGAAGGTATGTAGTTTTGCTTGCCTAACTAATTTTGTATTCATGTTTATCTCTCTCTCTCTTTTATATAGTTGTATTTTGTTTATGATATTTAAATGTATGATGACCATGTAAGTAAGAATGTTCTGTAAGAGAACACATGAGGATGATTTCTCAGCCCATGTGTATTTTACTGGCAGATCGGCACCTTAGCAGAGACTTTATCTATATCTGAGACATTGAGTACAATGAGCAAAACAACGTCTGAAAACTACTTTATCCTGGATGTTAACTTTGATGAAGTTTGCACAGCAAAGCAGCACCAGAACAGAATGACCCACATGCCAAGTACCTGTTCAATGGACCAGGTGAGCGATGCTAACATTCATTGAAACCGAGATGACACATCAGGTGGACATGAAGTTATGTATTTATAAAGCCATAACTAGACAGTTTCAGTCAAGATACAATCAAATTCACTCGAACTTTAATTAAAGTATTTTTAGAGTTTACTCAGAAAAATTCAGTGATCTCTTGTAAACTTATTTAAAGTTCACTTATATGAACTAATAAAATAACTACTTCAGTGCCATAAGACTCAAATGAACATTCTCTTACAACACCACATGGCTGTGATTAAGAATATAAATTATATATATATATCACAGTAATTGTAATTATTGAACTATTTGCTATATGTAACTATGCTGTCTTATGTTATTTCTCGTTGAATACATTTATTGTTGATACTGAAACCACTCATGTTAGCATGACTCACATGTTATATATTGTAGTCTGTCACCTGTATTTACTTACTATCTTGGATGTATGTATCAGGGGGTTCGAGCTATCTTCTGGAACTATCACACTTCTATTCTACATCATCTATCATTCTAACACGTTTTAGATGTTAGCCATGTGTTTTGGGGAATATCCTAAAGTTACAGGTACCCCGGGGTGGTGGAGAATTAACAGCGTGTCCATCTCCCAGCAAAAAGGCACACACACACACACACACACACACACACACACACACACACACACACACACACACACACACACACACACCTCTGACAAAATAATATAACTGTATATCAGACTCTTAATTCTCTAGCTATCATGAAACAAAATCACTGTAGATGTATTAGCCTCTTCGTCTATTACATTCTAATGTTCTAATCATTATTAGCTTTTCAAATACACTGTGACACTCACATGTTATGTGTACTTTGATGCAAGTGTGCTTAAGAAAAACAACCAAACAGAATCCTGTCACACATTATCAAAATCGTACTCAGAACTATTTCTGTATAATGAAGGGGGGAAAAATCCCCAAAACTAAAATAAAAAGAAAATTATTTTTATTTTCAGAGAGAGAGAGAGAGAGAGAGAGAGAGAGAGAGAGAGAGAGAGAGAGAAAGAGAGAGAGAGAGAAACAGGAAAAAAATCAAAAATTTGCAAATAGTAAAAGTCAAACTACATGTAACGTGAAAAATTACAATGCTTTTGTTTAGTATACTCAATTCAACTTGAAACTGCTATAATGAAGAACACTAACTTCACACTTGTAATATCTTAAATGTTTATCAACATGTTGTATTAAGGCTTACAATGCCTTCATACTTAAAACACTGTGTTCAAACTCATCTACGCTCAAACTTATGTTTTAAAGTTTAAAATAAAACACACACCATACTATATTCAAACTCAAAATATTTAACATGCAATGTTTAGTCTCATAATTTGTTAATTTTTAACACACTTAGTTCAAATATACACTAGATTATGTTCAGACTCATCATATTTAACATATTATGTTTCAGACTCACCATGTTTAATATGTTTCTGACTCTCCATGTTTAACATTATTTTTCAGACTCACCATGTTTGACATTATGTTTCAGACTCACCATGTTTGACATTATGTTTCAGACTCATCATGTTTAACATTATGTTTCAGACTCATCATGTTTAACATTATGTTTCAGACTCATCATGTTTAACATTATGTTTCTGACTCATCATGTTTAACATTATGTTTCAGACTCATCATGTTTAATATTATGTTTCAGACTAATAATTTTTATAATTATGTTTCAAACTCATAATGTATAACATTATGTTCCAGACTAATAATTTTTATAATTATGTTTCAAACTCATAATGATTAACATTATATTTAAGACTCAACATGTTTAACATTATGTTTCAGACTCAACATGTTTAACATAAGGTTTCAGACTCATCATGTTTAACATATTATGTTTCACACACATCGTGTATAGTGCATTTTGCTGAGGTTTATAATGTTGTGCTGTTTAACACTGTGTTCACACACTCATCTTGCTGTAATGTTAAAAACATTATCCAATTATTTTTTTAATTCCAGATTAATATGATGTGCAATTCACTATTTACATTCAAAAACGGTTAAAATGAAAAAAGATACTTAAGAAAAGTAAATTCCACAGCTTACAAAATTCTTAAATTTAATGCCTGAGTTATTATTGTACAATATTTATTTAAATTTTAATGGAATGAATGAATTATTTGAAAAAATGTTAAATCTAAATTCCAAGTAGATACATAGATTAATAGACAGACTGACACAGAGAGATGATGATAATTATGATGAAGAAAAAGACAACAATAAATGATTATTATACAAGAACTTGAGAAATGTGAAACAAAGAGAGGCCCATGACACTGTACATACGAACTAAAAATCATTCTGAAGAAGAAAAAGAGAAATAACCGAAGAAACAAATATCAAAAGATAAACAACACAAACAAAGCAATTACCTTATGCCCTCCCCTCCCCGAAAATGATGTAATATAAGAAATCTATAAATATTTTTAGAACACGTCAGCTATCTTGGACAAACCGCAGCCCAAGCACACGACCGGGACAAAGCGCGTGACATTTGCTGTTTGTGCCATCCACAAAACAAAGCTTGAAATAATTGTTTGATTTCCCCGACAACTGCATCACATGACAAGCGAGCAAAGCGTGGCAGATGTCTGGAGCTGGAAATTCAGTGGCAACAATTGACTCCTTTCCTTTAAACACAACTCATAAAAGGAAATAATAAAATTAAAAAAAAAACAAACCAGTCGATGGTGTCTTGTTTGTATGTCAAGAATGCAAGCAGCATTGAAATTAATTCTCGACAAAGTCTCGAATTAAATGATTGATGTGTCAGGCACACATCGATCTAAAGTGATTAATAAACCTTTCCAAGCCATTGTCGCTGCTATCTGAGAGCTCCAGAGCAAACCTTGTCATATACAATTAACCCTAAGAAACGTTTCACTTCTTTCATCGGAATTCATTTTTTTTTCCTGTCTGGAAAAGTGTCAGTAATTAACTAACTACCCACTCACTCCCGAACCCCATACAATATATATATATACAAGTGTATTTTCTAAAGAGGCGTTTTCAGGCACAAATATTTTAAGCTCAATTGAAATTGTTTACCCATGAGACCAATCAATAATGAACAAACTTACAGCTTATAAAAATGCGAAGAAACAAACTGCACAGAATAAGTTAATCATAAAACTTGCTTTGTGCTAATCAACATCGTAACTATGGGCAGTAAGCGGAAACTTGAAACCGGTGGTACAACATGAGTACGCGCGCGCGCACACACACACACACACACACACACACACACACACACACACACACACACACACACACACACACACACACACACACACACACACACGATTCACACTCATAAGCTGCTAACAATGGACATAAATGTCTGTGTACTGACATGGTTATCTTTGTCTTCACTAGAGAAGATAAATTTGTACGAAAACTAGAAATGTTTGTGACCGCCTGGTAGCTTATGCACGTCTTGACCAGAGATTCTGTCTTGACTATAGAAATTTGTTCGCCTTGAGTCATGTGTGACTGAGCGCTGTTTTGTGACATCCTTACAAATGTGTGTGCCTTGACTAGAAATTTTGTCTTTAGTACAGAACTTGATAAGCTGCATTCAGACTGTTGTCAGCGTGTAGCTGATATTTTGTTAGAAGTCTTCTCTACAGATGTGGTCTTGACCAGAGACATACTAGACATACCTATACTGTATCAAATGCCTCTATAATGACCTGAAATGCATGTGTCTCGACTAGAGTTGTGTGCCCTGACCAAAGAACTCCGGGTCTTAACTAGACATATCCATCATGACTACAGAAGCGTGTATGATGACTTGAGTTGTTGGTGTCTTGACAAGATACTTGAACTTTGATAACAGATGTTTTTGTCCTGACAAGTATTGTCTGTCTTGACTACAGACGTTTGTGTCTTGACAAGTGATATCTGGAATTTGGCTAAAGATGTCTGTGTCTTGACTATAAATGTCTGGGCTTTGACTATAGATCAGCTTGGTCGAAATGCAGTCCTGCGGGTCAGATTTACCAAGTTAAAACTGTTTTGTGATTCACGTTAATAGGAAAAATGTTTCTTTAATTATATGGTATACTTACTTTTCAAAGAAAATCTTAAAATGACGTGCGAACTTTAAATTTTTGGTTTATGTTTTCCTCGGGGTTGAAAAACTTGGACCACTCTTCTATAAATGCTTGCGTCTGATTAGAGTTGTGTTTGTCTTGATCAGATATATGTATCTTGACTAGAAATATCTGTGCCTCGACTACATATGTCCATATAAGAGATGCTTGTATTAGAGTTGTCTTTGCCTGGGCTGGAGATGTCCGTGTCTTGACCAGATACATTTCGTACGACTACAGCTACTTGTCTTGACGAGAATTGCTGTTGCCATGACGAGAGTTGCTGATGTCTTGACGAGAATTGCTGTTGCCATGACGAGAGTTGCTGATGTCTTGACGAGAATTGCTGTTGCCATGACGAGAGTTGCTGATGTCTTGACGAGAATTGCTGTTGCCATGACGAGAGTTGCTGATGTCATGACGAGAATTGCTTTTGTCTGAAGAGAGCTGAGTGTATCCTGGCGAGAGTTCTTCTATCTTGTTATGACTATTGCGGCTGTTCGTTTATGCCCTTGACAACATTTTATCTGAGTTGTTTTTGTCTTGACTGCCGTTACAGATGTTTATTTTCAGTTTGACGGACACTCATCAAATCATCAGTTCGATCTAACCATTAAATTGTGCATTCTCCCTGTCTGTACGTGTCTCGCTGTGTGCACGTGTTTAAACACTGAACTTTGAAGGTTCTAAGTTACGAATTGCTTGGCTGCATAACGTGGATCATAATGGAAAAGCATAATAGTGTAATTAGACACCCAGAGAGCGATATCGCACAGACACATCGAACACTAAGCAAAACAACAAAAACTTCACGGGTCTTCCACTTATTAACAATTTATTTAGACTGTTTCCAACACAATCCATTCAATACACGCTATTAAGTAGGAACATTCACGATTGAAAGACTAGTAATCATGCACTACGTCCTGAACGCTTAATTAGCTGATTGAAAGACTAGTAACCATGCACTACGTCCTGAACGCTTAATTAGCTGATTGAAAGACTAGTAACCATGCACTACGTCCTGAACGCTTAATGAGCTGATTGAAAGACTAGTAACCATACACTACGTCCTGAACGCTTAATGAGCTGATTGAAAGACTAGTAACCATGCACTACGTCCTGAACGCTTAATGAGCTGATTGAAAGACTAGTAACCATACACTACGTCCTGAACGCTTAATGAGCTGATTGAAAGACTAGTAACCATGCACTACGTCCTGAACGCTTAAAGAGCTGAGGATTACTTACTTTACCATAGCTTTAAGGGAGGGTGGGAGTTAGCTCCCACATTATTGGTTTATGTAGTTTTAAGGGTGAAATACATTACTACTAGCTTGTAATCTTAAGCATTTACATACTGCATTCTACTAAAGTGTGAATATATTTACAGATCTGTACTTTGTAATTCTAGATCGTGAATATATTTACAGATCTGTACTTTGTAATTCTAGATCGTGAAACAACTTCACAGTGAAAAAAAGACCGAGACGTTTCAAAATGTAAACACGTATGTATGCATTTTTAGTTGTTTTTTTTAAGTGCTGAACTGAACTGAATGAAACTGCAAAAGTGCAGACAACAGCAAGTGTGAAGATGACTGAAGTAAAAGCTCAATAAATTCCCAGTATTCAAATGGCACGTCCTCGATCGGAAGGATGTATTCGATGACGCTTACGATAAACGCTCTATATATAGTCTTCATTTTTCTTAAAAAATCGTTTCCTACTTCTGTCACTCAAAACTCAATTTATATCGCCAGAGACAGGCACAATTTTCCCAGCGTTTAGACACGCATGAGTGATTGTGCGCCCTACATTACCATCCACTGCTTGTTGCAAGGCAGTGAACAATGTGATGAATACTGAAGGGCATTCCCGGACTTTCGTTTTCCAAAACAGCTGACGAGCACGCCACTGCACAGGCGCAAGGAAAGTCGTGGGCAAAGAACGAATCACAGGGTTAAAAGGACTTATAAGGGCTTCTCTGGCCACAGCAAGTATTATACGCAAGTTTATTAGCTTATTATAATTACGATACTTTACGATCAGATTTGCTTTTTCAAAGGCAATAAACTGTAATCTGACTACAATATGTAACCATTAACTTCCCAAGCCCGCCCGCCCCTCCCACCCACCCCATCAGCAAGTGCCGTGTGGGCTTATGCATCCACAAACCTAGCCTTCATTGGAAACATGTCTTATAAAATATTAGTTTAAATTTGCACTGTGACTTACTGACTGGGTGAATGCCTTAAATGAATAGTGGCACAGTACCCCATTATGTGCCTTACAACCTAAGAGATAGGCAATGTCATAAATGACGTGATTAGGAATTAGAATAATACAGTTTTAGAGATGGCTAGCCCCCCCCCCCCAACACACACACACACACACACACACACGAGTCAAATCTGAACACATTTCAGTATACAGAATAAGCAAGAAGTCAAGAAGTCAGACTTCAGTATAAATTCGGTGGTCAGGTACAGGTGACGCTATATTACTGCGAGAATTTTTTTAAAAATCCGGATAATAAAATTTGTAATCTATATATTTTGGAGCTCAAAGAAAGAGTTTCAATTTTGAAAAATAATATCAATAAATGTGATTTGTTTTGGTATTTAAAGAGATAAGAACTAGGTGGTTCACCATGAAGATGAATCCATTTTCTAGAAAATTCTCTACTAACCCTTCTGAGATTTTGCAAGATTTGAACCAGCTTTAGCTTGTGGCAATGTCGCTCCAGATAGTACAACTATTCAGTACAACTATTCCCAGGACAGCGGATTATATTAGCATAGACTTGGGTGACAAATTATATTAGCCAGTGATGCAAAGTAGAAACACAATCTTTACTAAATAGCTCTCTCTCTCTCTCGTTGAGTTGGATGCATTAATTGATTGCTCTACATACACACTTGCGAACACACATACGCCACCCCAACAAATAAATAAATACTGTATATATATATAAAGGACACTACAGTGGCGTCTATTAATGCACTGGAGACATAAGTATATTGTTGGAAACTCAGGCAAAGAAATGATGGGATTAAGAACAAAATTTCCCTCGAAAATAAATAATGTTTTTAACACCATAGAAATATTGATATATTAGCATGGGAAAATCCTGATACACAATTCTCTTGAAGACAAAGAGTGTCAAATATTGATAAACAAGTTTAATGATCCTTCATGAACAATAATTAATAGCTAATGATTCTTGAGACAGGCCAGAAAAATGTAAGAAATTTCTTCAAAGAATGTAAGTGAAATGAAAAACAGAATTTACTTATCAATAACCACCACCATCACCCTCCCCGCAAAATATGGGATGTTCTTTACTCTTTTCTGTAAAATTCGATGGTTGTCTGGGATATATGACAGCGCTCAAATTACAAATACTTTGGGTAGGAACTGGCAAATCAGTCATTTACTTATTGAACTTGCTGGTTAACCACATACAGCACAAACACCACAGACATTGTATACATACAGTTGTTTCTTTATTTTTTGATCATAGTTTGTCGTTTCATTTTTCATTTTTTCACAAATAAAGGAATAAAAACAAGCAAAGGTCTCAGAAAAATAAACCAATGCAGCTAAGTGCTCTGATCCTTACAATCCGATTAATGGCTTGCTAGGTCTGATGTTCGCATGTTGACTGAGATGATTACTACAATAGTCAACAACTGCATACGCACTTACAAAAAACACGATGACGGTGTCACGTGACAGGACTGCTGGCATGCAAAGATGTGAAGGTTGGCTGTGGTATATGATAGTGATCATTGCTGAAAATGTTTAATTTTCAAACGAACACACTTTCACACCCACACACATAATTGCATGCTTACATAAACATAAGCACATACATTTATTCCTTGCATTATTTACATTACTGCCTAGTAATGATTTACGTATATGAATGGATGTTTTGTATTGTTTAAAAAGTTACAATACACCATCTGTGGTGGAGTAAATTTGCCTGTCCCTATTTCTAAACTGAATTGTTATATAATTTGTTAAATGTCAATTTGACACGACCTTTGGGTATGCGCAGTTGATGGTTTTGTAAGTACCAGAGTCAAAATAAACAACTTAGGTAAAGAATATGCTAGAACTTGCTAATGCAATCCAAACAAGTTCCAAGTGGATGAGTAGTTTTTCTGACTAATAGTCTCACACTTGTTCATAACAACTTCATCAACGGGGATGGACCAAAAGTTATTTTGTTGAAGAAGTTCTATATTATATAATCACTCTGATTTTGATTTAACTCCGGCCATTAAGGTGATCGTTAGCTTATGGCAAGTTAACTGACTGATAAAGAAAGAATGTACTTAGAAATATTTCGTACATGTTTGCTATTGATCTATGATTTGAACACTGGAAAATGCTTTATGCAATTGAATCATTATTTCTATGTTCACTAAATTAATTACGTTGTACATTATACTTGTGAATTTTGATTGATGCTATATTTCTTATGTTGCATGTGTATCGGGCTAACTATAATGTTGCAGGATTTTAACTGAAATTGTGTGTAAGAGAGAAAGGAGTTTAGAGATGAAATATGCCTGAAACTTAGTTCTGCCCTTAATTTGACTTTTGCAGAGAGAAGCATGCCTATGGCGTTCTAAACTTTTGTTACTTTGATATTTTGTAACCTTGTATTCATTCAGACTGCAGTGACTACTGTACTCCACCGGATCACGTTAGTGTGTGTATCCAGTGTTGTTGTTGAACGTATCAATAAACATGTTGCTGTAAGTTGGTTTCTGTGAATTTCATTTGATAGCCAATACAGGGGAAATCAAGGTTTGGTCTTGAGAATTCACAAAGTTTTTTGAACATTTCTCGTGATGTGTTTGAGTAGCACACATGAAGTTCTGGACGATTCTCCATGGTGTGCTTGTGAGTGCATCAAAGATTTTGGAACAGGTGTGTAATGTGCCTAGAAGAGGTATGTTGGACCATCATCTAATAAGAAAGACAGTGACTTGTTGCAAACCATGTGATTGTGAAAACATGATAGTGACAGCCGCTATCTTTGAAAAGGTTATGTACATTGACTATAATTATCTTTCAAACTCCTCTCTCATTTCTATTATGAAACCATATCTATGCTAACAGAATGAGTATCTAACGTTTAATCAAACAGTGTTTGAAGTAATGTAAATATAAACGCTCTTTTGATTATATTCATATGTTGTACATTTTATTGCTGATTTAATAAATTTATTGTTAAATTTAGTAAGAAGTTTCCACCTGCAGAAACATTATGCGACAGTAAAACGTCTATCTTATTATTGTGTACAAGTAGAGTTTTACGACACCCTTATAATCCGCCAAGTGAGAGACATACTGGACTTGTGGGAGAATTATTAATAACTATAAATTAAGATTCTCGATCACTTGTAATTAATTTGTCAATAATTAATAAATAATAACCACAACGAATGAAGGGTGCCCATAGGTGTCACACCATCAAAAGCTGATAATACAAGATGTTTTGTATTGTTTAAAAAGTTGCAATGCACCATCAAAAACTAATAATACAAGAATAAAAGCAATAGGTACTCCGTGAAATACCCATTAAACACATTAATGTAATCAGAAACTGTGCTTGAGACTTTGTGGCCAGATGCCATCCACTCAAAACGTAACCCATAAAATCATGAATTAAAATATGATCTAAACTTTTGAAAATGTCAACCACTCAAAACGGAACCCATAAAATCATGAGATAAAAATATGTTCGAAACTTTGTGAGGAATGGACATGTTTTGGAGCAATATTCCCAGTGCATATAACTGTGAAATTAACCTTATTTGTTTACTGTCAAATATCCATTACCTATAAATGAAATCACAACTTAATGAAACCACACTGATCATTCAAGGTCAGAATATATACATCAAAACATTTAATGTAACAAAACAAAATAAAAGACCCCCCCCAAAAAAACAAAAAAAATATGGCTGAGATGATTATTTTCTTATAAATAATCATTATATATAACAATAGCCAAACCCCTTTTGTAGGCTTAACAACAACCTACCAATTCTGATATACAAATACTCATTTACAAATGTAGAAAAAGCAACCGCCTACCAAGACGGATTATTATTCTGACATACAAATACCCGCTGACAAATGCAGTAAATGCTACTATAATTAATCTGTTGAGAGTAAACTGTTGATTCTCGACCAGAATGCCCACTGTACAAAAGTGGCAACTGGGAGTTGCCAAGAGACAAAGTACTTCAAACACATTGCATACGGTGAAAACAAATAACTGGGAGGTAAACAGACAAAGTACTTCAAACACACATTGCATACAGGTGAAAACAAACACTATGATAATAATAATCTTTTGCCTACATACGGCAAATAAGTTTATTCAATCCAATCTTTAAGAAGCTGTTGAGCGCAAGCGTTCTCTTATATGAAACAATACAACAGAACACACGAATTGCACAAATGCAAAGTAAACATTGAATTGCAAAAATGCAAAGTGAACAAATGAATTGCAAAAATCAAACAAAATAAACAAATAATTGCAAAAATGCAAACTTAAGTGAAAGAAAAGATTACACACAACATAGGGATCTCAATAATGTGTGTGTGTGTCACAGTCCAAAATAAGTAATATCCGGCTGGACTTTGAAAATCAAATCTCACTCTTCCCCCCCCCCAACTAAACACAACCCGCACACACAAACCCAATGAAAGCATAAGATAAAAGCATCATCAACCCCCCCCCCATTCCTCATACGAACACACAAACTGTGAATACAAGGTATATGTTGTGATTATCTCAAGCAATACAGCGCTCAAGCAATTTACCATGTTTGCCCGTCATCAGTTGTAACGTGAAATGTAACATACTTCCACCCAAAGAGCAAATCATTAGGAGCAGCCAAACAAAGCCAAACCACAAAAAAATTCGCGCACACTGTTGTGTTTGAGAACGACATCGCTGAAGGCGGGCACTATAGGTATTGAACGAACTGACAGACACAATTAACAGCAGCTGATTTTAAAGTCTTAAAACAGTCAAAATCAATAATTTTAAGAATATTCTAGAATTCAATAAATTATTTATAATACAAATGACGTATTAAATTAATGCTTACTGTAATTGATGTATTACATCACATAAACAAGATACGAAATGAGTGCATAATATAAAGGATGAACTTGTGAATGTATACTATAACTATTTAAAAATAAAGTATTAAATAAATGTATGACATAAATAATTTTCTAAGTAAATGCATAATATACTTTACATGAAATGACTGTATAAAGTAAATGAGATCAATGTAAAACTATAAACACTTATGACATACTAACAAACACTTATCGCTAAACATAGAATCATTATGGGAAAAAAGAATTATATATATGCTATTTCTTAATCCATATTTTCACACTGATGTAAAATCAACAGTTCTAAGCAAAATTATTTAAATAAAATGCTATTATATGATCAACATAACATTATTAAGTAAAGATCTATAATCGAATAAGGAGATATTATTTAATAACATCGATGTCTTATGTCATCGAACAAGCGGGCTATTAATAAAATCTGTCTTAATCCAATTACAAACTATTCCTAAATCATCTGATCAGCAAGGTTATCTAAGTCAAGCTCATCATATACAAGTTAATCAACAGACTAAATAAGATCGTCATATGCAAATTAATTAACAGGCTATTTAACTGAAATCATCATACGCTGACTAATCAGCAAACTAACTAAAGATCGTCAGCAGGCTGACTAAAAGTCATTATCAGACTAACTAAAGATTGTTATCAGACTGACTAAAAGTCGTTATCAGACTAACTAAAGATTGTTATCAGACTGACTAAAAGTCGTTATCAGACTAACTAAAGATTGTTATCAGGCTGACTAAAAGTCGTTTTCAGACTAACTAAAGATTGTTATCAGACTGACTAAAAGTCGTTATCAGACTAACTAAAGATTGTTATCAGACTGACTAAGGATTGTTATCAGACTGATTAAGGATCGTTATCAGACTAACTAAAGATGCGAATTAAACAGAATTTAACTTATTAAATTTTTCTTTCATTATGACCACACTGTCCGTCCTTTGTCAACTGATCGCTGGGTCAACTCACTCACTCACTCACAACATATAATATCGCACCCACACCACACACTCAATCGAGTTATAATATCACACACATACAAACAAAAGCACACACTACCAACAACAATAAGGAAGCTAGCTTCTCTTGAGTGTGGTTAAAATTAATATTTCGGGTTTAAATGTAAAGAATGAAATGAAAATAAGCATGAATATAAATAAAAGTTTGAACTTTTATAATAAAATAAGCTCTTTTGACCCCGCTTTCTTTTCTGTAGAAAATGAGAAAAAAGAAACGCGCGTGACGTTGGGTCAGAAGACAAAAGAAAGTCACGCGAGTCTCTTCTCTCACTTTTACACGCGCGTACGCACACACATATACAGTCAAAGGAAAGAGTGAGCGATTGAGTGAGAACTATTGTATTTGTAACAGAAAGCATTGCAAAGTACAGGGCGATGGTGTTGACTAATGAAATAAAACAAACACGCCCATTAAATTTTAATCGCAATTACATGATAATTGGGTGCTTCCAAAATCACGTGTGACTAAAGTGTGAATGTCTATATGGGTGAGTGAGTGAGTGCGTGAGTTAACTAATTGATGACATTATCAGCTAATACAATTAACAAGCTCCGCCTATAGTTGTCAATTATAATGAGAGAATCAAAACCAAAGTAAAATATATTCCCCCCACTCCCGTCATCAAAAACATTAACCCGCTCCTACCTGAAGTATAAGAAACGCCGAAGCGGAACAAACTTAAAGCAAAGCAAACACAAGCACGGTCATTGGTTTGAAATCAATATCACATGACGTTTAAAGAATATTTAAAAAATAAACCTCACTAAAAACACAAAAAAATCTTTATATGCAGCACGAGAAAACATTCTTAACATAGAAATGTCTCGACTTAAGGTCAGATGACACGCTCACGTGCTAATTCTTGTGTGTCGAGCTCGGCTATAACACGTCATCATTTCTGACTTTGAAAAACACCTACTAGCGGGAGGGAAAAAATATTATCACCCATTGTTTTGATTGATTGATTTAAATTTTACTTTGGCCAAAACTTAACGAAACTGTTGGAAGCAAGAGATGAAGCATTTTCTAGTGTGATAGCACAAACTATAAGTATTTTGGTTAAAAGGCATGCATGCGTGCGTGCGTGTGAATGAATATACGTGTGTGCGTGGTGCAGGTCGGGAACAAATGTTATTAAAAATGTTGTAATAAATATTGAAGTGAACGCATACGATTTTATGAGAATAAAATACAAAGCGTCTGACCTGTATTCGCTATTTATACAATTCACTGACCAAAAATGATGTAAAGTGAATTTACTGATCACAAGCAATGTTCAAGATAATATAACCACTAAGAATTAAAATTGTTAATTGTGGCAGAGTAAATTTGCCTATCCCTATTTCTATACTTCATAATTATATCCTTGTTGCCAACGTTACGGACCCGACCTTGGGCATTGCTTATGATGATATTTTTGAAGTAAACAACTCAGATGGAGAATGTGCTAGAAATTGCTGATATAATCGGAACCAGTTTCAAGCAGAAGAGTAGTTTTTCGGACTAACAGTCTCACATTTGTTCATAACAAATTCATCCAATGGAGATGAACCGAAAGTTATTTAGTTGAAGAAAGTCTATATTCTAATCACTTTAAATGTGGCGAAACTTGAGTCTGGTCATAAAGGCAACTGTTAGCTTATGGTAAGTTAACTCTTACGATAAGATAAAGAAAGAATGGACTTAGCAATATTTCGAACATGTTTGCTATTGATCTAGGATTTGAATTGGAGAATGTTTATGCAAATGAACCATTATTTCTATGTTCACTAATTTGATTACAATGTACATTATACTTGTGAATTTTGATTGATGCTATATTTCTTAGGCTGTGTGTATCGGGCTAACGAAACTGTTGCAGGTTTTAAGTTGAGAATGTGTGTAAGAGAGAAAGAAGTTATAGTGCTGAAAAATGCCTGAAAATTAGTGCTGCCTTAATTTGACTTTCGCAGGGAAAAGTGCACTTTGTTTTTGCTTCAGGCTACAGTGATTAATGTACTTTGCCAGATCACATTGGTGTGTGCATCCAGCGTTGTTATCGAACTTATCAATAACGTGTTGCTGTAAGTTGATTCCTGTGAATTCTATTCGAGAGCCAATACAGCGAAAATAGTGGCTTGAGTTTTGTCTCGAGTATTTATGAATATTATTTTGAACATTCCTCGTGGTGTGCTGAGTAGCATACACATAAATTCGGGAACATTCCTCGTGAAGTGCTGAGTAGCATACACATAAATTCGGGAACATTCCTCCTGACGTGCTTGATAATGCAAGGGAAATTCGAGACAATTCTCCACGGTGTGCTTGGAGAAAGAGCATCGAAGATTCTGAAACAGTTGTGTAACGTGCCTAGAAGGGTACATGGAACCGTCGTCTAACTAAGAAAGGCAGTGACTTATTGCAAACTGCATGATTATGAACACGTGCTAGTGACAGCGGCCATCTTTGAATAGGTTATGCACAATTACTTTAATTATTTCTCTAAAACTCCACTATCATGTCTATGATAAATTATACCTATAAATTTGATTATATATGATCATTTACTGCTGATGTCTAAACGATTGTCTAGCGTTAATTGGACATCGTTTGAAGCGATGTAAATGTCAATACTGAAAATCCTGAAAACAAATAGGCGAACACCGAAAGGAAGGGTATTTATTATGAGAGATTTTTTTCATTTTAATTGAAATAGCAATGGTTACTGACAGTGCAATACATCGCACAGTGAGAAAAAATGTAATTAGAATGCTGTCATTCCTGTATACTTTTCACTCATTCATACACACAAAAACATGAACGCGCACAAACATGTGCACATATGCATGCAAAAAGCACATATGCACATGCTTACAACACACATGCATGTAAACGAACAATTTCTTCCAGACTGCAAGCATGAAATGAATGGTGCAATGTTGACCAAATTACGACAAATAATTAAGAATATAATAAAATAAATTAACTGACCAAAAATCAAAATGTCATGGTCTTTTGCAGCATTAACAAGCAAATTCAATGACTGAAGTTTATGACTATATTATCAAAATAGCTTCTTATTTCCCAGCGGATAAGTGAACTTCTTATAAGTTATTTCCCAACGATATAGTGAGCTTCTTATAAGTTATTTCCCAGCGGACGTGAGCTTCTTATAAGTTATTTCCCAGCGGACAAGTGAGCTTCTTATAAGTTATTTCCCAGCGGACGTGAGCTTCTTATAAGTTATTTCCCAGCGGACGTGAGCTTCTTATAAGTTATTTCCCAGCGGACAAGTGAGCTTCTTATAAGTTATTTCCCAGCGGACGTGAGCTTCTTATAAGTTATTTCCCAGCGGACGTGAGCTTCTTATAAGTTATTTCCCAACGATATGGTGAGCTTCTTATTTCCCAGCGGATATGGTGAACGAGGGTTATCTTCAGGAAGATCTAGTTTCGCCCTTGACCTCACTTACCCCATTCCAAAATGAAACGTATATATATATTAGTAAAGAAATATTACGATATATAGTGAAGATCAAAGTTTATTACCACAAACTTATTCAACACTAATCTACACACGTATATTGAACACTAACCTATACACAGATATTCAACACTTATTTATACACAGATATTCAACACTAATCTATACACACATATTCAACACTAATCTATACACAGATATTCAACACTAATCTATACACAGATATTCAACACTAATCTATACAAATGTACTCAACACTAACCTACACACATATATTCAACACTTACTATACATATTTATACTAAACACTAACATATACACAGATATTCAACACTAATCTATACACAGATATTCAACACTAATGTATACACATATATTTAACACTAACCTATAAAGCAGAAGATACAATATGGAGCTCTTTCACCGTATGGTAACAGAAACAAACGCTACTGAAAACGATGTGCATGCATGTGTGTAGAGGTCATTAGCAATTCCTAGTCTTCAAGAATAAACAAAATACAAATATACCCGTAGCCGGTTAAGATTAGACTTAGGGATAGGAGTGGGTTTAAACAAAACAATAGAAATATACTCATTTCAGACTAAGATTAGAATTATGGGTAAATTGGGTTTAAGGTTAGATTACATCTGATTCTGTTATATCTTATCCTTAAGTCGTATAAGTCATTTCTTCGAAAAAGAGGCGCTCAAAATATTTTCCTATGCGGGTAGAGTTCTTTCCCTTTAGAAGCATAGATATGCTAATTTGTCATCGTTGAAGGCAAGAAATTTTTACATCTCTGATCTGTGATAAACAGATATAGGAATAATAAAAAAAAATGTAAGAAAATTATAGTAGGTAACACACGTTGTCACTCTTTAGAGCTCAATAAACAATAAAAATATCAACATGCTGCTTAGTGGAGACAGTGCCTTTAATGAATTTATTTTAATGAAATTTCGGAGGGGGGGGGCTTACTTGGTCGTTTTTAAATACAAATAAATGAATTATGAAATCTACTATTAACAGTTTATTAGAGATAAAATTACGGTTAGGGTAAATAGGTTATATGATTTATATTAGGACTAAGGTTACAGATATGATGTAGGTTAAGTTCAAAGGCACTGGAATATTGCTGTTCTTGACAAGAGTATTCATTGATGATAATTAATGTGCAGTTAATAGTTTAAAATTATCCATACGCCAACAAATCGCTTTCGAAAGTTTCAAAGTTGTTTGCCCTCCGACGTGCCCTGTGAACCATTCGGAGACTCAGCGACAACTATTTCCATCTTGAACGTTAAAGTGTAAGTATTGATTGCATTCTTAAAACTCTTATCAATCCATTTATATATTGTAACTAATTAAAAACAAACAATCAAATAAATCTAAAAAATATCTGTATCTATTACACTGTTAAAGAAACCAGCTCTTCTAACCATTTTGTTCGACAGCTAGCAAACGCTCGAACCATATGATCTTGCAGAAATTCTAAATATAGAGCTCTGACCTCGCGTGCGTGAATACAAAGCAACAACAAAAACTCCCGTTATATTTATAATGATTGCTGTGGGGTGAAAGTGAACAAGAAGCTATATCTAGATATACACGTTATTTTTTGTCCAGTAATTGTAGATCTATTAGCCAGGATAATTTAACGCTTCATCAAAAAGATCAGTTATATTTGCTTCAAAGCTCATCCAGCAACGATGTTATTAAATACCCTTAGGACAGGTTATTTCTAGATTTATTTGCACTCTAAACAGGGAGATTTATAAACACTCCATATATCAGTTTTGTACATTAATTTTATTATTTCTATTTAACTAAAGCCAGACAAAAAGACAAATGAATTTTTTATTATACAGAGAAAATATAACAAGAAACTTTAGCATAACATGCATTTGTCGATATTATAGTAGGACTGAAACCAATCAACTTTCCCCTTTAAGTTTAAATGACAGAAAAGAAGATAAGTCTCTGTGTACAATCCTGAATTTATATATTTTACATGTAATTACATTGCAATTTTTTGTGTGTGTAATTTAAAGTCATGCATACTGCTTAATTTATTTATTAATTTTATACTATTGATTATTTTCATCATTATTTATTTTTAAAAAAGATGGTGTATGTATTGGGTGCTTTATTTATATAATTGATTAAGTTGTAATTTTATTATTATTAATATTTGTTTGTACCTCACCACCAAATTTCAATGTATACTTTACATCAATCGCTAATAAATATATCATGGGAATATGATAAAACTAAAAATCCAAACATTGCTTACATAAAGATTAGATGCTTATATAGCGAAAGTGGGCAATTATTTGGTAGGCTGAACTAACTAGATTTACATTCTAAGTAACAGATCTATTTGCCTAGCATTAAAATATTATAGCTTAATAAGAGAGGTTAATCGTGATTGTTCGTGCACTAGATAAATCCATCGTCTGCTTCCATTGAAATTGACTTGCAACCCGTGCTGTCAATGTTCCGAATGTAAACCTGTGAACCTCTTTCACTTTCTGCTTCACCATACTATAACTGATAAAGAGCTAATCCGTTTTTATAACAGATTAGAGATATCTCGTCTTTCACATGCTGCTCGTCACGACTTTCCTGCCCCTCATTTGACGTCGCGAGTTTATGCATTTCCGAAGGCACCGAGAGCCGTGTGTTCGGCAAAGTTCGTAAAGGAAAATATATTTTAATTCGCAAAGTGCATTTATTGTTCATTCATAACAAAACGACTTGGAAGCAATACTAATATTTAAAGTTACTATTAAGATTGATCCGGATAAGGGTAGCTCCCCCCCCCCCTCCGTCCGCGATATTGTTATCGATAAATAATTTTACTATTAAGATTTAAAATTCATGTCAGAGGAAAGATGATTTCCATTTGAAATGGGATTTTTCAGAAAACGTATTTGTGGATATAGACTCAAATAAGTGACCCATAATTAAGTGTAAGTGGTCGTATGTGAATATAGAACCAAATGAGAGATCCATCATTATTAGTAATTGGTCATATGTGAACATAGAACCAAATGAGGGATCCATCATTATTAGTAAGTGGTCATATGTGAACATAGAACCAAATGAGGGATCCATCATTATTAGTAAGTGGTCTTATGTGAATATATAACCAAATGAGGGACCCATCGTTATTAGTAAGTGGTCTTATGTGAACATAGAACCAAATGAGGGATCCATCATTATTAGTAAGTGGTCTTATATGACTTCAGAACCATGTAAGTGATCCATCATTATTAGTAAGTGGTCTTATGTGAATATAGAACCAAATGAGGGATCCATAATTATTACTAAGCATTTTATTATATATGTGAGAGTTAAAGATAGGATTAAAGTTATGATTTATTAAAAATATATCATTTATTATTATTATTTTTTAAGTGAAGGATGGAGTTTATAGTTAAAATTAGATTAAAGTGAAGGATGGAGTTTATAGTTAAAATTAGATTAAAGTGAAGGTTAAAGACGGGTTTGGTCACTGGCTAACGTTCATAATAAGAGTAATATTTAAAATTATGCATTATTTCCTTAACTGACTAACTAACTTTTTTCCTCTTCTAGACAATAGAAGGATGCATACAGAATCTGCAATTATTAAATTTAATTAGTATGCTATGTCTAATTATAATTAAATCTGGTTGATAAAAGAACTGTGGTGTAATAAATGAGAGAAAGTGTTATACTAGATTTAATCGAGATTACAAAATGAAACAAAAAAAAGCAGCAAGAAACTTCTGTCTAACATGCAATAAATGAGACAGTTAAATAATATAATGAATAATAAACAATGCGTGACGTGTGTGCGAGTACGTACGTGCGTGCGTGGGCATTTGTGTGCGTGCACATATGATGATATACGAATGTATTAGTATACATGGTGGAGTGACTTTAAATGTTTTCTGTACTGAAATAAAATTGGAGCATTTACGAATATTTTACATATAAAACGCATTCACTGCAACTAATGGCTATATCAAATGATATTACCATCTAGTAATACGTCACTAAAAGATGCCGAACAGGCGATAAAAGTGCCATTTCTAGCTAAAAACACAAGGAAATAATATTAGTAGATATAATTTGTTTCGTAAACCACCAAATATTTGTATAGGGATTACAAGCATACTAGCGATTAGTGTCCTTGTACAGATTACACTTAGCAAAATTCCTTACAGCTGAAATAATATGCAAAAATACTGCATTTTTAAGTGTTTGTAATAAACTATACTAAGTGTAGAATAATAGTTCAGAAATATTTGTATACGTTATTTACTGATGATGGTAATGAACTACGTTTAGTATACTTAAGAAAAGGAAATATGAAAATGAAATATACTAAATTAGTAAATAAGTATAATTCTATAAAATTAATTACGAGAATGCAATATACAACTACTAGACGTGCTAAGCATAATATAATTCAGAAAATGAAATACGAAAACGAAAAAAAAATCTATGCATAGTTTAATTATAAAAAAAAATGAAAATTAAATAATCAATGTCAAGTATTTTTCTTTCGGATGATTAACTATCTCCTGTTAATTAGCAGATCATAAAACAAAATCAAAATAAGTAAACTGTCATGAAAAAATAATGATATCACAATTTCTATATCTCCTATCCTCTCCTTTATCACAATGTCCACTCCATCTACAAAAAAACCCACACACACAAATGGAAAGTCCCGTGACAAACGTGACATCTTGTCCAAGAAAGCATGATGCCTAAGTGGAAATGTCTGTAACTAATGGGAGTTGAATAGTTTTAGGGTGGGGGGTAGTGGAAAACAAGCAAAATACAATAAACATCCCAAAGTTTCGAATCTAGTCTTCGTTTGAGTCACCAATCAAACTGGCCAGATTAGTCACAGTTTGGGGTACTATAAATCTCTGTTCTGGAGAAGTCACCGATCTCTAGTTTTGGGGTACTAAAAATCTCTAATCTGGAGAAGTCATTGATCTCTAGTTTGGGGGCACTAATAATCTCTAATCTGGAGAAGTAATCGATCTCTAGTTTGAGGTACTAAAAATCTCTATTCTGGAGAAGTCATGGACTTTGGAATCAAGCATCTTTAAATAACAATAAAAATGTGCCCATGAACAAGAAGGTGCTAGTGAGTAATGACATAAAAAAGAAGTAAAAAGGTGACAATGAACAATAAATTGTGATATTAAAAAATTAAAAGGCTCCACAAAATCTTAGTAACAATCTCATATCATTCACTACAACAAAAGGGCTCCACAAAATCTTAGTAACAATCTCATATCATTCACTACAACAAAAGGGCTCCACAAAATCTTAGTAACAATCTCATATCGTTCACTACAACAAAAGCCGATATAAACATCCGTCCACAAATCAATAACAATGACATTATATCAAAACAAGCCAGCCGACAAAACACCAGTAGCAAGGATCTCTAGCAGTCACAGACAAGCAAACACGTACACACAACAAAATACAGATAGTGTATAAGCATGAGGGAATAAGCCGTCACAAAACTACAATAATTACGTCATTTAATCTCCAGACTAAGTCAGCCGACAAATGACAACAACAAAACAAATCCACAACAAAAGTCAATGATAAAAAGAGTAGCCAAAATCAATCCCCTTCTGCCCCCCCCCCAAAAAAAAAAAAAAAAAAAAAAATCGATCTAAAATCCAGCATAAATGCCTTATTAACTTGACAAACTTCTCGTCATTCCTCTGTTTCTTGTTAATAACTGATCTACACTTCTTCCTACATATGAAAGTCTACAAATCAACGAATATCAAAGCTAGGCGCTCAACAGACATAAAACCATACCTCCAAGCCACCACAGACAAAAAACAGAGGATAATTATGTTGAAAGCGAAACAATATACAATGAAGCTCACACATGTCATAACCCAACTAAGCCTCTTTTACGGAGATTACAGTGACAAGTTGGAGGTTGTGTCCATTTATTATAAGAATCCATCGATTTGCTTCAATAACTGGTGCAAGGTGTAAATTGACTGTGTTGGCATTTATTGTTTAATAGTGTAATCAATGTGTGACACCAACACCACTTAGTTAATGGATATTATTATTAATTAAGTGGTTTTAAAAATATATGTACCCATGAAAAAGTTGAATGAAATCATCTTATCACTGATTTTCAGAACAAATTAACAATACCTACTCTACAGAACTGGAATGTTTTAATGAAGATTTTGGAAATTAGTACTGTTGCCTGCTGAGACAGATTATTTCTCTATTTCTGATTTGTACTCTTCAACAAGATTTTTACTAAAATACAGACATTAAAAATTGATTTTGTATATTAATCTTACAATATATAATTCAACGCCGAACATTCTCGAAGTCAAATGAATTTATTACACTGTCAGAAACTTAGGCAACTTGCATGTTAAGACTGAGATTAAAAGATTTTTACAAAAATATAGACATTATAAAAATTGATTTTGTACATTAATTTTATATCTATTTAACTCAACGCCAAACATTCTCGAAGTCAAGTGAATTTATTACACTGACAGAAACTTAGGCATAATTTGCATGTTAAATCTGAAAAAAGGATTTTTCTTTTTAAATAAATGAAAAGAATTAAAGTTTCTGCATAATCCTTAATTCACGCACAGTTATAATTACATTTCAATATTTTTTGCAAGTTAAAATTGTACATAATCATAGCTTATTTATTAATTTTATCTGTTGTAAACTGTTTATTATTTCATTACTTTTTTACATTTTAAAAATTCTAGTGAATGCGTAAAGATTGCTTTATTTTAGTTATCTCCTCCAGTAAGTTATAATTTTATTATTATTATTTATTTGTGCCACACCACATTTCAATGTGTGGATAATATCATATTAATATTAAACATATGCCACAGGACTAAATTTTAAAAAAATCCCAACATTTCTTTGCTACTTTTTAAACTTATCATTGGTAAATAGTATAAAAATATCTGTAACCCATCACGACAAGAACAAAATATTAAATAATGTGAAAAGATCCCATTCTAACTTACACAGTATTAGCAGTAGCGTGTTGTATGCTATTATTAGTACCATTCCAAGAAAGCTCAGTAGCATTTGAAGCAGATTTAATAATAAATATTAATACTAACAGAACTCTATCAGTGAAAACCAAAATTAGGATTGTTATTATTTTTGACTAATATTAATAAAAATATGTTCTTTATATAAACATGTACATCATACACTTATTCGCGGTAATGAATACTATTGTTTCGTTTATTTTACTTTTTAAAGAAATTAGTTTTCAAGTTAAATGATCTAATATAACTATTATTAGAAATGTAAATGTTTATACAGCGAAATGTAGCAATTAATCGGCAGTTCGATCCACATACTAAATAATAAATCTATTTGCAGGTATTAATATAATTTAATTAGTGAGGTTAATTGTTGTTTTTTTGTTTTTTTCAGGACTCGATAATATATCCACATCTATGGTTGCTGCATCTGCTTCCGCTGAAATTGACTTGCTTTTCCGCGGTGTCAGGGCGGGCTGTAAAGCATTTGAATGTACCCTTCCGAATCATTTCACTTTCTGTTTCATCAAACACGAACTCATAAGGAGCTAGTCCTTCTTGATAATAGATTCGAGAAATCTCAGGTGATTCACTATTGTGTATGTATGCTTTCGTCTTTCGGTTCGCCATGTGCCGTTCCCGTTTCCTTTGCCTCAATTACGTCACAGGTTTATATATGTCAGAAGACGCTCTTAGGAACTCGAAACTTTGTGTTACGCGATGGCGGCGAAAGCCCGACCCCCCCCCCCCCCTTACATTCAGACAGACTTTGTGTTCGGTGTGTTCGGTAAAGTCCGTAAAAGGAAAATATCTGCTAATTCACAAAGTGCATTTATCGTTCATTCAGGGCAGAATGAAGAATGTTTCATGGAAATAATAATTTTAGTTTTAAAACTTTATGAAAACAATGGATGAAATCAACAATATCTCTTTAATTTCCGTTTAACATAAAATAATCGTTTGCGCTCACATAATTATATCTATAAAACCCGTGGAGATGGCATCACTTAAAGTAAATAAGATCACACCATGGCCTCAATTACAGCACATTAATACGTCTTCGATAAAAAATATATAAAAAAAAAACTTTAAGGTTTCACCCAATGGAGAAAAATTTGTTTATCTAGGGCGCCTCTCTGTCAGTACACTTTCATAAATATCCAAAAATAGTAATTTAATGAGTAAACTGGCAAAAATCTTGCACGCTGTGTCCAAGGAGGGTCGCCACAAATGCTGCTGATATTACATATACATTTTAAATAATGCAGCTGGACATTTACAAAAGCATTAAGTTCGCCTAAAAATGCTAAAACATATTGCTACACATAAATGACTACTTAAAATGTATTCAGAATTCTAGAGACATTTTGAAGAGATATTTATTTAGTAAACTTTAATAAAGTTTATTAACAAGATAAAAACAGTCTCCTATGTGCGCAATAAGAGAGCGCATGAATTTCGGAAAAAGCATTTACAGGTGGACACTGTTTTTTTTTCTTTCTCTTAATGAAGAACGAATGTCAAAACTTCAAATCAGTTACCGTAGCCTCATGCTAAATCAATTTCAGCAGTATATCGCCTTAACTAAATTTTCATTCTAAAACCCTTGAGGACTGTTGGCGTTGCTTTTATTTTGTTGTCTTTCCTTTGGCTGTACGCTGTGACACGCAAGCGTGGTTGAACATTAAAATTTATACAAACGTTTCCGAAACAGTTTGAACTGATTTTGGGCGGGTAGCGAAAAATCTCTAGTTTTAAAAAGTTTAATACTACTATATAGTTGCAAGTAACTATTATCATCTAGTGTAATAACGAGTTGTTTACTGATGGGGCACCAAGAGGCATACATCTGGTCATCTGAAGAAAATCAAACCTACCAGGTATTGCATCGAATAGTGGATTTCTGATATCGTCACTAAAGACAGCAGCCAATCTGATCACTTTTAAAGTGATCTGTCATCTTGGCATGTCTCTTCCACAATTGATTATCATCAGTGGCATTTCCCATGAAGAAATGTTCTCTCTCTCATTTAAACCAGCCAGCCGTGACCGCACGCAAGACAGCATACATTGAGTTAAAAGTGAATAATCTGTATGAATTAGCTTTCTTTCAGTCGAAGAAATTTCACGTGCTTGTTAGAGTTGTCAAGGCTAAATTACTGTATGTTGCCTTAGGTTAGCGTTGTCAAGGCTAAATTACTGTATGTTGCCTTAGGTTAGCGTTGTCAAGGCTAAATTACTGTATGTTGCCTTAGGTTAGCGTTGTCAAGGCTAAATTACTGTATGTTGCCTTAGGTTAGAGTTGTCAAGGCTAAATTACTGTATGTTGCCTTAGGTTAGAGTTGTCAAGGCTAAATTACTGTATGTTGCCTTAGGTTAGCGTGGAAAACGCATTCCGTTGTCTTGAGATTTTGATATTAATGTTTAAGAGTCTAAAAATAGACCCGTTTCACTAATTGAAAACAGTTCTTAAATACCCAATTTTAACAAGGAAACATTACATAAACTAAATAACATATCTAATCTTAATATAGACAATTAATATTTTATGTTGAACCTTCTGAGAAGCGCTTTGTTTAGCCAGTCAGTGCAAGCAAAGTATGTTATTGTATCGTGCAATCACTATTAATAAAGCAGTGTCTAAAATGGAGCGAATTGTTAAATAAAATAGCGCATATCGAATACAACCTAAAAAGCCGAGACTATATGTACTCATTCACACTGCCTAGCTGTTCACTACACTTCCTATACTGACTGGCTGATCATCACACTCCCTAAACTGGTAGGCTATTCATTAAACTCCCTAAACCGATTGGCTGTTCACTACACTCCCTTTACTGGCTGGCTGTTCACTACATTCCCTATACTGGATAACAGGCTGACTCTGCCCCAAGAATCTATCCCACTTCATCCATGTATATATTCCCACAACAAAATTTGCACTAAGTGAATAATATATACTCATGAAACCAAAGCAATATGGTCAACATTTTGCTCTCCTATCGGGTTTCTGTCACCAGGAACAAATTGCCGTTTGACTTTCGACACTGTCACACAAATAACATATATCAAGAAAGCTCTTAAACAAATTGTTTTTCACCTCCAACACCTGTCTTGATTTTTATGATCTCAATACATTTTACTTTATTTTGCACTGGGTACATCTTACTGAAGCTTGACTGAACTATTTCTAGAAATACTTCCCTTACTACCAAAAATTATAAACCTGGTATTTTTTTGTAAAGACAATGTTGAAGTGTTAAACAACAACTTAAGAAAATGAAACTCATTAAAAAATATATTTAATTCCACATGATGGAAGGTGATTATACTTGAAGAAGATATTTGACAAGTTAAAATAAACTATATAAATTTAATACTAATACTAAAGCACAAGCTCTACTACTTTCAATAGTCATAGAAAAACAATATAAATTGCCTGTAGTCAATAAAGCATTAAAGCAAATGAAAACAGAAGTCACAGTTTCTTTTGTGTTCCAATTTAGAGAACATTATTATTTCACCAAACCAGGAGCTGCATAACACTGTAACACTTGGGCAGTAGCAAGGTTGACTAAGTGAATATCACCTGATAAGAATACAATTTGGGGTCAGGCTTGGGTCAGGTCAATGCCACAACATTTTATTGCATGCACTAATCCCAGCTGTTGATATTTAAAGAAAAATAACTGGAAACTGTATTAGTGGTTGCTTCAAAAAGGGCTTATTTCTATTAGACCACTTTAAAACTAATGAAGGTTTTCCCCATACAAGTAACTACACCATATTTAAAAGCACAAACACACATTAACCATAACATTTATTAAGATGATTGAAATGATGACTTTTCAGTTAAATTAAATAATAATTCTTTGTCTTTGCAAAATGACAGTGGCATATGACAATCTAGCTCTTTAAGACGTTTTAGATTTTGTAGAATTATGCCAGGGTGAATCTGTCTAGGAAATGTCTTATTTTGAAAGGCAGACTAATATACTTTCCTATTTATTATAAAAAAGAAAGAGAAATACATTAATAAAATATATACTAGTTCAAAATTAATGCCCAAAATAATAGTACAAAATGAAAAAGAAAGATGTCTTTTTGATCCCACTTATTTAAAGATGCACTGATACTTTTGCAAATTAATAGATCACTAATCTGAGAAAACAATTACATTAAAAATCCAATTTCAAGTTGAAATATCTTTTTAAATTAAAAAAACAACAACTTTGAATATTAAAAACTTATAACAAGCTCAAGAGCTGTGTACCCCAATCCTCATCAATCACAAGAGCCACAGTATTGTTCAAGACAGATACTGGTACATTACCACAATCTGACAATGGCTTACTGGGAACATTGGCATGGAGGACAAACAAGTTTAAAACTTTCCACAATGATGGGGATATGAATAGTAAAAAGAACAAAGTAAGTATGCAATAATTAACATAAATGCATACTCTTTTCATGAGAACAGCTACATTCACATATTCATTTGGTGGTGGCTGTTCCTTTAGCAAACGTCTTAATGAAGAAACTTTGACCAGTGTGACAACAGGAATGTGAGCATACACATACAAATTGTTGGGCATGTCAATAATGATTACCCAGTACAATGGAGCCCTCCTTTTATTTTACACGGATGTCTGACCCAGTATGGATATATACCTAATACAGTGGAAGAAAACAATTATTTTAAAATTTAGGAAATTAAGTGCAGCACAAATATAAGCACTTGTATTCAAACCTTTGTTTTTATCTATTTTAATTTTTACTTTCTAGCTTGGCAATTGGATTACTTCTCAGTATTCTCCAAGCCAAATGTCAGCTATTGAGGTTTAGTAGAACTGGAAATTTAGATGATATTCAAAAGGTTTCTGAATGATTTTTAAAAACCAAAAGAGATATGTCATTAATTGCTCTAAAATGAACATTTTCAATGTATAGATATGCGACAATCACACACACATATATATTTATGCAGAAACCGAATGTAAGGGTTGCTGGCAGAGACCAATTACCTCCCATACAAAAAAATAGCATATATATATTCTCACAATATGAAACAAAGCATATATATGTATATACATAAAGCTGAAGATGAAGACTAAAAAAACATCATAAGGCACTTTTATTTACAATTCATGTAGGTGCATAACAGTCATAAGTAAAGAAAAGCCTATGGTATATAAATTATGAATATGATTATTGGTAATACAATAAAATCATGTAACAAGTGGGCATACATATATATCATTAATGATATGATTAGATGCATACTATTATTATAAATACATTTAGATGCATACCAAAATATATTAATTATTATAATAATAATTAATTGCATCTTATAATTGGTATAATTGCTACGAAACAGTCAATGTTACTAGAAAACATTATTTTAGCATTTCCATTCCGTGCATAACAAAGACAATATAATAAAATAGAAAACAAGAGCAAAATATACATTATAAAACATGTACTGGATTAGGGGTATTTTTATTTTTTGAATATTTAATGTGTGCATCATATACTGGTATAAGGTTTTCAAAGAATCGTAGCATACCTCAAAAACAAAGTGAACTGGTTTTATATTCAAATTTTATCACTGGTTGTTCAAAAGACCCCCCCCCCCCAAAAAAAAAAATAATAAAAAAAAATCTTGACAATAATAATATAAATGATGATGACTTAGTAAACTGCTTAATAAATTCCTACCAAACTATTTGTGCTTTGCAATAATTACACAGTTTTTTAATTAAAAAAATTAATTAATTACATAAGAAAAACTAAAAGTACTACTAAAAAAAATATGATGAATACACAGGCAAAATATATAACAAATAAATATACTTACAAAAAACATAAATTAAATGTATTTATAAATGTACAGTTTGAATAAACAATGACTGAAGACAAATTGCTATTCATGCTGATGAAAAAGATGCATCTTCAGGGCCATCTTGAAAATGATTATGTTTTGCTTTTGTGTCTCAGTTTAAAAGACAGCACATTTCAAGTATATGACCCTGACAAGTAAATGAACATTAACACTATGACTTGCTTTTTGGAATGATGAAAATGCATGTCTCACAATAAGTGCAAGCTTGTATGAGATCAAACAGGTGTTAAAAACTGGAATCAGTTATTGAAGCATAATATAAGAAAAGAGATATTTTGTTGCATTCTGTTATGAACAGGGAGCCAAAGTAGAATACTGAGCGACAGGATCAATTCTAGATGATCTAAGAACAATCTTAGCAGCCATGGAAGTTTCTTCTTAAGATACAATGGTGGGTGGTAAGAGTAAAGTTGAGAAAGAACCAGTGAAAACACAAAGGTTTTGTAGCATCAACTCAAGTGTGAGAAACTTGTGAATAGTAATTGATTAATCTCAGCTCCATATATGTTACACTACAAATATTTAAAATATGTTATTGCAGGAGGCAGAGATGTTAGAGAAGTGGAGGGGGAGGGGGAGAGAGAGAGAGGAGAGAGCGCAAGCTATGATAACTTACAATCTGACTGAAGTGTCTGACTAAATTTAATAATAAAAAATTAATAGTGTCACCCATATTCAGCGATTCTGACAGCAGCAAGGATTTATAACCCTTTAAAAGCAACAAGATTACTTAATTTTAATCATCATTCAATAATAATTATTACTCATCATCAAAGGCATTCTTATCATCAGGGACTCATTTCTCTACAGTTTGGATGGGAGAAGTAGTTCGATTTAGACAACTAGATTTGCACAATTATGTATCATGGTGGAATACAGAATGGCAATTTATAATACTGGATAGGAGTTCACAATGGTACTAACTACTATTACTAATAAGAACCTGGTCCCAAAGCATAACCATATAGGATACCATAACATATTTATAATTTCCTGATACAAGTTTAAAAAAAAAAATATTTAAAGACATATAATCTGAACCAAACTAAAACAATACCATAGATGCCAAACACATTTGCAAGAGATTTTGTAGCAATATGTGGCCAACGGTGCCAAAAGCTGTGCATAAATCATGAAGTGTAAGAGCTGTACATTTTCCATGATTCTAAACAGAGAGAAGGTCATCAACAAATTTTAAAGGAGCAGTGTTAAGTGTTATGGGGAAGATAACTGATAAGTGATAAGATGACTGACAGTTTGGACACTGAAAAAAATATGGTGTTTTGTGACTTAATCAGTTAATGACAGATCAGAGACTGGATGATTTTCAAGTCAATAGTTTTAAAGTTATTAGGCATCAGGGCTGTTGTTTCCAAGCAGTTTTACAAACTGTTCTAAAAAAGACATGGGGAAAATACTAGTAGAGAGAAGTATTCATGAAGTCAGTCACAGAAAGTAGTATAGCTGTGATATGAGAACAGTCAACTACACATTACTTATTATATTTATTTAAATTTTAATATGTAGTGTACTAAATCCATGTATATTGGCTGAAACAGTGAGAGAAAATTGCTGAAACTGTCACAACTGTAACTGTGTAAGGCAATGACACTGACAGGTCAGGCAGTAGGATGCTTTCTAGTTATTCTTCAATAGCTTTCATCATGTTATAGAAGTTTGTGAACTGGCAGACTGTTTACAGAGACTAAGAGCAAAACTGACCTAGGACTTGCATATTTTATTATTCTACTTTTTTAATGACTTCATTGATGTTACTCCTGAACACACTCTTGGCCATAGCTTGGCATTTCTGATGAAGTGAACATGACCTAATCAGGCCAAAAGAAAAGAGAAATGTGTGGAGAGAGAGAGAGAGAGAGAGAGAGAGAGAGAGAGAGAGAGGAGAGAGAGAGAGAGAGAGAGAGAGAGAGAGAGTAGAGAGAGGAGAGAGAGAGAGAGAGAAGAGAGAAGAGAGAGAGAGAGAGAGCCAACCTTCAACTTGTGAAGTAACAAGTGACTTGAAACCAGCTTGCCTGAAGTGACACAGTTGCTGATGCAAAGTATAACACAAAGTTGTACACAAATTTAAAACCTGCCAAATGAGTAGTGTATAATGTTAAAATAAAGACATGTTCTGTAAAGATTAGTACTGATGGAAAATAGAACACAAGACATTAAAGATGTTAGTGTAGTATTAATTATAATGTCATACCATCCGACTGTAATTGTAAACATTATTGTAAAATAGATTTTGGTGATTACATCACCTGAGGGCTCACAAAATATTCCTACCTCACTAGGGACAATCAACATAATTAACCCACAGTGAACTGAGGTAGATATAGTTTGAGAATTTTTAGGAGACCAGAGTGCTGTATAATTAGGAGTTAACATTAAACAGGAGGCATTTCACCTACTATTTAAATAGGAGCCACATTTGCTGTGTTATGATTTACTACCAACAGAGTTCACTGACAGAGAAGAGGCTTTTGTTAAAACTATTTTATTTATAATTATAGCTAATTTTCAGACAGTCTATTGTTAAAACTGTGTTTAGTATATATAGTTTTCAGAAAGGCTATTGTTAAAAACTATATTCTGTGTATAAAGTCAGTATTCAGAGAAGCTAAAAGCATTTTGTATAAAAGTCAGTTTTCAGGTAGGCCACTGGTAAAACTGTATTTTGTGTAACAATTTTCAGATAAGCTGAAAAAAATGATGTCACTTGCTACATTCAACCCAATATTTAAAATTCCTCATGCAAACTCATTTTATAAACAAAATGAGATGGAAATAGTTGATGATTTTTCAATGCAAGTACTTAATGTCTCAGACTAACACTAACAGTAACAAGTATAAGTAATAAGCTATTCTTTTGTTATTACTTCTTGTTTTTCTGAGATGTGGGGATCCACTGAACTAATAAAGGGAGTCTACCAGAGATAATTGTTCAATTTCAGGGATATGGATGGTATATTGCACTTGAGTGCCATGCATTGATACTACTGTGAAAGTAAAATGTGTATCCTGAAAATATATGAAATTTTGACAAATAATAATTCAAAGTGATGCTGGCTTTGGCTCCAGTTAGATGACCTATGTTCCAGTTGTGACCAATAAGAATAGTTGTGTGGACTCATCTCCACTAAATGTACTAATGACAATAAAGTTATGCAATTTTCATGTCTTTATGAAATTAGCAATACACATCTTTGTTCATAAAAAAAAAAATAACAATATATTTTTATAGCTAGTTCTACTTTCTTTACTAGTTCACAACACTGGCAAGACAACAGATCAACCCTAAGATTTCTCACAATAACCTTTACTGGCACACTGACAGTCATACTTCAATTTTCTTGAAGGATTTTTGGGTGATCTTCTCTAAAAAAATGAAATTACAGCCAGGAAACAAGTCATGGGCTGTCAAATGAGTGAAAAAGGAACTAAAATAAGGGAGGTGATTTACACCAAGGTGTAGCTGAATGTTACAAACTTGCAGGTGTAACTGCTACTTTCACCAAGAATTTTCTTACTACTGCTTCCAAAAAAACAATCACTGTAGTAAAAATACAACATTTAATGACACAGTAGTCGAGCACCAGAGGGGTGAGGTTGTGCTGTTTTTCAATCAACCTCAGACTTTACAATATTAGAACTATTCATAGGTGCACATGAACTGATAAATATAATTTATGTCAACAGATCTTAGTTCATGCTTTTGTATATTTATAAGACAAAATGATTACATCAGTTTTGAGTCATAGGTATGTGCTGTGTTACAGTGTTATGGTAGGCTTAATAAAAGATGGTTCTTTCTTATTTTTGGTTTTGATTTATGGTAACTGCAGTCACAAGGATATCTGATTTTCTTCTCAACTTTGCTTGAGTATCAAAACCTGTACTGTGTATGTAAATTGTAATTCTACAACTCATTAAAAGTTTTCATTTATTCTGTTCTAGGTACATATGTAGTTTTGGAGAGCTAGATTCTAACAACATTAAAGAACAAATATTTAATCTCTTCACATGAGTTGTAAAAGCTTTTAAGAAATTACCACTACTATTAATTTATTATACTAAAGTGTGATGGCGAGATGATTAAAAAGCTGTTTGAAAGTTTTCTTCTTTTTAGGGCCAAATCACAAAGAAACGTGTTTGACAATAACAGCATAATTTATGGATGAATGAGACTATAGATGTTGGTATCATGTGCCATATTTGTTCCTCAGGTACCTTGCAGCTTAGGCAAGAAGCAAACCACAAATATGTGTGATTGGTAGCACACTAGCTAATCATTATATAGGTCATTTACCTTCAGTCAATCAATTATGCCTAGACAGATTTTGAAAAAAAGATGGAATGAATAAAGTAGATGAAGAAATTAGTGACTTTAAAGTTTAATAAAAATAGGTAACAAAAGGGTAAACTGAGCTGCATTTGATTAGGAAAAAAAAAAAATAATTATTAAAAATTAAAATGTCACAAATTTATGCAAATAATACTACAGCAAATACTACAATCAGGTAAAAACATTCTAGGTTTAAAGAAAAATAAATGAGCACAAGTTGATGACAATTTGCTTAAGTCTGTTCTCTCCAAATAAAAATATTATTGCAGATTTGCAATATTCCCAGTGGCAGAAGCTTCTTGAACAGCTCAGGTCTTGCAGAGCACAACTTCTTGGACAGAGCTTCTGTCTGAGGAAGAGCAATTGATAATTTAGAATAAGATTAAGAAGAATGGTATTCAATTTAGAATCATAGCTCTGACTGTATAGCTGTGAGCTAGACAGAAGTCAAAGCTTCTGTGTAATTTTAAGTAGAGAAAGTACTTATATGCTTTTTCTGGGCAGAACTACTTCAGCCTAAAAATTGCTTTAAGACAAATACAATCCTATTTAAAGTGGCTCACGCTTTATATTTGTGTATTTTGGTCAGCTGGTGCAGTGTTTCACTTTCAGACTAAAAGATCTACAATGAGAATAATGTCAACTACCTGAGCACTTAGCAGGCTTGCACGCTCTCATGTTCATACATAATGCTGTTGCAACAATTATAAAATTATCTAGCACAATTTAACAATTAAAATGCATAAAGTTTTATAAAGCTGCAAAGTGATAACAGTGCTTGTATTTATTTAGTCAAGTCTCAAACAGTCAAAGTAAATGACTTATGTTTTAGAAAGAGGAAAATAAGAAATACAGTAACAAATCTATATATAACTACAAATAACTAAATGATAGTATTTGTAAAAAATAATAATTCAATGAAACTTGAAAGGGCTAGAATTTATATTCACAAACAAACAAACAAACATTAAACATGATCTGGCAAAAAATATATAAGATATTGTCTCTGATATGAACATTTTATATAAAGAAAATGAGACAAAAAATAGGAAAGATAGAAAAATGTTCAGACATTTAAATAAATATAATTAATGGAAAAATTAAACATCTGCTCTTGCTGTCACATAGTACTTTCAGCAGTCAGAAATAGCATAGCACTATAGCTTGAGTATCATTATCAATCAGATGTATTCTATCACTCAATCCTCAGGCATTAGTGCAGAGGTGTAAAAAAAAAAAAGATTCGTCTCTATTAATATATGTCAAAACACACATTCTAGGCCTAGTCAGGAGTTAATAAGGTATGAGTAGTGATGGGTTGGAGTAGGAAAGGGAGACAGAATATTCCATCATAAGTAAGCTCAGCCTGGAAAGAAGAGAAGCATTTAGCTAATTAGAATTAGATCCAACATCAACAATATCTCCCACTTAGCCGACAATCATGTTGGCAGTACTTATTCTAAAATATTTAGAATATTTCATGAACTGATAAATAATTCTTAAGAATATGTAATATATGCACTGTATAGTATTAGTAATATTATAGCAATTTGTTTTCTAGTTAACATATGAATATGATGTTAATCTGACATGCTCTTTAGCAAGGATATATTGTTATGTAATAAACTGGTGAACAACAAACAACCTACCAGAGTTTCTTCTGTAATTAAAAAAGAGAAACAACTTACACTTCTGTGTAGATACTGTTTATGCCACTGCCTTGAGTTGTCTCAGAAACATCACCATCAGCATTCTCTCCCTTTTCATGGATTGAACTCACAACATTGTCATTCTGCCCATCACAATGGACACTTGTACTGACTCTTTCACTCAGGTCTCTGATTTCTCTATCTGTTCTATTATAAACACAGACAGCTGGCATGACTGCTTCTGAACTGCAGGCAGTTGCATCTGCAGCCTGGCTATGAACATCCATGCAGATGACACTTGTATCACAGCCACACACACCAGCACAGAAGCTCCTGTTACTTGCACAGTCTAGGAGTGGACAGGTGATATCGAAAATCTTCACAACTTCATCTATATGGTTGTCTGAACTTGATGCATTTTTGTTATATTCTTGAAAACATCCATTGGCATCCTCATTCTGACTAGTCACATTCACTGAAGTAATTGCTGAACTGAAAGTAAGAGGTGTACAAAGTAGTTCTTTCTGCATTTTCTTAACTTTATGAAGCTGTTTTTTTCTGTCTTTTTCTAAAGTTTTCTGCAAGCCTCCTCCATGAAAATACTCAAGGATAGCTTCTCGACACCAATCAATGCGTGTTGTTGAGTTTTTGGTCCAGTGATCCTGTGCCAGTTTCTGCATGCATTCAGCATATGTAGACAGTAGTGTCTGATCTTGACAATGCTGATGCCAGACTGTTTCATGGTCCCCTTTATCTAAAAATAAAATTAAGCAATAATGAATGATTGGTTACTGATCAGGGTAGAGCACTGTGAACAAACAATACACACATATATTATTACACAAACAAGTTAGTAATATTAATAATAAATAACCACAGTGCAGTCAAATAACAAAATTAGCATTTAAACTCTTTGCATGACTTGTCAAAAGTGTTCAGAATGCGCTACTGCTAAAATGTGATAGGGAGATAATTACAAAACTGTTTAAAAGAGAGAGATATATTCAGATATATAAAATGTGGCAAATTACCAATGCACATCTGTAAGTAGTATCTGACTACTGTAATTTTATTGTTGAAACAGAAGTGCTGTTGCATATCACATGACAAAAAAACCCATCTTTTTCTTCTATATAATTTTTTGTACAAGTTGTATAATTTGTAAATTAGTTTTATGTAATTTATTTAAGTCTTCATTATAATTATTACTATAAGATGATGATGATGTCACAACCAGGAAGAAATAATAAATTATTATTATTTATTAATGACAGATTGTGAAGGCAGGGGAGAAAGAGTAGAATGTCCTCCATCAAAAAAAAAAAAATACTAGAAGCTGTCTCATGCTGCAAAATGAAATATTTAAATCTATTAACTTAGTGCCATAAGTGATGTTCATTAACTGCAAAATAAATGGACATTCCTTACAAGTTATATGTTGTGACATGAAAAATATAAATGTGCTATGAGTGATGTTCATATTGCATGATCCTAATTTTACAACATGAAACTGTAATTTACAGTCAGCTGATCAAAGCATAACACAAGAAGGAGTAAATAAAATTTTTATTTATAAAATTAAATTATCTTTATAGTATTTAATCTCTAACCATCAATGTCAATTTCATTCTAATAAGTATTTCAACTCTCAGTAGGATGAACACATACAAGTGACTTTCAGTAAAGTTTTAATGAATAAACATGACAGCTAATAAAAGAAAACAATACAGCTAATATTTTTAGTCTCATATAATTATTATTAAATTCTGGGATTTTTATTGAAAATGTATCATTATATTTTAATAATATACATGTAATAAAACACTAATTATGAAAATAATGAAATAATAATAAACACAAAGGCACTATTACAAATAGTTCAATTTTTTCTGTATTTTTATATATTTCTATTTTTAATTTTAAAATTAAATTAAAGAAGAATATACTAAATGATCAGCTCTGTCACAGCTCTAAGCTATGACTAGTATGAGAGTGAAAATCCTTTGCTCCCATGAAGACATGTACTATGTAGTATAACTTATTAACTATAAGGTTATGCTCATTTCATTACAGAACCTGAGAACTTTTACAGTTTTAGCCCCCTTCCCCATGAATTCAAACTGCAAAACCTGAAAGCTCTTGCCCCCAAAGCCATTTAGTAAAACTACATTTACAAGGCTATACTCATTTACTGTTTCTAAGCTGCAAATAAGTCAACACAAAATGCACCCTACTAAAATGTAGTGCAATAAAACAGTGCTCACATAATGTTTCTAAACTCCCAGTGAGTTACCAAATCGCAGATACAGCATTTAATGATTTATAAAATTTATTAAAATGAGTATATTACTATTACAATGCTGGATTTGAAATTTTAATTTAGTTAAATGAATGTGTGTACAATAGAGACTCAAATTAAACTGGCAAAATACTTAATTTATACAAACTAACTGCTATATAATAATCATGTAGTATCAAAACTAACACACAAATATGTGCATTTCGATGAAATAGTGCAATTGTATAGTAGTAGCCTATATATCAAAGTAGTATTATTAATGTAGCTATGAATAATTATGATTTGAGATTGCTAGTACTACAAGTATAGTAGTATTACTACTTATACTAGAGTGCACACACTTTATATTACTATGAGAAAGCGTTTGAAAGATCATTTTCTGCCAAAAAAGTTTTTTTCTTTTAAAGGGAGCAAATGAGTAAATAAGTTAGTGTACTAACTAAAGCCAAAAGGCCTGTGAGGTTAATATTATAATAACATTTTTCCAAGATACAGAGTACATTTTTTTTTCTTTGATGGGTACTCGGATCATCCTGTTGCAAGAAGCGAAGGGTAGCAATTATCCTCCAAAATTACAATGTCATCCGGTACAAGTTCGGCACCTAATTTTAACATTTTAAAAGTCTAACGCTTGTAGTTTTTTGTACTGATAGCATGCAAGAATGACATTGTCCATAACTAGTAGTAGTAGTAGTACAAGTAAAAGAAAGTAGATTTCATGACAAACACCAAAGCAACTTACTAGCTCGAAACTTTTTTCTCAAGCCCGCATGAACACTTTTAACGATTGATGTAAGTCTTTTATGTTCTTCTTTGTCATCTACTTTATCTGCCATTATTCAAAGTTTTATGAACAGCCTTTTTATGTCTACTGAACGGTCGATCAGCTGAGAAACCGGAAACTATAGTGCGCATGAGGCGTTTGGCGGAAATAAAGGACACATTGAAATTGTCGTCTGCTATGTACGGAGTGGTCTTCAAAGGTCAGAGTGGATATTTTACGTGTATAAATTAAAAACAGTTTACAAAGAAAGGCAATAAGATCCAGATATGTATAGCAATGTATGAAAACAATAAATATTAAATAATATCTGCAAAACTATAATTACTTATTGATAAGGTAAGTGTGTACCATATTGTCAGTGCGTGTAACGACTTTATTTTTATTTCCAAAACACGAAAGCGACCTTTTAAACTTATCAGCTTCGAATAATATGAGGTCATCGATGCTAACATACTTGTATAGAACAAAGTCAAGCCAACGGTATTCCAGCGCGCAGCCGACCTCGCTAGCGCACCCGAGCCTCTCTGCAGGCCTTTGTTTGTTATTTTCTGTTTACACAGCGGGTGCGTGTGACGTCACTATGGACTGCCGTATCGCCGAATAGAAAAACAATGTGTACATACGCGACATGGTATAACTCTACAATTTTAAGATAATATTTAAAATTCTTCACAGAACAAAATACTTTGTACACATCGATGATGATAAAACGTTTTGGAAACAGTTACAATCACTTCTCAAAAGAAATAAAAAATGACCTTCGGAAGTTCATGTTTATTACTCGCGGAGTAATATATTTTTATTTACAGCAGCGATGAGTCTCTAGTGTGTTGTCTTTGAAGGCAGAAACTCGCCGATAACCGCGTCTTCAAAATTGTGACAAGGGTTGTGAAAGGTAAGCTTGTGAATCCTTTTATTTTTAAGTCATATAGATTTGGTTACTGTTTTTTTTTACCGCGGAAGTTGTCCAACTCATGCTTTAGGCGAGCCGGTGAAGTGGTGTCGTACACGCTGAGTGCAGAGGCCGATATTTCTTGCCATCGATAAATAATTTGCATAGCAAATGAGTCCTTCTTGGACTAATTCTGCCGTTATATAGCGCACGCACACACGCACACACATCAACTCTCTCTCACTGTTACATACTCTCAAACTCACTTATAAAATAAACGCGGAAATGCGAAATGAAAATGTTGCTTCACAAATAGCTGTAAGCTGCTCTAAAAGTGCGTGTGAATGAAATCGCAGAGGAAGTCCTCTTGTGAAAGTGGGACAAAGAAATTTGGACCCTTTGGCTTTGGCGGTTGTTGATTTTGTTCGGCAGCCATTGCCAGTGGACAGGGTCAAACGTAAACAATAATTATTGATTTTTATATAACTAGTGAAAGAAAAAAGCAAAATATTAGACTCTTTTCGTAAGTATTAATTTTGGCCTAATAAAGAGTGTCTAAAAGTGCAGTTTGTTGAATTCGTCGTTTAGGGAACTTGTATACACAAAGTACTACTAGTATTGATTCGTGCTAGTTTTTTTTTTTCTTTTTCGCCCAGGCTAGTATTTGCTGGTAGCAAATTTTGGTGCCCACGCGTCTTTTTTTTTTCTTCTTCTTGTACTGACGTGCATAGTTACTGTTGTACTCACTGCTTCAGAGTGTTAATATGTGTGTGCTGTATAGCATAGTCGATGAACAATCAATAACACGTTTCGTGAACTGTTTTTGGGTGGAAATTTGTGACATCGATGAAAGTAATATAACTACCACTTGTCCTTGCAGTATCTATCTTAGCTCAAGAGTGGCTTTATATTAATGAACTAACAGAACAACACTTATAAAACTTTTAAAAGTTTTTTCCTGTGGAAGTGTGTAGCATGTTTCGCGCGTATTATTTGTCTGCAAGTCGAGATCTTGTACTGTTGTAACCAGTTGGTCTTATCGTTATAATATCACTGTGTTAGTATTACATACTGGTTAGTGTCGCATATATCTAAATTCAAGGACTTCTAATTTTAATCTGCTTTTGGCAAGACAACTGTGACCCCAATGGGTAGGTAGATAGATAGCCAGGTATAACCCGAGATTCATATACTTGATTACTGCCTTCATGTCGACATTCAAACATACCGTGTGCTTAAAATCAACAAAACGATACTATTTAAAAAAGAGTTGAATAATTATTAAATTTTATTAGATGTTGTAGAGAGAGTGTATGTTTTGAATACTCATAGTTATTGTCATAGGGAGTGGATAATGTCTTCAAGGTCAACGAATGTAAAGAGTTACGTTTCTTGAAGTATGGTTTGGTTGACTGCAACAATTTAATTATGAGTGTCTGACCGATCAAACCCGAGGTTTATTAAATTCTTAGTCATCTTAACTCTGACCCCACCCCCGGTCATAAAGTAAAAGCAAATGCGTTTAGAGTTTTTTTTAAAAAAAATAATTTTATTTTTAGCAATGTGTTGTTACCTTTCACCTTTACATTTTCTTTGCAAGCTTAACTTTTCATACTTCTTCATTTTCTTAGTTATTCATTTTTCATATGTTTTGTATCTTATTGGTTGGAAATCTGAGAGCATAAATAACAATAGTTACATCTGTTTTGATGCTCATTGATAGTGTAATTCATATATTGCAAATAAAAGGTTCTATAAAATATAAAAAGTTCTCATGGAGCTTTAGTTATAACTAATTAGAAAATTGTCAAGTCAAAAACAATGTAATTTAAAACTACAAAGAAATAATATGTAAAAATTGCATGTCTAATTACATTTGCATATAATCAGCCTTAAAAGTTATATTTAGTTTTGGAGAATGTTTATTTTTTGTTTTGTTATTTATGGTTTTGACAGCTGATTATCCATTCTTTTTTCTTTATAATTATTTATGCAGCAGTTTTTTAAAAAAATGATTCAGATTAAAGCAAGAAACTTATATATATATATATAACAGTGTGGTGCATGCTGTTGCATTAACTTATATTAGCATAATTATGCAAAATGTTCTTTTAAACCTGCACACCCACACACACACACACACACACACACACACTGAACCTTATCAAGTAAGCTATGAAGTAAATATAACATTAATAGTGTTAATTAGATATCTTACTTTGTAGAGGTTGAATCACAGTGGATAAAAGGGAGATAATATGAAGACATAAATAATAGTTTTCCTGATAGGACTGACCCCCAAATACAAGTCTTGCTAAGATGAAACAGTTTGAAACTGGTCACAAACATAGCTTGCTGAACCTCTTTATTGCCATGAATGTAACTAACAGTTGTTCTCATCAAAATTGATAGTGGATGTGACACATGATATTGATAGTTATGTGGAAGGGGAAATAACTATGTCAAACTTGTCTAATCTTTCATTCAGTTTTTCTGTTGTTTCTGTCTGAGTTTTTCGGCAATAAATAATTAATTGACGTTTCATTATATCTTGTAAACAATATAAACAATTCTCTGGGAATACCATAAAATCTTCCACAGAAAAAGAGACAATTTAAACTAAATTAAGCTATATAATTGTCTTTAAATGTTAATGCAATATATACTGACCAGAAATACTGAGAAATAATAGAATTCATACACAAAGCTAATTTTGTTTTAAATCTTCTAAAACTAAAAAAAAAAAACAACAAAAAACCCCCCAACCTTTAATTTATGGTTCCATTTAGTTTTGATTCTGTCGAGTGAATTGTGTTGAGAATTTGTCATGCCATTATTTTGCACTATCATTCATGACAACTCTGTTTTATAATATTGTCTCCATTTAATTAATAAATTTTTTAGATGCATTTGTAACCAGCACTTTTAAACAAAATTGGAATGTCCAGAGCAGATTTGTTAGTAAGGGAAAATACTATAATGCATTCTACTCACCACATCTATTATTTATATTAAAGCACATAATAAAGACTAAAAGCCTTATTTTGTATTGACCACAAATAAAATTATATATAATATATTACTAGTACATTTAATTTTTTTCTTCTACTTGTACATAAACAGTCTTTTTAATTTTCTCTTTTGCATGCAATCCCATTTGTTGTTATTCTGTGAAGATAAGCTTTTTCTTGGAGAATTCATGCACTTTTATTTTATTCTGTCTGCAAGTCAGTACAATTTAAAATTAATTTGAATTAAAGTATATATACTATATTTTTTTTAAAACTCTAAGAATTAAGTACAAGATTTTCAATTGAAAAAAATTCCCATCTCTTGTTTGGAAAGTGTTTTAAAATTGCTATCTTTATGAATGGTACAGTTTTCTACATCTTTTTAATTTTTAATTTGTATACTTGTTGCCTTTGTTTAAAATTTGCACATGATCTCACTTCCCAGACCTCTTGCTCATGAATTTGTGATTTTTAGTATTGAACTTTTAAGAAATCAGTTTTGTTTAGTTTTTAAAAAGAAAAGAAAAGGTCATTGTAGGGTTCATTTCCATAGAGCAGGTGAATTTTTTGTTCATGAGTTTCTCTGTCAGGGTGCGACAGCAAACAATTGCACTGGGTAGCCCAAACATGGGCTGTATTTGGAACTAGGGAAAGCATAGTGCAATTTATTAAGTAGTTTTGTTTGTTGAGTTTGTACCTGTTGACAAGGGGCTGGCCAGGGTATCTTATATTGTTTGGTGTCACCCTATGCTTGGGCCAAATGAAAGGCCAGACACTTTAGGCAAACAAACTGGCAAGCAGTGTGTAAAGGCAGGAAACACCCTGTTTTACTTGTGTAGTTGTGCATTGTTACAAATATGGAGAGGTACATGGTGGTAAGTCACTTGATCAGTAGATGTCAGCTATGAAACTAATATTTAGTTAGTATTAGTAATAGTTATGTTTCTCTGATATATTCATCTTGACTTGAAAATGGGATGGTTGATATATAGGAGAGGAAAAGATCTTTGTCTCTGAAAAAGAAAATAATTGTTAAGATGACCACTGATTTCTTAAGTCACTTTAAAAATATTTGCAAAATCGAGTTTACATAATAGTCCATTACATTTATGTTATACACAATATTGGAGTATATTCATCATTATTCATGGTGGTATAAAATTTACTTTGGATTACAGTTTTCATTTGTTTGTGTAAAATTTTATTAATGGTGTACATTGTCTGCCTTGCTTGTTGGTTAAAATCTTTGTATATAGCAGCTTCAAACTCAGATATGTTTATGTCTTATCTAAGGCTATCCTTAATCAGATTAATATACTGCCTTATCAGAAACTACCTTGATAAAACTCTTACAGGTTAGATGTCAGAATTTAATTTAAAACTAAATATCCCACATGGATGATAATTGTTTGCTCTAAAAATGGTGAGAGGTGTGTTTTATTCATTTTAAAGAAATATTTTATTGTATCTTTTTATGTTGAAGCAATAGAATTTTGTTAGTTTACCCCACCCCAATTCAGTAATTGCTGATACTATGATAGTTAAAGAGATGAGTACAAGAATGTGAAGAATAACGGTACTTTTTTTGGGGGGAGAATGAATGTGCATGTTATATATTTAAGTATTAGTGTTATCTTATTTGCAAGCATTTTACTAGAGGTGGGGAGAGGAACCCACACTTTTGGATGGTTCAAAATAATTTTAAAAAAAAACTCAATCACACCAATTAGTGCAATAGAATTTTCTTCACAGAAAATAGAAGTCACATCTTCAAAATTCTTTAGTCTAGTAACTTAATTGATATATATATTTAAAAAAAAAAAACTTTTTGTGGGCATATATGTATTAGCATTAATTTTGTTATTAATATTTGTACTTTGTTGTTTTCTTTTTATAATCAGATTTATTTTTTAGAAGTTTGAAATCTACTTCATTTAGATGATGCATTTGCAGTTTTATTTGTGGTAATAAACTTTATTTTAAGAACCATCAGTCATTAAGACATTTGTTGGCAGCTTGAGGGCCAAAGGGGGGTGCTATTTATAAATCACTTACTCTCAGTAAATTAGAGTGATTTTTATAGTTTGAGGAGTTTTGGGATTAATAATATAATCCATTGGGATTAATCAGTGTCTTCTGTTTGATTTGTAGTATTGCTTGATGTGCAGACCCAAAACATTTGCTTGTACTTATAAGGAAAAGACAACAACTTTTTGTTGTACATAAGAAAGACATTTTTAGTTTAAATATTTTTTAAATTTTTTTTTTGTTCTGTTAATTATCTTTTTGGTGCACATATAAAGAAAAGGCACTTTTTTTGTTGTGCTTATGAACAACTCATATTGTTTGGTGTACCTAATCAATAGCCTTTTTCCCCATTTATTTTCTGTCCTTGGCTTTTTAAAAAAGAAAAAGAATAATTTTTATGTTTATTATTTAGTTAAATTTATATTGATTTTGTTGATAATAACTTTAATGTCAGACAAATTCTTTTTAAAACTAATAAAAGAAATAATTTTTTAAGGATTTGTAATTTAGTTCATATGCAATGTTATTAATATTATTTTTGTAGTTTATTTTTGTATGTTTATGCATATATATTCATTTGCTGTACTATTAAGTCTGATCATTAGTTTATAGTTGACCTTTAATACTCCATGCTTGTTTGTTGTTCCTTAAAAATAAAAGTCAAGTTTATATTTACACACATAGTCATTAAGTTTTAATTGTTAGTTTGCAAATAGATAATAAAACAATTTTTAAAAAGTCAAGTAAATTGTGTACTTAGTAATAATAGTAGATTAAGAAATAATTTTGTTTGATAATTTTTATGTCTGTGTATATTGAAATAGTTAAGAAAACTGGAATGGTATTTTGATAATGCATAACAGTTCTATGTGATTTCATGAAGTAATAAATAATTTGTTGAGTGTTTCTTTATATCTGTGTAAATTTAAATTTTGTTATTAATAATGGAATTGTTTATTTTAATAGTATGAAACAGTTCCTATAGTTGTTTGTATTATTTTGTTAACTATTACTAAATTTTAATGTTTGACAGTCATTGATATGTCATCAGTGTCAAAGAGAAGATATATTAAGGTTTAAAAATATGCCTCAGTAATATTTGGAATAAGTGTTTGCTGGTGGTATGGGGTTGATGTGTAGCTTTTTATACATTTTAGTTTCTCTGTCTCATTATATTTCATCTCACTGTTTTTTAATCTCAGAATATTTTGTTTCTTTGTCTCATTGAATTTAGTCTTGTTATCTGATTATATTTAATCTCATCATCCAGTGGTTTTTAATCTCTTTATCTTAGTGTATTTATCCTTATCTCTGTTTCAACAGCAAACTTGGTATTTAAAAAATAAGCCCAATACATGCATGGATTTTGCAAGGCATTGGGGTATTGAAGTGCTGGTCATGCAAATAAGTCATCATTAAGCATTGAGATTTCTCATCTCGCTGCATACTGTCAGAAACCTAATTGAATTGTCCACTTTTGCTTGCTGCTGTGATCAATATTAATTATTAAAACATGTGCTTTTGGCTCTTCTCAGTATTTGTCCTGATAGTATAAATTAAAATCATGCTGTTTTTAAAAAAAATAATGTTCCTGTTCTTTGGATTTTTTTTACTCTGAACACATTCATTGACTGGTTGGTTGATTTCTGTTTTCCACTTTTAAATATTCATTGGTTTCACCGACAGGCTTAGGTTCTACAGATAAGGGGAGTTTAAACAGGAGAGTAACTTAAAACATCTAGATAGATACTATTGAGGGAAATGGTGAATGATAAGAATGTAGTAATTTTTCTGGTGAGTTATACACAAACACACACATATGGACTCACTTCTTTCATATAAAGAGTTATACTTAAATGTAAATAATTGTACTTAACAATTTATGCTGACTGAGGCTGTATCTTGTGCAGTCTGAAAATAACTATTACACAGTAATTGGCATAAAATAACAATGTGCTTTTTAATTTGTGATTGTCATTTTATGATAACTTCAGTTTATATTTGCACAATTCACTCAAATTACTAGCAGTTTGCCTAAAAAGTTGTCCTTTTAGTGGACATTTTAAATGAACCATTAAAACATAGAAGAAAACAATGTCTTGAGGTGTGTTGTGATAAACATTGTCATCTTGACAGCTTTTTTTTTCTTTTTATCATGAAGACAGTGAATTTCTTTCTAGTTGTATTAGGAAACTGTTGTGGTACTGTCGATTTTGTAGCAGAAAGCCACATTGGAATGTCATTTCAAACCAGCTATGTAACTTGATGAGACTGAAAGTGATTTTTTTTTTTTTAAGTGAAAAAAATTAAAGAAGATTCCTTTTCAGTTTAATATCAGTTTCTGAACTTGAAGCAAGAAAAGAGGCAAAATGCAAAATATGCCAATTATGAATATCTCAGAACTAGAAATGTTCATTATTAAAAATGAAATGGATAGGCTTGTTTCCCTCCTTCCCCCTTCTCTCACTCCCACTGTCTCTATTCAGATCAATTAGAGTTGAGTTTAGAATGGTAGCTGAGTGATTTTCTTTATGAAGACCGTTCACAGTGATCACTGTGATAAGAACCAATGCATAACTGCACCCCTAAGATCCAGTCCCTTTTGTCCTTCCTAAGTCCTAGAAGTACAAAAGCAGGTATTAACAGTATAATCATTCGACCACCAAGGACTTTATCAATGTCTTAGGCATTATTCTTTGTTACATAAATTGACTTTTGTGTGATTAAATTTCAAGTTTTGTAATTTCAATACTACAGTGTGTATCGACATTTGCTACGATGGACGTGACGTGAAAAAGCGGGACATTCTAGTTATATGCCGACGCTCGCGGTAGCGTTAAGAGGCGAAGTATTTCATTCCGCTGCTGAGACAGGACGAATAATTATATAGGGTCACGCGGATGCATACAAATTAGGTGTCGAGAGTTAAAAGTGAGAAGAAGGGAGACAATTTTGATATATCTGTCGAGTCGATTTGTACGTACCAGAGGTGCGAGCGGCGCCCTCCCACCCCATGTGTGTGACAAGAGTATCGCTGGTTCATGTCCAGATTGTTCGCATAAAAATTGTATCGAGAAACATTGGCTACACATTGCGGCCGAGATTTATAATTTAGATAATGGGTTTTACATCACTTTTATGACAGCTTTGGGTAAAGACAATGGAATATAGAAATCGCAGGGCGAGTTTTGCTGAATGGTTAAAGAGGGAACAGGTTTTAAATAGCGTCCGAAACACCACCTTCCATAAGGAAAGGGGTGAAGAGATTTACCCTTTTTATGAGTACGTCTATCGTGTCCCCATCGTGTCCATTGTACAATGTCAGCTTAATAATTAAAAAGAAGTAAGCATCTGATGTGGTCGTTATGGATTTTCATTCAAGCTGCCGGAATTGAGTTAGGTTCATAATCTGTGCCACTATAATCATCTTTCCTTTAATCTATTTTAGAACAATAATTTAAAAATAACTTTCAACTCGGCCAACTCCGTGGGTCGCGTGTTAATGAATTATTTGTATTTTGGACTTTCCTAATTCTGTTCTTTACATCATTGTGTCCTTGACCGTTGAGTTAAAAGTCTCAGTATTTAAATTAATATGCTGATAATAACTTTTATTTAGCCAAACGATGGTTATTTGACTCACACTTTAACTAATCCAGTAACCGTTCTGTTTACCTAAATTCAGCATAGTGAAGTTGAATCCAGAGGCCAGTTATCTATGTATTTCTTCTTTTGTTATAATGTCATATAACTTGTATATTATATGTTTGTTATTTTATATTGTGCGTTTGATAAGCATAGTGATGGTTTCTTGACATTGACTACTTTTCTCAGGACTTTTCCCTGTTCCACTTCTGTCCCCCACCCTCCCATTTTTTTTACATTTTTGATAAAGTTCTGAGGTAGTGGACTTACAACCTAAAAATCCGACAATAGTTGATGCACTGAACGTCCTTGGCCTTGTTTTATAATCAAGGTAATTTAAAACTGCTATAACTATTGGTTATTGGATTTTGTATATATAAAGTGGAAATTGCGAGTCATACTGATATTGAAAATATAATTATTATTAGTTTTTTAAAATAAATTTTTTACTCTAAAAAAAGTGGACCACATAGGTATGAGTAAATAAATATGTATTTTGGTAATGCTGCGACGCAAGCCAAACAGTCCCATTGGATTTGTAAGCAATTTAAAATTTGATAATTATCAGAAGAAAATATATTTTACTTATTTTGATCGTCTTTGTTTTGGTTGTGAACATATTTGCTAGGTGTGTGTTAATTGTTAGATGATTGCTTTTTTATGTTTTTTTTTTTCCTCTCTCTAAACATCGATGTTATCGATGTCGCTAGGACGCAGAATGGGATACAGGTGAAAATAGTGTAGCACAAGACATTCCCACCTAGGACGCAGAATGGGATACAGGTGAAAATAGTGTAGCACAAGACATTCCCACCTAGGACGCAGAATGGGATACAGGTGAAAATAGTGTAGCACAAGACATTCCCACCTGGAAATAATTAGAATTACACGGGAATTTGTGTAGGTACTCTTTGATAAAAACCTTTATTTAAGCAATTAATGCTGTCTACACGATATCTTGTGAGATTGATGTTAAAAGGGAACAGTTTACTCGGGCAGGGTTATGCGTTGTTGCATGCAGTCTCCACGGTGTGTGTGTGTGTGTCGGAGAGCGTGGAGTGATCCAGATGACCGATTTCACGACGACCTGTCCTCGTTGGAGCCTTTGATCGTCCCCCACAGCATGATCTGCATCGGTGTTTTATTTCAGCGAGTGGCTTAACTGTTCGAGGACCTGGGCATTATCCAGACAGGGGAGCCCGGACACGAAATTTTGAAACGTGTTTAAACATTTATTCTACAGTTGCTATAGTTGTTTTTATTTTTAATATGTTCGGAATAAGCAATTTTTAAATATTTTATTGCTATTTCGGGTTGGATTCCTGCACCGCCCTCCTTCCCCCCCCCCCCGAATAAAAACCAACAAAACAAAACAAAAAACCTCCCCCCCCCCCTCTGTCGGCAGAGATTAAAGAAATAAGTTCCGCAATAGATGTGGTACGTGAAACTTAGATAATGTTCCTTCCGTTTCCACCCCCACCCCCCTGTTATTGCGTGCGTTCGCTATGAAACGGCCGGTGACTGTTGCTTTGAATAATGTCAAAAGTAAAATGATTTCAGTTAGTGTTGGTCCTTAAGTTGGGACGATGAGCGGTTCCAGTATGCTTGATTGTGTATGCTTTAATTCCCTTGGCAAAGAAAATCGTAAAAGTGTATCGGCGCCCAGGTAAAATTACTCAAAAAAATGTCTCATAGTTACCTGCGACTGTCAGTGAAGTCCCTCCACATGCCACTTTTTCTACCAACTTTCCATGGCGCTGTACAATTCCACAGAATAATATTTCTTTAAAACCAAAATAACGTTCCTTCTTTCAGCAAAACAAGTAAGAAAAGATTATCTTGGAATAAAAATTACTTCTTTTAATGAATAGCATTCGGTTTTCACACAGATAAAATCCGTTCTCCCTCTTCTTTGCAAACTAGTTTTCCTCTGTATACAATAAAAACACTTTTTTGGAATAAATATTACTTTCATAGGTTAAAATCGCGTATTCTCAGAATGATATAGCTTCTATAATATTTTTCCTCTCAACAAAATAATTTACTTTATTTGCAAAGTAAGTCCCTTCTCGACAGATGAATGTATTCTTTACAGACTAATATAAAAAAAATGCAAGCCCCCCCCCCCCCCCGATTGCTTAGGAGTAGGTTTTGGTAGTGCTTTAACTACATCACATGCAACTAAGTTCAGGTAGTAGCGTACATCTATTGCGTTTTACCTCCGTACTGGCAAATAACTTCAGTTTTTGCCGTAGTATTGTTTTCACCTCATTACTGGCAAATAACTTCAGTTTTTGCCGTAGTATTGTTTTCACCTCATTACTGGCAAATAATGGAAGGTATTATTTATATTATTTTCAGTAGCAAATAAGTTTAGCTATTGTTTTCTGTGGGTGAGTAAATTTGTTTATCCCTATTTCTAGACTAGGTTTTATATAAATTGTCAATGTGACCTGATCTTGGGCATTCCTAAGATGGTATTTTTGTAAGTGTCAAAGTAAACAACTCGAGTTGAGAATATACTAGAAATTGCTGATGCAATTGAAACCTTGGTCCAACTGGATGAATAGTTTTTATTACGGGAACAAGACCAGCCAGTGGGCTGAGATAAAAAAAAGTTTATCTGCTGTAGAGGATTCTATTATGACTTAAATTTGGTGTGTCAAGAAATCCATTCATGAAAGGCCGCCAGTAGCTTAATGGTGAATTAACTGACTGATTGAGAGAGAATGGACTTAGAAATATTTCATGCATTTTTACTATTGATATGTTTGCATTTTAGGTAGAGATGTATTATGTGAGTAGATTATTATTTCTACAAATTGTGAACTATGATTCTTATTTTTTAGTATGCTAAACACCTGACATTATTTCTAGTCATAAAACTATTATGCTCTATGCATGTATTGGGCTAATACTGTTGCAGGAAACTGTAAGTTGAGATTTGAGTATAAGAAAGGAGTTAAAAAGGAATAAACTGGAAACTTGGCGTTGTTCCCTGATTATGTATTACAGGGGAAAAGTGGCCTTTCCTTGTTTTATCTGAATCTGATTATAAACCACTATGACCATGGTAGATGCAAGAAGTATCTACCCCAGTGTGTAAGTGTAAGGAACACATCACACTCCATTGATATATGGTGTGGTAAGGTATGCTGACTGCATTGAGCAATTTGTGGTACAAGGAAATTACTGGTTATTGTTAATTTGTTCTTCTTGAGGGAGCTAATAGGGCGAATCAGTGTTCTAGATTGTGAGGAGGGAACCCTGTGGAATTGAGAGTAGTAATGTGAACAGTAAACTTGTGGCTTTGTTACAGAAAGTGTGCGAAAGACTATTGAGACAGTGCCTAAACCAGGTTATATACAAACTATTATCACTTATCTCTAATAACTCCATTACTGTTCTCTGATAAGAATTATCCTGTGGCTTGTATTAATATTAAATTGTTGAATTTGTTTTAGGATATAAGACTGTATAGATATTAAAAATATTTGAACGTGGTTTCATGGAAATATTGATGTCAAGTAATCTTTTTAATTGTATTTGTTATATGTATATTTGATTGTTGATTTAATAAATTTATTGCTAAATTTATTGACCTTACGCATGTTGATAACCTTATGTTGGAGAAGAAAGTGGGTGGCTAGGGGCTCGCTAAATATAGATTAAAGACGGATTTGTTTTCTCCTTTAGTAAGAATTTTTCACCTGCGGAAATATTGTGTGACGGTAAATGTTTGTCTTTGTTGTGGAAGAGAGAAAACGTTTACAGCGCCCGCATATCCGCCAAATGAGAGAGGCGAGTGGTGTCTGCTGCAGAATTGTTAATAAGTTAAGATTCGTATCACTTCTAATTGGTTATGGAAAATTAATTAATAATAATCACAATCATTAACTATGTGGCGTTGGCGTCACATTTTCACCTCATTACAGGCAAATAAATAATTTAAGGTATTATTTTATTTATTTCAATATCAAATGCAATTACTGTACTACTTTCAGATAGTGCTTTGACCCTGCTACTGGTAGATAAGTTCAAGTGTTTTGAATATATGAAATAAGTTTTGCTTAGGCCTTCGCTATATTATTTGAAGATAAATTTATGCTTTAACCAAAACTCTTTGCATTTTTTTTTTTTAATAAGTATTGTGACACGTGAGAAGATTTAAATAACATTTTTTTTATACAGAACTATAGTTGAAAGTATGTCTCGGTTAGTAAAAGAGGTGTTTTGTTGATTATTACACACTGTTGTCTAGAAATTTTAAAACCTTTGCTGTAACTATTTGTCAGCTGTTATGAAGTTTGAAATTCAGTCCACTTGTTTGTCCTTTTCTTGATTTTCAAGGTTACACTTCTGGGGCGACTAACTTAACTTCAGTAACTGTATTGTGTTTGGTCGTCAACTTTGAAATGAAGGTTACACGACTTGATCGGTTAATTTCTGAGTTTTGTCGTCAACTTCATATTTCTTGACTCGCTATGTAAACAGTTACTAGTAATTTAGTACGTGTTAGTGTCAAGAGTTTTATCGTCAACTTCATATTTCTTGTCTCACTATGTAAACAGTTAATAGTAATGTGGTGCTAGTATCTGGGTTTTGACGTCGTCTTTATACGTTCGTATTTCTTTGCTTGGTTAAACATACCTTCAGTACATTTTAACATACAGTATCTGTAGTTTGGCATCGCTGTCGTTTTCAGGGTCGGCTAATATTGGGACTGTCTATTATTATGTTAGTATCTAGGTTTGAAGCAGGATGGTTGATTCTGAGGTATGTGAGGTATTGGGGGAAAAGATAAAGAATAAATCTTATCAGGGTGGGTAAAAGTTTGTCGAGATACAGAATAGCATGTGACATTTGTCTCGTTAAATTATAAATTAATTTAAAAGGAAATTCTACAGAAATAATCAGCTATATTCACAGGAGTATTTGAAATGGTACATTATCTTCAAAGTTCTCGATGTTGCAGTCACAGCTATATTTAAAACATTTGAAATGAGACATTATCTGCAAAGTTCTCGATGTTGCAGTCACAGCTATATTTAAAACATTTGAAATGAGACATTATCTGCAAAGTTCTCGATGTTGCAGTCACAGCTATATTTAAAACATTATTTAGAAATGATACATATTTGAAACTCGTTTTTGCAGTGTAGTTTGAACGTCACATTTAAGTACCGGACAGCAAAATAGTGAGATAACGCAAACCTTTTAACTTCATCAGTATGTTGTAAACAGCACAATTGCCAAGCAGTTTGAAAATAAAAAGGGAATAAAATAAAACAGAGAAACTTACAGAAAAAGTTTCGACTTTTTAATTTATATTTTATATATCTAATAAATAAAGCAGATATGTGTATGTCCGTGTGTTTGAAGTGACCTAGGAAGCTGAAATTTTGCAGGCATTTTGTGGTTTTCTCTCTTCTTCTTCCCCGGGACGGACGTACGGTTAGTTGGTGAGCATCCCTTCTACTCATATAACAATGGGTTATTAATATGGGGAAAGAGCTAGGATAGTGTATATCCGGGGCAGACATAGGGATTCACATATAAGATGTGTATATGCCTCGCTACTGAAGACACAGAACTAGAACTAAAAGTTTGCATGGAGGCGTGGTTGATCCCTAGGACGGACAGGCTTTTTGGGTAGATGTATATAAATTAATTGTGTTAATATTTGTAATATTTACAGACCGCTGGGTTTAGTCTGTCTTTTAAAGCGTTTTGACTTTTTCATTGCATATAAGTGCATTTATTAATTAACATCTCTGAGTAGAATAAGTCTGTTGATATCAAATTACTCGTCAGTGAACAGAATATGTCTCTTGATTTAGTGAGCAAAGCAGTTTATTCATTATCAGTCTTCCTCGCACTGAGCAGATTATTTCTGTTCATTTATCAATCTGTCTCCCATTGAACATAGTACGTCTGTTCACTTACTATTGTGCCTCGCACTGAGCAGAGTATTTTTGTTCATTTTATAACTCTATTTGTAGGCCTAATTGAGCAAAGTGTACGTGTTCATTTATCAGCCTACCTACCATCGAGCAGAATATAATTGTTCATTTATCAGTCTACCTCAGTTTTAGTTACGGCACTCTCTCACTGTGGATAACTCGTACCGACGTAAATGGCTGTTATGAAATGAACCACGTGATCCAGTCTGCAGGGCGTTGTTGTATTGCCGCTGTGGCTTCCTGTCTACTGTTGTACATGTACTTGACTAAGGAGTGCCTGTAGAACATACATTTTTATAGTTATTTAGTTCTTATAGTGATGGATTCGTTCGGAATCATTCCTCTTTAGCCAGGAGCACAGCGACGTCCCTTCCCTGTCGGTCCATTACGTCATTGACGATGGCAATGCTATCATAATCTCACGTGCACATTTGAGGTGGGGCTAAATTTTACGAGGGAGGTACCTGTCACTGGATTGGTCTGTTTCTACCCGAAGGCACCCTTTCACTGTCTCTGTAGAGGTGGAGACCGGCGCGTGGAAGTTGCAAGGAAGTTAGTTATAGTTAGTGCGCGCTGTGTGCTTGCGTGCATGTGTGCGTGTGTGTCGGCAGCGCGTGCCTTAGTGCGTTTTTTTTTCTCGTTTAGCGTTTCTCTTTGTAACAAAGAAAAACTGGGGGTGGGAGGGAAACTGAAGAGGAAGGAAATGTCTTAATGTCATATGGTTTGGACACCTACGTATTACAAGTCGAACACTAATATTTTTTCAAGCGCAAAGAGTGGAAAAAAATCTAGTAGTCTCATAAGCGGAAATTAGTGTATGTGTTTTTCTACTTGCATTCATTTGTGTCTGTCATCCATTTCTAGCGTTCTTCAGAGCTTCGTTTATCCCTCCCACCCTCCCTCAAAAGTCTGCTATGTCGTCGTCTGTCATATTGTGTCAGTCAGTCGTCGGGTCCTGCGTGATTCGAGTTGCAGACATGGCTGGTTGATGTGTTTGTTGACTGTTTCCCGTTATAACTCGCAACGATGGAATGGTTTTAGACTTTACCGCTTCCTAGGACTGACTGGTCGAGTCGAGATGATTGTTCTTTTGTTAACGCCAACAAGGAGTTTTGATTCTGTCATATCCGTCAGCCTGGCTAGTAACTCTTCGAATATTTGCATATATAAATTTTCCATTTTTTACGTCTTAACAATACACATACAATTTAATTTATTTGTGAATCCTAATGATTGTTTCATTAATAATCCATCAGAAAGCAAATGTGCTTTTGTATGTGGATAGTTTAAAAAATCTTATTTGGTTGTCTGGAGATAAACGCTCGCCAATTGATAACAAAAACTTTTCTGGGGTTTTTATCTTTTTTTTTTCTCCATGTTTAGTTTTATCTTTTGTAGGTCGACAGCTGTTTAAATGTACTGTCGATATTTTGTCTCCTTATACTTCGCATCGATTGACTTACAAAGCTTGCATTGTTAAGAATATTTCTTCTAAGCGGTTTAAAAAAAATATTTGTTTGATTGGCGCTTTAGTGCAGGAGCACTTCTAATACCTGTTTTGGTTGAATTGGGATACAGAAATCGATGAGGATGCAATCTTAGATTTGTAGGTAGGTGCGCACTGGATTACGGCACTCCCCACCCACCCCTGAACGACGATGAGGTTGGTGGAAATGGAAACATGCCCTAACAGTCAAAATTACGCAGTCGTCCGCCCGTCGATACCAGTTGAAGGGGGTCCGCCTCCACTCCTCCACGTCCCGTCTCAGCAGTTACTGCAGACGCCTAAGTTAGCTCACACTCATCGGGAGAGCAAGAGTGTCGGCCACCCGGAACCTTCCGCCACTAGCTCCGTCGCCGACTGTGACAAGGTCGGTCCTGTTCGGGGTGAACGTGGCTCAGTGGTCAATAGACAGCCCTACGATAGCAGCCTGAGCGGGCAACAGGACGGAATGCTGGCAGATCACGAACGCATTCAGTTTCGCCGAGACAATGAGAGTAGGTTCTTGGTTTACCGTGACGATGCACAATGCCGTTGCTATGGCCACCGGAGTCCGAACGAATGCAGGACGACGATTCATGACACTGCCCACTATGCTCAAACTAGCCACCCCGGACACCCGGGTGCAAGTGGAATCGGACACCACACCCAGCATCCCCTGTTGCATACAAATGTTAACCAAGCTGGTGATTCGGAACAGTCATTTGCTGAGGCCAAAGGTCACGGCCGTGGTCAGTTCTACCCGTATTTCTCTCGGTGTGACAGTGATACCTTGGTGCGATGGTCACGCAAAGTTGGCTGGCAGGTAATGAGCAGTTTATAGCACATTTGTGTGTGTTTGTGTGTATCTAATATTCGCAATTAACTATCTGTGAGATATAAATTATGACAGCACCGCGTCTTATTGATTAATTATTCTTTTATGATAGTACTTGACACATCAGTTAGGTAAAGGTGATTTGTTATTGTGAATTGTGATGTTTCCTTTTGCACATGCTCATTGCGGCCTACTGAAATCCAAAAAAGCGCAGCGCGCGATCATCAATGACGTGCGTATTTTGCACTAGCGCCAACCATGGGTTCCTTCTACCCTTTGCAATTAAGTGACATCATTTGATTACGTCCAGTGTACAGTGCTTAACTGTAGTGACGTAATTCACTTTTTATATGTCCATGAATTGAGTCAGTATAAAGTGCACAACTGTAATGATGTAATCGAATTTTTATACACACAGTGATACACACAGTGAATTGCGTCAAAGTGCATAACTACGTGAATGGTCAGTTTAAAGTGCATGAGTATAGTGACTTAATTTGACTTTTTACATATACAGTGAATTGAGTTGGTGTAAAGTGCATATTGTAGTGATGAAATTGACTTTTTTATTTCTATTGAATTGAATCAGTGTAAAGTTCATAACTGTAGTAACTAATTTGATTTTTTATATGTTCAGTGAATTGAGTCTGTATAAAGTGCATGACTATAGTGATATAATTTGACTTTTTACATGTCCAGTGAATTGAGTTAGTGTAAAATGCATAACTATAGTAGCATAATTGACATTGTAGTCCGTTAAAATTTTTTGATTTGAGAATGATCACTCTTAGATCTGCCTTTGTTTATCACAGTTCTGATCAGCTTTTGGCATAGTAATGCCGTGAGATTTCCATATTTGGTTTTGCCATCTTCATCTTGAAGTGCAGTCATTTGTGTCTGACATTTGGTTTTTGGTTATAAATATAATGCCACTTATTGTGAAACAGTTTAAACAAATGCATCCTCTGTCCATTCTCTCTCTCTCTCTCTCTCTCTCTCTCTCTCTCTCTCTCTCTCTTCTCTCAGTCTCTTCTCCCAGTAACCTTCTGTATTTTATTTTTATCAATATCATTCTCTTATGACTTAGCCCTGTATAAATTTATACCTTCATTTTTTTGTTTTAAGTTTTGCTAATTCTTTCTTTTTCATTCTGTAATCTCCCTCACCCTCTCTCACTTGTCTTCTCTTCCTGCATATTTCTGCCATTCTCCCTCTGTTTCTGATCTCTAATTATTACAATTTATTTGTTTGATATGTGGGTATTATGTGGCATTTCTCTTGCACATATATTTTTTTCTTTGCAAATTGGGCCCAAGACTTTCTTCTTCATGCATATGGCAATTCAATTACATCGAAATTATTTGTTTTTCACTAAATAAAGTACCTGTGTCTTGGATTTGGCTTATTTAAAATAAACCTCTCTGCATTCACCTTCTTGGTGTGTTCTTTTTATGCATTGACTCTTGAGCACCATTTCTGGTTGTTTGCATTGACATTTGAAGTGTTCATTCACAAGCAGGGTTTCTTAGCACTCTTTTCTTTTTCTACTGAATTTATTATCCACTTGTTTCCCAACTATGTTGCATGGCAAGATATCCCTTCATGTTACAGAACAGGATATCCTGTTCATGTTATAGGGCAAGATATTCCCTTCAGTTTGTGGGGTGGTGTCGGGAAGGGAAGATATTTATTCCCTTCATTCTTATTGGACCAGACATTCTCAACAGTTTTACTGGGCATTACTTATATTTCCATTAATTTATTTTGCAAACTATTCATTCAGTCTTACTGGGTGAGAAATTTTCTGCAGACTTACTGTGCAAAATATTCCCGTCAGACTTACTGTAAGTTGTTTTTTTCAGATTTACTAAACAAGATTTCCCTTCAGACTTACTGGTCAAGACATTGCCTTCAAGCCTTCTGGTCAAGATATTCCCTTCTGACGTAATGGACAAAACATCCCTTTCAGTTTCTGGGACAACATAATCATTCAGTTTTATTCCCTAAAGTTTTCAGGACAAGATATCCCTCTTTAGTACAAGATTCCTTTCCCTCTTACAGGATAAAATATTTCTCAAATGCAAAATATTCTTTTAGTCTTATAGGGCAAATATTTCCTCTTTAGTCTGTATATTCAGAAACCCAATAAATGCTATTGTGATGCCATTAACTGAACATACATTCATTGCAATATTTATTTTCTTTAAAAAAAAAAAAAAGTAATGACAGAGTTGTGTAAAGGGGCAAAAGCAATATTTAAATATAGTTATTTACTTATTAGAAAAGCTTTGTGATAGGTATATTGATTACTAGCCAAAATTATATACAATATGTATTGTAGATCATTGTTTTTAGAATGAGCAGCTCCTGTTTTCTGTCACTAGTCATATATGTTTAATTAAAAGACGTTGCTGTGTTGATATATGTAAGGTTATCCCAAGCAGGAATGATGATATTCAGTTGTTCTTCTCTAGGGAGAATTCAGCAAGTTTTTTTTGATATGCTGTGAGGAAAGCCTTTATTCTTCCTTGACTTGTATTTTGCCTGTTTCATTTATATTTTTTTCTTTCTTTTTCTTATATTCCTGTAGAGTTAATTAGTTTTTAATAAGCTGTTTGTGTTACATTAGGGTTATTTAGTTTAATAAGCTATTGATTTTCCAGTGTATATAGTTATTTAGTTTGTAATAAGCTATATTTTATTATGATTTATGATCCAATGTATGGATCATTGTGGGTAGGAACCTTAATTATTTAAATATGCATTGATTAAAAAGAACTAATATAACTTTTCTTGTTTGCTACTTTTTACATATATAAAATCCTGGTACCTTATGTGGGGCAGTCAATGATAATTAACTTGAGGGTAAAATTGACAGACCTTAAGATTCTTAATCTTAATGGTTTAAAACAGCCTATGCACATTAACTGATTAAGATTACTGTGACAAACATACACATTACAGTTTACACAGATAAAATAGGTTAAAACACATCAATTATACTTAGTAAATGTGTGCATGTCGTGTGTGTCACAATATATGCATGTGTATGTCACTATGCACTCACTGATTCAGTGAAATTGCTGCAGTTTGTATTAAATTGAATCAGCTGTAAAATGACTTTATGTGTAATTATGAAACCAAAAACTCCATTGAAAAGCAAGGGAGGAGGACTCAGTACTTCATACATTCTCACTCATCATTGATTATATTCTTTTTGCATCTGAACACATAATTTAGTAATTTATAATATCACATTTCATTCAAAGTCTGACTTTGTCATATTAAACTTAAAAATAAATAGCGCCTCATACTGTATTTCACATGTTTGTTGATTTAGACGAACTGGATACTGTCACTATTATCATTAAAAAAAGTACGTTCCTTAAGAATGTCATACACTGATACAGGTTAGAGCAGTTATTTTCAACCTTTTTCAACTCATGCACACTGAATAAAGTGCTAAACTGCCAGGGCACACCACCAGCTTTTAAGGAGATATGTTTTTCATTAATAAAAAAAAACTAGTATTTAGATCATGTTTAAATGTTCAATAGGTAAAATTCAAATTATTGTGTTATTTTAAAAAATAATGTTGATCATTGGATTTAGAAGATTTAGTTTTAAAATTTAAGCTAATTTTAGCTTAATTTAAGCTTCCCCAAAACTCTTGGCGGCATACTGATTGAAAAATTCTGGAATAGAGCATACTGTTTTGCAGTGACTTAATTTTAAATTGAGATTACAGTAAAAGTGGAATGTAATTTACATTGAATATATATATATGTATGTATTTGCTATCCAATCAAATTCTCTTAACTGAATTACAAATAAAATGTGCAGAAGTCTTAAGTTATTGAAATGGATTTATTTTTTTATTGGGTGAGAATGCAATCAGAATAGTTAACTCATTGGTTATTATAATAATTCAGAAAAATGGCATGATGGAAGACAGCGGGCATCAGGAAGGCGCCATCAACTTATCAACAGTGCGAGAAGCAGGTGGCAAAGACCAAGAACTCACGAATGGAGACATCACTCGTAACGGAGAGAATGGTCACGACATATCTATGCTACCAGCTCATAGGGTATGTGTATATAGTCATTAACTGATATTGTACTTTGTTCTTGGTGGCAGATACATACGCTTGCACACACACATGAACACACTGCATGCATAAATAAAAAATGTACACATATAGTACACATATTCTCACACATACATGGGTGTTTCAGCATCCAGTGCACACAACTCAATATTTACACATAATTAATGATTAAATAGTAAAACTAAGAGTTTTTTGCAAAAAAAAAACCCCACCATTTTTCATAGCTGAAAGAGTGACCAGAGATAGGATATTCAAGACAATTACAAAGCCTCTGCAGTTTTGTTTGTTTGATTTTTGTTTAAAGAAGGAAAAGAAATGAGATTCAAAAGAGGAAGAAAAAAAAAATGTCTTCTTCTACCCATGGCCATCACATTGATCATAAACAGTGTTTTGATGTTGAGAGTTGACAACACTAGCTATTGCTGTCAAGGCTTTGACAACTTTAGTCTGTTTCTAATGCCACTCTCCATATTGATATCTCAAGCAAATTGGTTTGCAATAGATTGGTCATATACATAATTCACATTACAGTGAGTGTTTGTGTGTGGTATATCAAGGATTGATCTAAAAATCATATTCATAGTGATGATACTGAGAGTGAGAGCAATGAAAAATAATGAATGCATGATGAAAAAGTAATTGTGTAAAATATACACTAAAACGGAATATTTGATATAAAGGTATAAGAATGTTGCTTTATATCGTTACCTACAATTTTCTCATTTATTATTTTTAGTTGCTATCTCTGCAATTGAAATGTACAGTATCTAGCTTTCAGATTTAAATAAATTTATGCACAGTTGGTGTTCTTGTTAGTTGAACATCTTCACACTCTTCCATTAGCCACTACATAATTCCACATTACAATGTGTGTTTAGAAAGCCATGTAATTTATCTGTTATTAAATTGCAAAATATTAATTGTGAAAGACAGTTGCACATTTTATCCATTTAATATAGTAACAAAATCATTAGTGGGAAATATTCAGTGAAATTGAGTCAGTAGAAATACATCATCTACACTCATGTTTTTCATTGGTCAAAATTATCTCTGTGTCAAGAAGTCAGAGTTTGTTCTTTACCTCTGATTGTAATATTGTCTACAATTTACAAAATGAAACTTAATTTTATTCCAAGATCCAAATTGGTCAGTCAGATGACAGTTTTGAGATTACTCTGAGAATTGAACAAAATCCCTTTAAATGAATTGACTTTTACTTTCAATTTCATCCATATAGTGATTCTGTGACAGCTTGTTTGGCAATTACTAATCAGCTCACTTAATGCATTTCAGTTTTACAAGTGAAGTATATATAATGAATTTTCAGACTTCGGATTTTTAAACTGTTAAAGTTATGATGGAAGATGAAAATAAATTGATATAACTTTGCAATATATCATTTTTGTGTTATATGTATTTAAGTTTACATATGTATATCTTTATTTTGTTAATCTAAAGTCATGTTAGGATTATACCATAATCTTTCATCTCTCCTATTCCCATATCCAAATAAAATTCTGTAAAATTTATTTATGCTCTCTATAGCCCTGTATATAAGTAGTTTAATAATTGTTACATTAACTATGTTTGTTGAACCTTTAATTTTTTTTGTTTGGTTTGAAAAAAAATCCTTTATAATAAAATTTAAAAAATGAAATAGGTGTGCTTTAAAATTTTTTTTTAATTTTTTTTTTTTTAACGAGGAATGTAAAATAACATCTGATACCCAAGTCAACTGATCTTATTTATATTTGTTATTGTTAATTCTTTTATACAAATACTGCTTTGTTATATTTGTGACTGTTATTGTAGGGTTACATATGAGAATGCTATATTCCTGCTGAGTACTTGTAGTTATACCAGATTACTGTATTTTAAATTGCTTGCATTTGTGTTTGTTCCACAAATTTGTTCTGAATGACTACTAGCATTTAGTTGACAGGCCATTCTCTACAATTCTCTACAATTTACATTGTATGTGTTTATGTATGTTCCAGTTTTTTCTAAATCTCTCCTAGCATTGAATCAGCACATTTATTCTTTATCTAAAAATTCTTTGTGTTCGTTGTTATATAGTTTTTTTTTGTTCTAAATGACTGTTAACATTAAATAGAAGCATCTATTTAGTTTAAATTCCTTGTATGTGTTCCAGTTATTTGTTTTAAATGACTTTTTAGCATTAAATTGACCTCTTTTTTTAAAATTGTATTTTTATGTGTTCTATTTGTTTATTTCAAATGACTATTACTATTAGCATTAAGGCAGCAGTACAACCCAACAATGACAATTTTTTTTTGTTATTTTTGTTGCATGGGAACTACTGGACAGATTTGTCTAATATTTTACATTATGACACCTGAATAGTTGCTGTTCAGTAAAACAATAAAACCAGTAAAAAGTTTTATCCATAGGTAGGAGTGACACAAACACCAGGTCATCTCACATACCTAGAGTTTGAAATACTGCAATCATAGAGTCTACTTTGGCCCCATCACTAAGAAAACTAGTAACATTTACACCAAGTTTCTATACTTTCATGGTATATATTTTATGTGCAAATATCTTTTGTTCTAAAGCTAATAGTGCAGGACTTAGTTTTTTTCCTGGACTGTTTCACCCCTTTCTGGGAAAAATGTAAAAACATTTTCTGCCAAATAAAACCCATTCATTCACTTTCTATGCCAGATATCTCTGTCTTTTTAGAATACAACAGAACTAATGCTTTCAGAAAACTACCTGCAAAATTCAAAGACCGTAGTTGAAAAACAAAAAGGTTATGCAGTCCATAGTGTGAAAACTTGATGTTTTCCAGAGAAAATCAGCATGCTAAAATTAGAACTAGACTCATGCCTGCTTTGAACCCTCATGTCTCCACTTTCATGTGAAATTGATTCAAAATTGTGAATGATACAGAAAAAATTAACTTTCTAATGATGCCAAACACTAGTATGTTTTAAAACAAACAAACCATTTTCTAGATAAATCTAGATATGTCTAGCCTTGTAATTAGTGTAAATGATACAATGTTCTTTTTCTTAAAAATTCCTTGTGCCCGTTTTGTTCCCATTATTTGTTCAAACATTAATTATGTTAGTATTAAATGGACACATCTATTTAATTTTAATTTGTTTTGTATGCGCTCCAGTTATTTGTTCAAAATGTCTGTTATTTTGTTAACATTAAATTGACCAGTGAACTTTCTCTTAATAGTTTCTTGTTGTGATGATGGCTCCTGTTTCAGTTGCCTGTTGTGAATAATCACATTTTAAAAAAAAAATCTTAAAATGTTCGTATGTTAATAGTTGTCCTCCCATGCCTGCAGTCACAATTATTCTAAGTGTTTTGCAAGCATTCCTAACTTGACCCACTTTAACTTAAATTACTGTTTAATAGAAACACTTATTAAAACTATCACCACAAAGGATAATCTCTGATTGGTTGATTGATAGATTAATTTTAATAATTGGTATTACTATTCTGATCACATTTTTCATAATTAAAAGACACAGACATCACTGTTTCTTTCTTTGTTCTTCATAAGTCTTTTGTTTGTCTATATTTATGTCTTTTATTCAGATGTACATTCTAGAGACGTTTGTCTGTTTCAGTATTTATATTTATATTTATGTCTAAACTTTTTATATTCACTTACTTTTTGTGATGTTTATATAGAAATTTCTCTCTGCTTCATTATTTATTTGTCATATCTTCTGTTAGAAATTTCTGTCTATTTTTATTTTAGAATTTTATTTATATTCATATTATTTTATGTTTGATTGTGTGTCTGAATATATCTTTAAAATTAATAGACTGTTCTATTTATCTGCATATTTATGTTTACAACTGTGTACTTGTTTATACTTCTCTGTCTGTCCGAGGACAAAATTCATATACTGTATATATGTGACCTGTCACCACAAAAAGATACTTAAGTCGGATTTTGGGGGTATTGAGATATATATATATCAATAGAAAGAAAATTGAAAGGGCTTTCTGTTGATATAAAAATAAAGAGTGTAGGACAAAATATGGAAAAGTTATGTTTGTTTGAAGTGCACTACTGTCCGGACGGCCATTTTGAGAAAATCGGCCTCAAAGATTGAACACATTTCTGAGAGGTTTTTCCTTAGCAACCATATATTAATCTGCTTCATTTGCAATCAGAGTTGAAGAAGACACAATAGCTAACACTGTAATAACTATAAACAACAAATATATTGTTACATCATTTACAGACAACAGTCTTTTTAAGCCATAACGATTAGAATTTCTGTATGCGAGAATGATTATTGTGGCTCAGGTGGTGTAGTGTCGATCTGTTTGCACCCACATGACCAGTTTTCACAATCTTTAAGTTCACTGTCTTCACTAGTTTTGCCTGGTCCGCAAATGCTGACATCTGGCTCTTCTATTTCAGTATCACTATCAGTTTCACTGTCATTAAATAACACACTTAACACTGGCACCGCTTGTGCCACTGTCGTCTGCTTCGTCTTTTTCGTTGTTCGATCACGCGATTCGCTGTCCGTGTCACTTTCAGATGAAAATCCATCAGCTACATCCTCATTAACAAAATAATCAGATATCAAATCTTTAATCTGAATGCTTTCTTTTTCTAAGATGTTGCTTTCTTTACATGAATTCAACAAATTAGCGATTCGTTTCTCCATGTTTACATTACGCATTACAGGACGAAACTGTCTCCCTTGTGTGCGTTTCAACCAATCGCGACAGTCTTTTTATGAGAGCATGCTTGGTAACCTTGCAAGCTTTGATAAAACTGTCTGCGGATTGGCTGACGCTTTTCACTTTGTTTACGCCAAGCACAGCCTTATAAAACATTCTGTTTAGACGTTATAAATAACCAGTGTCGTCAGCATAAAAATAGGCTTTTTCCTGAGCATTCTGATATACAACATGATGAGGTTCAGCCAGGGATTCTACCGTCTACGATCGTCAGATTATAGCACTTTTGGGCCATATTTTTCCTTCGAAATTAGACAGTAGGTCACAAAAAAATAATAATAAAGCTATTTCTAGTTCGAATTAAAGAAAAACACGCTAGTAATTTGTTGTTCGATGGTTTGGGAACACGCTAAAATGAAAATCTCAATTTCACCCATGTAGACCCCCACCTTCGTTTTTGCCGTTTTTCTCAGCTTAGCCTTGCGCGACCTAAGTATCTTTTTGTGGTGACAGGTCACATATAGTCATTTAATGATTTATGTTGTTATTTTAACTGTAATGTCTTTATACTATTATATTAGTCTCATCACATTTATATATGTCTAAACTTGTCTTAATACTTGTATTCATACCATATATATATATATTATTTATGTTGTTATTTTTGTCTTGTATTCATGTATTAAATAAAAATAGATTATCATTAATGATTGTTTTTTAGTTAACATTGTTTTTAACGCTCATCAGAACTGTTGATGCAGTCACTGTAACTTATGTTTAAAATGGATTATTGTTAGTTTCTAGAGCATATTTCATTGCTGATTACATGTGAGACAAATAAACACAGTAAAATATATAATGGATAGATTGTTAGTTTCTAATATATAGTTATTGCTGATTACAAGTGCAGATATAAGTAGATTTTTGCTTATTTCTGATCACAAATGCACTATATATAATCACTAAGATAACAACAGACTATTACTATTTTTTAGCACTTATATCTTTCTGATCACAAGTATTTCCACACTTAAGTAAGTTACAGATAGATTATTATTATATATTACTAAATTGTTCTGCTAATTTTTATTTTAGCACATTTCATTGTTTATCACAAGTGTAATATATATAATCACTGTCCTGGTAATGCTTGCTTTTTGATTTAATTGTTAAGGTTCATCAGAAATGTGTTATTTAATTACAGTAAGATATAAAATTGATCAATGCTGGTTAAGATAATAAATTATAGTTATCATATTAAAACAGTTATTCATTGCTTGTTTACAGCACAAATTTCATCAGAATAAAAATCTTAGGACTTTTATTTATGATGTAAATATCAAGTTGTAAAATAGTATTTTTTCCTGCCATTGGAGTTTTAGTCATGTATATGTATTATTATTAATAAAGGAAAGATTGTGAAATGTGCTTCATTTCACAGGGCATGGTCATTTTTACTAATAGTTTGTAGCTAGGTGTTCATATCACAGGGCATGATAATTTTGATGAGCGTTAAAAACAATGTTAACTAAAAAACAATCATTAATGATAATTTTACTGATAGTGTGTAGCTAGATGTTCATATGACAGGGCATGATAATTTTACCTGCTAGCATGTAGCTAGATGTTCATTGCCTATAATTTAATTTAATTTATAAAAATCTAATAAAATCAAAGTATTTGTATTTATAGATGAACTGCATTAAAAATATGTATGTGGTGAAACCCTTCATCTATTAATGTTAATTATTGTGATTTTTGGGAAAAAATGAAAAAATACCACTGAACCATCTTTGGCACCTCCTCTTAGTCTAATGTTTTATTTTTAAGTACCCCTAGGGTATGCATACTTCTAAATGAAAACCTCTGCCTATGCGATTATACTTAATTTTATACTGTAATTCCCAGTCCACCTCAGTCACATAAAAACACCATTTGTTAAGAAATATTTTCCAATTTCTCTTTCAGCACAGATTCATGCTTTATTTTATGGCTATTTTTGGGACACACTGTTATAATGATTTTTTTTTTTACTTAGCTGCACAAATTATATTGACAGTGTATAGTTTTATTTTCCTTTCCATCACTTCATTCTTATCACCTAATGAAAGACACTAGTTATTTTTGAAGTATTTTTTGGAATGTTTTATTTATATTTTTTATGTTTGCATTTTTATATAATAAAGGGAATTTGTTGTAGTAAATAAATTGGTTGACATTGAAAGCTTTAGTTCTCTTGCTTCTAATAGATGCCTCATATTAAAAAAATAAATAAATAGACCTATTTAAATGCCTCCCACTTTTGATTAAATAAATGGTTTATCTCCTTACATTTGCCTTCAGTATTTTGTTTTATATATATATATATATATCATAAAAGATAACCTTATATTTTATTAGGTAGACCTGTATGTACCACCTAACAGAGGTCTCCTATATTTTGCTATATGGACCTATATTTATCTCCTAAAAGAAATCTATATTTTGTTATATAGATTTATATGTATCTCCTAAAAGAAGTCTATAGTTTGTTATATAGAAATATATATACATGTATTTCCTAAAAGAGGTCTATATTTCATTAAATAGATTTATTGTTATCTCCCATAAGATTTATCATGTATTTTGTTAAACAAAGCTGTTGCATCTCCTAATCAATATCTCTTATATTTTGTTAAATATTTATCCTAATAAGTAATAGATGTTTCTTATTTTTATTAAATAGCCTATTTCATCTCTTTATAAATGCATACATTTACAAGAAAGAAAAATCTACCCTAACTCTGGAAATAGAAACTCTGTGTTAAAACTAAAAGAGACTTATTCAAGTTATTGTGTCTAATAGATTCTCAAGTGTTTTGTTTTATAAATAAGTCTACTGTAGGTCATAATAGATTGTTCAATTTTTTGTTAAATAGATTTTGCTAAATCCCAGGTGTGTGTGTGTGTGTGTGTGCATGGGGAGGGGTGTGTGCCTTCTATTTATGTTAAATAGTTCTCTTGTTCCTCCTCTTTAATGTAAGATTTGCCAGTCTGCCATGGTTCACTGGTTTTCATGTTCTAGACATCCTTAGAGAGAAAAATTTCACACTCTTTCAGCAACCCTAGACTGAACTAACAGTAGAAGTGTGAAGATGGAAGAAAGGAGTTGTGGAGGGAGGGATGGGGGCTCTTTATGAAGTCTTATTGATCAGGTGGGTAGTAGGGTTAGACTCTTGGCAAATTTTGTTTTTCCATTTTCTAGGGAGGACTGTGTGTATGTTTGTTCTTAGAGTTCTCATTACCACTGGCTTGGCACTTGTTTACTCTAGCTCTGGTTAGGGCTGGTCCAACAGTCTCCCATTAAGCATCTCCATACACAAACCTTCCATGGAAAGTAACAAGCAGGGTGAGACATATAGACAAACAGAACATCTTACTTTAGCTGAAGGCTGTTATTTTTTTATAGTTTGCAAATAAAATTAACCACTCAATATCATCTTGGCTAGAAATGAATGGATGATTCTCAACAGTACTATTACTAAGGAATAATACAGTTACCAACAGTACTGTTAAGGAATAATACAGTAACCAACAGTACTAAGGAATAATACAGTTACCAACAGTATTAAGGAATAATAGTTATGGATAACTGCTTGATTCAGTGTGCTCCCTACAATTAATGAGTTCAAAGAGTACTAAACAATATCTACAGCTACATTGATTCAATATGTTCAATGGGGAGAATTCACTACATTTTTATTTTCTAGTAGTAACCAAGCACTTATCCAAAGCAACTTTTTGTGTTTTGGTAGAAGATTTTACTTAGACATAGTGTACTAAATACACTGAATAGCAATTAAATAGTAAATAAATGACTGTAAGTGTTTATTGTTAAATATGTTGAAGCATTGCCGGGAATGATATATACACAATCAGTCTTCAGAATTGAACGTGTTGGAAGTATTATAAATGTATTTAATCTTTTAATCAATCTTCATCATTAAATATGCTGAAGTATAGGAGTGAATGATATACAGATATGCTGGAATATTGTAGTGAATGATGTACAAGTATGTTGGAGTGTGACATTGAAATATGTACACTATTTTGGAGCATTGCAGTGAATGATATACAAGAATTTGGTGCATTGCAGTAAATGATATACAAGTATGTAGGTGCATGTGGAGTGAATGATATAACAGTATTTTGTAGTGTGATATTGATTGATAGACAAGTATTTTGGTGCATTGCAGTAAATGATATTCATGTTTGTTGTAGTATTGCAGTGAATGATGTACAAGTTTGTCAGAGTATTGCAGTGAATGATGTACAAGTTAGTCAGAGTATTACAGTGAATGATAAGCAAGTAAGAATGTTGGAACATTGGAATGCATGACATACAGTTATGTTGGAGTATTGAAATAAATGATTTACAGTTACATTGGAGTATTGAAGTGAATGATATGCAAGTAAGAATGTTGGAACACTGGAGTGAATGATATACAAGTCAGTATGTTGGAACATTGCAATGATCATAGAATGTCATCAGTCGCCATTTGTATTGCATTGGAACATTTTAATAAATGGTCACATCATTTTAATAAAAACTGGTTATCACCACAGGCAGTGAGCACTTCAACAATCATTCATATTTGGTGTTGGAATGTTGCAGTGATTGGTCACATAATACCATCACTAGCAGTCACTTGTGACTATGTATATTACAGGCAATGAATTGATAACAACAACAATGGTCAGAGAAAACTACCATCATCAATTTCAAGTAGAACATTATATAAAAGATAAAGGAAAAGGGCTGTTTCATTTTGACAAGCGTGCCTTTGGTGTATACAGTTAGATTTTAGATTGGTTTCTGACAATGTGGTGCAGTGTTTTAAGTGTTTATTAGTGTGCTAGCACTCCATTGGCACTGTACATACTCAGACTACCGTTTATTGCAGTACCCCTTGACTTATCTTTTGTTAATGGTTGTTAAACGTCTTTGAAATAACCTTGCTGCCCCTCCCTCACCATTCCTCTTTATTTTCATAAACTGGTTGAAAAAGTTTAAACAAATTATATTCTCTACGCTGATTAAATATTTCTTAATTGAGAGTGACGTTAACCTCTTGATATTATCAGAGCCATACTTGCATGTGCCATCTTTAAATACTGTTTTAAATGATTTATTTTCTTCTTTTTTTTTTTTTTTGAGGATGGTGTGGATGTAGTGTTATTTAAGTCTCTCTTTTTATATTTGTAGTAAACAAAAACACTTACTGTTTTTAAGTAGTTGAAAAATGTCGACTTGATAAGTGTATGTGCATACGGGCTTTGCTTGTGTGTGTGCGAAGGAAAAAAGAAAAGTTATTAATAATGTGGTAGTGCTTGCTGAGCCCATAGTTTTATAATTTGCTTTTTTTTTTTAAAAAAAAAAGAATGTTTGTAGCTTTACTGTATAAATTAACACATATTGTCTTACATTTTAACGATGATAAAAAATCACTTTGATAGGGTCATTCAATGTAGGTAAGTGTCTGTCACTTACGTGTTCAAAGTTCCTTCATATTTTCGCTACACACCTAACGCTCCTCATCACCCTTCCTGACCTCTGTCTCACCTCCTCACCACCACTCCACATTCTGGTGATTGTGGGCGGGTATCATGACCTTGTGCTATGCTTGCTTGGGATGTTTTTAGTACTTCCTTTACTTTATGATATAAATAAGGTATGGTCCGAAAGTCGCTGGTTCTTTTGTTTTGTGTGTTGTCAGTACATGTTCGTTGCCAGTTACACTGATTGAGGGTTTATCAGTATTTTCTTGTTAAATTACAGTTTCAATGTCTAAAGTGATATCGACCATATAGCTCTTGTTTGAAGGCGTTTATTAATTATTTTTGAAGTTATTTATTAATTATGTAGCTGGTGCTTGAAGGTGTTTATTAATTATACAGCTTGTGTTTGAAGGTGTTTATTAATTATACAGCTCGTGTTTGAAGGTGTTTATTAATTATACAGCTCGTGTTTGAAGGTGTTTATTAATTATACAGCTCGTGTTTGAAGGTGTTTATTAATTATACAGCTCGTGTTTGAAGGTGTTTATTAATTATACAGCTCGTGTTTGAAAGTGTTTATTAATTATACAGCTCGTGTTTGAAAGTGTTTATATAGCTCGTGTTTGAAATGCTATTAAGTCGTTAATGATGGTATTATTACCATTTTTAGCGACATCCAGTTATTCTTAGTTTGCGTCTTCGTCATTGAACTATTTTTAGCTCTCAGAGATAATAGCGTCGTGGAGACGTCTTCTGTGCCGCCATGCACTTTAACTAGCTTCTTCGCTGGGACAAAATAGGCACCGTTGCATCTGCTGTAGAGTTTCTTTCATTTTTTTCAGTCTTTATATATATTATTTATTTGCCTTCCTGTATTAACTGTTTCCTTGTAACATTGTTAGTCTCATTATTACTTGTCTTGTTAGCAGCTCTTTAATTCATTGCGCATTTTCAATACGACGTCATTCAATATAAGTTTTATAATGATGATGGCGAACCTATCAAGCTCTTTTGCGATTATACAGAGGTTATGGTGATAATGCTATGTCTTTTGAGATTCAGTTCTAGCTGCTTATTGATAATATATTAAGCTACGTTTTTTTTCTAGTAATATTAGCTGGTCAGTGATATTATTAACATGGCTCATCACTTGTAACGTCATTCACATTTTTCCTTTTTTTTTAGCTGCTTATTTATTGGCAGTAATGGTTTAGTTTTTTATGGTGTCATCCATTATTTTTATTCGCTTGTCACTAGATGATGCATTGTTGGGTTGATCAGTAATTAAGATCTGCTGCATAAATTGTGACGCTGTCCAGAATTAGTAAAAGTGCTCACGATCATTGGTGACACCATCTACAATTTGACTCGTGGCAGCATGGCTCCACTTATGTGACGTCATTTGATTCGATATATATATATACACACACACATAGTCCGTGTCACGTCTTGTAACTAGTACACACTGCTGGGAAGGCGAAAATGCTGACGAGGTTTGTACAGTCAGCCATGTTCCACAAACCGACTACATCATAGTGGGAAAATGAGGACCGAACCATCGAGCGGGTTGTTCCAACACAAAGACTGTTTACAAAAGAGGGCTTGGTAAACAAGAGCGCTTGTGATTCACCAGCTTACAAAACTCATATTGCAAATGCCTGCTGGGAATTTTGACTGCAAGTTGGTGGAATTTGTATCCCCTCTTTTCTGCTTCTTGTTTTCTCTTGTGTTCTTTCTGGGATGTGATCAGCTGCGACTACAGACCACACCCGTCACACCAGAATTCTTGGTAAGCGCGTGGTCATCTGAGCGACCTGGTTTGTCTGTCAGTGATTGTCTTGTGAAATCGGAATCGCATTGTCTGTCACGTCGATCAGCGTGGAGCGAGCAAGGATGTCGTAAAAGGATGTCGTTTGGTGCTAAGCAAACACAAGTGCTATATATTTTTTTAAAATTTATTTTTTTCCTTATGACTTTTTGTTCGAGAAAATAAAATGTGAACCTGTTAGGTTGTTAAATATTTATGACGAGCATGGATTGACAGGTCTAGCGTCTCGTCACGATGAGCAATTTGTGACGTGGAGTAAAGTGGGAATGTGGGTCACTTGGACGCCAGTTAGGTTTTTACATACATATAATAACAAAAAATAAAATAAAATTTAAAATATAAAACAACATTAAGGAAACAGAAATGATGGCACCTGTCGTCGTAACAATGCATTGAGTCAGCATATGTAAATACACGCAGCAAGGCGCCCTGATTTGTCACTGTCAATCATAAACGTCATCAGTCTTAAAGTGGAGCTTGAGCAGAGAGGCAGATTCCTGTACAGGGTTCGAAGACTGTTATAATTATTGTATTCATGTACTCTTAAAGTATCTGTGCGTCTATTTGGCGCTGCGCTAGCCAGCAACTGCATTGACAAATTCCATGGACTATAGGACAACGGTGACCAAATGCTCGCTAAAGCAAACCTCACCGTCCACTCCCCATTACACCTACACCACCCTCCACAATCCCGTAAAAAGAAAACGAGCTTTTGTTTTTCTTTCTCATTTGCATAAGCATTGCCTCTGGCCATTTAATTTACGATGGAGGTGTCTGTTGCTTCATAAAAATGGTTTATGTTATCCATAAACAAGTAGCCTCAGGCTAGTGTGTCCTAGAAAAGGAAGAAAATAGAGACGATAAAATGTAGGGTGTATTTATATATGCACACATATCAACATTTTTAAGTGGAGGAGAGGGGCAGAGGGAGTGTACTCTCCATATCTCGGTGTGGTGTGTTTGAGTTCGGATGCGCTTTTGCTAAAATAATTCCCGATCTCCATTCGGTCCAGTCCTCAAACGGCGCTCACTTTTCTTGTTAGTTGTCTGCAATCTGGGAAGCATGAATTAGTGGAAATATTTCACTGATTTGGAATGAATTATGTTTTTAAATTGTTCCTTATGAATTTTAACTGATTTTTGTCTTGAGCATGACGTAAACTGCGACACACACACACACACACACACACACTTGTAGAGAAAATATTTGACATATATTAATCAGAGCAAAGAGTGCTTTTCTCTCTTAATTGTCATGGACGGTTTGTAAATCAGTCACATTTTATACACCGGACTGCTGAGTGTTTATGGACACGGCTATTGTTTTACAAACAGGATTAGTATTTGTTCAGGACGTTCTGTTCTATATGTGGAACAAATTGTTATATAATTATACTGGTGCAACATCCTGTTTAATATCCATATATTTGTGCAGCAGATATAATGTCTATTTGTACAACAGTACAATATTTTTACGTATTTATATCGCTGTATTGCTAAAAATCTGTCATATTTGCATTTTAAAAAACGCTGTATGAAATAGTTTTACAGTGTTGTATTGTTTTATCGTCTTTATACATCCGGTAATAAAGGCTCCTATGGCAAGATGAGCATACACTCTAGTTATTTTGCAGTCACATTCAGAAGATATATTTTAAGTTGTGTAGTTGCCTTTCATTTTCTTTCTTCTTCATCATGTTTTTGTTTGTAAGATGATCATTTCGTATAATATTATAGTTGTCAAGGCATTTAAATAATATCTATCGTATTTTTACAGTATAATATTATAGTTGTCAAAGGCATTTAAATAATATCTATCGTATTTTTACAGTATAATATTATAGTTGTCAAAGGCATTTAAATAATATCTATCGTATTTTTACAGTATAATATTATAGTTGTCAAAGGCATTTAAATAATATCTATCGTATTTTTACAGTATAATATTATAGTTGTCAAGGCATTTAAATAATATCTATCGTATTTTTACAGCATTGGTGCTAGATATATCGTATTTGATCACACTATTTAAATCTATCATATTTGCATTGAAAAAAATAGTGACATTAAATAGATTAACAGTTTTGAATTTGTCAGTCGTCTTTGATACAAAAAAAATATATATACTCTTGTCGTTTTACAATTACAGTCATGAGATATTTTGTAGTGTGCGTGATCATCATTTACTCTCTTCTTCCTCGTGTTTTGTTTGTAAGAGGATCCTTTCGGATAATGTTGCAGTTGTAAAGGTGTTTTTCTTTTTTTTCTTTAATCATGCTGTGTCGTGTAATATGCACGGTAGTTTATTGGCATTGTTTGGCAGTTTGTATGATGTTGGCACTTAGTGAAGGATTTGTAGGATTTAATAGGTGGAGGTAGGTTGTTGTGCTTTTAAAGGTGAGCGATCTCGTTATTTGATATGTTAGAGTGTCTTGTATTAACAAAGTCACCTTGTCACTGGATACTTTTAGTAGCGTACCCGTACAGCAATACCTGTAGGGGTGTTTGTTTCTGCAATAAAAGTTGAATGATCAAATTTGCTCGAGTTACTGGTGTGGCATTTATTGATTGATTTTTATTAGTAGTATTTAAAAATAATATTATCTCACCAGTTCGGTTGTTAATCGGAACATAAATGTAAAAAAACCCACCCTAATTATCGATCATTTGAAAAAAGAATAATTACAAACACTATTACAGTACATCATGCAGGGGAACTAACTATCGATCATTTATAAACGAATCTAAAACACTTTTGCACTGCCTAGCAGTGAATCTAAATCATCGGTTATTTAAAAAAAAAAAATATTACGCCACTCTTATACTAATGAGTTTATAGTGGAACTAGGTATCGGCCATTTAAAAAGAATCTTTACGTACTTCCATGCATTGCATTAAAATGCAGGTTCACATTTAAATATTGAACAAGATAAAGTATCTTTTATTCAGACAACATTTGTTTAGAAGAATGTACTCTCCTCCCTCGCCAGCCCCCCCCCCCTCCCCGCAAATATTTGTTATTTTCTTCTTCTCTCTCTCTCTCTCTCCCCCCCCCCGCCCCAAGCGGTTGGAGGCATTTTTTATCCTCGGACTGGGTATCTTTAACTGTCAGTGTCAGGCATATCCCAGATCACTTGAGTGTGTGGCAGATTCTGTCGTAAAGTTTTTGTGGATCTTTTCAATAAGAATTATTTTAAATGAAAGTGTTCTAGCCTGCTATTGTATTTACAGATACAATAGCTTTCGTGTGTATTTATGATGGGTAATAACTCCAGGGCTGCGTTCATGGGGCGCTTCTTTTTTGAAACGTTCTTCACAGGAAGCCGCATTTAGTTGACCTCAAGTTTCCAGCAGTTTTCTGTTTTTACCTGTTTTACTTAATTCTTGACTAGAAAGTTGATCAGAACGACATCTGATAGAGTTAGTTTTTGAGTCTAAAGTGAAGTCTCTCACTATTTGTGCATGTTTGCAGTGAGTTCTCGCAACCTTATGCCAAGTGTGTCATTGTTTATAAATGTTTACAATGAGTTCATTCAGCTTTTACTCTAGTCTGTCACAATTTATATTTGTATTGAGTTCTCAAAGCCATAATTTAATTCTGACAATATTTGTGATTGTTTGCAGTTAGTACTTGCAGTCCTAAGTCTTGTCGCAATTTCTGTTTTGCAGTGAGTTCTTTCAATTTTAACTCAGGTCTTGTTACTATTGGTGTCTGACACACGAAACACGCTATAATCTTTTCTTCTGACGCACAAGACCTTTTCTGGTATAAAGAATTAGTAGTTTTTTTTTCTCATTTTGACATTTCACATGGCACCATGTAACAAACGTTGCCATTCTTTAGCTGTAAACACAATGTATTATCGTTCTTTTCTTAACGCTGAAACACTGCGTTCTCTCTTTCTTTTTTAAGGGCAAAGGAGAATGAAGTGGAGAAATGCCACATTTTTTGTTTGCTTTTCGTTTGAATTATGAATTATCCTGTTGTGAAGAGAAAATGTTTAATATAATTTTTATTCCGTCTACCGATTAAAATATATTTCATTCAGAACCTCATAGATTTTCAAGAACAGTGAGAGAATCGTGTTAAAACTACAAGAACTCAGTACAAACACAGATTGTAGCAAGACTAATGTGTGACGAAATGTGATGATACAGGTCTCTGCATTAGAAAGATGAATTTAAGGAAAGAGCTTTGTTTTCTGAAGAGATTTAATACATTTTTTTGGTGTCTCTGACGGGACTTTAATGCAGCTTTTGTTTTAAGAGGCTTCAATGCAGATTTGTTGTCTTAAGGGGCTTTAATTCACTTTTGTTGTTTTAAGGGGCTTTAATGCAGCTTTGTTGTCTTAATGCAGCTATGTTGTCTTAAGGGGCTTTAATACAGTTATTTTTTTGTCTGGCGGGACTTTAATGCAGCTTTCTTGTCAGCCTGAGGGGACTTTAATGAAATTTTAGTAAGACAGAACGATAAAGCGTTGTACAAATATTATGTGGTGACATTACACGTACGCCCCCTTGAGTACATATTTAATATTTAAGAGCTAGCCAACATAACGAAACAAATCCAAAGTAGTTTAGCCTGAAAGCATAATTTTACTTTCATACTTTCATAAAAAGTTTTAGTATACCAATGCTGCCAATTTTGAACAAGATTTTAACACACTTGTGATCTGCAAAAATGGTCCCTTAAGTGTTCCCCAATTTTATTTTTATTTTGTACAACTTTGTTACAGAATAGGATATTGTAATACTGATCTGCATTAATATATTACTTAATAAAAATTATACTTGTTATAGAATAGGGTATTGTAAAACTGATCTCCATTTTATATTAACTTAATAACTTAACTTGTCACAGAATAGGATAGAATATCACAGAATAGTGCAGTGGTTCTCGTTCCCTTGCGCCTTTTTCACCATATATAAAAATGTCACTCCCAACTCTACACCATATACAAGAATGTCATTTCTCCTTTTCACCACATGTAAGAATGTCATTCCCCACTTTTCACCATATGGTAATTTCTCCTTTTCACCTCATGTAAGAATGTCATTCCCCACTTTTCACCATATGGTAATTTCCCCTTTTCACCATATGCAAGAATGTCATTCTCCCCTTTCAAGATTGACAAAAGGTGCATTTCAAATAATAATGAAAATCTTTTATTTTTTTCATTTTATATAGTGAGTTTTAAACATTTAATAGCAATAGAAGATGTTGATGGATTTTAAAACTTGAATAAAAGTAATTTTTATATTCAGAACTAATTACTTAACAGACTAAAGTTCCACAAATAAAAAGTGGAATATTTATTTTTACTTTTAATTTAGTCTGTCACATAGAATAAAGTTTGACGTTCTGTAGGTTTTGTACAATCTGTAGAATTGTAGTTTGTAAAAAGATCAATATTCCAACAGTTTGAGTCTGTGGCCCCAATCCCTCTCCCCATCCCCCCTCCCCTAAAATGTTCCCCTGGTTGAGAACCCCTGATATAGTGAATAACACTGGTTACATGTTACGGTATCGAAAAAGACTTGTACCAGTAGATCAATATTTTCATAAATAATTAGGCTACATATTACACTAGGGTATTGTGCTTACGCCTTTGATCTCTGGTTACGTAATATAATATGGTAACCAAATTTGCACCAGTGATCGCCATTTTCATGACTACATAACATAAGGGTTCCGCGAAGATTTGGCTACAATATACTTTACCGTACCCATTACAAGGATCTAAGACCCCCAGTCTCCAACCATAATTATATTCACACATTTCCGAGAGAGAGAGAGAGAGAGAGAGAGAGAGAGAGAGAGAGAGAGAGAGAGAGAGAGAGAGAGAGTCATAATTATTATTCAGAAGTTTTGTTACCCGGAATGACGTAATATTGTTTGCTCTGTGAAATACCTAACTCGCTTGTATTTACATCCTATCGATTCGAGTATAGTTAATAAACTACATGTAGTAGTTTTGCTGGTCGACCTTCATGCAGCCGTGAAACAATTTTTGATTAGAGCTGCATTATTACAGTTTGTCGAGGACACGACAGGTATAACTGTACTTGCTTACTGTTTACAATGCATGATTACAGTTTGACAGACAGTGACCCATGCTAGGCGATTAACCGCCAAACCTCAAGGTGTCTTATGTGTGCCACAGGTATTTTCAGCGTAAAGTTTTTTGGTTTTTTTTTTTTTCATTTCTTGGCCGTGGCGGGTGGGTCTGTTGGGAATATCGACAACTACTAGTCTGGCTTTCGTGATAGTCATTGAGTCGTGCAAGGTTAGGGGTCACCGGCTGCGCGGTCCAAAAAGGACGTTGTATATGTGTGCGTGCTTGCCGCAAAGTAAGAGAGCGTACTCCTTAATCTTTGTCGCCATATTTCGTAAGACTAACCTTCGCGGTTAGTTTCGGTCAGATTAGTTCTCGCATACTGTATTCGCATGTGCATACGGACCACACACACACACACACCACATGCACGCAGTTAAAATTAATGCTTATTCCACTAGATCAGTAGTATTTTCGTGTTGCAGTACTTTGAATGGCGTCATTATTAATTATAGTTATATTCTTACGTGTGTGGTTGCTTTTCCCCCCTCCTTTATTTGAAATGTTAAGTTTTGTAGTGTATGAACATCACGTCAGTACCTTTTCTTCTGAATAGAGAGTTCATGCCTAGTGTTGGTGTAACATTTACTTCGTTGGTCTGATTAATTTTATTTAATTAAATGAAGATGCAGTCCACTAAAACAATGCTTAAAATTGCGACGGCCAGCGTCTATTGAAACTGGCGTCCTCGAGGGTTGGGTATTTCAGCAATGATTTGCCTTGCGAAGTACTTTGTGATTTTGTAGTTAAGGAATATATTGTTATTTGTACCTTAAATATTGTTATTAATGTACTCTGCAATTTTTACGGTTAAGACTTGTTTTTTTTTGTACATCAACGATTATCGTTAAGTATAGCACTTTTATGCGCAGACTGTTTTATTTGTATGCGAATGTTAGTCGTAAAAGACTGCGTTTTAACGTTAAGGAATGTGCTATAGTTGCGCAAAACGTTTGTCGTAACGGACCTTTTTTTTTGTAACGAACAGTGTTTTTACATTAAACTCTGTTTATACCATATGGACTGTTTTACATTGTTAACGACCTTGCGTTTTTACGTTAATATTTGTCCTCTGTGTTAAGGAGTGTGCTTGAAGAATTGTGTTTGATATTAAAGACCTGACTACTTTAGAAACTGTGTGTACATTGAGGACTGTGTTTGACGTTTAAAACTTACATGTTAATAGATTGTGTGTCACTGAAAGACTGTGTACATTAATGATTGTTTTTGACATTCGGGATTGTGTATGTTTCTGATTGTACTTGACAAGACAGTAAACAGTAAAGACTGTAAATAAAGGATATGTGTGATTTACATTAAGGGGCGTTTTTTTTAAAAAAAAAAAAGTCATTGTACATTAAAAACTCCAATTTAAGATGTAATAGTTATTGTTTTAAAGGGTTGTCACTTTTTAAATAGTAATGGTGATAGCCCCTGTAAACATTTAAATGTACATGTGTAGATGGTGGACTTTGAAATGCACAGCAAATAGTTGTTGTTAAGAACTGTGATTTCAATATAATGGTAGAATGGTCATTAATTTTTTTTACTGGACCTTTATACTGAATGGTTAGTATGCATCAGTGAAACAAGAAAAGTATTAAGTAATAAAGACTGAATTTATATTTTTGTGTAATACATCGTTCAAAGTCATTACAGCTGATATACATTTATGTCCTTTTGCCATTTTACAATAAATTAATCTAAACGCTTTATAATACATGATGCAGCAGATGTTATTTAAAACTTTTTTTGAATAGCAATTAGCATTCATTGTTTTGCATTAATGCTTAGAGTTAGACACCCTGGGCATATAATGACAGTTGATGATTTAGGTTATTATTCTATAATTTTAAATAGTGAAGTTCCCTACTTTGATAACACTGCATCCTTTTTTGCCACCATTATGATGACCGTTGTTAATTGGTTGTAAATTTTGAAAATTATTGCTGTTTTTTAATATGAAAGCTTGCAGGAAAGGAAACAAATGCATACCTGTGTTTGTGCACTTTTTAACAGAAGGCCTTGTAATGACAAACGTTGTGTTGTAAGTTTATGGTCCAGACAAAAATTGACTTAGAAAATGTATATTTAGTGCATGTGTAGACTTAGTAAGTACTTAGTAATGCCAAATTATGCACTATAAAGATATTTGCTCAACCATTTTAGTCATATGCTTTATTTAAATTTTTAATACATTATTGTCCAAGTGAGGATACTTTATCGATAGTTTAAAATGAAGTACAAAATGGTGGCATTATAATATTCTACTTACTTTATGCATAAAACATAAAGTATACTGTGTAGGCTTTATTTCTGACCTCCTTTTATGTACTTAAATAACCTGCAGATTTTACTTTTAACAAATGTAACTTTGTTCTTGTAATCAAAGCTTGGATCCTCTACTTGTGCTTCCTAACTTTATGCCATAGAACATTGTTTCCCAAAGTGTGCTGCAGCTAACTCATGGGGATGCCACAGGTTATTCCACATTTTTGAACCTAGCTGCACTAATGTAAATGCAATTGGTAGGTATTCTTTGACAATGGGTACCATGGAGAGAATCTTGATTCAATAAGGGTGCTGTGAACCAAAAAAGTTTGGGAATACTGCTGAAGAGTGATGCAAATGCCAGCCCCAGACTGTGTAATTTTGATTTAAAATTGGCTTTATTGTTATTTTTTGTTTCTTTTGTTATATGATAATGGTTGCATGTGTTAGTGTGTTTTTTTATTAAGCAAAAACAATCTACAAACTAGTAAGTACCTGTCCATTGCTATGTCTGGGGTTTTAGTTTAATTCTTAGAAAGTTTTGATTGGTTCATATAAGAAAAGGAAGAAAATATGCTTTATTTGATCACAAGCGTATTTTAAAAAATTAATTTACTTATACAGAGTGTAAACAAAAAAGGAGATTTATATAGATTTGATTTGCATTACAATTTGTTCACTTTTAAATAGATCTTATTTAACTTTCTTATTGATTTTCTTGTTTATAAACAACTAAATTCTTTGAAATCTCATTCTCTCTCTCTATAAAATACTGGGGTACCATACTAAATACTGTTAGATTTTAGAACCATGTGATCTGTTTGTTTTAAGGTTTTGAACTTCATTACCTGAATAACTGCTTTCCCTCTCCTAGACATAATTTTCATCTTGGGTGTGATATTATGACAGTTGGCATGACAAAACAATAAATAGAATTCTTAATGACTATGGGATAGTTGGAAGCAAGTGATCTAGCAAGAATTACTTAAATTATTAGGCTAATGTACACGAGGCATGTTGAAAGATATATGTCTAACAGTAACAGCCGTCCATTGCTAACCATTATGCTAAACGCATCAGATAGTAGCAATTGTTAATTTACTAACCCATTAATCTAAATACTCTAACTGTGACAAATGTTCATTTACAACCACTTTAAACTAAGTCTATCTAATAGTAACTGCTATTCATTTATCACTCCATTAAGCAAATATGTAACAAGTATTCATTTTACCACTCCATTAAGCTCAATTTGTCTATCAGTAACAATTATTCATTTTACCACTCCATTAAGCTCAATATGTCTATCAGTAACAATTATTCATTTTACCACTCCATTAAGCTCAATATGTCTATCAGTAACACTTATTCATTTTACCACTCCATTAAGCTCAATGTTTCCATCAGTAACAATCATTCATTTTACCACTTCATTAAGCGCAAAATGTCTTATCATTAACAAGCATTCATTTACCAGTCTATTAAGTTCAATATTATAACTGTAACTACAATTCTAGCCATTAACCACACATCTAATTAAAGCCTTTATTTAAAGAAATAGCACTCTTTGCTTGGTCAAAACTTTTATCAACAGTGGCATAACAACTCAGGAAGTGGGGAAGATTAAAAGAGTGTGTGTGTATGTGAGAGAAAGAGAAGGAGGGATGAAGCAAATTGTATTTTGGAATGGTGGCATTAAATTTATATGGGTAGAACAACAATTAAGGAATGCACATATTTTAAACAGTTTTAAAGCACTCTTGATAAAGAATTTAAGACCATTGAAAATAATAGCAGCTAAAAAGATAGTATGGAAGTGTAGTGTATGTTTGCTAGAATTTGAATTGGCGATGTCCTGATTTTGATTTCTATCTGATATTTTTGAACATACAAACATGCATTTTCTGATAGGACAGTGATTTCATATTGACTCTTTATAATTATGTTCTTAATATTGGCTTCATTTATTTGCAAATGGGTATACTTTAATAAGTCATTTTTATCTTAATATTTCAATACGCTTGCTATTTTCTTCATATACAATTGACTCTTGACAAGTCATTGGAGTATGATTATTTTTTTATTACTTTATTTTCTGCCTGGATTTATTGAAGGGTTTCTGTTGTAAAGTGCTGGTATAGAAAGGAGAATAAAAAAAAAAACAACTGCAGCTGTGTAAACAGGGTTAGAAATTGTTTTGAAAGTCTGTAACTCCAGTGTATACAAATACAGAGTGGCATGTGATTGGCACATCTTGTAAACAACAACAAATTCAGCTTATGTGAGGGAGAGTACAGGTGAACCTCCTACAAAGAGAGACTCAACTGGGTTCTTTCTGTTTTCATTTTGTCCCCCTTGAGTAATTAAGACAATGTGTTGATCTTTGGATATTTTGTTTGGATTTGTTGCTAACCAGTCTATGTTGATTAAACAGCTAGTTTTAGAACTTTCAGAACTTTTTTAAATGAAAACATCCAAATATTGCTGGAAATTGGTCACAAGTGGAAATCACACACTTTATTAAGAAGATAGTTTGGAACCATTGTATTTATTTAAAGTTGTATATTAAATCTTTATTACTTAAAATAGTTGTCACTTTTGAAAAAACAAATTATTGTGGAACTTTTGTAGTTCTTTAAAACACAAACATTGGTTGTATAAAACAATGTGTTCTGCCATAAATGCTGGAAAGCACAGTGCTCTGACTGTCTTGTCCACTTAAAAGCTGGTTCTATACATGTGACGTGAAGTCACGCCAAATCAGTTTACTGATATTGCTGGGAAAATTGTTTGGTTAGTGAAAAAATCAGCATGTCATCTTGTCTTGATTCAGCAATTGTATTAACAGGATCAATTTGATTATTTGTAATTGGAAAATTAAAATTAAAATATTGGAAAATACAAGTGAAAATGCTTTTCATTCATCTCTGCTATTGATTTTATGTATTATTAATACTTAATATATTTACAGGCATTATAGTTTAAAATTATCTTATTTAATTCACTGAGAGTGAATTAAATAATAGTATTATTATGTTTTTCTTATTTACTGACAAACACTACCCCCTTGATTGCATTTGTGTGTATGTATGCATTATGTTATTGTTTATAGTTACTTATGGATTTCTGTTTAATAATTTATATTCATAAATACATAGAATATACCTTGAGGTTCATTTCTGAGATCAATATCATATATTGATACAATGATAAATTTACCCTTAAGATATAGGATAATTAAACAAAACCCCACTTTGATTGCACTCTTTTAGATGAATATTACAAGTGGCGGTGGTGATATATATGTGTGTGTGAGAGAGAGAGAGAGAGAGAGAGAGAGAGAGAGAGAGAGAGAGAGGAGATTTAATCATGTTAGGTATATTGCTTTTATTTTTTAAGATTCATTTTTAATACTGTTGTCTTAAATAATCTCAGTATATCTAAATGTCTCTTGGCTCTTTTTAAATTTATAATTATTGCTATTTAATATTTTTTACCTTAACAGTTTTTAAGAAAAAAGAAGTAGCAATGAATAAATGACATTATAAAGGGGTGGGCTAAATCACCGTACATGGTATCAGCTTTTTGGTGTTCATGGTTGTATCTACAAACAACTTCCTCTGTTCCATCTTGCCTCCTGCTTTTCAGTTTTGGGTAAATCATCTGGGGTGTGTGCATTGCATTTTGTTTTTGTAAGTCTGGGAAGGTGATTGCGTACATGGTTGAAAACTGAACCAAAGTTTGAACTGTGTGTGGTGTTTTCTGAGAGGAAACTTGTCACCACTCTGATTTTATGAACTAAAAGAAGAATTGTAGTGAAAAATTATTTAGCATATTGTATATTGCTGGTGAGATAATGACTAAGATGTGTACTCTAGTCTTATATTTAACACTTTGGATGCATTAATTTTAATACTGCTTGCAAAAGTCTGCAAAAACCAGAAGAAAAATATTTTTAATAAATGTGCACTTTTTAAAGGTTAAGTCTGATTTTTCTTGTCCTGTTGTGTTTCAGCCTCTTTTCCTTTGTTCTAAAGTAAATAGAATAGGACATTGTGGGTAAGGAAAAATAAATAATATGTTAAACTGTTTGTTGAACTGGTAGGTAGATCATAAATACTACAGACCATTGAATTTTGCATTTATTCTTCAAAGCAAATGAAATTTCACCATTGATTTATATTAATAATTGAAAATGTTTGTACTAAAGTTGAAAAACATTTTGTTTATAGATTCCAGGTAAGGGAACACCTGTCCCAGTTTTGTCTGGTGCTGCAAAGCGCAAGGGCAAGCCTCAGGCAGATCCTACTGCAGCTCTGGCCTCTGCCATGCAGCAGTCACAACAGAAGCAGCAACAACAGCAGCAAAACCTGCTGATGCTTGCTGCACAGCAAGGGTTGACCCCGCAGCAGATGCAGGTATTACAACAACAGTTAATAGGCTCAACACAGCAGAATCTTTTGCAGCAGCAGCAACAAAGTCTTATGTTACAGGTATGCAGTTAATACTGTAATACGTATGTCATTAATACTATAAGTATAACAAGTATCTAATTAATACATGTACTTCAATAGTTGTGCAAGATTGTTTACTATTACAGTTCTATAATAGTGCTTATTAGAGTTACAGTATGAGATTAATTCTATATTATGCACACATAATGTTTTATATCTGTAATAGTACTTAATACTTAATAGAGTTTTACATGTGATTAATTCCATAATATGTACACAACATTACTCAATGTTTCAAATCTATAATCAGTACTTTAATAGAAGTATAGTACGGGATTAATTCCATAATATGCATGCAGCATTAGTTAATGTTACAGATCTATAATTAGTACTTAATAATATAAGTATAACACACTTCCTATTTTCTCCATTCTGTGAATAATCCTTTAGTAGAACGCAATTCATGATTAATTCCATAATATACCCAGCATGCAATTAATAATAATAATTCCAAAACAGGTATACAGTTCTATTGTAGGTATGCAAAATTATTGACTGTTACAGGCATGTGGCTGATAGTAATGCATCATTTAACAGTCTATGATCTTAGGTATAGAAACATTCAGTGCGTTTTGCAGTAATGCACCTTGGTATTATCTCATTGAATCTAAGTGTCTTTCTTTTGTTTTCTTTTCTTTTTTGTGTGTGGGGAGGGGAGTGAGTTTTGGGAAGATACTGTTGCAGGTTTAACTGACCATCAGTAAAAACAGCACTAGCGGAAGCAGCAAAACCCACCAAATTTAACAAACTGTACCATTGATTCTAGCTGTGTAATTTATAGAATTACAGTCAATATTAGTGTCAAACAGTTTGTATTCACACGCTACTATTGTTTCTACCTGTTTCTGTTATTCTAATAAAAATGTCTTGATTATGGACAGTTGTTTTAAGATAGTGGTCTTTTGGTAATTATTGCATATACATTGATTTCTAGTGACTTAAATGAAGAAATACATTAAAAAATTGATAGATCATTTACTGACATTTCTCTTTAGGATGGACATAAAAATGTAAAGTTTCTAAATACTTTGAGACAAGCATTTAGTGGTATAACTGAAGTCACAATAATCTGAACAGAGATAAGAGTGATATATTAAATGTATTAGTGTCTGCGAATGCTTCAAGTATCTAAACACTTTGTTAAGAGAGCCTTTTAGAAACAAGTATAATTACTAGTATAAGTGAGTGCCGAGACAAGCTTTTCAGGGTTGTACCAAGAAGTGACACATAGATACAAGAGTCTAAACACTGTGAATGCTAAGACAAGCTATTTAGGGCAGAAGCTAGAAGTGACACGTAGGTATAAAAGATGCAAGTGACACTATGAACACTAAGATTAGCATTGACTCCATCTGCAGCAACAAAAGCTACATGATCAAGCCCTGCACCAGTTGAATGAACAGCTACAAGTGAACATACTTCAGCAATCACAACTTCTGCAGCAAGGGGTCTCTGCCATGTGTGGAGACAAGGGAAAATCCAGCACCAAAACCATGCAGCAACAGTTGCAATCTTTAGCAATGCAACAGCAACAACTGGTACAACAGATACAGCAGCTGCAGTTGCAGCAGAGACACTACCTCCTGGCCTGCTTGGTTCAGCCATTTGGTTTGCCACAAGGTAAGTCATAAAAAGTTTGTCTGCTGAATGACTTAATTCAGCCATCACTTTGTTATGTAATACTTATCTTTTATTATCAGCCATTGTCTGGTAATATAGTCCATACCTACCAATATCATTGCCAACAGTGATACAGCTTTGGAGTATCTAATACAAACAAACAAACAACAAACAGCACAAGTACAAGTTAAAAATATGATTTTTTTTCTCTCTGCTTGATGTCTATCTGATGTTCTTGTTATGGTTAACCATAATTTCTAATAAAAATTAAGTATTTACAACATAAGCAAAATTAGAAATTACTAGTACCATGTTCTTGATTACTTTACCAGGTATCTGCACTCTTCTATGCCCTAATTATATGAATTTATGATTTAATGAAAAGGTATTCAGGGAAACAACGCCTTCAGGGAATGAAATTGTGTGTCAGGGTGGGAGTGGGGGGGCTGATAAGCGCAGAGCCAATGACTTTTTAAAAAGAAATGATAGATTGCTTTTACTGCTAAAATTGTTAAAAATATGCCTGATTGATCGCTTTTGAAATGCTCTTGATTTTACTTAGTTCAGGTACTGTGAATAGTGTTTTCGTTTCCGTACAATACACTGCATCTGCAGTTTGAGATGATGGGATTAAAAGACTGTCTGAAACAACTTCTCATGTCTTTTATTCCATTTCTTTTTTCTAATAAAAAAATTTCTTACAAGTAGATATATGCACTTAATTATAAAGGAACAAATCCATATTTGCATATACCTGAATAAGCTCCCACCACCACACAAGTAGAATTGAAAGATATTTTTAGTACTATGCACATAGTCTTTATACTCACTTAACAGTTAAAACTTATTCTATTGTTGCAGTTTTAATCCTTTTCAGATCAGGCAATTGATTATAGTAATGTAAATGCATGAAACCCAAGTCCAAAATGATGGGGAAAAAAACTAGTCAATGACTTTTTAAAAAAAAGCCACTGCAATTATTATTTCCTTCAATTTATATTATTTTCATTGTAAACAATTTATCTACTTTGTATGAGTTTTTGCAATGTGTTCACCAAATGCCTAATGGAATATGCTGTAAACTTTCTTTATTGTCCATTTTCTTTTGTAACCTGAAGATAAAATATGTTGCTCTGTTACTAGAATTTCACCCACACAATAATTTTCTGTCATCTGTATACTATCTTTCTCTATCTACTCTACATCACCTCCAAAGTTTTCTTCTTTTGAAACATTAGAATTTTTTTTAAAGCTTATTTGCTATTCTATTTCAGTTCTAAATTGCAGTATAGTCAGCAGTACTAAACTCATTATCAGTGATGAGTTGGTTTTTTTTTTAAAATAACCTTTAACACAATTTCTGAAATCATCTAGATCACTGAAGTACTAATACACCTGTATATGAATTTTATTATATACCTGGCAAGATTATCTAAGTAAATATTGATTCATTGATATAGCAATATGTGCTTTTTCTGTACATTTCGTACATTTAGACCATTGATGTAACAGCACAGGACATATTTGGTAGAGTTCTCTGAATAAATACTGGCTATCAGTAATGTAACTATGAGGTTCTGTTCTATACCATTGTCAGAATAGTTAAAATCAGTGTTTGTATTTCTGTATCATCCTGCAATAATTGGTCTTTCTGGCCACTTTTGTCCATTCAGTGCCTGGATCAGTGCTATAACAATTAATCTTTGTCCAATCAGTGCCTGGATGAGTGGTATAATACTTGATCTTTATGGCTACTTTTAACTGATCAGTGGTTGGAACAAATTTAATGCCTGGATGGATCATTGCTATAATAATTGGTCTTTTTGGCTACTTTTGTCTAGTTAATGCCTGGATCATGCTATAATTGGTAAGTTCCTGTATCACTGGTGTTACACTTGGACTTTCTTTCGTCAGAATTGTTGAGATAGTGCAATACAGTTGTTATCAGAATTTTATTTTATATGTTTTGCTTTCCTCAGCTGAAATAAATTGGCATAAATTTACTTGAAACAGCTGTTCTATATCTGAAGATGGCCGATTAAGATTCATCATTACAGGTGACTAGATAGGCAATTTTAATATTTTAAAAAATTCTTTTCTCCCGTTAATGACTGTTTAAATATATTGTCTTACTAGTCTCAGAGTCAAAGTGAAATGTTGATACATATTGCCCTACCAAACTCTTGAGTTGAAGCAAAATATTTAAAATATATTGCCCTATGAACTTCTAAGTCTAGAGATGAAATGTTGAAGTATATTGCCCCTTCTGAACTATTGATTTGAAGTAAAATATTTAAAATATATTGCTCAATCAACTTCTAAGTCTAGAGATGAAATGTTGAAATATATTGCCCTTCCAACTGCTAAGCATAACTGTACAAACCTATTAAGTTTAATTAAATTATATATTTCTCTGCAATCCTGTAAATGAAAATGTTAAAATATTTTGCCCCTTCAGCCTTTAAGTCGAAGTGTAATTTTAAAATATAGGCCTACTACATTATTGGCCACCCTCAAGACGGATATAAAATTAAAATGAATGCATTACTAGGAACATAAATTAATTTGTTTATTGGAAGGCTTATTACAAATTACAAATGTGATTATAAATCACATTGCCAGTGAAAATTCGAACATCATTTAGCGCTTGACCTTGACCGTACCTATGCTGCCGTTTGAGATGGTGCCCATTGCACGACTCAGCATTACGTATTCCAGGCAAATAAAATGTGTCGCCGGGTCAGTCAGTGGAATGAAATTAAACTCAGTGCCTGTGGCTGTACTGATGACATCACAGTGTTCTTGATCGGTGATGTGCAGTGAGTTTGCCGAAACATTTTAGGGGTTAAAACTGTATCATTCTATCCATTATTCCCTTTCCGAACGCCTGCTGACAGTTTTTATAACTTTTGTTCCTTAACGACTCGGTTATTATTTTTACATTATAGGTCACATTGCCAGTGAAAATTCGAGCATCACTGAGCAAATCACTTTGACCATCGGGGTTTTTTTTGTGTGTGTGTGTGAATGCAACATAAGCCGATTTTGTAGGGGAATATCTCACACGTGCCCCAAGGTCAAGGACGCTTTATCCTCACTAAAAAAAATAAAAAAATAAAAACTCTCACGTGCTTGAAGGAATGCATAGAGCTGGAAAACTATATATATAGATTACCCTGCCAACCTGTAAGTCAAAGTTAAAAATACTTTCACCTCCTATGTAATGTATATCGGCGATGTCATTCATTGAGAAAGTATTCTTGTGATCCTTACTGCTACATCCTCTGACTCTGAGCACTGTTCTTGTCCTCTTAAAGAAATAATTTTGTCCTCTATGAAAGATCAGAATCACCATAATTATTTTGGACAACGGTGGATCAGCAAATTAAATCAGTTCACTATGTTAAGTGTATATATACCAAATTACCACTTAGCATTTTTATTCAAATTTACTTTCCTGTTTCTCTTGATATACTTGAAAATGAAGAAAGATTGCTAAGAGAAGAACAGTTGTTTGGGGTTTTTTTCTGGTGCTAAGGCCATTGGCAGATTTTTTGCATGATGCAAAGGTCAAAGTTTTTATATTAGGGCTACCACTGATTAAAAAGAAATTTCATTGATTAATTTTTAATTGAGCAATTTGACAAATCAGCAACAAGTATTTGTTTCACATATTTTGAAATCTAAAAGTACTTTAAATTTTATTTTTTAATAAAGTTAAGATAAATTTCTAATATGTTTCTGAAATGGATTTAATGTTTTTTTTTTATCCTCAATTTTTCTAACCAAAAATAGATTATTTACCAGAGTGAAATCAGTAACACCAGACAAAATTTTAATCCAGAGTTTATTAATACCAAAACATTTTAATCAACTAAAATGTGTAACATTCAGTAAAATAATTTGTAACTACGAAGCAAAAGTCTTTAGAGCAGAAATATTTATGATGTTATTATCATGTATGCAAAAAAAAAAATAATAATAATTTTGTACTTTTTATGTTCTTAATTTAAAAAAATTCTTAGCCTTAGTATTAAAAGATTTTAGTGTTTTAGATTTCAAGTATAAATATTCTACCTTATAAAACTAACCAAAATAAAAATATTTTTATTTACTTTTCTTAGAAATATACTTACAGAACTGACTCTAGAAATGTTTTCGGTGTATAATAGTTATGCTGTTATTTTACAAATGGAGCATCCCTCACCCACCAACTAATTTAATATTTGATCTTAAGAGCTCACCCATAAATGGCATCAGTAAGACGTTTATAGATAGCATCATGTATAAAGTGCTGGTAGACAGTAGCAGTAGCTTAAATTAAAACTTATTGTTCAACACAACATACATATTAATACATATGCTTGTGTTTTCTGCCGCAAGAGTGTATTATATTAATATTGGTTTGTTTTATATATATGAGAATTAATTAATTTGGGGCAACAGACTACTATTGGCTGTGTATATCTATCCAAACAACTGCAATCGCGTATACGCAGATTTAAGTTAAGCATATGAATGTCCGCAACGTTTTTAGACATTTAATTTTAGAAATATTTTCACATCATTCATTATTATAGTGCGCATTTTAGGAAATTCTCCTTCCTCCTACCGCCAGGTAAACGAAGAATCTTTTAAAGGTGGTCGTTAAGCACAGACCAACTGTTTCTTAAACTAAATTGTATACTGTGCAGACTCCAGCGAGTGTCTAATGACTTACATCTTAATAAGTGCGCGCTCGCGCGTGTGTATATGGGTAGAAATGAGAGAGAAAAATAGAGAGAGAGAGAGAGAGAGAGCAGGAGGAGATGATTTTTGTTTTTGCATTGCCGGTGTGTGTGTGTGTGGGGGGAAGTAATTGTGTTTGTTTGTGTTTAAGATAAACAGACCTGGGCGGTGAATTGTTATTTTGATCGCTTTTTTCCTCCCCATCGATTGGCAAGTTAGTTATAAGACTGACCGACTGGCGGAAACTGTGGGGGTCCTATTGGTAAATTCTCTGCGATTTATTTTTCGTGCATCGACCTGGAAATTAGATGATCACAATTCGTGTCAGGCCGGTAAACACGGCCAGCAAAATAAATAGCATCTGATCAAAAGCAAAAAGTTAATTTACCGCTAAAGCCGCCACGCGCGTTAGTTTCTTCATACTTGCTCGGGGACCAATCTTGAATGAAAGCCAAGGAATTAAAAATGGTCTGGGTGCGCTAGCAAGTTTGTTTAGGGTTTATTGGGAGAAATGTCAGCCCCATTCGGAGACTTGTCTTTGTTTACCATCAGCAAAAATCATTCCCCTGCGTGGGTCCCAGAAATTAACTCGCGATAAATATGAGCCCGGCGGGATTGTTGACAAGGGAAATATGTTTTAGTTTGAAGAAAATACCAATATTTAGAATTACTCAACTCCAGGCAAGTAAGACGCGCGGCGTGGAGACAAATTCAATCAAAGCCTGTCCATGCTTGTTTGCTTTGGATTTTGTCAAAACACTGGCGGTGAGACTGGACGAAAATTCCTTTATACATCGGGCAGACCTTCTCTGACCCTTCAATCAAACTTGGCTGACAGTCGAGATCTTTTTGCATCATGCCTCAAACGGTTTATGGTTTGCTTTTGACATGAGGGGTGGCCATGACCGGGTGAGGTAGGAGGCTGGAGTACAGAAGTTCGGTTGTACTCGATTTTCCCTTTCCAGCGAGTCTCGGTGGCTTAGCCAAAGCTTTCAAAAACCATTTCGGATGGATTGACAGCGCCTTTGATTTGAGTCACCGTGGCGGGCAAACAAGATGCAAGTTGCTGAGGTTGTTTAACTTTCTTGCGAATCCGCCATTTTCTCAAATAACTTCCCCACCCCACCCTTCAGACTCCGCTTACTTCGTGTATTTTCGTCCGTGTCTTGGTCGTTATCTTTTGGTTGACGAAAATAGAAGAAAAAAGACAACTCGCCTAAAAACATAAAAACCAACCGTCACGGGGAACAGTTTAAATGCAATCCACAAATTCTTAGCGCAAAATTAAATACAAACAGAAACAAGTGGACAACTATTGGATTTCGTTTTGTTGGACGGACCGCGTATTTTTTCAGATGTTATCTTGTGTCGTCGCCATTGTTACTTTATCGCCCTCCTTACAGCCCGCCTTCTCCGTTTTAATTCAACAACGACAAATAAGGATCATCAGGGCGGGGTTTTTTTTTTTTTTTAATTGTCTTCATTCAAAAGAATCAGGAAATTTGAACGCTCGTTCTACCGATTTGGATTTTCTAGTTGGTGGAACTTGTGGTGAACCGGTTTATGCAAATCAGTAGGATTTGCGGGCGGAACCAATTTATATATAGAATAATATAATTATACAAAAGGTCATATATAATCATCAGTTTTATACTTTGTGTCCAGCTGTAGGTCGTTTGAAGAGGGCCGGGGAAGCAGTGCATCGTTAAAATTGTTAAGCTGAGAAGAAGAAAAAAAAATTCTCTTCTACTAGAATATGTATTGCACAAGTTTAATGTATACTAATCAGTTTAAACTAATCAGTTTAATTGTACATAATCTAACTAAACGCTTTGAATGTGCATATTAAACAGTTTAAATATACACAATTCAAACTAAGCAGTTGAAATATGCCAATGGAAAGAGTGTAGTTTAAATGTAGCCTGCATATATTTCAAAGTAAACTGAATGTACGCACGCATTATATTCAGTCAGATTATGGGTTGTAATTTGTATGTGACTTCCTGATTAATGGTTTCGTTACATTTCTTAATCAGACATCGATCATTGCATTTCTTAACCAGACATCGATCATTGTATTTGTTAACCAGACATCGATCATTGTATTTGTTAACCAGACATCGATCATTGTATTTGTTAACCAGACATCGATCATTGTATTTGTTAACCAGACATCGATCATTGCATTTGTTAACCAGACATCGATCATTGTATTTGTTAACCAGACATCGATCATTGCATTTGTTATCCAGACATCGATCATTGTATTTGTTAACCAGACATCGATCATTACATTTCTTAACCAGACATCGATCATTGTATTTGTTATCCAGACATCGATCATTACATTTCTTAACCAGACATCGATCATTGTATTTGTTAACCAGACATCGATCATTGTATTTGTTAACCAGACATCGATCATTGTATTTGTTAACCAGACATCGATCATTACATTTCTTAACCAGACATCGATCATTGTATTTGTTAACCAGACATCGATCATTACATTTCTTAACCAGACATCGATCATTGCATTTCTTAACCAGCATCGGTTGGTCGTAGTACAGCGTACCGCGGAAGTGCCTTACGCACTAGATGTTGTTCCTTTGGGCCACGCCTGAAGCCTGCCATTTACACAGGTCGATCTTCAAAAATGTTAGGGAATTGCATTGCTCTGTATTCGATCTGAATGTATTTAAGTCGCCGTGAACATGTGACGGAGGCTCACAGTTGTTACGTTCCGTACTTTTAAGGTATCTGGAAAATTACTGCCAGCATTTGAAACACTTGCTTTTATCATGATAACTTTAAAATTAATTCGATTTAAGTTTGTCTCAACCTGAACGTTTTTTCCACGAACTTTTTCGACACGAGATTGAAAGTTGATGTGTTGTATACGATTGTACCGGGGTAAATTAAAGGCATTTCACTATTCAAAAAACGAAATAGAAAGAACGAAAAAGCGAAACTGAGCGAATTTTACACACCCGACCAGCAAGGGGAGTGAACACTAACTTCTGATATAGTTGTCGGACTGTTTTTTTGGTTTTTTTATTTTTATATTTAAATTAGAAATCCAGCTGAACTTTTGTTTTTCTGGTATGTTCGACCATTAGGGGATTCCTGTAGGTACAGACTATTTGTTGGTAGAGTGTAAATTCTCTGCCTAGTTGGAGTTTGGATATGCAGGATTATTTTATGTAGTTCCGTTGGAAAAAAAAAAGGAGTATATTTTACCCATTGATCTATTGGTAGCATCTGCCTTGTGTTGGTTCTAAGTATTGGTTTTGCCAGTTTACTCTGTCTGGCCTAGATTCCTCTTTAACTGTATTTACCTGTATATACTATTTACACATATGATTAATATAACAACACCTACTATTCTCAAGCACTGACGTCAGTGTGTGGTTTATTTGTGTGTGGCGCGTATATTTATGTTTGAGCCTTGATTGTCTCAAACGAAAAAGACAACATTGATAAACTTATAAAAGATCCGTGTATTATGAAACGCTATTTTTAAGTGAGACTGCTTTAGTCGAGAAATAAAAAGATAAGGGCCTATTTAAAAAAAAATCTTATTAGTACACTTTAAATAAACGTTTGTCACCAGAACCTAATGTAATGTAAATGGTTGATTAAAATAGACCAGTTCAGCTTAATAATAAAATACAAATCTAGTACCAGAGATAAGGTTGCCGAGTTGCCAATAACACCCATTGTTTTTTCCTGTTGTGCTATTTATTCCTGTCATTGTTTATGGAAACTAAATTATTCACACGTACATATCGGCAGGAGCATAGTAACGGTAAACATTCAGCTGGCAACAAAAATATTTGTTTTGCCAGACAAAAGGCCGACACTATTTTGTTTGCATTTAGACCAACGTCCATTAGCTTAAAGGCTGACTCCGAAATAACATTCTAATGTAAACAAAGACATTACCTCTTGTACTTCTTCCCGATTGCCCTTCTCTTTTCGCACATACATACACATACATGCACGCACGCACATACATGAAAATACACATATCGTCGAATATCTTTTTCGGTGTACGTCATTGGTCTAGCACTCACGGAAACAGGAATATGTGTTAATTTTAACGTTATTTTAGCGGTATTAGTTTGGAGAGGGGTGTGGTGTTTTTTGTTGTTTTTGTTGTTGTTGTAAGTGCGTGACTTCCTGTCGACAAATGGAGTCTTGAAAGTGTTTAATTTGATTCAGACCTAGAAATAAAACCTCAGCCTTTGCAATTCTGTGACGGTGTGAAATCTCGCATCTAGATCATGTATTGTCATTAGTTCCGCTTTTGTGTGTCACATATGAAGTGTTGCAGCGTTGTCAGACATTTTACCCGAAATTTGACGTCATTTAACTGGTACCTTGAAACACCATGTAGCGCCTGCCCGTGTGTGTACTCAAAGTCATTAGGCCTAAATTATTTTTTCACAAAAACTACCGCTTTGAATCTCTCGGGTATAAACAAGTATTTATTGCTGATTTGCTTCATTATCAGTAGTTATCAACATTCGCTGATTTCGCAGACGGGTGTTCTTTATTTCTCTCTCCCCTCTCCTCCCAAAGTGACATTGCGGTTATAAAACGTATATATAGTACTATAGATAGGTAAATTCAGAGTCTTTTCTGGCGGATTTCTTTCTTCTCTGTGTAATTGCAAAAGCCCAGACAGAAACCGATGGCTAATTCTTTTTGATTCTCGACTGCCGTAGAGCACGGACCCGCTTAAACGGTCCATCCAAAGGAGTCAACTATGTATTATTGCAGAGGTCAACTGTGTATTATTGCAGAGGTCAACTATGTATTATTACAGAGGTCAACTATGTATTATTACAGAGGTCAACTATGTATTATTACAGAAGTCAACTATGTATTATTACAGAGGTCAACTATGTATTATTACAGAGGTCAACTATGTATTATTACAGAGGTTAACTATGTATTATTACAGAGGTCAACTCGTCAACAGTGCGCATCTACGTGTTTTGTCCTACCTATTCGCGACAGTCAAATTCTGTTAATGCACACCCTGTACTACAATATCAGGAATATTTTCGTATGCTATTCATACCACGATATCAGGTTTATTTTAATTCTAATGCATAGCACGGTATCAGGTTTAATTTTTATTGCATATAGCAACATTTGTATGTCGGGCTTAATTGTATGTTTAGTACATAGCACAATAGGTTTGTGTTGTGGTCCTCGTGCACGGCCACTGCAACAGACTTGGTTTGCCTGGACTACGCAGTACAGTAATACTTCGTATTGTGTGTCTATGACGCTCACCTACGGTAAAGGCTTACGTTATCGCAGTTACGATAAGGAAGAACGTTTTTAAATACGGAGAATCAATGACACTTTCAAACTTGTCGTTGCTGTCGATAACATCACCGTAAAATAGCTTTTATTATGTACGGTGTCGTGATGAAATAAACATGGTTATAAAATAAATGAACATCACCGTGATAAAAATAAACATGGTTATAAAATAAATGAACATCACCGTGATAAAAATAAATAAAAATCGAAACAATAACAACATAATCCAAATAATTATTTCTTTACTTTTCGGAAATATCCACCTAAAACAGTCCGATGTGCTTTGTAGTTTAAGCAGTTATTCTTCATTTTTTGCATGCTTTTTTTTAATTATCTCCCTTCTCTCTTTACATTTCTCGCAGTTGAATTGTACTTATTTTGGCTGCATTACTGCCACCCAATGCCGACAATGCTATCAGATGACAGCAGATGTGAACAGAGTAGCGTGTATTTTAACAGCAAATCGTTAAACGTCATTTCAACAGACGAGTAAATGGGAGGAGGAAACGTGTTATTTATTCATCAACGTCAAAAAAAAAAAACCAAAAAAAAAACCACCCTGTGAGTGTGAATTACCTACCACCACAAGACGGGAAGATGTGATAATTACTTCCCTTTTGATGCTAATATTAATTTATGACCATGTCGGCTTGCATTCCGAGAAAGATTGAAACGGCTAATTAGGGGACTTGTCCTAATCAGTCTTAGCTATCATTTCATCAAACAAAATTCGGAATTATTTGTAGTTTTGTTTGTATTCTTCGTTCATCCATCGTGTCTGGCTTTGAGCATTTATTGTTAACTGGTGTTAGTCGTAATAATTTATTATTTGAGTATTTGGTGAAATGCTTTCTTCTCTGTATATTTGTATCACGCTGAAGACAAGTAAATGGCAACAAAAGCATACTATATTGGCGGTAGTTGGCGTTGATTTAAATGACAACAAACGCATGCTCTATTGGCGGTCGTTGGCGTTGATTTAAATGACAACAAACGCATGCTCTATTGGCGGTAGTTGGCGTTGATTTAAATGACAACAAACGCATGCTCTATTGGCGGTAGTTGGCGTTGATTTAAATGACAACAAACGCATGCTCTGTTGGCGGTAGTTGGCGTTTTTAAATAACAACAAACGCATACTCTGGTGGTAGTTGGTGTTGATTTACAGTTGCACTTCGGCAGAGAATAATTAATAATCAGGAACACTTGCCCAGTTTTTTTTTTTCCAGTTGTCATGCGTTCGGCTTGCCATACCGATCAACCCAGTTCGTCAGTGAAATAAAAATAGAATTAAAAAATTACTTAAAAAGATAATCAGCTGTAGGAAGACAGCACATATATATATTCACTTTGACATACTGATTAGACTTAGGTCATTACATATACTTTTATTTACTTTGACACACTTATCTGACTTCGATCGTTAATTTAATTATATTCAAAAAACTTACTAGACTTCTGTTAATATATATATTTACTTTGAAACACTGACTAGACTTATGTCATTATATATATTTACCTTGAAACACTGACTAGGCTTCGATCATTACAAATAATTACATTTGACAAAGTGACTGGACTTCTGCCATTATATGTATTCATTTTGAATACTGACTTCCGTCATACATTTACAAACTAATTAGGCTTCGGTCGTTACATTTGGCAAACTGGTTTGCTATCGGTCATTTTACTTTGACAGATTGACAAGATTTCGGTCATTACATATATTTACTTTGACAAACTGAATAGACTCCAGACATTTACGTTTATTTGCTTTGACAAATTGACTAGACTTCGGTCATTGCATATATTTACTTTGACAAATTGGCTAGACTTTGTTCATTACATATATTTACTTTGACAAACTAACTATACGTCAGTCATTACATATTTCACATTTGACCGGCTGAGTAGCTTTCGGTACTTTCGATTCTCCTAAAAGTCCGATATTTACTTTGACATGCAGAAATCTTCATTCGTTATTCATATATTACTTGTGACGTACTGTTGGCTAGTCTCCGGTCATGACATTTACGTGTATTTACATTTAACGTACTGTTGGTTAGTCTCCGGTCATTACATTTACGTGTATTTACATTTGACGTACTGTTGGCTAGTCTCCGGTCATTACATTTACGTGTATTTAAATTTGACGTACTGTTGTACTTCCCCTCCACTGATGAATGGTCGAACAAAAGCTATGATGCATTTCGCAGATATATGTTGAATCCTTAGTCAGTGGTTTCATGTTTGTTTTAGTAACTTTTTGAAATTTTAAATCCACATCGAGTCGTGTTAAAATAAGTAGGGTGAGAGGTCTGAACGAATCAGAACAAGACTGTTGATCTAGTTGAGAAATATCTCACCATTGTAATTAATACCAAGCAGTGTTTGATGTGGAGGGATAGCCAGCAACGTATACATTTACCGCATTACACGTACACTATACAAAGGAAAGAAGTCCTTTGCACTATAGCAGGGTGATTGTGGGTGAGGATAGGGTGGGGTGGTTATAAACTTGGAGATAAAAGCTTTTTCCGGCGACCTTGTTTGCGCAAACCGTTTTCTGTTAGCGAGACCCCGGCACTATTTATAATTGATTTGTTTACATCACTGTCAGTGGGCCGCATAGTTGTTTACACAGTTACAGCTGGCCGCCTGCCATCTTGTTTAGCATTGGCAAACATAAACAGTGCTCGCGGCCTCGGCAGCCAGAATTTGGCGACCTGAACTTGTAGAGTGAATGGCACTTGCCATGACTGGAGAGAGCTACTGTAGTACATACAACTTCCGTACTGTATGCGTGCCTCTGACCTACTTGTAGTCTTGGTCGAGGGCAGGACGGTGTGTAGTGGCTGCGAGTACGTGTTTGTAGGCGCGTCGGACCTCTGGATGTGTCGTTAGTTTCAGTTTAAGCAGCGTGCAGCACAATACGTGAATGTCTCTAAACAGCGCTCGAACTTCTCTGCAGTTAACTTGCTCCAGATCGATCGCTCTACTTAGAAAAAATGGTACCAGTTTTAGGCTGGCTTCAGTCAGTCAGTGTGTGGCCTTGCTTTACAAGGGGGAGAAAAATAAATTATGACTTTTAAAACAGAAACAACAAAATGGGCACACGATGTAGTTAGTTGTTTTGTTATTCACTGTTCACACTTGATACAAACAATTTAAAACAGAAATAGCATTGTGCTTAGTATAAAATTAAACTGTAACACTATGGAAATTTACTTCTTTTGGTAGTGTTTGGTATGATGACACTCGAAATGAACAATGTGTGTGCGACCATACTCATGCAGAATACACTGTCATGGTGGAAAAGGTACGCGCACGAATACACATACCGCACACTAACAAACACACACACTTTTAACCCAGTTGCCTGGAGTATCAATCAGCCTTTTAAGGCCATGGACCAAACTGGACGCAATATTTAAAAGGCTTGGGCCGTAAGAGTTAGCCTCGCTTCCCTATAAATGAATAAGCAAAAAGAAAAAAAACCGGGTCATCCCCAGTTGTGTGTAGGGGTGATCGTGTCCGGATTTGTGTTGACTTTTCGGGCAGCTTTATGCTAAGATATGAGTAAGATAGCATACTTGCCTTTGTATGAGTACAAAGTTTTATAGCCAGGGAGGTTGTTTTGAAAGGGAGTTATGTTACAATTTGTCGCCAGTTTTAAGGCAGGTACCGCATACGTGTGGGACTGCTATGCCCGCGGGCCGTAAAGAATGGCCAAGTGGGCCGCCTAGAAAATATGCAAATTGTTCTGTAAGTGGGGAGAGGAGGGAGAGAAATTTCTAGATAATTAACAATAAACTGACCCCCCCCCCTACACTGTTTAATTGTTTTGCTTTATTAAATATTCTTCAATGGGTGCGATTTTGTCATGAAACTGTTTGATTGGAATAAGGTGACTTCTGAAAAGAAAAGAAAAACTGGATACATTTATGTGTTAAGTCTTGTAATAACATTTTGACACCATTATAATTTTTGGAGTTTGATTTTATAAGACTGTAGTAATTCATCAGAAAGCATCTTGGAAAAACGGCAAAAGCCATTGGATACAATTCATTGGTCATTTTCAGAAATATCTCTTTTGTTTCAAACTGTTCATTAAAAAAAAAAAAATTAGCATGAATAGTGAGATCTGTAGATAATTCCGTTGCTAATTAAAAGTTACTTCCCATTAATTTTAAGTACACTGAATGATGTCATTTACTGAAGAGCATGCAGTGCGTATTATGACTCTTTAATTATAAATATATACTGGTTTTGGATACGTAAGTGTAGTAGTACATAATGTCAATGTAAGTATAGTTATAGTTAATGGTTTGGTCCGTAAATTAGTCTATAATGTTTATGTAAGTATAGTTATTTAATGGTTATCTAAGTATAGTTAACTAATGGTTTGGTCACGTAAGTGTAGAAGTACATAATCGCAATGTAAATATAGTTATTTAATGGTTTGGTCAAGTAAGTGTAGTATATAATGGTTATGTAAGTATAGTTATCTAATGGTTTGGTCATGTAAGTTAGTAGTCATTAGTGGCAATGTAAGTATAGTTATCTAATGGTTTGGTCATGTAAGTTAGTAGTCAATAGTGGCAATGTAAGTATAGTTATCTAATGGTTTTGGTTAAGTAAGTGTGGTAGTACATAATGGCATGTAACTATAATTATTTAATCTTTTGGTCACTTTTTAAGTTTAGTATATAATGGTTATTATTATTATTAATTAATCATCCATAACAAATTGCAAGTGATGAGAATCTTAATTTATGTTATTAATAATTTTGCAGCAGACACCACTCGTCTCTCTCACTTGGCGGATATGCGGGCACTGTAAACGTTTGCTCTCGTCCACAACATTAAAAGACAAACATTTACCGTCACACATTATTTACGTAGTGGAAAACTTCTTACTAAAGGAAAAGATAAATCCATCGTTTAATTTGTGTTTAGCAAGCCCCCATCCACCCATTTTCTTCTCCAACATAAGGTTATCAGTATATGTCATCAGATCAATCAATTTACTAAAACAACAATTAAATATACATATAACAAATACAATGAAAAGATTATTTTTACAAATTGTAATATGATTGTCACATGAATGGCTTATGTAGCCCGCACACACCCTTCTCTAAAAATAGACTGCACACAAACCTACCTTCTAGAAAGGCTGACCCTTAACCCTGGGCTAGAAACATATCTGAATGTTGCAGACATCACTAAATTAACCAACCAAAGTGCAGCTCAACCTCGCGCAATGAATGTGCCAGAAATATCAGAACATTGTTAGTTGAATGCAACTGGCCATTGAGGCAACACGTATTTGGCTCCTGGCCTTAATAAGTTAGAATCATATTACTAACCCTTATTGCCAGTTATCAGCACAGCAGGAAACCATCCTCTGTATATACTACTGCCAAAGTTATATGGGTTTGCTTACCTGACTTATATTCATGTTTATCTCTTGACATTAACTATATTTTATATTGTTATATTTCGCTTATTATATTAAAATGTATGATCACCATGTAAGAGTGTTTTCTGTCAGAGAACATAGGACGAATTCTTAGACCATGTGTTTTACTGGCAGATCAGCACCTCATCTGAGACGTTGATTTGGTTAGCTCTGAGCCTCAAAACCATGCCAGAATAGAACCACTTTGTCTTGGATGTTGATTTCAACAAGTATAGAACCGCAAAGCAGCACCAGAGCAGAACCACCCACGGGCCAAAGACCGGCTCAACGGACCACGTGTGTCTGCTAACGACATTCACTTGGACCCTAGATGACTTGACTTGTAAGGTGATCCTAAGTTATGTAATTATAAAGTCAACAACCGCACATCTTCAGTCAAGATTCAGTCAAACTTTAATCAAAGTACTTTAAGAGTTAAGTAAGAAACATTTGGTGATCTCTTATAAACTCTTTATAGTTCACTCATAATAACGAATCAAATAACTGCTACAGTGCCATAGAATCAAAACGAACATTATCTTACGACACCACTTGGTCGTGATTATGCAGTATAAACATTTATAAACTCTAATTGTAAATGTTGAACTATTCACTATATGTAACCATGCTGTCTTATGTTATTTCTTGTTGAATACATTTATTGTTGATACTAGACCACTCATGTTAGCACGACTCACATGTTATATGTTGTAGTATGTCACCTGTATTTACTTACTATCCTGGCTGTATGTATAAAAGGCTCGAGCTATCTACTAGAACTATCACTCTTCTATTCTACATTATCTATCTTTAATTTCTAATACAAGTGGCCAGCCAGAAGTTGTGTTTTGGGGATTAGCCTAAGGTTATGAGCAGCCCCGGGTGGTGGAGAATTAACATCTTGCCCAACTATCAGCAAAACGCCACAGTTGTATAATTGTTATGACCATGTAAATATAGTTATACAATAGTTATGACAGTTATATAATAGTTCTGATCATATGCATATATTTAGTTATTTAATGGTTACGCTCTAGCACTTACGTTTATCGATGGTGGCGATTCTGAAAGTTTGGTTATCTGATGATTTCAATCATGTTAGTATGTTTGGTTATCTGATGATTTCAATCATGTAAGTATGTTTGGTTATCTGATGATTTCAATCATGTTAGTTTGGTTATCTGATGATTATTTTCATATAACTATGTTTGTCTAATGGTTAATGGTACGTTTTTTATTTGATGGTTACGATCATGTAAGTTATTGATTGTTATGATCATGTATATTTGTCTAATGGTTAAGATTATGTACGTTTGGGTATCTGATGATTACATTCATGTATGTTTTTCTAATGGTTAAGATTATGTACGTTTTGGGTATCTGATGATTATTACATTCATGTATGTATGTTTTCTAATGGTTACGTTCATGTATATTTAGTTATTTGATGCTTAAGATCACGCTCTTGCGATTACTACGGACTTAAAACTGTCAATGGAAGAGTCTGTTAAATATTGTACAGTATATCTATATATACAGTATATATTTCCTTGACCTTAAATAGTCGCCGGCGCGCATGGAAGTGGTATGTGACCTGTGCCGTTATTTATGCTTTTGCATTTAATTTCTCCCTCCCCACTCCACCTCTCAAACACATAATCGTTGTATTCAAACGATAGAATATACTCAAGGGGGGTACTGGACGGGAGGTACAGAGCATCTCTCGATATACATTTTCATTGTGCTGTTTCATTATTGGCGATTCATCTGTCTGTCGTTTGTTTCAGAGTATACTGAATTTCAAAAAGTAGCGTTTTCGTCGCAGAACACATTTAGTTATACTTTTTACTTTTCATCTTATTGGCTAATCTGTCAGCCGCTTGTTTCAGTGTACACTAAGTCAAAATGTAATAAATGTTGATGCAGGACGCGTGATAGTTATAATTGTTACTGTTGAGGCAGCGTTAGTGTGGTTGGTCAGAGGTATACTGTGGGTGGAACAAGACATAGGGTAACGTGACCTACCTCCGTATGAAGTCTCATGGCTAAAACGGGTACTTGCTTATGAAGGCATCGTTCATGAATGCTATATAAGTATTTGCTACTATTGCTACATTTACTCAGGTACTCCACACACTAGCGCCACACGCGCGCGCGCGCAATTTACCCTCATTTTTTGAAAAGTAAAAACGAGAATACAAATGTAAGAATAAAAATCCATAATTTACATGTATTTGTCATCCTTAGAAATGAGCATACAACATAATGGTACGATACACATTATTATTGAGAAGAGAAATATTCAGGTTTTGAAATAAAAGCAGGTCGTTTGGTAAATATGTGGTTATTCTTTTATTTTTTGTACTTTTGAGCATCTGAAGACTTCAGGCAGCAAGGAAATCGACTAGAGCTGAGAATATCCTTATTCCAGAAAGCATACTCTTAACCTTTATCCTCATCCCCAAAGCGCGGCTGGTATATGCTGTATACAAGACGTCAGAAGGCCCTCGGCAATAAAACTACTGTTTATAGTTTCGAAAAGTTCAGCCTTAAATAAATTGCAAATGATAGCCTTAAAATTGTCTGGATGTACTTCATAGCAAATATTATGCATTTCTTAGCGATTGTTGCGGATTTTATTTCAAATCTTGATATTAAAATATTGTGGTGCCGAAGGGGTGGGGGTGGAGAGAAAGTGAGAGTTAAGAATAAGAAAGTTAATTTAAAGTAACTTTCGCAGTATATGCATGTCTTCACCCTTTAGTATGTTGTACACTACCTTTTTGTTGTTGTTCTGTCAGTTGTATAAACATTTCTTTGACAGTGAGTTATCCGACCTTGATTTAATTAGGTCACAGCATGTGACCTTAAATAGTCGCCGGCGCGCGTGGAAGTGGTATGTGACCTGTGCCGTTATTTATGCTTTTGCATTTAATTTCTCCCTCCCCACTCCACCTCTCAAACACATAATCGTTGTATTCAATTGACTAGTATTAAAGGAATTCACGACACGTTGATAATGTGTAGCCGCAATGGGACTTGTCTGCTGTGCAGAACATTGAGAAGGAAGCTGAATGGAAGCGAGTGGTAGACAAAAAAGAGAAATCCGTAGGATCTATATGACAATCATAATGCACAAAACAGACTCACCGGGGGGGGGGGGGGGGGGGAGTAGAGAGAAAAGGCTGAACAGTAACGAAAATGTGAATTACTACTATTATTACTTTATATACACTGTGTGTACTGATTCAAAATTAGACGTCTATTTTAGTAATAAATAAATTACTTGCCAAACAATTAGTCTCGTATTATTACTGGTAAGCGTCCCGTTGCAAGTGTTCACAAGCAAATTTTGTGATAAAACTTATGTATCCAATTCTGACGATAGCTTTTTACTTAGGAACGGATAACTTGATGGGAAGTAACATTACACCTCTTTAGATTCTGTTTGGGTTGAGTTCCGCCCCCCCCCCCCCTACCCGCCCAATCTAAATAAATGTAAACATATTATTGAAGAGATGTTACAAGAGAGGGAGTGCAGGTCAAAGTTCATTACTACAGATTTTCAGTATTAAACAAGAAAATAGAAATACGGCGCAAATACTATGAAAATGAATAACGTGTGCAATTATTACTAGGTCACGATTCATACATACACGTCATCAGAACAGAGCTGTGGTTTTCTTTAATCGTCACCAGCACAGAACTGATTTTCTGTAAACGTCATCAGATCAGAACTGTGATTTTCTTTAAACGTCACCAGCACAGAACTGTGATTGTCTATACTAGAGCTGGGTGGGTCTTAGGAATAATCAGAATATTAAAAAAAAAATACATCTCACACCGGATTAAGATTACGCTTAGTGCTAGTTTACATTTTGTATCTACATTATCTTAAATGGTAATTTCATTTCTATATCTACATCATCTTAAATAGTAGTGTCATTTCTATATCTACATTATCTTAAATGGCAATGTCATTTCTATATCTACATTATCTTGAAAGATAGTGTCATTTTTATGCAAAAAATAAAGCGGACAACACAGAATAATTCCTTAGACGAGCGGAATTCGTTCTGCTGAGAAAGAAATGTCTTTTGTCATTGGGGCCTATCATTATTGAGGACATGATGCTTGATAACTTTGAACAGCGACAGATTGGAGACAGTTATAAGCAGGCAGTATATATATATAACTACCAGCTTTTCATTTCGTTTGCCAAAGGAAGCGTTCGTTTAGCGGAGACAGTGCCTTTAAGAAAAGTGAGACATGGGATGCCGTGTATTATACTGAGAAATGTTTTGCAAATGGATTTACCCAATAACAGTATCAAATACGAAATTGCCAAATGACATAGACATATATGAGACACATGTATGTTAATGAAATTACTAAATGACATAGACATATATGAGACACATGTATGTTAATGAAATTACTAAATGACATAGACATATATGAGACACATGTATGATATAATAACTTGCTAAATGACATAGATATATATGAGACACGTGTATGATAATGAAATTACTAAATAATAGTGAGGTTATCCAGCGAGTAAGTAGATATCGGATTACCAACGGGACGTCAAAATATATTCGATTGCTCTGTGACAAAACCCTGTACGAATTTATCTAATGACGTGAACTGATATCAGATTAGCCGACGACATCAAAATATATGCGATTGGTCTGGGACAAAACCCTGTACGAATTTATCTAATGTCGTGAACTGATATCAGATTAGCCGATGACATCAAAATATATGCGATTGGTCTGGGACAAAACCCTGTACGAATTTATCTAATCAGATTAGCTGATGACATCAAAATATATGCGATTGGTCTGGGACAAAAGCATGAGATTACCTGATGTCAAAAACTTACATGAAGGTAAACAAACGTGAGATTACCTGATTAAATTAATTACACATGCGGCTTAAAGTGAAGTCATACTCTTAGTGTGGGAAATATTCTTGACTTAGGATTAAAAGCGTAGATTTAATTAGTTGAAATAATGAAATGTGACTTACTTCTTTCACCCTTACGATTATAATTCACTAAAATAATGAACTATTGACCTGGTTAAATTGTATGTCATGCATCTTTGGTTGTTGCTTCGAATTGAACGGTCAGGCTTTAATGGTAAGTTTCAGTTCTAATATATTTCTGCTTAGTTGCCTGTTCACAAGTTTGTCAGTTTTGTCTTACATACACATACACGCATAAAAAACACACCTACACACCTACACTTGAAAGAGAACATTATTATATTTGTAAGTGATGAATTTACCGTATGACGTAATCTTGTAATCACTGTTAATATTTGAAAAAAAATATTTTTATAAAAGTAGTGGAGGGTTGGGATTGAATTTAAAGGCCATTTTAGAACTGTTTACCGAAACAGTTTTGGTACAGTGCGTTTGCCTTTGTATGCTGGATAATTAATGTCAGTATCATGAACATACCTGTGAAATATAATTATTCTTATCTTTTCAAAGTGCTTTATTCTCAAAGGGAGAGAAATGCTATTTTCTTAGTCGATATAGTCAGTCATGCTTGCTTGTTGTTTTCCCAACCACACTCAAAAGTGACTCACTTGTCTCTTCTTATTAACTCTCAGTTGACTGACCTAAAAACGTGGCGTCCTATTTACGCTGATCAGTGATTATCTCCTTGAGTTTTTCTCTTGCTTAGTCTCCGTCACTAAGAATGGGAGATGAATTGATAATTGTATTGTGTGTGTGTGTGTGTGTGTGTGTGTGTGTGTGTGTGTGGACCTGTCATGGAATGATCTTTTGACTGTAACGTCAAAATTGCATGTATTGTAATTATTGCGGTCTTGGCTTAGCTTGTATGATTCTCTACACTCGCTATTGAAAGTTACACACGAACCATTGTGAGACATAGCGACACCAATTTCCGGCTCAAACGTTAGTGTTACTATTGGTATTGATAAGAATTAGGCCACGTAACTCTCCAGCATGTTTTCGGTGCAAGGCTTCGCTCTATTCGGCTTTCACTATTTAATTTGATAAAAAGACGATTTCTGTTTGAATTTATATTTTTTAACATGCGTTTTATGTGAATATGTAGTTCTATAAATAACCTATATTAATGAACATTACCCCTTGAATGCTTTGGTTTTGCTGAAATTTGCTGTTTTCTGTGCGGTGTGTGTGTGCGTGCGTGCATGAGAGAGTTGTTTAATTACTATGTATTATTAGTACGGACTGTTATATTATGGACAGAAAGTTTAGTTACTATGACCAAATGTAAAACTAGTTCTCTTTAGTATACTATGGTCTAACACTAATAGTTGTTATGTGGGCAAAAGGTTTAGTTATTATGACCAAAGATAAAAATAGCCTCTTTAGTATACTATGGTGTAACACTAATAGTTGTTATGTGGGCAAGAGGTTTAGTTACTATGACCAAGGATAAAAATAGTTCTTTTTAGCAGACTATGATCTAATACTAACATGTTATGTGGGCAAAAGGTTTAGTTACTATGACCAAGGATAGAAATAGTTCTTCATTAGTTTATGGTTTGTAACTGATAGTTGTTTTATTGGCATAAGCTGTTGACATATCATGGTGATTCTGTTGTGAGCAGACGTTGTTCTGTTACCTTGGTATTAGTACCTGAACGTGTGTGTGTGTGTGTAAAATCTTAAATCTTTGTATTTCTAGTTGTTTATTACAAGAAAAATTATTCAGTTACGTTTTCGTAGTAATGGTATGTGACCACGGAAGTGTTCATTACATTCTTAGTGGTCAGTAATTAGGGGTCAGTAATTCGTGAATTGCTAGAAGAAGATAGGAATAGTGCAAAGGCGGTCTTTATATTTTCGTGCAGCCTCAGTCATTGGGAGAACGAAATGTAAACACAACAGTCATTATGCTTTTTTCTCGCTCACACTTTCCCTAGCATTATTACCCACACGTATCACAGCAGTTGACGGTACATTTAATCACCACTTTATTTGATTATTTGTGAGCTTGAAAATCTCTGTCTATAGGACAAACCATTATCTTTTTTTTTCTTCCTGAAAAAAAAAATGCTGTACAATATGGGCACCATGTACCCACGCTCTCTCTCGCAATACGTGGACAATATGATTCGTGTTGTTCAGGCTTGATGTCGCCCGCCGAGATGCAACAACTGTGGAAGGAGGTTGCGACCCAGCCAGGACTCGAAGGCAGCGTTGTAAAGAGCTTGAACGGTTTGTGTCTGCCCTCCCAGCAACACGTCTCCTCTGTCAACGGGCAGGCGTCACACCTCAACGTGCCAACTTTTCTGGCTAATGGCGCCCTGTCGCTGCTGGATGGTTTTGGTTTAACGGGTAAGCATAGATCCCCGGGTGGATTGAATGTGCGTGTGTGTGTGTGTGTGTGCATACGCGCGAACATACAAATAAGGTAATAAATTCAACGATATATTTCTCTTTTCTACGGAGGTCATCGTACAGAACAGAACGTTATTAATAGCAAGGTGTCTATGCCACACTGTCACACTGTTCTTTACAAGGAACATCTACCCAAATAATATCTTTCGTAAATTTAACTCGGGTACATGTCAGGACGTTACGGTATTACATGAAAGGAAACCATTTTCCTTATAAAAAAAAAAAAACCCACAACAAAATTTTATGAAACCATTAGTGTGATATATTCTGAACAAGAAACAGACATTAAGAGTTGCTAGTTATAGAAAAGGCTGCCGCATTGACGATAAAGGGCAAGATAAATAAACAGCATATCTTGGACCCAATTCCAGTGGAATGCCGGCTGGGGCCTAGCAATAACAAAGTCCATGTTTACTCATCCTTGTTTGTTTACTGTAGCCCAGCCCTGCTCTGTTTACTCGGGCAAAATCTGATCGCCTGCATCAACAGGGCTGCCAAGCCTGTGGAAAAGAAAATAACAATAAAGAGTAAACATCCTTCGCAGTGACGCACTCTATGCAGCCCTTGTTGTGTTGACTCAGCGGTCTAAGCTACTTTCCACCTGAACCAGTTATGAGTGATCAAGTTTGATCTATCCCCGGGGGTTATTTGTTGTCTTTCAATTCTACCCATAGCATATGGATGCATGGTTTTGATCCCACTCTTCTTTTAAAAGTATGTAGGCGTGTTCATTCTTTGGATTAAAAAAAAAAAATCCCCCCCCCTCCCGACTTACAAGAAATGCAATTTCCATCGAACTGTGGGAAGAGATTCTTATAGTATCCAGTATGTTATAATTAATTTTAATTAGATAGGTGTTAATTTCTGAATTAGGTAGCATATTTTATTAATTTTCTTTGTATAGATATTTACATTGGTTTTGAAGGGGTCACTTGGGTTACATTCTGTTAGAATTTGACAGTGAGATTTTTCTGTAAGTGAGTGACTCTCTGAAGAATATCACTATTTACATTTATAAGACTATATTGATTTATTTGCGTTGGAGTATACAGTATTGTCTTTGATGAAAAGATATTTCTCACTCATCAGAAGGCTACATATGTGGAAATATATGGTTACATTTCTTATCAACAGACTATAGAAAAGAAAAAAGGTTTATGTATATGTGAGGGAGGAAAGGAAGACCAAATGATCATTTACAGGATCGGATGGTTACATATATTTGGAGAAAAATACTTGGCTTTGTCTCCAGTCGACTTTTGATAGACAAGAAGGTGGTTACAGATAGATACTACAATTCTGAATGTTTATTACTAATATTAGTGTTGTGTGCTAAACAGACTCCCATAATTATGATATTTATTTCATACAACATTTACAAGTTTAAAGAAAGAACACTGTTTAACAAAATAACAAGTATTTAAGAAATAAATGTAATTTTTGTGTTTTACATTGCCTCATGAAATAAAACTGAAAATCTGCATTTTATTTGAATCTATGTTGCATTTAAAAAAAAAAAAAGATATAGCTCTATGCCAGAGATATAAATGGACAATGTGATTGGAATTTGGCAGCTGAATCATTTACATCGGTATTCAAACAACATGCCCGTGATGCATATAAAATAAAAGCAAATTTTAGTGCACTTTGAAAAAGCATATTATATTCAATGCATTTTCATTTTTCTTCTTTCACACTTTGGGCAAAAGTGAACATTCCCTTCCCAAACCTTCCTGTCATTACAGTGAGTATCATAGAAGAGTGCAGATAGATATTATTCTAGTAATAACAAATATTGTTGTAGAGACTAAGATTTTTTTGTTTTAAATGAAAAATTATTGATCTAAATCAAAGGCAGGATTATTTGCACGACTTTATTTAAATATTATCTAGAAGCTGTTTGTTATTTTTTTTCTTATTTGTTTGAATTTTTACTTAATTTTAAATTTCGTGATGATGACCTTAAAAACATTAGAAACTTTTAAAATTATTTAATTATTAATTTTTAAAATTGTTCTTTTTATTACATTTTGACATTGCTGTTATCTATTTGGACTGTTAAGTGTTATGAACTAGATTATGTTGCATGTAATACTTTGTAAATTGTAAATTTATTGTAGAGTAAAACAACTTTGGTGGGGTTTTACTTCTTAGTTTTTGGTCCATAAGTGTTTTAGATTATTGATCTTTTGTCGTTTCCGACTTTTCATCTTTTGTTAACAATATTTGTTCAAAAGTCTTTAGTAAAACCTTTAAGGCAGTTGTTTCTGTCTAAAATCTTGAGTTGTTTTTGTTGAAAGTCTTCAGTTGTTTTTGTCTAAAGTCATCAGGGTTTTTTTTGTTTTTTGTTTTGTATAAGTCTTTAGTTGTTTGTTTCTAAAGTCATCAATTGTTTCTGTCTTAAAGCCTTCATTTATTTCTGTCTAAAGGCTTCACTGGTTTCTCTCTTAATGTATTCACTGGTTTCTGTCTAAAGGCTTCACTGAATGTATTCACTGGTTTCTGTCTAAAGGCTTCACTGAATGTATTCACTGGTTTCTGTCTAAAGGCTTCACTGAATGTATTCACTGGTTTCTGTCTAAAGGCTTCACTGAATGTATTCACTGGTTTCTGTCTAAAGGCTTCACTGAATGTATTCACTGGTTTCTGTCTAAAGGCTTCACTGAATGTATTCGCTGGTTTCTGTCTAAAGGCTACATTGAATGTATTCACTGGTTTTTGTCTAAAGGCTTCACTGAATGTATTCACTGGTTTCTGTCTAAAGGCTTCACTGAATGTATTCGCTGGTTTCTGTCTAAAGGCTACATTGAATGTATTCACTAGTTTCTGTCTAAAGGCTACACTGATTTTTGTCGAAAAGTGTAGTTGTGTCTCTCTAAAGTCTTCAGGTATTTCTGCCTAAAGTGTCCCAAGTTTTCAGTTGTTTCTGTCTGATCTTGAGTTGTTTCTATCTAAAATCTTCAGTTCTTTGTCTGCCTAAAGTGTCTCAAGTCTACAGTTGTTTTTGTCTAGTCATGAGTTGTTTCTATCAAAAATCTCCACTTGTTTCTGCCTAGCCCTAAAGTGTCCCAAGTGTTTAGTTTCTGTCTAGTAGTGAGTTGTTTCTATCTGTAAGTCTTTAGTTGTTTCTACCTAAAGTATCTCAATTCTACACTTGTTTCTGTCCAGTTGTGAGTTGTTTCTGTATAAAGTTTTGAGTTGTTTTTGACATTTTATCAGTTTTTTTATTCATCTCTTATTGTCTTTTAGTTGTATCTGTCTTAAATCTTTAGTTCTTTCTGTCTTGCTTTTTAGTTTGTACTTTTGTCTTAGGCTGCTTTACCTCTCTCTTTATTGTTAGTATTTTTCTGTCTTTGGTAATAATTGTATATGTCTTGTCTTTACTTTTTATCTTTTGTTCTTTAGATGAATTATTTCATTTTCTGAGGGATTTTGTCTTTTTTTTTTTGTTTTTTTGTTTTTTTTGTTGTGGTTTTTATTCTTTTTGATAGTTAACAGTTTTCATCTTTTAGATTTCATTAGTTTGTATGTTGTGGACTTAAGTGATTTTGGTCTTTATTAATTGTTTCTTTATGGTGTTTAATATTTTTTAGTGTTTCTATCTTTAGGTGAGCAGTTTCTTTTTTAGGTTTTCTGATTTGTTTTTCTTTTGGTAGTTTTTGTCTATTTATAAGCTCTTGTTTATCTTTGTCTTATTTACCATAATCCCCACTCAGATGAACCAAAGATGATGCTGGTTTTACTGTCGGTTTGCACTTAAAATAAATATATTTAGCCACACATACAATCACATGCACACACACTGATATGCTTGCACACACGCACACATATCAGTCCCTAATAGTCATGTGAGAAGCAGTATTTGTATTGAATACCAAATATAAACATATTTGAGTGATTAATATTTTATTGATGACTACAGTTAACATTATTTTCAGAGTAAATGTATTATAGTTAGCTAATTGTTATTGACAACTTGTTCTTACATTATGGCATAGTTATTTCAAGTTTATACCATAGCAGTGTTATAGTAATAAGCTAATAGTAAAGTACAGAAGTTGTTCTAGTGGCATCATGACATTGAAACTTAAAGTTTAGATTATAGCAGTGATGGTAGAATGCTATAGAAATTGTTCTTTATTGTTATAACATAGATACTTCAAGTTTCGACCATAACTTTGATGGTAGTAAGTAAACTATAGAAATTGTTCATCATTATAACATAGATACTTCAAGTTTAGACCATAGCTATGCTGGTAGTAAATGTTAGAAAATGTTCTTTATCATTATAATGTAGGTACTTCAAGTTTAGACCATAATAATGATGGGAACAAGATGTCATCACATTCAGGCTTAGACTGTAATGCACCAAATACTGCATTATTTCGTCACAATCTGTGCAAGTGGCCTGGCTGTGACACACCTTGTGAAGATTATGCCACTTTTATCAAGTAAGTGGGTTTTTTTTCTTTCTTTCTTTTGTTTTTCTTTGTCTCATTTTTTGTCTTTGGTTGGTTTCTTTCTGTTGTTTCTTGGGTTTTATTTATATGTTGTATTTTTGTTATTAACTGTATCTCCTTTCTTTCTTTCTTTCTTTCTTGTGTAAAAATTTCATTACCAGTACTAGTTTTAAAAAAATAATGTAAAATCATTTTGCTTTCAATTATTATTATAAAATCTCCAAATTGTGGGCCACTTGCTATTTGTTTAAAGGTTTATTTCATTTCACTGAAAACTTGAAATTTTGTCATTTCACTAAAGTAATACATGAAAATTGTGCCATTTCACATAATAAATGGAAATTGTCATTGCTTAAACACCTCTGAGGTTTTATTAAAATCTTGGAAAATTTTCATATAATTTCAGTCATATTTAATAATAATAAAAATTGTGAATCATTTTACTGAGAGCTGTAAAATGTGGGCTGCTTGACTCTTTAAATTCTTATCTTTCAGCTTAAACTATACTATTTTTCCAAATTATTCCTTTCTCTAACACTCCATTCCTTTCCACCATCCCCTCCCCCCCCACCCCATTAGGTGTAGTATTTCTAAATGGAAAGATTTTTAAGCAATTAGGCTTTGATACAATAAAATGGATAATGATGGTGGCAAAAGTGGAGTTTGTATTTGTATATTTGGATGCCAAGTCAGTAGAAGACCACAAGCTTGCAGTGTAAAAGTAGTATCATTGGTAGGATTTGGTCAGTTATTCTCCTGAAGCTAAGAATAGAAATGCTGGGTATTGATTATTAGTAATGTTGTCGCCTTGTGCTGGGGACTCACCAAGTAAACAGTAGACTCACAATAAATTGATCTGGCTCTGGGGTTTTTTGGTTCAAAATGCTGGGCAGTCGGTTAATGGCACTGTATTGGACTTTTCTTTAGTGTGTGAAGTCACCATCCCTCTTCTGTGTAGGCTAGTCCTATCTTTAATTTGTCAGTGGAAGGTTGAGTCTGAATCAGCCCTATTTAATTGCTATGCTATACTTAGTCAACATAATTTAGCTTTACATGTAATATGTTAAAAGAGAAAACAGCAAGTTAAATCTAATATTATGTTATAGATAAACTTTTATGGCATTAAAAAAAAGAACTGTATAATAAAAAGAACATGAGTGTATATAGATGTGCAACCACACATAAATACACCAAGTATGCATTTACATTAACATGGATTTAATTGTCAGACATGGTATTGTAGTTATGCACATACATACAAACACACAGCATACATGCACATCTTAACACATTAATATACTTCTGCATAATGCTTTAGGTGTAAACATGATTATATTCAATCATACATACAACATACATGCACATCTTAACACATTAATATAGTTATCATGTATAATGCGTTAGGCGCAAACATGCTTATATTCAAACATTCATATATATATATATGCATACCTAGGCTACAGTTATCATGCATAATATTTTAGGTGTAAATATACAACATTCGTTTACACACATTAGATGTAAAAATTTCTAAATACAAACATATAGGCATACTCCATTTTACATAAATATACATATACAAATGTACACACTTTAACAAATGGGTTTAATTCATATATGTTACTGTATAAGTGTATTGGTAAACATACATGTACAAAATCACATATATATATACAGCATTAAATGCATTAACAAATGCATTTAATTGTCTTGTATGGTACTATATTGATAAGCATACATGAATGTAATTACATATATACAGCATACATGTATACTAACAAAAGTAACAAGTGGATTTAATTATCATCATTCATAGTACTTTTTATGACAGCATGCACATGTACACATATAAGTACTTTTTATGACAGCATACACATGTACACATATAAGTACTTTTTATGACAGCATGCACATGTACACATATAAGTACTTTTTATGACAGCATACACATGTACACATATAAGTACTTTTTATGACGGCATACACATGTACACATATAAGCACACTTGCTTACGGACTAACACTTTGATATCATTTTATTAAAAGCATGACATTTTAACCTTAGATATTAACGCATAAAACATTGCATTAGGTTTTTTGTTGTTGGTTATTTGTATTTTAATTTACATTTGAACTGTAAAAATAATGATTATTTTAGTAAATTGAAGATTTTTCTTTTGTAATCTTTGTAATTTCTTAACTGCCTTCTGTCTTTCTATTTACAAGACACCAATACAGTTTTACTTGCATCTGTAATTATATAAATAGAACATTTTTTTTTTTCTAAATTAAACACTAAAATGAAAAACAAGACTGTTGCCAAAGTCTGCCAGCATGCTTAGGATGTTGATCTTTGCAAGAAAATGCTGTTTGAACTGATCCTGCAGACTAAATCGATCAATCATGTTAATGCCCTGTTGTTTATTTCCCCTACCTGATTGGTGCTGTGTAGTTCAACAATTCTTTTACAGTGCCAGTACTTACAGGATATTTATTCTGTATTCACACAAACCATGATTCATTGCCTCTTGATCAAATATAGGCACCAAAGTATACTATAGACAGAACATACTTCAGCATTCATGAATTAAAACACTTATAATTTGGTATTACATTTTGTCTGACAAAATATAAATACATGTATTTCCATATTTTTACTCCACAAATATGTCAAATACAACATAAAATGTTATCGTTCTTATCATTATATTATTGTAACACGCATCGTGAAACTCACATTAACTTGCTGCCTATGTTAAGGGAATATTTATTTAATTTAAAGACAAATTCAGAATAAGGAAAATATTAAGTGTCCTTAGAATTATGACAGGCTTCTTTCATCCCTTTTTTATTGGTATCTGCCTGACTGTCTAGATCAGTTTGTCTCTTTTCTGTGTATTTGTGTGTGTGTGTGTGTGTGTGTGTATAAAGTTGTTCATTAATTCATCCATTCCTTAATATATATATATATATATTTGTTTGCTTTTACAGTGCATAAAACAGAGGCTACAAAGACAATTTACATTGTATTGTGATTTTTTTAGAATTTGGGGGTAGGATTCATTTGTGTTATTTTACTAATAACAAAGTGTGTGTGTGTGTAAACATGTGTGATGTATGCATGTGTGTGTGTGTGTGTGTGTGTGTGTGTGTGTGTGTGTGTGTGTGTGTATGCAAGCAATGATACAAAGATCTGGTTTAATAACTTATCTGAATAAACATAATAAAACCTTTTAAATAAATATACTGATGATAAAACAATTTATATCACCTGAAATATAGAAACATGGGATCATAATGTCATAAAACATTAATTTGTTTAAAAAATCCAACCTTGTTTATTTAAATTTTAAAGTAAGAAAGTATTGTTTATTTAACAACTTGTTTCATTAGCCACTTACTAAGCAGGAAAACACTAATGATAAACTGTTTCATTAACCACAAGTACTCACTAAGCAGGAAAACACTAATGATAAACTGTTTCATTAACCAGGCAGACTGTTATGCAGGAAGATACTCTTGGAATAATGTTTGATTAGTTATTAGACATTTAAAACCGGAATCAATATTGTTGCATTGTTTTAATCATTCTAATTTCTAGTCCCAAGGACTCTTTAAACTTGAATTACTTATTATATTCCTACTAGCTATAATAACTCTTTAAACTTGAATCACTTATTTTATTCCTACTAGCTATAATAACTCTTTAAACTTGAATTACTTATTATATTCCTACTAGCTATAATAACTCTTTAAAGTTTTAACGAAATGACACTTTCAGTCTTATGTATTGTAATTATACTAGTGTTAGAGATTCTTTAAAGAAGAATCACTATTGACATATAATTATTCTAGCAACAGAACTCTTGAAACTGGATTTGCTATTGATATATTGTTGTAATCATACTAGAAATAGAGACTCTTTAATCAAAACTCACTATTGAATCAGTGTTGTAATTTCACTAGTCATAGGGACTGTTTAAACATGACTCATTTAATATATTGCTGTAATCATGAGCCATAAGGACCATTTCATCATGACTCACTTAGTTAATAAAGCATTATTATGATAACCATAATAACTTTTATAAAAAGAAACTACTTTATTATTAATGCCTAATTTTATTAGCCATTTTTAAAGTGCTATTTCTTGTTTGTATAAGCCATCAGGCCATTTTATTTGTAGTTGCACACCTTCAAGAATGTAATTTTCCCAATATATTCTTTTATTCTCAAATTCCTTGGGTTTTTAAATATGGATTTATTTATTTATTTAAACAAAACATTCAAACACACATATTTTCCTGCTTTTTTTTTTTTTTAAAGTGTCTTAATCACAAATAAAAATAATTAAATGTTTGGTGAGTTATTTTTGTAATCAGCAAAAGGGTTTTGATCTGCAGGCATCTTAATACTGAACACCAGTTGGATGATCGCAGTACTGCACAAGCCCGAGTTCAGTTACAAGTTGTCAGCCAGCTAGAAATTCAGGTAAGCATTTAGACATCAAATATAGTTGTAGAAGTAGTCTCTATGAAATGTCCATCCACCAATTTTAGTCAGGTATTTATACTGGATTGATGGGGTGAGTAAGTTATGCATGAATTATATCTATTTGAAAGTATAGTTAGAAACAGAATCTCAAAGTAGTGCACTTGATAAATGTTTCGTAATATATTAAATTCTAGTAAATCTAGGGATATATTAATCGTTTGTCCAACTAGTCTTCTTTTCTTTTCTTCTCTTCTCCTGTCTTTTATGAGGAAGTTGTCAAGTTCTCAGTAGAGCATTGTTTTCTTGTAGTTTTCCGCATGTCATAAAAGTAATTAATATAACACGTTGTGTGCTTCAAAGAAACAAAACTGGACTGTCGCAAAGTTGATAGATGTAACAAGTGACATTGTGTCTTTCAGTATATTTTGTCTGCATAGGTGTAATGCACTTTTTTGTATTGTATATTTTGTCTACATTTCAAAAAAGAACAATGAAAGAGCAGGTGATATTTTTTTCTTTGTCAGCATTTTAATTTTATTTTTATTTTGTGTATTGTTTTATGACCCACATTTTTATATTTCAGATGATAAAAATTGTTTTATCATCAGTTTTATGTATTTAAAAGGTTTTATAATGTTTATTCAGATAAGTTATTCATCCAGATCTCTGTTATCATTGCTTACACACACACACACACACACACACACACACACACACACACACACACACACTACATCACACACAATACATCACACATGTATATACATACTTTGTTATTAGTAAAATAACAACAAATAAATCTTGCCCCCAAATTCTAAAATTTACATTAAATTGTCTGTGTAGCCTCTGTTATATGCACTGTAAATCAAGATTTATATATATAAATGATTAACATTCTAAATTAAAACAACCCTTCTACCTTCTTGCACACATCAAAGAGCATCAATATATAAAAAATGCAATTGTGTCAATATACAAACATACATTCTCATTAATATGATATAAATATAACACCAGAACTTATTCTAAAGAATAATAATCAGAAGTCATTTGTGCCAGTATTCAAGCATTCAGTTTCATTGTAGTATGATATAAAATCTAACTTTGTTACAGTATAATATCTAATAAATCTAGCTTTAGAGTATATTTTAAGAATGGCAAATAAAAACCAGTTGTGTCAGTATTCAGACGTGCGTTCTCAATATAATATGATATAAATCTAGTTTCAGAGCTTCAGAGCTTATGTATGATGAATGACAAACAAAAGCCAGTTGTGTCAGTATTCAGACAGGCATTCTCGTAATATTATAAAATATAAAACTAGCTTCAGAGCAAATGTCTGAAGAATGTCAAATAAGTCAGTTAATCCACTCTACAAACATGCATTATCATTCTAATGTGATATAAATCTGGCTTCTGATCTGAACTCTAAATAATGATAAAGAAAAACTGGTGTAAATGTTATAAGAATAGTTTTTGAGCTTATTATGCTTTTAGAAAAAGTTGGTCAGTGAATTCATGAAGTGTTAACATAATTTTACTTGTTAGAAAATTAACAGTAACATTTCACATTGCTGCACCAAACGTTTCCTATGTAAGGCATCTGAATAAAGTATGTTTACGTGTAAGGTATGTGTAATTGAAATGAAAATGAATAGAGACTGTGATACAGTCAGAATTAACAAGAATTATGAGAACTATAATGTCTTCTCAGCAATTTTTTTTTAATGCCAGTAAGCATTCTCTAGGATTGCACATTGTACAGATGCACTAACTGTGTCACATATGTTTTTCCAGTTTACATTTAAATAAATCTTCTTCACTAAAACATCTAGAACAATAATTTGTTTCAAATATAAATGTTGGTACCTTTGTGAATAAACACTTCATTTGATTTTGAAACTACCACATCACTGAATATTTTCCAAGTGAGAATCTGGGCAGACACTCATGCATAGTCATAACACACACACACACACACACACACACACACACACACACACACACACACACACACACACACACACACACACACGCATGTGCATATTATCAAGCACACTTTATACTGTACTTTTTGTTTGTCTGGAAAAAGAAGAATGTTAAATATCTACAATGTTAGTGTGTTTTTAATCAAACATTTAAAAGCCATATATCCTTCCATTGTCTATTTAAAATTCATTGAATTCTTGACAGAATGATCCTGACATCAACTAATGGTGAAAACTCTCATATAACAGATTTCTTGGTGAATTTTTTCTGGATAGCTTATAGAAATTTTGCATGCTGTAAGAATGATTAGGCATGTGAAGATTCAATTGTTTCTACAACGGATCACACTTTACAGTTTCTTTAATCCACTCCAGAGATCCCATTCTGTCCTGGAATATGTACCCAGTGATACGTTGTTTTGTGTGGCAGTTATAGCTTGGTTAAATTACATACTTATTATACAGTGAACCTTATTTTAGTACGGGGGATCCATCATAAAGGGATTTGTTTCTACATTGAACCATTCACAAAGCAGTATATTAATTAAATCATTGGAGCAAGTCATTGTAACAAGATTTCAGAAAAATATATTGGCTTTTCTATTATTTATTTTTATTTGTTTATTTTTGAATCAGGTTGTTATTCAACCTTCCTTTTGGCCTAAGTTTGATCAAAAATAAAAATGATATCTTTAGACATATTTTTGTAAAAGCTGTTTAGTGCATTCAATTTCATCTTTCATTTTATAGGTTTATGTCTTTAGTTGATTGAGTATTACTTAAGGATTGAATGCCTGAGTCACTGAATGTGCTATACATATTGGTGTATTCTTGAATATTTTGTATATTTTTATATGCACATGGGAGAAAGAATGTAACATTTGAATCACATAGCTATAGTTGGACACCAAGATTTTTTTCTCTAGAATAAAAAATGGTTAAGTATTTTTTTAAAATTAAACTCATTTGGAAACATGAACTGCGTTCTCAGGAAATCGTGAGTCAAAGGAAGTTGTCAGTTACCTGCAGGCCTGGTAATTAACAGAGATAGATGTACCAGGAAGAGACATTGTTGTTTAATTGTCCAGGTCATGAAGATGATGCTTGCAACAAGTCTGAGCTTGAAATTAATTATAGAACAATGCAGGGGGACACTTGTTCGCTCAGTGAAAGACAATGAAATGAGCGGTTTCATAATAAGCCTCCTCTGTAAGTGGGCTGTGGAAATAGGTTTGATATAAATATCTTGACTCAAGATGGATCTAATTTTGTAAGAAATAAACTCACTACAAAAAGAAAAATTAACAAACGACAACACAACATTACAGTGGTCTACAGATAGCGCTGACAGTGGTGTGGATGGATGTTTTTTGTCTGCTTACATTAGTTATGAAATATAAGTGTGAGTTATTGTTGTGACTTGTCTCACAATTGCTGATATAAATGGTATAGATTGTGTTTTGTCATGCATCTTGGATCAGCAGTTTTACTTGCTAACTACTTTGCATAATTTCCACAACATATTTCCTTTTACAGACAATGGCCGCTCTTACTACCTAATTTGGTCAATTGGTCTGTAGAGCGTTGTCTCACTATTGCCGATGTAAATGGTTTAGATTGTGTTTATCATGCTTCTTGGATCAGCAGCTTTACTTGCTAACTACATGTACTTTGCATAACTTCCACAACATATTTCCTTTTATAGACATTGGCTGCTCTTTCAATTTAATTTGGTATGGTCTATAGAGTGCCAGATTTTTATGAGCACCATGTATATATTAGCTGTAGGTCAAACAAAGTGCATTTCCTATTAAAAGTGTATATCGTAGATAGTGGAAAAAATAAACTACAGTTGGAAATGCTCTAGCCTTTGCTTATTAATTTTTATTAATTTATTTTAGTTTTTGAAGACATTTCTTATTGGGTTTTTAAATTATTTTTTAATAATCTAAATACAATCTGCCCTGTATTAGCATAATACTAGTGGTTGAAGTTAATGCAATTTTGATTTGTGACATTCAGCAAAATGTGTCATGAAGAATTAGTCAATAATGAAAACATGTATATTTCTTTTAATGAATTTGTTTCTAGGGTAAACAGTCCAGCCACATTATTATTTCTAATTTGCACTCAGGTTTATAATATACCCACAATCCCAGTGTTTAGAATCTCTTGCCTGGAACCTTGACAATAAAAGATAGAGGTTGAGTTCACAGTTCCTTTATAATTTCTTTGAACTGCTAAGAAAGATTTTTAAAAGTATATATATCTTAGTATCTCATGTCTTGATTGTGTAATGTAATGTATGTACTCATTTTTCTAAACTTGAATATTTTATTAAAATAAATTCTCACCATTTTGGACTAAAAAGAAATATTCATTTAAAAAAAAATAAAAATGTCCAATCTTAACAATATTACCTCATTGTGCTGCTAAGATTTTGGGGAAAAAAATACCTAACCATTCTTTAAAATTGCACCTCACACACAGCAATACTGTTGTAATAATTAACTTGAATGTTTAACTGAACTGAATGATTATATCTAATTTTCTAATTTAAATATTTCATCTGTACAGAGTTCTATATTTAGATGGATTTACAAATGACTTGTTTTCCTCTTGGACAGACTTCTGTATTGAAAGGCAGTTGTAATTGAGTGCTAGTTTGGGGGTGTTTGTTTTTGTTGTTGCTTTTAAAAAAAAATATTATTAAAGAGATTTTTTTTTCGTTTACAGTTTATATATTAATTGACCAACCAATGAAAGTATGCATTTATGGCTAAATAGAAACACTTGTTAGAAATAGACACAGTGTAGAATGTTTCTCCAAGGCAAGTTAATTCAATATTGGTATGAAGACAACAGCAACAAACTATAGATAAATAGATAGATAGCCAGCCTTTTAAATTGATTTCATTAAATTTAAAATGTATACAATAGTTCTCAAAAGAACAGTCATTGACAAAAGATCTGTTTTAGTGATAGTTTAATTAAAGTAAAATGCTCAACCTATTTTCACATTATTTATTGCCAAAATATTTCACAAGCTGATGGGTTAAAATTCATGAAATATATTTACCTTTGTCAAGTCTTGACAATGCATATCATTATTAGAGACATCTTCATGTTGTTACTGCATAATTTGAGCATATATAATCAATATGTCAAGCTAGAGCTGCTAAATTTGGGTTCATACATTTATATTTTTTCCTCATTTCTTAATATTATGAATACATCAGTCTTGGTTCATACATTTATATTTTTTCCTCATTTCTTAATATTATGAATACATCAGTCTTGGTTCATACATTTAATTTTTTCCTTGTTTTTCTTTATATTATGAATATGTAGTCAGTTTAGCCTTAACTAATGCTTATTTTTAATTTCACCTTTTTTCCCCAACATATAATAAAGCAGAATAAAAATAGTTCAGTGAATTACTTAAAGTTTCTGTATTGTTTATATAATTAATTAATTAAATTAAGATCTAACATGGGCACACATTTTCTAGGTTTAAATTCTTGACACCTTTCCTTAATTAGCAGTGTACTCTGTTTTTTTTATATTTCTCTGTAACAAGTGCAGTGGATGATCAGATGTTTACATCAGTAGTACAATCAACAAAATCACGGCGTGCAGGCATTTTATTAAAACTTTATTGTCTGTTTCATAAGTGTTGACTCTTTCAGGCTTTGTGTGTTAAAATATTTGAGTAGTGACTTCGTTTTTCCTAATTGCAAATCCCCCTCTTCTTCTCTCGGACTCTCTAGCACACACACATACGCACGTGAGTTCTCTGATCTATACTTGAAAGTTGTATAATTTAGTGCTGCAGTAAAGAAAGAAATTATTGATTTTCTACATTGTATATTTAATGATTTTTATTAAATCTTGGCATTTTGAAATGTAAAAAAAAAAAAGTTTTGTAACTTAAACAATGTACTGCCACTTGAATTTCAAAGCTTTCTTGTTTATACAATCTGTCATATACTTTGTGTATATTTATACAATGTGTAACTCTCTTTCATGTATGTTTATTTAGCATATCATTTATTTTTTTATGTATATTTATACTTTTGTGTGCTAACAATGAATGTTAGTTCCATTTTCTATTATGTGTATGTGTTTCTCTTTAAGTTGGGAGATAAAATTTGCGTCTACTGAAATACATATGCTTAGTATTTCATTGTAAATTAATTCTTTCATTATAGTGTAGGCAGTAAAATGCTGTCTAGTAAAACTCAAGTCAATGTAAAGACAGTGTAAACTCACTGCTTGCCTGTTTGCAGCTCAATCGAGAGAAAGAACTGCTGCAAGCGATAATGCAGCATCTTCACATGAAGCCACCTGGCATCCCAGCTTCAACTGCAGCATCTCAGAATTTATCATCCACTTTGTCATCCATATCTTCATCAATGTCATCCATGTCATCATTGTCATCAACAGCCTCAGTACATTTGCCAGTAGCCTTGCAAACTACACCTAAATCTTCCAAAGAGCCAAAGCAAGAACTGGTAAGGTTCTTTATAAAAAGAAAGATTTGGATGATTTTTATTGTGCAGAGAATCAGGTAAATGATTGCAAGAACTGGTAAGATTCTTGTTAACAAGAAAAGTTTCATGATTTTAGCTGGTAAATCATAAGCATTTTCTAAAAAACCTTATCTCCCATGCAGTCCTACTTCCCTGAGAGATTTATTCACAAATGTGGAAACGTGAATGAATTTTTAAACCTCTTTAGTACTAGTCCATTCCATTAATATTACAATGTTTGAAATAACTTACTAGTAATGTGTTTGGCAAATAAATTTTAATGTAATGATTCCATGTTTTTGAGTTTTAAAATATGCTGTTAGAGTCGGCTTTTATACCTATTTTTTTATGTGTATTTTTTCTTTCCTAGTAGTGATTAATTAGTTTTGGAGTCTGTTTATAGTATTTCTTTTTGTTTTTAGATGTCTCATAAATAGTGAGAAATATCTTACTAGTTTGGAGTGCCAAGTTAATGTTCAGAAATCTTGTTAGTAGTCGGAAGTCTTGTTAGCATTCTGGACTGTCTTAGTGGTACTGACTACCTTGTTTGGGGATATATTTTCTAATGTTGTAAAGACAGTGAAAGTTTTATTTCATTGTAAAATTATGAATTTTATTAAAAGTTGTGCAGTCATGTTTTCATTTTACTGTTTTATTTTCAAAAAACAGAACACTCCAATTCTGCCAAAACACCCAATGATTCCTCCCTTCACCTCTTCACCATTCCTGCCAGCAGTCACCATGGTGACTTCACCTATGGTTTCCATGCCACCTATCCCTACTAGCCAAGCACATATGCTACTTTCACCGCCCCATTCTGCCCCAAGCAACACTCTTCTGTCTCAGCATAACTCACTTAGTGTTGCTGCAATGGGGTCTTGCGGCAATGGTTCACATGTTAGCAGTGGAGGCAGTAGTGGTGGGGGTGGGAGTGGTGGAGGAGGAGGAGGAGGCAGTGGTCCCATTCGAAGGAGGGTATCTGACAAGTGCAATCTTCCAATATCAACAGGTACTGTTTTCTAGTTTTCATTATTTTTTTTAAACATAGCAAGTGAAAATAATCTTGTCACTAATACTGATGCTTTTAATTATTAGTAAAACTAGTATGTAGTTGCTGCAAGCATCTTTTCATTAACTTTGTGTTTTCTCATTAGCAAACGTGAAACATAAAATAATGGTCATTATGTTTTAATGGATATATTTGATGATCATTTTCTTTTTTTCCTTGAATTCTGATAAAATTACAGCAGTACTAATAGGAATAGGATAGGAAACAAGAAAGATAGGAAAATAAAAAAAAAAGTAAAAAAATGAACTTAGGATCTTTAAATGTATGTTTGCCTTAGAAATTATCATTCCAAGTTCTTTGTCTTATTTATGCTCAGATTATACTTGGATAAAAGATCGCATTGCAGAAGTTGACATTGATGATCACCATTGCCTACACACACAAACACATGCACATACACGCTTGCACACACTACATTTGTTTTCATGAGACATGAAAATGAACAAAAGTTTTAAATGCTTGTTGCCATGAAGACATGGATACAACTTTGAATCTCTTCTGGTTAGGATTACTATGTAAATTTTTGTCAGTGGGAGATTACAAAAAATATGTATTGTAAACCAGTAAATTAAAGTAAATAGCCAATTTAATAAATAAAACAAATATTTTGCAACCAAATCAATATTTCTTCACTTTGTCAGGACAACAGAATTTCCATAATCTTATTTCACTTCCCTGATAATATAAATTAAAGTGTGAACTAAATTTGGTTAGGATATTTTAATTTTCCATGTGACTTCATGTTATTTGTCATTTTGTAGTGTAAAGTAAATTTGGTTAGGATATTTTAATGTCTTAAATGACTTCAACTCATTGTTTGCCAGTGCAATGTGGTGTAAATTTCCTGCTTCTTTGCTTAATTGGAGAAATTCTTAAATTTCTGCATGCAGTAACTAATGCTTCATGATTGTGACTTGCAGAAATTCAGAGAAATAGAGAATTCTACAAGTCTACAGATGTAAGACCTCCATTCACATATGCATCTTTAATTCGTCAGGTAATGCTAAGAGATTATTTATAGCAAGTTGTTTTCATCAAACTCTTTTTATTACACTCTTTTTCATAAAACAGTTGTATAGGGCTGCCTTCATCAAGTTGTTTCTATTATACCCTTTTCTTCAGGTTGTTGTATAGGGCTGTCTTCATCAAGTTGTTTCTATTATACCCTTTTCATCAGGTTGTTGTATAGGGCTGTCTTCATCAAGTTGTTTCTATTATATCCTTTTCATCAGGTTGTATAGGGGTGTCTTCATCAAGCTCTCTTTATTACACTCTTGTCATTAGGTTGTTGTAAAGGGCTGTCTTCATCAAGCTCTTGGCATCAGACTGATATCAGATTTTTTCTATCATTTATTCTCATCAAGTTGCTTTCAGAGTCTCATTGTTTTTTTAAAATTAAAATCAGTTGCTATTGCATAGTCAAATGTCTTATTTCACATTACAGTTTTTAGTGTGTGTGTGTGTGTGTGTGTGTGTGTGTGTGTGCAGACTACAGCTGTGTCTATTATTTTTAAAAGCTCTGTATACACTTCTATCAATCCCAACCTTTTTCCTACCCCATTTTTTAATTTTAAATCATTAATGGCTAATTTTGTTAAAATAATATTTGGTTAATTCATTATTCGCAGTGCTTGAAAATAATGGTTTGGTTAATTCATTAACCTCATTGCTTGAAAAATAATAGTTTGGGTAATTCATTATTCATAGCCTCTAGCTGCTTATTAATTTCAGTTCACATTAGTAATGTAATTATTAATTATAGTCTGATGTACATGTAGTTAAATTCAGCTGTATTGTCAGATCTCATATATTTGGTGTTTTTACCATTCTGCTGTATTGTCAGATATCATATATTTGGTGTCATTAATATTCTGCTGTATTGTCAGATATAATATATTTGGTGTCTTTCCCATTCTGCTGTATTGTCAGATATCATATATTTGGTGTTGTTACCATTCTGCTGTATTGTCAGATATCATATATTTGGTGTCATTAACATTCTGCTGTATTGTCGGATATAATATATTTGGTGTCTTTCCCATTCTGCTGTATTGTCAGATATCATATATTTGGTATTACCATTCTGCTATATTTTTTGCCAAACTGACTTGTGTTGTTATGATGAGGATTTAGTGAAAAGACAACCAGTGTTTGCTTTTTTTTAACTTTAAATTTTATATATTATTTTTAATATTTAAATTCAATTAATCATGTTTAACGTATGAACTTGTTTTTGAATTTAAATAATTTCTTTTACATCATTTGATACTTTTGAATGTGTTCCTTCTGAGCATTAGCTTTTTTTATGTTACATATAACCTGTAATTTTATTTATTTACTTTTTAATTATATTTTGTTCAGGCAATTATTGAGTCTCCTCATAGGCAACTGACATTGAATGAAATCTACCAGTGGTTCCAAGCTACATTTGCATATTTTCGTCGCAATGAGGCCACTTGGAAAGTAAGTGCCTTATGGGTTTTGGTGTGTGCAAGTGTCTAAAGTTATGGATAGAGTACATATCATTATAGACAGATAAAAATTTACCAAAGAGGGGGATGGTCTTAGACTCATGTGGAAGTGGTCGTTTTTTGGAGGTGGGGTGGGGTACAAGACCTACCCTATTTTGTGGGTGTGGTGTTTTGTTCCAGTTGACACCTCCTTATGTCTGGATTTTTTAGCTCAGCATCCCAGTTATAGATTGTGAAATGCTTTGAAATCCTAATATATAAACTTGTGGGCAAAACAGAGAGCTTTCATATTATAATTATTTAATATATCTGTACTTGTATATGCTTGTGCATTCTGTGTGTATAAACACACATATTTGTGAAATACATAATATGTATCAGATGGTTGTAGTTCTGTGAAACATTTTCACACCAGCTCTTAGCAAAAACAGTTAGTACAAAGTCTTTTTTGTTTGTAGTACTTTATTCAGAGTTTTGTGTTTTATATTAGCAAACTTCTTATTTCTTTGATAGATACTCATTTATTTTTTTTATTATTATTAATTTATTACTTATGGTTAATGATTTGGTATGTCTGTGTAGAATGCTGTACGACACAACCTTAGTCTTCACAAATGTTTTATGCGAGTCGAGAATGTTAAGGGTGCAGTTTGGACTGTGGATGAAATAGAGTTCTACAAACGCAGGCCCCAGAAATTGAGTGGCGGGTAGGTTTTGTATTTAACTTGTTGTACATTCCTGCGGTGTTCATTCTTTGGGTTTAGATTTTGGTTTGTTTGCTTTTTGTTTGCTCTCATGTATTCTACAAAAAACAGGTCCCAGAAACCAAGTGGTGGATAGATTTTTACATTTTTGTTCAAGATGTCTCCTTGCTTTGTTCTTCTTTATTTGCACTTGCATTGTGCTTATTTTTTAAAATTAATGTTTGCATGCATTAGTAGTTTTTTTTTTTTCCTGGTGTGAAATATTCTCAATTTAAACTGCATTTTATTCAGAAGAGATGCTGCTCTAAAATTTTTTAGTTTAAATTTTTAAAAACAACATATATTTGGAGTCATTTTAAACTGATTTGAATAGTGTAAGAATTTTTTTTATGCCTGTGTGTTGTTTCATTTTAACTTTATTTTATTGGAAATCATTTATAAAACAATCACTTTTAATCAAACAATGAGAAATGCAGTTTTGATTGAGACGTTTGCTGTGTAAAGGGTTCTAAAGGTTTTCTTTCACTTTTGCTAATGGTGACAACTAATTGTCTGTGATTCAGTGTTCTTGTCGGTCCTTTTCTTCTCTCTGCTGCACAGAATGCTATACGCACCAACCTCTCCCTGCATAGATGCTTTGTAAGGTTTGAAGATGATTATGGCTCCTTTTGGACAGTGGATGACTTTGAGTTTTTAAGGCGACGCCATTTGACACGAGGACGGCCCAGAAAATATGAAATGGAATGCCCTCAGTAAGCACCATTCTTATTTCAGTGGCCTGCATGAAGTAACTTAGGACCAGGTAGTCTATGAATGAAATAACTCTTTATTGTTTACACATTTACACGTACAAAAGTAAAAGTTACTTTTACATTTTCCTTTAAATTCTCACAACCACCATATTAAGGACCATATTATTTTCAGTTCACATTGAGAGCATGCAGCCCAGAGATCTTTTTGTTGTCATTTGTGTAACATGTCTCAAACAACAGAACTGTGTATAACAAAATATTTCACAGGTATAATTTGTGCATACTGTACAGCAACAACAAACATATATTTCACCTGCAATAACAAGCAATGACATTTTACAGATAACACAGAATTCACTAACACTAATTTACAAACATCATTTTATAAACAACAAATAGTATTTAATAAATAGCACACAACTGCATAATAAAGTGTTTAACAGAATTAAACAAAATAACACTCCCCATTTAGTGTTTTATGTCCAACAGAATTATATACAACATATAACATTTCACACACAACAAAATTACGACCGAAGTAACGCATAATTTTTCACTTGACTGAATTACACATAACATATAATGTTTTGCAAACAGTTTACATGGCCTGTAATAATTCACAGATGAAAATAGAATTACATGAAACATATGGTATTTTACACACACACACACACACACACACACATGCGCGAGCACAGAATCTCTAGAATCCCACATAATAATGTTTTACAAAGAACAGAATTATGCATAACTTACAGTGTTTCAAAAACAACAGCATTGAGCTTTACATATAGTGTCTCACGTACCATTATTATACCATTACCTATAGTATTTCACATACCATTATATATAGTGTTTTACAAACTAGCTTATGGTAACTTATTTTGATAATCTCTTTTCTATGTTATATATTTCATAGAAAAGCAAATGCCATGTTTATAATGCAGTTTTAATTCTTCAGAAAATTTTCTCACTTCTTACATTTCAAATCACATTAACTTTCTGGTTTGTTTCATTTTCTTCATTTATTAATATAGCATTCCGTACCACGATGGATTTAAATCTACACTTGTGATCTTTTCACATCATCCTAAACTTTAATTGTCAGTTTATAAAAGCAACTTTCTTTATATGTTGCTGTCTTTTTAAACTCTTGAAAACATCTTTCTCTTTTATACATTGGTAATGGAACATATTTCTTTATAAATCCTTGTATTTTTTCATTCATAATGTACCAAAGTTTCCAATATTAATAGCTGCTGATAGTATTTTTCTAATCAAGTTTAATAATATTTTTTTAATCAAGTTGAAATTAGAATTTCTCAATTAACAATAAGGTTTGGTATCAATAAGGCTGACCTCAAAGGTAATGAGTGTAGGAGTTTCTATATATATATATATTTTTTTTTACTGGACAAAAGAACAGTCTGGATAAATCTAATGAGGATCTTACTCATTAGCTTCTGGTACAATATGTAGTATTTCACAGATAACAGTTTTGCAAAACATGTAGTTTTCACAGATAACAATTTTGCAAAACATGTAGTATTTCACACATAATACAATTTTGCACAAAATGTAATATTTCACAGATAATACAGTTTTTCACATGTAATGTTTCATAGACAACATAGTTATGCACTACATATACATGTATTTCCATAATTTTATTGATGTCATTTAGTATTTGAGAAAGAAGTTTTGCACAGAATGTAGTATTTCGCAAAAAACCTCAACACAATCTGCACAACACATATGCAACATTGTTTTTGAGTGTTTATTATCCATTTCTTTGCATATTATCAAGAATTCTTTTAAAAAGTTACATACACTTTCAGGGTCCACCATGTATGTTCACTTACTTTGTCTAGGGCATCATTACTGCTCATCTCCCTTTGCACATCCATTTTTTTTCTCCCACTGTACATCTTGCATAGGTCTTTACTGCTCAACTCCCTTTGCACATCCATTTTTTTCTCCCACTGTACACCTTGCATAGGTATCTTTACTGCTTATCTCCCTTTGCACATCCATTTTTTCCTACTATTGTACATCTTGCATAGGTATCTTTACTGCTTATCTCCCTTTGCACATCCATTTTTTTCCTACTACTGTACAGCTTGCATAGGTATCTTTACTGCTCATCTTTCTTTGTATATCCATTCATATATTTGCAACAGCAAGTGTGTCTGTTTGGTTTATTCCAATTTGTATCCAATATCCCAAGGCAGGAATTGAGATGGCCACATCCTGACTTAATTATGTAAATTGTAAATTTTATTTGTTATGATGTTCCTGATTCAGACTTAAATTGTTATAGAAAATGACTTAATTTTGTAACCCACTCTTGCTTCAAACTGTTGTGGATCAAAACGTTTGCAGTTTGTGTTCTGTTTGTGCTTAATTATTTTCATTCAATAAAGAGTAATAACAAAATATGATTGTTTGCACAATGTTCTTTTGACTTTTTTGCTATTGCTTCATTAATAAAATAATGCATGGTTTATTTCACACACAATAATATTTACAAGTGGTGTTGACAGGTCCATGCTGTACAACAAATGGTGTTTTTCTTCATGTTGTCAAAATAAACAACTAGCAGCTAATATCTAGTATTTGTTTTTGTTGATCAATGCATGTATAAGATCATAATAGCATCTTTCAAGATTTTAGTGTTGCTGTTGTTATGGCAAATAGAACACAACCAATTGTTCCGAATTTTAGTGTTGAGTGTTGTTGCTTTAAACTTTTCTTGAAGTGCAAAACATAGATGAAACAAACCAAACAAAGCAATCTAATTATAAATAACTGTGTGACGCCAACACCACTTAGTTAATGGATATGATTATAATTAATTAATTAATCATCCAAAACTAATTACAAGTGATGAGAATCTTAATTTATTTTATTAATGATCCTTCAGCAGACACCACTTGTCTCTCTCAATATTTCCTTTCTTCCACAACATCAAGGATAAACATTTATTGTCACATAATATTCTCCAGGTGGAAAACTTCATTGTAATTGCTATATGATATTTGATTGTTGATTTAATAAATTTATTGACCTTACACATATTGATAACCATATGTTGGAGAGATAGTGGGTGGATGGGGGCTTGCTAAATATAGATTAAAAATGGATTTATCTTCTCCTTTGGTAAAAAGTTTTCCACCTATGGAATTATTGTGTGAGAGTGAATGTTTGTATTTAAATCAATGTTGTGGAAGAGAGAAAACTTTTACAGCACCCACATATACACCAAGTGAGAGAGATGAGTGGTGTCTTATGGAGTATTATTAATAACATAAATTAAAAAGATTCTCATCAGTTGTAATTATTTATGGACAATTAGTAATAATAATAATAATCATAACCATTGTTTATGTCACACAGTCTTGGATTGATTCTCAGTGCTTATTCTCAACATATGAATTATGCTGATGAAAATGTAGCGTAAACTCTTGGTTTTGAAGCAAGTAAAAAATTATTGGTTTTGTTTGTGCTTTGATGCTGATTATTTCATATGATGATCATAAATGCTTTATTAATATAATAATATAGAATGCAGAATTTTCTATGCATTAAAAAATCTGCAGAATTATTTTGTCATGCAATGGTGTAATATTATAAATTAACTGTTTACTCATGTGCTGATATCTTTGTTACTATTTCCTTTTTAATACTTTTTTAATAGCATTTTGTTGTTTATTTGAAACTTTTCTCATTTACAGATATAATATTACAATGTTTGTCGCAGAGCTGTTTAGTGCACCTTAATTGTAAATTGTTGTTCTTATTTATACATGTAATGTCATGTTTAGCACACTTTATGTTGTAAATTGTTGTTCTTATTTATACTGTAATGAACAGTTTAGCACACTTTATGTTGTAAATTGTTGTTCTTATTTATACTGTAATGAACAGTTTAGCACACTTTATATTATAAATTGGTGTTCTTATTTATATTATAGTGGGCTGTTTAGCACATCTTATGTTGTAAATAGGTGTTCTTTATTAATACTGTACTGAGTTGTTTAGCACACCTTATGTTGTAAATTGGTGTTCTTATTTATATTGTAGTGAGTCTTTTTCTTTATGTTTTTTTCTTTATGTTTACTTTCATGCTTGTCTGTTGGTGCTGTGTTAGGATGCTTATTGTATTCAATCATTTCCGTGTTCAGCATGAAGAAAACATTCCATGTTGTTCAGTAATAAACTAGAGCCAACCTGAATGAATTTCACACATCCAGATCACTACTATGCTTTCCATTCTTGTTTGCTTATGGTAGCCTTATAGTGATCATCTTTTTTGGTTGTCATCAAATAATTTGCTTTATGGTAGCCATATAGTCATCTTCTTTTGGTTAATAAACAAGTAATTTGCTTGTTAATAGCCATATTATCATTTCTCTTATAGACATCAAACAATTTGCTTGTTAGATGACATATAGTCGTTCTTTTGTTGTAGATATAATCAAATAGTTCTTCTTTTTTGGTGGACAAATAACTTTCTTTACATGTTGTTCTTTTCTTTATAATCATAGCCATTTATTTGTAGTTGTTTTATAGTTTTAAATACTTCATGTATTGTTGTGAATATGAAGTGAGTAATAAGTGAGCTGGTGTTATATGTTTTAGTTTTAGACATACGGTAAACCATTGTAGCTATGTTTATTGCTTTATTTGGACAACATGAAGGCTACACTTAAACTCGTGTAATATTTCAACACTATTTTGTATTGATTATAAATGTTTGAAAATATTTTCAGAAACCTGAAAAGTCCTTCTTTGAATGATCCGTCATCCTATAATGAGACCATTAATGCCACAATAAGGGTAAGTTAAATTGCATTAAATTTTATTTTTAATTTTTTTCCTTAAAATAAGAAATTATAAATTAGTGCAATGCTTTTCATGCATAAGTCATTCAAGTGTTAAGGTCATTATATAGAGAGCAGAGTGGATGGTTGGTTGGGTTGTTAGAACAGACAAACACATTGCTAAAAATTAGATATGTTAGTAAATTGATGTGGACATTTAGGTAGGTAGATAAACAGACAGACAAACACATTGTTAACGATTATATGTCATTAAATTGATGTGGACATTTAGGTAGGTAGATAAACAGACAGAAAGACTTAAAAAAGATTTGAAAATACTGAATTTGCATGTGAAAGTAGTTAGTGATTTGAATATCAAAGAAAGAAAAATAAATCTGTATTTAAAGAAAAGATGACATTATTTCTTTGACAGTTATTGCTATTGTTTATTCCATCATTTAAATGTTATAGTCAGAGGTAAGTATTTCCTTTATTCTACCATTCAAATGTTATAATCAAGTTAGTCTAGCTTTTATTCACCATCTCAGTGTTTAGTCAAAAGGTAAGCATTTCCTTTATTCCATCATTATAGTCATGTCAGTCTAGCTTTTATTTACCATTTCAGTGTTATAATTAAGGTTAGTCTAGTTTTTATTCACCATTTCAGTGTTACAGTCAAGGTAAGTCTAGTTTTTATTCACCACTTCAATGTCATAGTCAAGGTAAGTCTTGCTTTTATTCCAACATATAAATTTTACAGTGAAAGAAGTTTATCTTTTATTCTACCATACAAATTTTATAGTCAAAGGTAAATATATAATTTATTCCAACATATCAATCTTATAGTGAAAGGTAGGTCTTAACAGTTCATTTTAATACTTTATTCTACCATTAAATGTTAAATCTAAGCAATCCATTTAATCTTTTATATCACTATTTACATATAATACTTGGTAACCAGAATTGAAATTTAATTAACACTAATTGTTCAGTTTTAAATTTGTATGTGGACTACTAGCAATGTTCATTGGAGATTTTTTTTTTAATTTATGTCTTAAGGCGGCCTTGAACGATGCCAGTCTAGCTATTATGGCAAATGGCGGTCAACTTCTGGAACAAGATTCTGCTCAAGATCTTTCTGTCAGATCTGCCTCTGGTTCTCATGATGGGCTTGTAGGGTTGGCTCGATCATTTGGGTAGGTTATCTCCCCATAATGCTAAAAACTGGTATTTTTTATTTTCTGTTATTTGCATTTTGCTCAGAGTTTTCTGTTATATATTTTATTTGTTTATATCATTGTAATTAATTATTGATAACATTGGTTAAAATGATGTGACATGTTGACCAGATATATTTAATATTTTTGTTCATGATAATTTGAAAATCCTTTCACAATTGTTTAGTTATTACAGATTTGTCTAAGAAAACATTTCTGTAGTGATTATCATTATTAACATTTTATGTATACGAGCCTTCATGTTAAATAACTACATATTGATTCACTTTCTCAACAGTTCAAAAGTGCCTGAAGAATACAAATTTTTTAAAATACATTTATTTAAAATAAAAAACACAGGGGAAAAAATTTGACTTAGACACCGAACTATTTATCACATTTTGACAAACTATTTTACTGATACTTTTGACTGGTGTAAAACTATTTTACTGATTCTTAACTCTTGACTTGAGTGTAAAACTATTTTACTGGTACTTAACTCTTGACTTGAGTGTAAAACTATTTTACTGGTACTTAACTCTTGACTTGAGTGTAAAACTATTTTACTGGTACTTAACTCTTGACTTGGGTGTAAAACTATTTTATTGATATTCAACTCTTGACTCAGGTAGAAGAACTATTTTACTTGTACTTAACTCTTAACTAAGAAAAAACTATTTACCATTACTTAGACATACAAACTGTTAATCAGTATTTGACTGTTGACTTGGCTATAACAATTATTTAGCCATATCTGACTCTTGACTTAGGTACAAAAGCTGTTATCATTTAATATTTTGCATCTGCAGCATTTTATTGAAGAGGAAAAAAAATTACATTTACAATAATCTGCATATGTTATTTCATGCTCGAGCAGAATCTTTACAGTATTCAGCCTTTTCATCATTGCTTACTTGTAACAAGGGATACTGCCTTATCCCTGTGGTGTTGATCATTTTTAAGCTATTCATGCAATTATAAAATATTATCAAAGATATCAGGAAAAGTTTTGACCACAGCCCCCTATAAATTAATTCCATTTCCAGTTTGGATTAGTGTGTGTTTATACGTGTTTATATGTTTATATATATTCTGCTCAGAACTAATGATTTATCAGAATAAAAAATGGACATTCTTTGAAATTAAAAAAAGTAAAGATTTGAAGATAATGTTTAATTAATTCATGTAAATGTTATGAAATAATGTATTTGTCCAAAGAGTTTGTTTTCTTCTTTCATATTGGCAAAACTTCTCCTCCTTGTTGTTTAGGGAGGAAGAGATCTTGCTGAGTATCAAACGAGAGGCAGGCATTGATGCAGACACTCCCACCTTCCTTGACAGACCCCTGTCACAGGGTTCCTCACTAAACCATCACCCATCATATCGTCTGCATCATCAGCATTTTCAGCACCCTCTCTCTCCGAGTAAACTAACGTATGGTCGTCATGGACATGAATCAGAAACAGACCATGACCGACACATGGCACAGACATCCTCTCCCATCTTGGATAATCACTTAAACAATGATAGTTCAGCCACTGATGAGGCAAGATTCGAGAGAGGTGATATGTCTAGAGAAGAACGCTTGCAAAGAAGTTCTCGGATACATTCTGACGAGTTTGGTGAAGATAACTGTGTCCGGGTGTCACCAAGGATGGTAAATGATTATGAGGACAGTATGATGCATGGAGATATTGACGATGAGGAACAGCTGGAAGAGGAAGAGAGAGAAATGATGGGTCATCATCATGAAGACTCACAAGAAGATGAGGGAGATTACGACCATGAAGATGGGGCCAGTGACACAGAAGAGAGGGAGGAAATGTCTCCAGTTATCGAAGGACCACAGCCTACCTTAGAAGCGGAAGATGATCTTGTTGACAATTTGCCAGTTTTTCCTGTGCCACATCTGCAGCCAGTCTCTTCTTCCTAGCTTGAGAATAATGCATGATGCATTAGTCAGTTGCTTTTTATCTTGACTCAGCAAAGTGGTGATCTCACTGATGGTTGTAAAGGTATTTACTGTCAAGGGAAAGTGTACACATAAACAAAACTGTGTCCTTGTGATATACATTGCTAAATTAACAAAAACAGATTATTGACAGAAAATTATTCTCTAACTTTTGTGTTCATAAAATGCTTTTAATCAACATACCTCTCTAGAACTACAGGTCTGCAGTACATGAAAATGAAACTGGTGATTCCAGTTTTAGTTTATCGAGTCAACTTTAATTAGAGCAGATAATTTCATTAGGATGTTCTCAGGGGTCTTTGAACTGATTTCACTTTATAAAGCAATATATAAACACGAAAATAATAATTTTGCACAGGCATCATAGACAGATGTCTTGCTCATTATGCACTTGTAGAGCCTGGTGTGGGTTTGTAGTGACAACCCTTCATTTTAATAAATGATCTGCGAGACCAAACAGACATTGCCAAGCCATGGCTGCTTTTTGAGTTCATTAAGATACAGCATTGACCTGGAGAATTGTAATATTCATTTTTCAATCTGTAGTAAGCTTGCTCATTTTCTTTCACACTGTAGAGGTACTTAGAGGGAGAAAATCATTTGGTTTTAATAAACAAGGTGAATTCTCATTTAACTCTTAGTTGGCCTTTAAAAGGAACATATTTTAACACAATTAAAATGTTTATTTAGATTCTGTATGAATACACACACACAAAAACAACATCATTTCAATGACAGAATTGATAGTGATTAGAATTGCATGCTTGTATACACACACACACACACACACACACACACACACACAGTGGTTACCTTATTTACAAACTGTATCTAAAGGTCTTTCAAGCTTTGAGCAATGGAAATTTCCATGCATGAGTGAGACTGCAAAAAAAACCTGGACAGTCAGTGGTTAGTCATTTTTGTTGGTCTAGACATGCTCAGGTTGAATATGGCAGTGTTATGTGCCTAGGGAACAAAGATGCAAATATTTACATTGCGAGAATTACTAGGAAACTGTTGTCATGCATAAAGGCGCTGTTTGTATCTACACCTAAGAATGAATATTTTTTATTCCTGGAATATGATCTGAATGTGCTTTGAAATACACCTAATGTCTGTACTTGCTGCATTTTGAACTTTGTTTTGTTTTGTCTGGATTGCAGTCTGTATATGATGGCTGTTAAGTATATACAAAGTTTCTGATCTCAACATCATCAGCCTCTATCCTGCTAATGTTAAATCAAAACTGGCATTTCTACACTACATCTTAATTGGAACTGCAATTCAGTAGTTAGTATATTGTAAGATATTGGTCAGCTGTGGAGCAAAAATGTTAACGAATGAAAATAGACATATTTGTTTCAAGTGGCTGCTTGTTTAACATCAATTAACCTTTTATAGTAGCACACATTAGATATACAAATATGGGGTAATTATATTTTTGGAGTGTATTAGATCAAAGATTATATCATATGTTTGCAGTGTGTTCATACATGGCTTTATTGTCAGTAACAAAAACTTTCTTTTCAATCCACTTTCACAAGTTTTATATTATTGCAGCTGATTCAAATTTATTTAGAAGATTGGACAAAGATGTCTGCTGTTTAAGCTGTGTAGTATGCATTTTGGAAGTATTTAGTTCTAAGTTGAAGTTGTTTGACATGACTCATAAATAAAACAGTGCGTTTTAAAGTTTTTTTATGTTGGAATTACATTCTGTAACCAAACATGACTTAATTGCATTCATGAGAATATGGAATGCATATATATTTTTTAAATGGTTACTTATTTGGTTGTTTTGGTTGGTTTTAGTTTGGTTTTTGGTTGTATTTTTATGTACATAGAATATGATACACCAGAAATTCTATTTTACATGTATACTTTTAAAAATAAATCAAATTCTTGAAGTGCGTAATGCTTTTAATCCAGTTATTTGCTACCTGATAAGTTGTGTATGATAAAATTTATCATGACAGTGAGATTGCTCTTGTCATAAGATACGATACATTTATGTATGCGTTACAATCAGAGGAACTGGATTTCTCTTATCATAAGATTTGTTACATTTATGTATGCATTACATAAAAAGAACTGGGCTTTTAAACATTACAATTCAAATTTGTATTGTTTTAAGTTTGAAATGCAAGTGTTACTGATGTGTGTGGTTACAATTTAACAACCATTTACAAGTTAAAAAAAAATATTCTCCAAAGGATTTTTTTGTCCGTTGCTTTTTACATGGATTTTGAGATGTTTGGCTCTATTTTTTTTTTTTTGTCCTTAACAGTTCACACTGTAACAATGCCAGTGATTGAAAAATATAACATTATATATCTCATTTTAAATGGCATTTTGTTTGGGGTTTTTTTGTCCTCATTTATGCCTACTGACATTCAGATGTGTTTGTAAATTATTAATAAGAATCACTGGTTGTTTTTATATATTATAATTAAAATAAAACAACTAACCTCAAATGATTGATGTCATTGACAATTATAACTGTACCACATAACTTTTTACAATTATCTAATTAGTCAAATCATGTTCTTATTGTTTGTTCATTGGATGATCTCTCCTGAATTTGTCTCATCAGTGTTTGGTCTCTGCTTAAGAGGAACTGTTTTTGTAAATGTTCAATTCTATACACATGCTGAGCCTGTTATGTTATTCATTTAATTTTTTTTCTTTCAGTTTGCTTTAGTGTTAATGGAGGCAGCTGTACAGTATGGTAAATAACAGCTGGTAGGAAAATATTTAACTTAAATGCTTACTTTGCTGGAGTTGAGAACATTATTAATAGTTTTATCTTCTTTAACATTTCAGTTTTGTACATAAATATATATTTACTTAAAAACTGTAACTACTGATTTGTTTTTCAATTTAGTCATTGCTAACAGCAATTGTGTCATTCTTGTGTAACAAAAATGACACATTTAGTAAAGAGAATGAGTGACACTCATAGAATAAGGAATAAGCGTAGCATATAATTCACTGATTTTTTAAAAACTGTGAGCCAGATTCAGAAATATTCGCACACTTGTATGATTGCAATGATCTCATTTTTTGCTGTAAACTCTATGACTATTGACTATACATGCATGATTTTTTTTAAAAATATCTTATATATATAGATAGAAATAATTACAATCTCATTGTTACATTTAAAAATGTACTGTTTCAGAAACCTAAATTTTATATATTAAATATTTAGACATTGCTGAACTGTTTAATAACTGCAATGAAGAAAATTTAAATACTTACATATTTGTCTTATTTTAACATTTTTAATGATGATATTTCCCCATATCTTCACACAGAAAATTTGAAAACAATAAAATGTAACTGGTTTTAAATAGTCACTCTGTATATGTGCTAAACTGTAAACATATTAAAATTTAACCATTTTTAAGTGTCTAACTAGAGTGGAGATCAGAAGTAAGTTAGATATTGTCTTTTAATATTTGATATTTTTCTGAATGTTTATGGTTAAAGCTGTGATTCCCCAAATTCAGAAGTATGGACTGAATTGTTAATTGGTTTGGATGCAGTTGTCCATGCAATCGTGTGCTGAAGAGTTCCAGTCCACTCAATTAATCAGTTTGGATGCATTTGTCCAAGAAAGTGTGTGCTGTAGGGTTTAGCAGTTCCAGCCCTGTTGGTATAATTGGTTAAGACAGTTGTCCAAAACGTGTCCATTTCCAACTGATTGTGTACACAGGCAGTCCTGGGTTTGCTTGTGTTCTGTTTTATTACAGAATTTTAGCAATAACTGTTTCTTATACCTCTGTACCAAAGATACCACAATATATTTTTTACAAATCCACAACATTCCACATTAAAAAAAAAATTAATTGGGGGTGGTGGTGGGGGCATAAAATGTTAAAATCTGTAACCTAATAAAAAACTATGTCTTCTTTTATTTGTATCTAGCCTGTAATAGTCCTTAACCTATAATGGAGATTTACTTCTTCTGTAACTGGCATTTTGTTTGTAATAATCAGTTGCCTAAATGAAGAATTACATCTTCTGTAAATTGCATCTAGCTTGTAATTATCTATCAAGTATATAGAGAATTATGTCTTTTGTTTGTGATAAGTGGAATAAAATAAATTACATCAATGAAATTAGACTCATGAGGTATTTGTAATTGTGATATATTTCCTAGATTCAGTTGTAAATTTTCATTGTTATGTCATAACAATAAGAAAAAGTACACTTGTAACCAATTTATGAATGCTGGAAGTAAAATTTGCAGAGAGGTTTTGCTGAAAGTAAAATAGTAACATTTGCAGAAAAGTTTTGCTGAAAGAAAAATTTGCAGAGAAGTTCCTTGTTATCTTCCATCTGTGCTGATCAATTTTGCTATGTTAAATTTCATCCATCTGTCATTTCTGTTGAGATTTTTCTGTAGTGCTGCTTACAGTGTAGAGAAATGGCAGCAAATGGTCCACAGGTTATATATATCCTCAGCACATTAAAGGTTGTTTTCTTCTACTGATGGGTAGCATTTCTGGGTTGGGAAGTGATTTTTCTGCTGCTTTTGTAAGGTGTAGAGATGCAACAGTAGTTTATTTATTGATGCTGTTAGGTTACTAATAAAGTAAACTAGATGTTTGACAGTCACATTCTGTCAGAACACTTTGTTCACTTTCAGTGCTCAGCACAAGTCCTAATGAATTTTTTTTTTATGGAAGAAATTTATGAATTTAAATAAATCAGTAAAAAGAAATAAAATAAAAATAAAGCTCATCTCTGAGACTGCATTTAATATTGCTCTTTCTTGTGGAGTTAACCTTGCCATTCAAAGCAGTATATATGAGGGGGGAAATAACTCCTGATTGGATATATCTATGAAGTGACATGCTTTTGGTCAGTTAATTACAAATCGTAATGATTCATGGGTCTTTGGTCGGGGTTGGTTGGGTTTTATTTTGAGAGAATAACCAAATTGCCATTTCAATTGATGGTATGCTGTTGGGAACTACTTACTGGTCATGTTTGCATCACAATTACATTTAAACAGAATATTTCACTTTTAAACAAGGAGCATTGAGTATTTCTGATTTATATATAAAAGTATGGTCTTTTTTTAAGGTACAGTATTTAAAATAATATTTTAGTTGCAATTTTGTATTTAGTCTTGTAATAAAAAGGAGAATAGTCAAAAGAATTATACCAAATGTGTCAAAGTATACAGCGACTGTTTTCAGTGTGTTTCTTGCACTTTTTCAATGATCATGACAAAATGTAATTTCCCGTCTGAATGGCTATAGACTTTATTGTATAATTATTTGTTTTGTGTGTTCATTTTCTAATCTATGTTCTGTGGTACATTTGAAACTTAACTGAGATGTTATATTTAAAATTGAAAAATATTTATTCATATATTTCTGCAATCTACATTGAAAATTTACACGTTACATGATTACAGTTTTGCTGATGATTTTCATGTCAAAATTTTGTGCAAAAAAAAAAAAATTATTTGTTTGTTCGTGTGGGTATGTTCTATTTTTTATTAAATGATCACAATGAAAATTTTGCAAAATATATTTAAACTGCAGATATTTGTGTTTAGAGAAGAAAAGGTGTCCAACTTTTTTTTACATGCAAGGATGCAATCTTTCTTCTCCTCTTTTATCATTATTTAAGTTTTGAAAACATACTGTTGCACAAACTTGTTTGTGATGAATATAAATATTCAATTCTGTTTTGACAAGAATGATCATTCGGAGGGTCAATCAACATTGCGATTGTAAACAAGTGTGATTCAGTTTTAGTCATGTACATATCCGCTGCAGCTTCTTGGCTGTGCAAATGAATGCACATAATTTTGTGTGTCTACCTCAACACGAACGTAGCCTCTTAGTGCCTGGTGATTAGTTCCCCTTGTCTGCTACTCTTCATGTCCAGGAATCAATTTAATAATTTCTTACACATGAAATGGTTGTTTTAGTTGAGGAGTAGGGGGATGGTAAAAAAGGCAAGTGTATTATTTTTCACATATACCTTTGTATATACTTGACACTGTTGTTAGACTTGTGTGCCTGTGTAGGAGGCATTGATTGACTGGCATACAGTCATTTTATATTGAGCACTATTTTATGCATTGCCACATTATTTTGGTGGCAAGTGTGATTGCAAGTGTGTGGGATTAAAGTACCGTTAGTGTTGCAGTGATCCTGTCAATTGATAATGACATTTTTACTTATGTACATGACTGAAAGAATCTTTACCACCCAGGCACCTGGGCTTACCTCTTGAAAACCTCTGGCTGTAGCTGTGAATTTTATTATCCATGCATGTTCCACTGAAATTTCAAGGTTAGCAAAATCTTTGGACTTGAGTAAAGATAATATACTGTTTTTATCTACATTTGTACTGTTTCAAATAAACTGTTGGAATGTAATATTTGCTTGCAAGTTTCTATCTCTCATTTTATGAATAATTATTATAAGTGATAGTCATTAATGCACTTTTCAAATGCTTCTGCCTTTAGTTTTTGTTTGTGGTCTGCAAGAGTACAGGCTACATATGACGAGATTTTGTAGATTTATTGTACTTTCTTGCTATGCCTTCACAGCAATGAAAAATATGTGGTTCCTTCAGCTTGTGTTTCAAAATTATTTGTTTAAATATAGCCATGTGCATATAGATCTGTAATTTTGCTTTTCAGAAACTGAAACTATCTAATCGGTTTGTGTGTATGTGTGTGTGTGTGTCTGTGAGTATTTGCATAAATTATTGTTTTCTTTGCTGAAACCAAAATGTGAAAATTATTCCTTAGAATAAATTTTATAGTTTTAAATATCTTTATAATTCTTTTCTCTCTTTTAAAAATATTTATTTATTTATATTTTGGGGGAAACAAAGATGTGTTTAGTTAGTACTAAGCACAATACTAAACTATATTTCAAACATTTCATTATATGTACTTTATTTTTCATGATTATATATGTCATATTGTTATTTTACTTGCATTATGAATTTTTGTGCCAGTTGGGTTAGAAACTAACCATCTAATCATGTTCATTTCAAAATGCATTTTAAAAACAATCACTGTCAATTTTCATTTTACAGTTACAATCATGTTCATTAAATACACTCATATGTGTATTGTTATGTGTACATGCACACATCACACTGGTTTGGGGTTCACGATGTTTTCTCATGCTGCAATGGCAGGTGTTGATAAAAATTTATTTTGTGCTTGCTCTTTGATGCCCTGTTTTGCAAAACCTGCATAATAGTGTAGAAATATTCCTTTATTTGCTTGTGTAAATACACTGATCATCATAATGCAGAGAATGACAAACGGAAGCCAGATGAAATACTGTACATATTAGGATCTGTATGTAGCATGCAGAATGATGACAAATTATTTTGTTTGGAGATCTGACATCTGTTATCCTTTTTTCCAAGCACATTTTCTATGTTCACAGTCTTGTGTGTCTTTTTAATCTAATGGCCTGCAGTCTGAGAAGAAAATCAAAAAAATGTCTTCCTAATTATTGTTTGTTTTATTGAGTGTGTGTTTTGCTGAGATGAATTATTATGATTATTATTCTACTGTGTTGTGGAATCAAAATAACTTTGTCATTGAAATGATTTAGTGCATAATTCCTGTATCATGGGCTTAGTGTTTGTAGCCATTTTCCTTCTTTGTCATATAGTTTATAGTAGTTTTTCTTAAAATTTCTTTTCTCCTTTCTTATGTAAATTACTGTTGTATTTTTTCCCTTCTTCCTTCTAAGCTTTTTTCCTCCCTCTCTCACTCTTGTAAAGGAAGTGTTGGCTCTACACATAGTTTCATCTCTTTAACAAAATATTTTAATTGTTTTTGTGTGAAATTATTTAGTTTTATTTCTATAGATATTACCCACCCACCTTTGTAAGTATGTGGAAACCCACACAAATGCAGTGTTGTGAGATAGCCTTGACCTTTAAATATGTGTTGACAAGAGTGTGACTGTCCGCCAGGCTATTTGTCTCTCTCATCAGGAGTTAGAGAGGTAATCACTTTACTAAGTGTGATGTCAACCAGGCTGTATTTTCTCTCTCAGCAGGAGTTAAAGGAGTCATCACTCTATTGACAAGAGTGTGACTGTGCTCAGCCAGGCTGTATTATGTCTCTCTCAGCAAGAGTTAAAGAGGTCAGCATTATGTATCATAATTATGGTATGATTTCTCTACCATATTACTAATCCCATGCAGTAAATGCACCACTTTTCATGATGAGAGCACAACAGGCTTAGCATGAAATTATTTATTTTAAACTACATCTCTTCAAAATTACCTCTAGAGATGAAATAGATTTAAGTAATTTCTTTAATTATTAGTGATATCCCATACAGTACCTCACAGGAGGAAAGAGAACTAGTTAGTATTAGCAGCCAGTCTCTAGAATGTTGAATAAAAAAGTATATATACATGTATATACTAACCATCAGTGAATGTTGGAAGTGTTCATAAAAGAACCATTACAGGCAGTTGTAAAATGTTGTTAACCTAGTTATTAAGGAGTAGAGTTGATGGTGTCAGAATAGTGTTTTGTAGTGAATCAACTCTTTTTTTTTTTCTCAACCAAAATTATTTAAGCCAATATGTAGTTTATGTATCTTCTTTTTTTTTTTTAACTAATAATTAAATTCATAATATTTATATTAGTTATATTTCCTATTAATTTTCCAAAATATACAGAACATTAATCAAAACAAACAGCAGAAAGAACTGGAATAGTGAACTGTTGGGGAAGGAGGGGGATTGGTGGTCCTGATTGCATGTTAAAATGTTTTTTCATACATACTTTTGGAAAAGTTTTATCACAGTTCATTGATATACTTTAAAGAGTAATGTCTCTCACACCACAGTGGAGCATCAGTTCTTATTCTATAGGTATTGCATAATGATTTTGTTAAAGAACTTAAGTGACATTGTGTTCTTAATCTTTTGAGTACTCGGCAGAGCCTTTGATTGGCTGCAGAGCCATTGGTATCAAGTTGAATATATATATATTTTAAAAAACCCATTACTTGTATGAGTTGTAAAATGGTAATGTCCCTTGCCATTTTGTGTTTTAAATATAAAGAAAAGGTTTCATAAGATGTTAAGACTGATTTTTTTATATTTATCATGAAAGGTACTTGGAATGATGTTAACTGTCATTTTAGCTGTATCTCTACAGTTAAGCAGGAAAAAGTTTATTTTTTTAATATATATTTTGGGAAGGTGGGATAGACAATTTTTATTATAACCCGAAAAAATTGGAACTCTACAATCGTCTTATTTGCAAAACCTGTAGATAGACTGTTTTCTTTCTAATTATAAATATTTACACATTTAGAGGACCAACTTAACTGTTTATGTAATTTGTGATGTCATCAGATTTTGTGTTTATGTAATTATCACCAGATTGTACCTCAGGTTTGAAACCCAGAAAATAAAGATTTTTTAAATGACTTTTTAAAACAGATGTTTTTATTTAATAAATAAGATTGTGTTGTTACATTATTGATTCAGTTAGTAGATTATTTTCATTATTCATACACATGATATGGTACACATACCACTTCACATTATTTAGATATACATAGCAGAACAAATGTGTACATCACATTACTTACATGACTGAACAATTATACATTGCATTACTTAGACACACTTGGAAGTATAAACTTGTACATCACATTACTTACATAAACATAGCTGTACAAATGTGTATTCACACTGCTTAGATATACATTGCAGAACAAATGTACAGTGAAACCTCGCTATAACACAATAATTGGGGTCCATAAAATCAGATTGCATTAATAGCAGGGTCACATTAATGTGAGGTTTTGCAATATAATGCATTATTAAGATATATATTTTGAGAGCTGTGCCATGACTGCATTATAGCTGAATTTGCATTATTGTGGGGTTCCACTGTATATTGTGTTATTTAGATATACTTCAAAATATAAAAAATATACTTCACATTACTTAGATATGCATGGCAGTACAAATGTGTAACATCACATTAGATATATGTCAGTACAATTGTCACATTGCTTATATATACATGGAAAAACAAATGTGTGCATCATATTTAGATATACATGGCAATACAAATGTGCATTTCATTATCTAGATACAAATGGCAGTGCAAAAATATCGTATTACTTAGATATACATGGCAATACAAATGTGCATTTCATTATCTAGATACAAATGGCAGTGCAAAAATATCGTATTACTTAGATATACATGGAAGTATAAACATGTACACAACATTACTTAGATATAAGTGGCAATACAAATGTACACCACATTAAAATTATATGGCAGACCAAAAATGTACATAACATCACTTCGAAGTACATTGGCAATACAACATTACTTAGATGTATATGTCAGTACAAACAATACTTAGCTGAATATGGCAGTACAAACATTACTTAGATGTATATGGCAGTACATTGTTGTTTGTACAAGGCAGTACAAATGTATGCCACATTACTTAGATATATACATGGACATTATAACAATAAAGCAGATAATGAATGATGTACTGTACAGTATCAAAACAGCTTGACACAAATCTGCATACAAACAGTTGAGTGAAGACAGTGAAACATCAACATGTTCATACTTTCACAGAACAGTTGTATCTAGTAAATATTATAAAGCATACATGCACATCACAATAAAAACATTTCACAAAATGTGCATCACAATGAATAGGTGTACATCATAATATTATTTTGTATTTGCATCAAAGCATGTGCAAATACATCTCTAAATGAATATATAATGCCACTGAAAACCAGTCCTAGTTCACATGTTACTGTAGAACAGATCCTCTATAGGCAGCAGGCAAGAATGAAAAACACTAATCATTGCACAACAAAGACGTGTAACATACACACAGGGGTTCACAAATTTTGTGAAAATCTTGGTGCCCGTTTTACAAGCTTGAAGTTGTGATATAAAAACTAAACTTTCTATTTTATTTGTGCACAAGTTACTGTTAATATATAAATGAATGCTACTAAAACTGCTATATGTAACTGTAATACTAAAACTGATGATATGCTAATGATGCATTTATTTGGTTTTCATGTCTTTACAATTTAAATTTTATGATTAAATAATAATACACAATGATAAAGAATAATATTTTGAGGGAAGGATTGTGTAGAAACAGAGTGTACCTAAGAATTAAGAAATGTTTACTCTGCTTATTTAGCATATAAATGACTGCTGGTTACATTAATACATATAGATATACTCAAGAATGTTAATATCACAAATGTAAAAATGCTTTTTTAAAAAACAAAAAAATATGAGCAAACAAATTCTCTGTATAATATTTCATTTATTGTAAGAAATTACTTGTATATATTCAAGCATGGGAGTATACCATTTTGTATTCCAATACAGCAAATACATTACTTCATTTGCCAATTCAACATTTTATGTACAGCTTTCTCAAATGTAACGACAGACTAGCATATTAAACAGTAACATAGCACACAACTTTCTCAAATGTACTGACAGACTAGCATGTTAAAAATTAACACAATACACAACTGTCTCAAAATGTATTGACAGACTAGCATGTTATATATTAACACAGCATACAATTTTCTCAAAATGTATTGACAGACTAGCTTGGTATATATTAACAGCTCACATACTGCTTGCTCATAATTCACTGTCACGCACACTGCTTATAATCCTTTGCTAATTTAAACTTTTTTTTTTTTTAGAAAAAGAAAACAAAGAAAACATTGCGTGCACTCTTTATAATCCATAATCCGTTGCAAATCAGCCTTTTGAAATACACCGTAATGAACAGCATTCATAATAACCTTTGGTGTCCACCTCAGACTGATCTTGCAATGTCAACCGTCACATTTTACTTTTTTAAGTTTTAGTGGTGTAGTCACACACACATTAACACTACGCTCAATCATTATCTAATTGCTTTACAGAAACCTTCAACATGTTTTCACTTTCATTAAAAACTGAAGCAAAAAAAACCCAATTGTTTGGCCAGTGGCAACTTGACTACATTTCACACCCCATGCACAAAACCACATGATTCGGAACAGTCTGTTGTCAAACAGTTTTATCCGTTAAACATTCCTCTCTCTCTCTCTCTCTCTCTCTCTCTCTCTCTCTCTCTCTCACACACACACACACACACACACACATTTATTCATTCAGAGAAGAAGCCGTACTCAAAATGTTGGACCTTGAAGTGTCCCTGCTTGTTGCGGGAAAAGAAACACTGATCGGGAGTAAGATAGCCGTCATAAGCGGTGTCAACATCCGGTCGGAACAAATCTGGTAGACGCTGCAACAAAAGGGAAGTAAGCTCAAGTGCCTATAGGAGCATGCATACACACACACACACACACACACGATTGCACAAAATTTAAAATAAATCAAACTGTACTGTCAAAAGCAGTTACCTCCCGTAGAGGTCCTGGCGTGAAGATAATCTTGTACACCAAATAAGTTGGAATCATGCCAACTGAAGACACAGATATACAAATTCCAAGAATGTGTGCCCACTGGGGGAATTCGTAGTTATTATATTTCACTGGCACATTGGTCAAAATATAGAGAAACACCGCGATCTGTTCAACAGGAAGACAGTAAACAAACATACCTTTAATAGACGGACAAAGATAAAAACAGTAAACAGCATATCTTTTACAGAAGGACAAAGCTAAAGCAGTAAAAGCATGCCTTTAATACAAGAAGTAAAGTTGTAAACAAGCATATCTCTAAAACAAGGACAATGAAGAACCCTTAAAGGATCATACTTTTAACATGAGAACAAAGTAAAACCTTAAAAACAAATCTTTAAAACAAACATATCTTTAAAACAAAGACAAAATAAAAAAACACAAAAATAACCCAACATACCTTTAAAACAGGGACAAAAAAAAACCCATTAACAATCATACATTTAATTGTGAACAAAGAGAAACCTGTAACATACCGTTAAAACAAAGAAGAAAAAAATCTCTTAAAAAAAAAACCCGTACCTTTAACACAAGGACAAAGAAAAATGTAGATAAGTAATTTAAATTATTTTCTGTTACGACACGCAAAGACCAAAACACGTGGAATAAAGTTTTCCAGATGACAAAGGCTAAGGGATTTCATTTCTTAACAGAGGATGAAGTGATTTCAGTTGAATATGTCAAATTTGTCTTGTCACAGACCAGAAACTGAAGTTAACTGACTTAAAATTATAAAATCTTGAGACGTCTCACAAAATATAAAGTGAAGTTATCAGAAGTAGATATATATATGTGTGTGTGTGTGTGTGTGTGTGTGTGTGTGTGTGTGTGTGTGTGTGTGTGTGTGTGTGTGTGTGTGTGTGTGTGATTTCAAAGTTCTCTGAAATAATTATGTCCTTGTCGCAAGACAAAAAGTAATTTGAACTGAAGTTGTAAGATTATTAGCCATTGTCACGTCAGAAATCAAACCATTTTGCGCCAAGGTTGTCACGAAAACTGGCTTGTTTTCCCTGTTTGTCACTCTACATAATCATAGGATTGTGATTTATTTTTCCTTAGACTTATGGTATTAGAATTGTTAGGCTGTATGACATATATTACGGCATTTTCATTTTACTAGTAGTCAGTTTTAAATTCTTTAGCTGGTCGATGGTAGTGACTGGTGGCTTTAGGTACCAGATTAATGTACCTACTGCAGTGACATCCACCCAGAAACTCCGTCACTGGGTTTGGATAACTTTACTAAAATAAATGACAAAAGGACCCAGTCAGAAAATATTGCAGTGCCTCTTGTGGGCTGTATCTTAAGAAAGCAGTGTTTAGGTGTCCACAAACCATGGATTCGTATTATGAAATGCGTGTTTTAAGACAGCAGTGTTTAGGTGTCCACAAACCATGGATTCGTATTATGAAATGCGTGTTTTAAGACAGCAGTGTTTAGGTGTCCACAAACCATGGATTCGTATTATGAAATGCGTGTTTTAAGACAGCAGTGTTTAGGTGTCCACAAACCATGGATTCGTATTATGAAATGCGTGTTTTAAGACAGCAGTGTTTAGGTGTCCACAAACCATGGATTCGTATTATGAAATGCATGTTAATTGTTGGGAAATAGTCAGTTTATTTTTTCACCTAGTAGAGAGAGGAGGGAAATACTTCATTTGGAATGTACGTTACAATTTTTTTTTTAAATTTTGGAAGTCGCATAACAATTTTGAAAAGAAATAGCAACAATGTAACAAGAAGGAAAAACAAAAACACAAGTAACAAAACACGTGCGTTACCGCTATTGTGAGTGGAGTAACAACCATCCAACAGATTTTGCAGAAGAAGCACGGATAGAAGCCAAGCATATTTCTAAGGTTGTCATAGAAATTGTCCACTCCTTCCAATGCAAGAAAAAAAAGTTTTCTTATTAACTAAACGCCCACAATCATCAAATGTTTCCAATGCAAGAAAACAAGTGCAAAGATTTCTTATTAATTATATGCCCACAATCGTCAAATGTATCCAACTATGTCCCTTGGGCGGTAACTATGGTTCAATTCTGCTCACTTCTAATTTTCTTTGAAAAAGGCTTTTACTTTGGGGCTCAAGGTAAAGTGTGTCACGCAATGTTTTGGATAAAGAGTGACATTTTGTGACAAAGTTTGAGGGGTGGGGCGGAGGAGTTGTAACATGTGTGACAAGAGAGAGGGAAGGGGTCTAGAAACAGACTCGACGATTATAATTTTACAATCAGTATCGCTATCTTGGGTTTATTTAATCAAAGCAAGTTTTATAATCTGTTAGTTTACTTACTTTGTGGTTTTTTTAATCGACAAGAATATTTTTTTGCATCAACTCACACTGAACATAACATTTTATAATCTGTTATTTTACTTGCTTTGTGTCTTTCTAATCGATAAGAATATTTTCTTTGCATCAACTCACACTGAATATAGCATTTTAGCAAGACCTTTGTCAAAATACCAGCAATAGAATAAAGATTTATGATACCAGCATGCCTTTAACAACACAAAACAGCAATCATTTTGCAAATAATATTATTATTAAAGTTTTGCTTGCTATATGCAAACCCTAGCAGGATATTAGTTGATAAGTTCTTTGTCATCATGTTTATAAATCATTATATGAAAGATATAGAGTTATATTAGGTTGCTATTTTTAGTACTCAACATTGTTTAATCACTAGTTTTCAATTAAACTAATCAGTTGTACACTAAGAAAGTATTGCAATTTGACACAACTGGAAATATTACAACATACACTCGTTTTATGAAAAAATGTTGTTCTACGTACTCACTCATTGCAGACTGCAAAATGTCATTAAATGCAAACAAAAACAATTTTTCTTACCACATAACTAACTATTTATAAGCCAAACACTAACCATACGACCAGCCAAATGCAAACAAAAACAATTTTTTCTTACCACATAACTAACTATTTATAAGCCAAACACTTACCATACGACCAGCCAATCGCAATACACTCAAAAAAGACGATTATAAGGAGTGCAACACCCCCAGCTACATATGCGTCCAATAGTGTGTACACATATATACCTCCCTAAAAGTTAGACAGAAAGAAACAGCGTAATGAAACAAATGAACAAGCAACATATAAATACTTACATTGAATTTTTAAAAAAAGAATGAACTACAATGTTAGCACAACATGTAATGAATTTGATAATTACCAACTGAATTAGTGGTTTATGCAAATTAGTAATTCCAAAATTAAAGATAATACAAATGCCAAGGCGATTAATGATTCAGTCGTAGTCATTTTACAAGTTACCCAATTAAGGCAACCTTCTCATACTGAATAACACTATTTTATGTCAAGAAATTATTATTACTATAATATCAGCTTAACTTCAAGTGCTAAAGCAACAAAGTTACATAATTATACACAGAGAGTAAATTACCATATTTGTCTGCTGTGTTCTAATATAATTAATAATTGTTGTTTTAGCAGTATGCTATCCTAATATTATCATTGCTATAGTAACTTATACAATTTTCTAGTTTTTTGCTGAATCTGTGTGTATTTGAGACGTGACTGAGGGTCAGGTAATTATTATTACATTTCTAAAGAGAATCTGTTTGTTTTTAGGTTTGACTGAGGGTCATTGAACTTTCTTACATTTCTAATAAATATCTGTGTGATTGTGAGTCAAGCCATCTCTATTTCATGTCGGTAAGATGAAGTGTACACTCAATCGTGTTATTGAGACAGAAACTGATAACTGAATAATCCGCAGGATGCAAGAGGAATATAATGTGTGTGTATGTGTGTGTGCGCGTGCGTGCGTGCGTGCGTGTGTGTGTGTGTGTGTGTGTGTGTGTGTTTGTATGCGTGGAGCATTGCATGCTTACCTCTGTAATACATGAAAGGCCAAGCAGGTACAAAAGCACAATTACGCCGGCGATGAAAATTTCTCGATAACGTCGAAGTATTTGGGGGAACTCATCGATAATCGCTACAATCAGTCCCTCACAAATCAAACACTAATTGTGTGAGATAGAAATAGGAATAGGAAATAAATGCTCTTAGAAACAAAAGATTGAGAAAATCAGCCTATAGGAATAAAATAATACCACAGGGGAAATGTACATGAAGTGCAGATTGTAAAATGTGATACAAAATTGACCATACGAGATGATAATTGTAAACATGAGTTGGAGAGCTGAAGACGAGAAGAAGATAATTATAATCTTGAGTTACAAAGCTATAGATCGGCAAGCAGTAGTGTAAAAATGAGATACAAAATTGTAAGCATGAGTTAGAGAGCTATAAATTGGCAAGCTGTAGTGTAAAAAATGAGATACAAAATTGTAAGCATGAGTTAGAGAGCTATAAATTGGCAAGCTGTAGTGTAAAATATGAGATCCAAAATTGTAAGCATGAGATGCACAACTGCAGCTAAGAACTGCAGAAATGTCAGCAAAAGACATAGAGTGTAAGTAAATACGAGACAAAACGCCACCCTAGTTAATGGTTATAATTATTATATTTATTAATCATACATAATTAATTACAAGTGATGAGAATCTTAATTTATGTTAATATTTCTCCAGAAGACAACACTCGCCATTCTCACTCGGCGGATGTGCGGGCGCTGTAAACGTTTTCTCTCTTCAAAGACAAACATTCACCGTTGCACAATATTTCCATAGGTGGAAAACTTCTTACTAAAGGAGAAGATAAATCCGTCTTTAATCTATATTTTGCAAGCCCCTATCCACTCTATATCTCTCCAACATATGTTTATCAATACATGTAAGAAGATCAATAAATTTAACAATAAATTTATTAAATCAACAATTAAATATACATATAGCAAATATAATGAAAGTATTATTTGACATCCATATTTCCATTCTTTTCAACAGATAAACTTTAATCTCAGCTCATTGGCTGGTCTCATTCTTGTAAATTTTAACCATTGGATAATAAAACTACTCACCCGCCTATAACCAGTTTTGATTACATCAGCAATTTCTAGTACATTCTCCACCTGAGTTGTTCACTCCTTCACTGCCTTAAAAATATCAATATAAGCAGTGACCAAGGTCGGATCACTTTGACATTTAACAGTTTATATAAAGATAGTTTAGGCAAATTTACCCTGCCATATATACAATGCAGAAATGTCAACATGAGACGTGAAGGGTAAATCTGAGATAAAACTTTGAAAATATACTCTGATACGCACCCATTTGTTACTGGTTATGATTACTATTATTATTAAATCATCCATAACTAATTACAAATGATGGAGATATCTTAGTGTATGTTTATTAATAATTCTCCCTGGAGACACCACTCATCTCTCACTTGGTGGATTATACAGGTGTAGTAAAATCTTCTCTCTTCCACAAATTTAAAAAAGACATTTTACTGTCACAATATTTTCACAGGTGGAAACTTCTTACTTTTACTAGTGGAGTAATACAAATCCGTCTTTATTTATATTTAACGAACCTCCATCCACCCGTATTACTCCAATGTATAGTTTAATAATATGTCAAGAAGGTTAATACATTTATTAAATAGAAAATCAATTATACATATGACAAATACAATGAAAACATTATTTGACATTTGACAAGTATTTGACATTAATATTCCACGAAACAACGTTCAGATAATTTCGATACTTATTTAGTATTATATAAAGCATAATTCTACAGTCGGATTAGTATCAAAATAAATCACAGGGCTATTCTTATCATAGAAGAAATGGAGTTATAGAGTGATATGATAATAGTACATAACCTGTTCAATGATGTAAGCCGTAACACTTAGTGCACTTTCATAACAAATGTATTGTTTGCAATAGAGTAGTCAGTCTTCCATGTGCTTTGCTAGGTACATTGTAGAATGTTCTGACACTGTAGATCCCTCAAGACTAATCTAGAGATGTGGGGGGAGGGGCCAGGAAATTTATCAGTCTTAAGAAGTGTTTGAACTTGCAAAGAGGGTAAGAATTTCTGAACGGGTAACACTCAGGGACGGAATAAATAGAATATTTAATGAGTATTGTTCCTGAGGTTTGACCTAGTTTTTCTGACTGCAATCGACAAAGACCCATCACTGGTGGGATTAGAAAGATTAAAGATTTGGAAAATAATCACTTAAATCCACCTTACCACAAACACACATCGAATTCTTTTTTTTTAAATTTTCGAATGAAAAGAGCACCTGAGTATCAATGCCAAACAATATGAGCATGACAAAGAGCAGAGCTGACCACAAAGGTGAGACAGGTATCTCTGTGACGGCGTGCGGGAACACCAGAAATGGCCAAGCAGGCGCTGCACAAGACAAAAAAAAAACATTACAACATGGAGCAAATATTTTACAGGTCTTGTGTGTCTTATCAGAAAATATGTATGTACCCTCAGACAAACAGGTATTTTTATCTTTTGCTATTAACACTTCCCCCCGAACGAAAATGCATGTAGTGCCAGTAAATAGTTATGTAATTCGCTATAATGTAAGAAGCAAGGAATTAGAACACAAATGACACAAGTTAATGGATCCAACAATGAAACCATTTTTTTGCAGCAAATAAATGAGCATGTTGTCTTGCTTTTCAACTGTTCATGAGTATATTAGTGCAGGGTACATTTTGCATTTGTTTCTTTCATCAGATGGCAGTGGAGTTACTCTCGCATGAATTCTGCTCTCTCACACGGCTCTCTCACGGCTCTCTCTGTTCTCTCTGCTCTCTCACACGGCTCTCTCTGTTCTCTCTGCTCTCTCACACGGCTCTCTCTGTTCTCTCTGCTCTCTCACACGGCTCTCTCTGTTCTCTCTGCTCTCTCACACGGCTCTCTCTGTTCTCTCTGCTCTCTCTCACGGCTCTCTCTGTTCTCTCTGCTCTCTCACACGGCTCTCTCTGTTCTCTCTTCTCTCTCACACGGCTCTCTCTGTTCTCTCTGCTCTCTCACACGGCTCTCTCTGCTCTCTCTGCTCTCTCTGTTCTCTGACGGCTGCAGACATGTTTGTTAAATTTTGCTGTCACAAAATACAGTTGCAGAAACGTTAGTTAACTTATTCTGTCACGAAATACAACTTCAGACAAGTTTGTTGCTGTCACGAAATAGAGCTTAAGACAAGTTTGTTAAATTATGCAAAATGAAGCAATGGTTTAAAACACTGCAGTAGCGACAGGTTCTTTCATACACAATTCTTGGGTGCTAGCTGCTATCATCCCACAAGTCAGTACTGAAAAGAAGAAATATAATAAACTTTAAATACAATAAATAATATTGCGTCGACAGCCAAGAAAACAAATGGCAATACAGTACTGTATAAAGGAACAGCAAAGGCGAAAGCTTTCAATGACCTTAAATTTTTAGCTAAAGAGAATGTCTTTATTGCACATAAAATTAGAAAAAGACAGCATTATTGCACTTAAAATTAGAAAAGGACAGCTTTATTGCACTTAAAATTAGAAAAGGACAGCTTTATTGCACTTAAAATTAGAAAAGGACAGCTTTATTGCACTTAAAATTAGAAAAGGACAGCTTTATTGCACTTAAAATTAGAAAAGGACAGCTTTATTGCACTTAAAATTAGAAAAGGACAGCTTTATTGCACTTAAAATTAGAAGAGGACAGCTTTATTGCACTTAAAATTAGAAAAGGACAGCTTTATTGCACTTAAATTAAACGAAGAAATAAATACCGCTACTGTGCCAAGAATCGAGAAAAACATTTTTTAAAAATTGTGTCTGAAATTAACCTAATCAAACAACTTAACTGTGTCTAGAATTAGCAAAACTAAACCTCTTAGAAAATTCAAACACCATAGTGTGTCTGGAATTAGAAAAAACAACAACCGTCTTTAGTGTGTTTGGAATTAACAAAACCAAACATCTTTAGTAAGTCTGAAATTAGAAAAAACCCAGACACCTTTAATATGCCTGGAATTCTTGACACTTTTAGTGCCTGAGTCGGTAATGTGTCAAAACGCTTCTTTTACATGTCTAGGTGTTTTGCTCACACCCCAAAAGCCGCAATAGACCTTTCATCTTCACGATGTTCTCGGTCTTCGTCTGCTTCTGGGGGTGCGTCTGAGGTGGAGGGCAGGAGGGCTGGCGGAAGGGGATGAAACAGGTAGCACCTATTTGGCGCACACCCTCAACCGCCCCCGGTTATGTTCATGACTAGGCACTAACAGCATGGCAAGATGTAAACGCAACTGTGTTATGACAAGAGTTCATATTTATCATAATTAATGTGTGCTTACCTATATTTATTATTGACAAGCCAAACACTCGCTTTGGAAAGTTTCAATCTGTTTGCCCTTTTCTGCCAAAATATCCTGTCAATTGTTTTGATCACAGCGACATCTACTTCCGCATTGAACCTTAACGTTACTATTGTGGCAGATGTGCATTAGGGTACGCAACTCTCAGTCGTGTTACCGATGCAAAACTGTTAATAGTCAGTCTGATGACAAAATGCTTTCCACTTGAATTTGGATTGTTTAATAAGTGTTGACCCAGATTAATGGGTATTATCATTCTATTTATATTGCTGATTTAAAAAAAATTGTTTTTACCTATTTCCAAAGATGCACTCACCATTATTCAGCACGGCCGTGACATGTCGCCGCTGCCTCTGTGCCAGAAAACCGATGATGGAGAAAATGGCAAGGCCGGAAAATAGGCTTGTCGAGCTTTCAGTTATAGACACGATGATTGCATCTCTGTAAAGAGTGGTCAAGTGATCAAACCAGAGGAGGTCTGTATAAAATAACCACAATTACTCTGTACATAATGTCAACAAGGTCATGGCTGACTATCTTAGTACAGATATTGTAAAATGAAAAACTATTGCAAGCCTTCATGGCTAAGCAACCTATAAAGTGATGTCTGTATCGGGCTTATAACTGCAAAATCTAATGCAGAATCTGCAGTTAGTGAAATTACGTGCCGGTTGTAACTGATTGGATGTAATGTACAGCCTCTTTGCCTAAGTCTATAATGTAAAACCTGTAAAGCTGGTAAATATATAATGTAAAACCTGTAACAGGCTGGTAAATCTATAACGTAAAACATGTAACAGTAGATATTTTGATTACCTGAAAACATTGTTACAATACACACTATAACTGCCAATAGCTATTATGGAACCAAGCCCAACGCCATGGGCTAACACAACTTGGGACGCAGCCTCGACCCATACCTGCAATAAAATGGAAATTTTTTTTTTTTAATTTAAAAGAAAACAATACCCAATGATATTTAATGCTAAATGTATGAATAGTGAATAGGCTCTTTCAAGAAAAGTTGTGAAGGTTGACAAAATACTTCGTCCCACCCAACTGATTGCACCCAGGCAAGTTTGAGAAGGTACTATTTTCGAACCATCGCCTTTTTTTCCAGAAAGGTTTGAGAAGGTTGAAAAAGTATTTTTATCTAAACTCCGCTACTTGCTCCAGAGATGGGGTTAACTTTAGTGTGAACTGTGTGTGTGTGAGTGAGTGAGAGAGAGAGAGAGAGAGAGAGAGAGAGAGAGAGAGAGAGAGAGAGAGAGAGAGAGAGAGTGCTTAACTTCACAAAAGCAGCAGATTTGTACTGTTTCCTTTCTGGAGAAACATGAGAAAAACGCGTTTACCGATGTTTTTTCTCCATTCGTCTATATAAGAAAATTTCATTCTTTATCTTACTTTGCCTACGTCACGACCATGAGCACGCTACCGCCCTTGACTGATTTGCCACTGCTTGCTAAGCACTTCATATCCAAGCCTTTGGGGGAGGGGGGAATCTTGGCTCAAGTAGTTTCACTGTTCTCGATTGACAGTTTGAGTCGGTATTCAGTCAAGCACATATTTGGCTCAAGCAGCTTCATTGATCTCGACTGAAAGTCTGGCTCTGTATTATTTAAACGTCAAATGTACTGGGGTGGGGGGCGGTCTAAATGTAAACATGGGTGACCCTCATCGTTGAGTGACCAGCCAGCATTGGATGTAGTGCGAGTGCTGTTTCAGACTAAAGCTTATAAATACCCACGTACTCTGGGATTCTTCAGTGTGGTTATGTCTGGTAGAATGTAGACCTTGATGCCGTCAATGGCACCGGACAGCGACACCCCCCGGATGAACAGTATGATGAGAAGAAGGTATTTGACAATGCATGTGAAATGCACAACCTGAAAACATAACAGTATGAAGTTATATACTGCCACTAAAATAAATGTGAAATATACAACCTAACAAACTACCAATGTCAGTGTATATACGACCACAAAACAACATTTGAAATTCCACAATCTGGAAATATAAACTTGTCAAGTTATATACATTCCACCAAAACAACAAGTGAAATGCACAATCTGATTCCATAACAAGTCAAGTTATACTCTACCACTATAACAACGCTTCTATTATTACGAACAGACTATGAATCACAACAAGTGAAGTTAATGCATCATCATCAAGATATCACACATAAGAGTAATACGCCACTACTAAGATATACATGAGGGTAGGGTAATACGTCACCACTAAGACATCACTCGTGAGGGTAGGGTAATACTCCACCACTAAGACATCACTCGTGAGGGTAGGGTAATACTCCACCACTAAGACATCACTCGTGATGGTAGGGTAATACGCCACCACTAAGATATAGATGAGGGTAGGGTAATATTCCACCACTAAGACATCACACTTGAAGATAATACACCATCATTAAGACATCACACTTGAAGATAATGCACCATCATTAAGACATCACACTTGAAGATAATACACCACCACTTAGACATCACACTTGAAGATAATACACCACCACTAAGACATCACACTTGAAGATAATACACCACCACTAAGACATTACACTTGAAGATAATACACCACCACTAAGACATCACACTTGAAGGTAATACACCACCACTAAGACATCACACTTGAAGATAATACACCACCACTAAGACATCACACTTGAAGATAATACACCACCACTAAGACATCACACTTGAAGGTAATACACCACCACTAAGACATCACACTTGAAGGTAATACACCACCACTAAGACATCACACTTGAAGATAATACACCACCACTAAGACATCACACTTGAAGATAATACACCACCACTAAGACATTACACTTGAAGATAATACACCACCACTAAGACATCACACTTGAAGGTAATACACCACCACTAAGACATCACACTTGAAGGTAATACACCACCACTAAGACATCACACTTGAAGATAATACACCACCACTAAGACATCACACTTGAAGGTAATACACCACCACTAAGACATCACACTTGAAGATAATACACCACCACTAAGACATCACACGCAATCCAATCCAATCAACACTTTTGAGGTTCTGTATTGCTCTTAGATAACACAAACCATTAATTCATTACCGGTAAGTCAGCACAACTTAGAAATGATATTAAAATACTTAGCTCTCATTATGACTTTAAAAATGAGACTAAAATACATATTACAACCAAATTTAACACCAAAGAAAATTCAAAACCTCCACACTGACCGTATACCTTTCCCATCCATCTGATTCCTTTCCAAATACAGAAGTAGGTCACGACCCAGACAGAAAGGAGACAGAAGACCAACGGTACTCGTAGTTGACCAGGAGAGTCGACACCAGAAGAAATTTGTAGTACATGTCGTCTAAAAGGACAAGAGAGTCGACACCAGAAGAAATTTGTAGTACATGTCGTCTAAAAGGACAAGAGAGTCGACACCAGAAGAAATTTGTAGTACATGTCGTCTAAAAGGACAAGAGAGTCGACACCAGAAGAAATTTGTAGTACATGTCGTCTAAAAGGACAAGAGAGTCGACACCAGAAGAAATTTGTAGTACATGTCGTCTAAAAGGACAAGAGAGTCGACACCAGAAGAAATTTGTAGTAAATACAGTCTAAAAGGACAAGAGAGTCGACACCAGAAGAAATTTGTAGTACATAAAATGAAATACAGACAACATCTCTTACTCTGTGTTATGCAGCGGACACTGTGCAATTATCGAACTGTCAGAACGCGCTCGCGCCATTTTGATTTTGTAACAATCTTTCAGCCATTACTTCATTTCTATCAAACTTGTATCCCTAAGTCTAGAAGTATTTACATTTTGATTTTGTAACAATCTTTCAGCCATTACTTCATTTCTATCAAACTTTCATGTATCCCTAAGTCTAGAAGTATTTACATTTTCCTTTGATGTTATCGTCGTTATGTCAAATTGGGATTGGGGATTCATAACCGTTTTTGTTGTTGTTGTAATTTTAATACTTAGAATTCCTTTAATTTTCAAATACTTCAAAAACACCTGACAGTACAGAAATGTGAGTGGACATATGATTACCCAGGTTAAATGTTATTAAGTCTTTTCAAACATCTTTCTTAAACCCTCACGCCACAGTTTGCCACGTTTTAGGACTGTTGCTTTAATATTTTATTTAAGGTTTGTTTGGTTTGTTACTTTAATATTCAGAAAATAAATCCATTCAAAATAATGACTCTTGCTCCAGACATTTCCTGACTGTTAACATAAAGAAAGGAAAGGAATTCCAAGGAATAACGACTCTTACTGCCAGTATTCCTCTGCTGGTGAAATAAATTGCGTCATTTCAGAGAGTTGCGTGCAGTTGTAGTCGGGGTATTTCTTTAACACGTCACCCACATTTACTTCCGCTTTTGTATCAATCTGCAACAGTTAAGCAAAATGTACTAACATGTACTTTAGTAAAACTTGCAACAGTTAAAACAGAATGTACTAACATGTACTTTAGTAAAACGTGCAATAGTTAAAACAGAATGTACTAACATGTACTTTAGTAAAACTTGCAATAGTTAAAACAGAATGTACTAACATGTACTTAGTAAAACTTGCAACAGTTAAAACAGAATATACTAACATGTACTTTAGTAAAACTTGCAACAGTTAAAACAGAATGTACTAACATGTACTTTAGTAAAACTTGCAATAGTTAAAACAGAATGTACTAACATGTACTTTAGTAAAACTTGCAATAGTTAAAACAGAATGTACTAACATGTACTTTAGTAAAACTTGCAACAGTTAAAACAGAATGTACTAACATGTACTTTAGTAAAACTTGCAATAGTTAAAACAGAGTGTACTAACATGTACCTTCTTTTGAATTTTAAAGAACGGGTAATATATTTTTTCAAAATTCTGCGTACAGTAAAAACGCTACAAGAAACACAATAGCAAGAGGTTTAAAATGCATGTAGAGTGAAAAATTATTTAAGGTGAATTTTGCATCACACAATGACTGTCAATTATTCTTTGACTACGACACGCGTGTTGACGTCATAGCCTAATGTACCATGTGATATGCACCAGGATGGCTTTTGTCTTTGTCGTCTTCTGTGCATAGTTACAAACAGCAGGTTCAGGCACAACAATTCAAAGGATGTTTATAAAGATCCTATCACGTAGAAAATCAATGCTTGGAGTATTTTTCTAATCTACTAGAGTGATATTTTCCATCTAGGATAAGAATACAGACATATCAAAGCAATATGCATTGAAGTTAAGTTAGATATCCACTATCTATCAGTTTTTGTTTTACTGTTATTATATATGTAATAAAAAGACAATAATATTATATCATATATGTAAAGTGAGAAACAGAATTGTCTGTGTGACTGGGCAAAATTGTTTGAAAAAATGAGGGAAAATTCTGCTTTATCTTAACAAAAGTATTAAACCCTACAAATATGTAGCTACTTACTGAAGAAAGAAAGGTATTACTTTATAGATTGTACTAACGAATTATATTCTATTGCAGATTTAGAATGACGTAACGACATCTGGTCCCAAGTTAAATAATTTTAATTTACCATTTTAAACGCTTACAAAGCTATAAATTCGTTTTTAGTTGGACAGCAATAAATCAGCTACAATAACATTTATTATAAGGAAACAATGTCAGCTGTAAAAACATTTTGTCATTTCATGGAGAATCCTCCTTCATATCTACTCTTTAAATTTAAGATAACGTGTTATTTTGTAATTTTTATAGGTCAGAGTGTAATGATAAATAAGTATGACTTAGGATTATTTTGTAATTTTGTAACACATTTATTACATGAACTCTACAAATCAGCTGTAACACATTTATTACATGAACTCTTCCAAGTCAGCAGTAATACATTTATTACATGAAATCTAAAAATCAGCTGTAATAACATTTATTATTATGAAATCATCAAGTTAGCTGTAACAACATTTATTATTATGAAATCAACAAGTTAGCTGAAAACAACATTTAAAGAAATCCAATATAATAAATGTACATCTGCCTAAATGTCAAAAGTGATATTTAACCGTACCTGTAATTAACACCCTCCCACCCCTCAAAATGAATGTACTATCTGAGTGCCAGACTACTTTGACAACTAGTAACACCCAAAGTCAGACTATCGTCCTAAGAAAATAAATCACGTGTAATTCTAATTCCCCGGTACATCCCATAATATAAAGCGAGTGAGAGTTTCGTCAACATATCTCTACAAGCTGGTCGGGCGTCATGCAATGCAGTACGATGCAGTGCTAATATTTATCACACCACCAAAGAAGTTGTTCATGAGGTATGATAACAGTAGCATTAGTCTACGTAATAAAAGATGACTCGCGTGTGTATTTATTATGTCAGCAACTGAACCTGAAAAGTTGAAGTTCCATTGAAACACGTCAGGGGCAGCTTGTGTTGAAACTCTACTGAACAGTTGCCCGTGTTCCATGTATTATTACATGACGCCCATGGCAAGAAGTAGGTGAAGGACGTGAACAGGTAGAACACCGCCCACGCCAGCGTGACTGTGTAGTAGGTACTTAACCATACAGACATGATGGCGGCAGCGTATCCAACTCCTAGTATCCACAAAGGAACATGTTAGTCACATTAATCTTATAGTACATTACATACAGTACAAATTGGCACGAACCAATAATAATATTTATTATTATAGAAAATAATAGCATGATATCAGACAGAAGAGGTAAAATGGCCAAGCACAAGTATGCGTTTGTGTGTATACAGCAGACACTAATTAGTTCGAGGTTGACTAAGATTTTGGTTTACCTGTAAATACATAACAAAAGTAATATTGAATGTTACGTATATGCGTTGTGCCTCTCTCTCTCTTGTGTGTGTATGCGTGTGTGTGTGTATGTGTGTGTGTGTGTGTGTGTGTGTGTGTGTGTGTGTGTGTGTGTGTGTGTGTGTCTGAAAATAGACACTAACTAGCTTTTAGCTGAAAAATCCTCCGTGCAGTGTTTATGTGTACTTTTCTTCATTGCACTGATAAAAAGCCTATGGCAGATTTGTATCTTGGTTATGAAACAAAGACAGTTAACAACCTACCGTTGACATCCTTGTACTAGAGTTGTATCTTGGTTACGAAAGAAAGGCAGTTATAAAACCTACCGTTGACATCCTTGTACTAGAGTTATAGCTTGGTTACGAAAGAAAGGCAGTAAGAAGATAAAAAGCATTAAGTATAGTGAGGTGTCCAGCAACAATGTCTTCTGTTGCTGCAAACATTTTACATGCCTACCAGTCAAATTTGGAAAGTAATTCCTGCCATTTGATGACGGATTCAACAAAATTTTAAACCGCCTGATCGTCTCAGTAAGAAATCTTTTTTGACGATCTCATCTTACTTTCAAAGTGTCCATCTGTTTCTGGTTGCAATTCTAAAAGTTACTAACATCTAACAATCGTCTGAGAAACAATATGCATTCTCAGTAATAAATTAACAGAATAGGAAGTGAAGCAAAATTCCTTGAGGATTAACTAAAATCCCCATCATTGGTATATATTTTAAATAATGACATATATTTTAAATAATGACATATATTTTAAATAATGACATATATTTTAAATAATGACATATATTTAAATAATGACATATATTTTAAATGATGACATATTTTAAATAATGACATATATTTTAAATAATGACATATATTTTAAATAATGTCGGATAAGTCGTAGATAGACTACGAGTGGGAATTAACAAGACCTATACAATTACGAACGAAAACACAAATGCAGCTGGTATTTGAAAATATATTTTTACATAAATATTTCTATTAAGTAGCGCAGTTTTCATATCAAACTAGTCATTTCGCAAACAGTACAAATTAATTAATAGCTTCCATTGTATTTCAAACAATCTGATTTAGTTCTTAAGACATGAGTTAAAAGTCATATTAACCTGCAACCGTTCGTGTTGGTGTTATTGGAAATTGAATCTGAAAGTAGGATTTCGACTTTAATTTCAAGAGAAAGGTGTGGATGCAAAAATAATAATTATGTGTATGGTGACACACGAAAACTTCAATACTGAGTCCTGCTGACCTTTCCAAACGGGTGTAATGAACCAAACTTTCAGCCCGCCCACGCTGAGCCATTGGCCTAGAGCGAGTTCCATGATGTATATAGGGATGCCAACCAGAATCGCCGACAGGAAATAGGCTAACACAAATGTTCCTAGAAGAAAAATTGAAAAAAATTAAAATCACAGTACGCACCTCGCTATGTTAAAAGTCAAAGACTATATGCAATTTTAGACTGAGAGATGAAAATGTTTGTGAGATGCAGTAAATGAGTAATTCCAGAATAAAATGTAACAGTACAATAATGTCAAAATGCTATATACAACTGTAGACAAAAGAAGTATATCAAAAGTATAATTGTAGACAAAGAGAGTTTATGAAGCTATATTTGTAGACAACAGGAGTATAGCAATCCTTACGTCCAGACAAACAGGAGTATATCAAACTATAAGTCTAGACAAAAGCTGTACATCAAGCTACAACTCTAGACAAAATTAATATATTAAACTATAGAAAAAAGAATTATATCAAGTTACAACTCTAGATAAAATTAATATATTAAACTATAGAAAAAAGAATTATATCAAGTTACAACTCTAGACAAAATTAGTATATCAAACTATAACTCTAGACAAAATTAGTATATCAAACTATAACTCTAGGCAAACTATAACTCTAGTTATAACAAATTGTAACTAGTTAAAGGAATATATCAAGTTATAACTAGACCAAAGGAGTGAATTAACCTAACACTGTAGACTATAGGAGTGCATTAAACTACAACTCTAGGCAAAAGGAGCATATCAAATTATAACTAGATAAAAGGAGTGTATCAACCTAACACTGTAGACTATAGGAATATCATTGTATAATCATTGTATAATCATTGTTTTCATTGTATCTCTTAAATGTATATTTGATTGTTTTAATAAATTTATTGTTAAATTTATTGACCTTCTTATGCATATTGATAACCCGAAGTTCGTGAAGAAAGTGGGTGGATAGAGGCTTACTAAATATAGATTAAAGACGGATTTGTCTTTGTAAGAAGTTTTCCACCTTCAGAAATATTGTGTGACAGTGTAGGGTGACACACAAAAAAAAAACGGTCATCACCAAAAAACGAATAACTTCCAAAATTTTATTTAGATCGACACAAAACTTTAGCTCCATTAGATCAAGCCTGTGTAGCAGACATCTCCAAAGTTTCAAGTCTGTACAACAAAAACTCCAAAATGTGCTCCAAATGAGCTCCCCGGCGCTGCAGGCACATTTGGATCCGGCGGGCAAAGTTCTCGATGACCCTCCCGCATTCCTTCCTTGGGATCACTCTTATTGCTGCTGTGATTGCTGCCTTCAGGTCAGGGATAGTCTGGGGATTGTTGCCATATACCCTGTCCTTAAGGTATCCCCAGAGATAAAAATTTGGGGGGTTCAAGTCCGGTGAATGCGGCGACCACTCTGGGTCACTCCTGCGGCTGATCAGTCGGTCAGGGAAACGCTGCTGTAGCCATGCCAATGATTCATTTGAGGTGTGGGGGGTGGCACCATCCTGCTGGAACCACTGGAGGACCCTGACGACTCCTCTCCGTCGACCAAGTGCTGTCCAGAACTTGCCAAGTTATTCAAGTTTAGGTGATGACCGTTTTTTTTGTGTGTCACCCTGTTAAATGTTTGTCTTTAATGTTGTGGAAGAGAGAAAACGTTTACAGTGCCTGCATATCTCCACCAAGTGAGAGAGACGATTGGTGTTTACTGGAGAATTATTAATAACATAAATTAAGATTCTCAACACTGTAATTAGTTAGTATGGACGATTAATTAATAATACTCATAACCATTAACTAGGTGGCGTTGGTGTCACAAAGCAATACACATCACCCCTTACAAATAATGGCAAAGAAAACAGCAGTCATACAAAAGTAAAAATCATCAGTAATTAAAAACAAAGAAACAGCAGTCATATAAAAGTAAAAATCGTCAATAATTAAAAACAAGAAACCAATATATGTGCACAAGTATTTAAGATTAAATTCGGTGCAAATCAATTGTAAACACAAAGTAAGACCGAAACATCATTAAAAACAAACAAACAAGCCCCACCCACTACAAACAAGCCCGTAACTCATTGCTCACCACCGCCGTTATGATAACACAGGTATGGAAAACGGAGGATGTTACCCACACCAACACACTGGCTCACACAGGCCAGAAGAAACTCGAGGTGACTGCTCCATTTCCCCCGCAGGCGGGTGTCTCTCACTTTATTTAAGTTCTCCACGGATGACGGGGACGAGGTTCTTATGCTGAATTTGTACAGTGTGGGTTTGTTTGCAAAGTCTATACTGCTTTCTGACCTAAAAACTTGCTCTGCCGACGGGTTTGGCGTCAGCCTGCTCATCTTCTTTTGCAATAGGGCGCTTATTTCCATCGGCAATACTGCTGCCGCCCCCTGTGGTAGCGGTGAGTTCATAGTAGGGAAAAGATGCAGTGGTTAAGAACTAGAAAATAACCTCACGTCCTCCTAGCTGTGATGTAGAAATTGCCTCCTCCGTTGTTCCGTTAGACAGGTTACTTTCCTACAACGCTTCAAGAGCCTGAAAAAATGATCGTGAGATGAAGCCGTTCAAAATCTACTGAGCTGTTTTAAACTTAACGATGCAGTTTGAAAAAAATAACAAAATCTCTTAAACTAAGTGAAAGTTTGTATAGAACTACGCGGTAAGACGCATCTCTGATAGAATGAATGTACACTTAAGAATGTTGCTTAAGTGTGCAAACTGATTCGACACATGCAGAAACTTAAGAATGTTGCCTAAGTGTGCATATGCTTATAGAAATGGAAAATAATGATATCAAATCACAGAGAAAAAGTTTTAGAAAATATGACGCGCAACTCTGCGCTAGTATGTTAAAAGCATAAACGTTTAGAAGTGAGTTCCATAACCTGCCAAATACATTCTGACGCGAACTATTTTTTAAACTAAAAAATCCATTGACCCGTTAATCGGCATCTAATATTGATAGATACGTAAACATTGTATAATGCAAAAAATCTAATTGAGAATACTAATTAATCAACACACTAGATATAAACATAATATATGTAAATCTAATTCAGAAATTAATTAATCAGACACACAATTATAACCAAATAATAGATAAAAGATTTGTATTTGTCACTTAGTGGCCTTATGTAGACCATACCTCCAAAGGTAGACTAGAATTAAACCTAGTTCTAGGACAGTTGACCCTTAACCCCGGGCTAGAAATACCTGAGTTGCAACTCACTTTGAATCAACCAATCAGAGTGCAGCTCAACCGCGCGCAATGAAATTACCAGAAACCTACGTGTTATTTGGCAGTCCAACACATTAAATTGACCATTGAGGCAACATGTGCTTTGGCTCCCAGCATTAATAAGCTATAATCAATCATACTGCATAGCAGCTACAACCTTTATTGCCGGTTACTAACTCAGCAAGAAACAATCCTCTGTATTTATTACTGCTGAAGGTATGTTGTTTTGCTAGTATAATCAAATATTATATCGATGTTAGTTTTAACCTTAACCATATTTCATATTTGCTAAACATTTTGCTTATGCTATTAGACTGTATGATGACCATGCATATAAGAGTGTTCCATCAGAGAACACATGTGGACAAATTCTTAGCACCTTATTTCAGACGTTGACTTACAATGAGCAGTGAAGCAATGCCAGAGTGAAACAACCCACGGGCCAGAAACTATAGTTCAATGGAACACCAGGACTCTAAGACAACAATGTCAGGCATCCTAAGTTAAATGACTATAAAACCAGCTTCTCTCAGATTTATTCTCAGGGTTCACTGGGAATTCTCATATAAACTCACTTATAAGTTGAATTACATGAACAAAACTCATATAACACAATTGTGTCATAGGACGTGAACAAACCTTGTCTTACAACACTACACAGTCATGATTATGAACAATATACATTTGTGACTTTGATTATAACTATCAAACTAATTATTGTATGTAACCATGCTGTCTTAATTTATTTCTCGTTAAAAAAAATTAAATATTGATACTCAGATCACTCAGTTTGGGGTGACTCACTTACATCTTATATGTTGTAGTCTGTCACCTGTATTTAATTAATATACCTGGCTGTACGTATCAGGGGGCTCAGAGTTATCTTCTCGACTATCACTCTTCTTTTGTACATTATCTATCTTCCTTCTTCCAACACGTGTGGCCAACCAGAAGGTGTGTTTTGGGGATTTAGCCTAAGGTTACAGGTGGCCTGGGGTGCAGAAGAATTAGCATCCTGTCCATCTTCCAGCAAAATGTCACATGCCTGGGGGATCGTTCATGGCAGCCATTGGGTTAGCCCCTGTTAGAAGAATACCTAGCTACATCTCTTCTATGTTGGACATACATAGTATTCATGGTGCACTGTCATCAGGCCTGTCACATGTGGAGAAACCAGAACAAATGAGTTGCCCAGAAAAATGAGGGTGCAACTCTCATGGAGGCACAAAAGCCTATTACAGGTTGACCAGTGTACATAGTAGTAGGTCAAATGAAAATGAAACTCCTAGGGAAGCAGCACATAAACCAATCATGACTAATGATCTTCAAGATGGACGCGATAAGGTGCAAGCAAAAGGATAATTAACATCTTGCCCATCTCCCAGCAAAACGTCACACTAGTGTAAAACTTATTTAGAATATAAGCTAAGGGTAGAGAGAAGGATGTTGACTTGCACATATTTAGTCTATGGAATATAAAATAGCACGTGTTTGGTTTATTTAAAGTGGAACTATCTGTTCAATTTATGAAATCTCTTAGGTTAACTTAGTGGATGTATAAAATAAAATTTATAGAAATGGTAGAGTTATCATAAGCAAAGGTACCAAGCTCACAAACCGGGCAATGCTAGTGACTTTTGATTGGCGTAAGTTAATTAAAAGGAAAAGCAAATCATTACAAGCAAATACTATGTTCTCTTCATCCGAAATTTTAACATGTTAATTCATTGGAGACAGTGCCTTTAGCTGTATAAGCAAATCTTATTTCTTTCTTTTTTTAAAATAGATTTTTAATCGCGAATGTTTGCATCCAGAAACATTTCCTACCCTTTCCACTATGAAACTATTCCTCGGTTTTCTAAACAATATATCGTTCTGTGCTTACTTCCCCTGAAAATTGAAACACATATAGACCAGAATGTACATGTATTTTGTAATGATCTTTTTGTGATGGTATGATTGGACTTAACGCCTACAGAGTAAGAAAAGAGTCTAACTGGTTAGTGCAACACGCAAGAGGTCTGATAAAATCTTTTTCATCATTTTCTATTAAAAATATTATATTTACCTTTAGGAAAATGAACTCTATTCAGCGACTGATCTTCGTAAGGAATTCGTATTTTCACTTCTTGGCTATTGAGATGTATGACGTCACAGATTCATGACGACATCTACTGAATGCGAGGAAGAGAGGCTTATTGCGTCACTAGAATTACGTTGTTCCGACTTTGTCGTTTACAGAGCAAAGGTTACAAAGAGTTTTCTTGCACATTTTACACTCTCTAATGAAAACGCCACAAACACTGTAAAATACTCATTAGTGTCTTAAACATTAGCATAAGTTCATAGTGTCGAATTTACAGCTGGGAAGTTTTATCATCATTTCAATTTGAACTATTTTATATAGTTTGTGTCGCTGGGTTCCTATTTTGAGGACCGTAAATATTAACCCAACATTTTATACAGATATTACTTCCCAAAACCTTGGGCGTCATACCAAGTTTGATATAAGACAATATCTTCACATAAATCAGGATCATGAGATGGACAAAAAGCTAATCAGTCGTTCTTGTATCACAAATTCTCTCTCTCTCTCTTTCTCTCTCTCTCTCTCTCTCTCACACACACACACACACACACACACACACACACACGTGCAAACATATCCTGTTTTTGTTTCACGAACTTGTATTCATCTACATTTCTAAATTGCCTACCTCGCCCCAAAAGAAAATCCCAGTCTGTGTGACATTTTCGTTGTAAAGATTTATGTTTTGGCGTGTATATTCCGCTTTCAATATCAGAAAACAAAGAAACAGCAATGTATAAATTCACAGAAAAATAAACTGTCTAAATAAAGGAACAGCAGCATTTAAATTCACGGAAACGTAAACTGTCTAAATAAAGGAACAGCAGCATTTAAATTCACAGAAACATAAACTGGCTAAATAAAGAAACAGCAATGTTTAACTTTACATAATCAAGAAACTGTCTAAACAAAGGAAGAGCAATGTATAAATTCACAGAAACATAAGATGTCTAAACAATGGAACAATAATGTTTAAATTTACAGAATATACATCATGTGTAAACACACATGGAAATTCAAGAACATTCCTTGTGCTTGATAGCACATGTGAAAATCAGGACGAATCTCTGTGGCATGCTTGGAGAGTGTGTTGAAGATTCTGGAACAGTTTTGTAACATAACTCTAGAATGGACATGAGAAACTTCATCTAAATATGAAAGGCAATGACTTGTTGCAAACTGTGTGATAGTGAAACACGTGCCAGCGACAGCCGCCATCTTTGAACAGTTTATTGACTCTAACTATTTCTCTAAAACTTAACTCTCATTTCCATGATGATATCCATGAACTTGATGACATATTTATGTTATTGACTTTTTATGTCTTTGCTAGGATAAAGTGAATGATTGTCCATCATTAATCAAACATTGTTGTGAAGTGATGTAAATGTCCAATCTCTTTGATTGTATTCATATGTTATATATTTGACATATGTGTGTGTGTTTGTGTGTGTGTGTGTGTGTGAGAGAGAGAGAGAGAGAGAGAGAGAGAGAGAGAGAGAGAGAAATATATATGTCATGATATATATTAACATATACACATTTTATATTTATTCTTACACATATTGATAACCATATGTTGGAAAGACAGTAGGTGGATGGGGGTTTGCTAAATATAGATTAATGACGGATTTGTCTTCTCCTTTAGTAAGAAGTTTTCCACCTACGGAAATATTGTGTGATAGTAACTGTTTGTCTTTAATGTTGTGGAAGAGAGAAAACATTTACAGCATTCGCATTCTACTTGTCATAGTTCATGTGAAGGTGATTAGTAACTTACATTGCAGGTGGTGAGAGTTTTTACTGGTTTATTTCTTTTGTTTCTTCATGTCACTAACTAAAATATTTTAGAGAAGGTGTATTGTGTTTGTTTCTGTAAAGAAATTGATGTGTGCTTTTTGAATTGATTTTTCTGTTTGTGGATGTGGATAAAGTAGTGATTGAGTGGAGAGTGGGACTTGTAACAGAGTTGTGGTATCAATGACTGCTTTTCCTTTCTTCATTGTATAGTGAACAGTGCAATAGGAATTGTTATATAGTGTTTTCTGTGATTGAAGGCTTTTGTTTGTCTTGAAATCTTGTGTGTTATAAGTGTTGAATTTAATCTTAATCTGAAAATTGCTTTGTTGTGTAGGATAGGAAGCCTGGGCATGATTTTCATTTTATAAATCTATTTAATTTGTGCATGCATTTCTGAATTGTATATGAGAGTGTGTGACTGTCTGCATGTTTTGTACTATATTTTGACCCTTTAGGTATTTATACCAATTGTTATTTTGACCCTTTAGGTATTTATACCAATTGTTATTTTGACCCTTTAGGTATTTATACCAATTGTTATTTTGACCTTTAGGTATTTATACCAATTGTTATTTTGACCCTTTAGGTATTTATACCAATTGTTATTTTGACCCTTTAGGTATTTATACCAATTGTTATTTTGCAGACTCACTTTGTAAAGACCAAGTAATATCTGTATAAAATGTTGGGTTAATATTTACGTTCCTCAAAATAGGAACCCAATTGTTATTTTGCAGACTCACATGTAAAGACCAAGTAAAGAGGAATCTATGTCAGTCACGCAAAGAAACTAAATTAAAATGTATACTTTTAGTATAGAACAAATTTCAAATCATGACGTCTAGTGATATAAGCCACTGAAGCAAGGTGCTTGTGCGAGATTTTCGTTGTTATGAAAGTACACAAGCAAGGTTGATGACACACGAAAAAGTCACACATTTACATTTAAGAGCTGGACAATTAAAAAAAAAAGAAATAAGATATTTTTTGTACTATTGACTCGTGCTACTAAATACTTAAAAGGCGCAATGTTTACTCAAGCTGATGACCTAGTTTAGAATATATTTGCTCAATTTGCTTGCCAAGTAATTCAAATGCAACTTCTAGGTGTCTAGTAATTAAATTCGATTATTAAATAATATTGTGAGGTAACTTCTATTTCCGGTCGGACTATAGGAAATTCCAGTCCGACTGTATTGTGCGAACTCGCTCAAACAAATGCGAACAGTTAAGATCGAATGGTGATCAACAAATTGTTTATGTCAAAATGTTTCTTTTAGCTTTTGGTACGGCACAAAAAATATCAATTATAAAAGCTTTTAGAAATTATCATTTAAAAAACAATATTTACTTTTCTTTTTATCTTAAATGACGCTCCCCCCCCCCCCATTTGCACTTAAGGATCTAAGCACTTGTTATTAATAGTTTTATCCTTGAAGCAACATTACCAATAAAATGACGTGACACTATGTATAGAGAACAGCAACGCCACATATTACTTGTATGTCAAACAGCACATTTGATCAAAAGAAACAACGCAGTAGATTTATTTTTCGTCTAGTAATTGATTACGAAGTCTGGCCACACCCAGCATACATTTAAACCAATAAATTATGGATTGTAAGGTCTTTTGGACGATCAAGAAATTTTCAAACTGCATTTTTCCATGAGGGAAATGTTTTCCAATTTATCTTTCGTAACCTAGACTAATCCTGACCTTATTTTAATGAAGTAAATAACATCAACTAATTAGAATATACATGCACACTTACATAAGCATATACATACGTGCCTAAATACACACCCACATAGACGTACACGCGCCCGCACGCATATATACATCCACTAATATTCATTTCTAGAGCGTCACTTCTCGTGAAGTTTTGGATTTTTTCGAGAGACAGAATCGCTTGTCTTCATTTCAATATTTTTACAATGCAGGGTTTCCCTTGTGTGTGATGTTAGGTGCCCAGTGACACCGAGAAAAACTAAATGAATAGATGGAAAAGATGAAGGGTCCAACTAGTGACATAATTTTTACATTTAAAAACTAATACTTTTCTATTTTACACCATAACAGATAAGTAATATTATTTTAATGAAAGAAACTTTGCCGTCTAAAATTAAATTCTGTTTCCACTCACACTGCCATCTTAGTTCTGACTCAGAAAATGGAATATAAAAAGAAAAATGGCTGTCCAACTTTTGCAAATAAACAGCTTTCGTTAAAATAATACAAAGTTTGGTCGACTTCGTATTAAGTATTCACTGAACTAAATCAAAAATTTCTGTATGGTTAAAAATTACTTTTCAACTTTGGTCGACTTCGTATTAAGTATTCACTGAACTAAATCAAAAATTTCTGGATGGTTAATATATTTTAAAAATTACTTTTCAACTTTGCCTGATCGCATTTGCTCACGCGTCTGATTGTATTTCTGTTCACACTTGTTAGTACTTGATCACACTTGTTAGCACTTGATCACCCTTGTTAGCACTCGTTCGCACTTGATCGCGCAGATTAGAAGGACCCAGGAAGTTATAATGGAAGAGTTTCGCGTAAACTAGGTAAAAGTAAACAAAGGCCTATTGCTGAAGAGATATTAAGATAATTAGTGCAGATCACATGTTATTAACACAGATAATTCAGCGTTAACATGTGAAATGTAAGATATAATTTGAAACTCTTTCATCATGTGGATATGCCAATACTAAGGAACACTTACATATACAATCTATTTATGTGCAGCGGTTAATAGGTCAAAATGTCCAGCAACTGGAAGGACAGACCACGGTCGCCCATTGTCTGCTCTTGGACGTAAATCTCACGTCAGAGCAAAGCTTCGACCTGTGATCAAGTTGACGCCAGAAAAACCTGTAAGACCCATCATGGAATCTGCTAAAACGCTTAGCCAGTTCGAGAAATATACTGCCAACAAAAAAATACCGCTTAACAAGATCGCAGAAATATACTGCCAAAAGACACACACACACACACACACACACACACACACACACACACACACACACACACACACAGACACACACACACACACACACACACACACACACACACACACACACACTACGGATAGCAAGTTCGCAGAAATATACAGCCAAAAAACCCTAACCCTTAGCAATTCGCAGAAATATACTGCCAAAAAACCCTTAGCAATTCGCAGAAATATACTGCCAAAAAACCCTTAGCAATTCGCAGAAATATACAGCCAAAAAACCCTTAGCGATTCGCAGAAATATACATCTAAAAAACCCTTAGCGATTCGCAGAAATATACAGCCAAAAAACCCTTAGCGATTCGCAGAAATATACAGCCAAAAACCCTTAGCGATTCGCAGAAATATACAGCCAAAAAAACCCTTAGCAATTCGCAGAAATATACAGAAATATACAGCCAAAAAACGCTTGCGCTTAGCACTGCGGACACTAAACATTATTTTGGCGCGCACTTGCGACTAATTGATTTTACACTTTCTGCAGCCATTACGCCTTTTTTGTGTATCAAATTAAACCTACCCTAATAGCTACTGGTGTTTGTGTTCATATTTCAACTGTTAATATTATTTCTTTATGTTAGGGAGGATTGTGGGGTTGTTTGCTGTTCATTAATAATTCATTATTGAAACACCACGTGACAAATATTGAATTATGGTGAGGCTTGCCACGTTGGGGTTTATAATGTTAATTTAATTTAATTTCGTCCATATCCAACCCCTCACGCCACAGAGTATAAATGACACTGAGGTAATCAATACGCCTAATCTAGCTACATGTATAAATGACATGCAGTAACATAAATAGGCCACTCTAGCTACATGTGTAAAAGACATATGCAGTAACATAAATAGGCCACTCTAGCTACATGTGTAAAAGACATGCAGTAGTAACATAAATAGGCCACTCTAGCTACGTTTATAATGACATTTTCATATCTGGACTGCCACTTTATGGTGGTGGATTTATAAGAAAATTATTGATCTAATTCCTCTTTCTGGTTTTGTCAATACGACCAAAATAGGTTGGTCTACTTATTACAGAGTTCACACGATATTTTGTCAATACGACCAAAATAGGTTGGTCTACTTCATTACAGAGCTCACGCGATATTTTAAAATGACTTGTTCCATTGCTAGATGAAAGGGAAGGACCTTCACCTGACGACTTACACCATCTCAGTATTATATCTTCAGCACTTAAGAATAATTTGTTTGAATAAAATTTCAGGAAAAAAACATTTTCCACGGAAATTCACCACCATATCCATGAAAGGACATTAGGTATGAAAACCCACCATGTGTCCTTTTTGGAAATAAGATATTTGAGAATAAGTTTTAAAAGTTTATCATCGAATTTGCATGTTAATCCGATAACAGGACACTTGCTAGTTAAATGTGGATTGCTTGGAAGTAATTTATTTGAATTATTTTTAAATAATTGTCCAGATTCGGTAAGCATTGCCCTTTCAAGACACAACGTTTTAGTTTAGTATCTTTGTGCAGTGGTACTTAGTATACTCTGTACTTAGTATATTCATAGTTGTATTTAGTATACTCTGTACTTAGTATATTCATAGTTGTATTTAGTATACTCTGTACTTAGTATATTTTGTACATAGTATATATTGCACAAGTTGTACTTAGTATATTTTATGCAGTGGTATACAGTACCTTGCAGGGAGATGCTTAGTGCATGTGTACATTGATGTTTAGTACACGTAAGTGGCACAGCTACTTAATATATTGATATAGTAGTACAACATTTAATACACATTGTACAATAATAGTGTTAAGCTATTTAGTAAACATGTTTTAGTAATAAAGAAGGTTTGTCTCGCAAATTCTATGTGTTTTTATTTTGTCAGTTTTTAATTAACGAATACAGGAGATGAATAGACAAGTTTATTTGTAGCACAGTAGTACAACCGTTTAATAAACAGATATTTTGCTGTTTGTATTTTCAATGTGTGTAGATGTTGAATAAAATTGTTTAAATGCAGTAACTGCAGACAGGTAGCTCTGTTTGTTGCAGAAGCAGACCTACGGACGTTCAGTCAACAAATGTTAATACAGTGATGCAAGTGTTGCAAGGGAATTGAGAGTTTCATGACCAGACATTATTCATTATTAAACAAATAATTTATGACAGCACGAGGTCTGAAGTAAGCATAGCGGGTAAGTCACGGGATGAGAGAAAGAAGAAATGGAACAATAGACTCTTTGAAAGTATGCTAGGCAAAAATCAGTGTGAGACAGAGACCATTGCAAGACGGAGACCATTGCGAGATAGGGACCTGTGCGAGGTAGAGACCATTCTAAGATAGAGACCGATGTGAGATAGGGACCATTGTGAGATACAGACTATTGTGAGATAGAAACCAATGCAAGACAGGGACCATTATGAGAGAGGGACCATTGCGAGACTAGGACCATTGTGAGATAGAAACCAATGCAAGACATGGACCATTACGAGACTAGGACCATTGTGAGATAGAGACCATTACGAGACTAGGACCATTGTGAGATAGAGACCAATGCAAGACATGGACCATTACGAGACTAGGACCATTGTGAGATAGAGACCATTACGAGACTAGGACCATTGTGAGATAAAGACCAATGCAAGACATGGGCCATTACGAGACTAGGACCATTGTGAGATAGAGACCAATACAAGATAAGAGACCATTGAGAGAAAGGGACCAATGTGAGATAAAGACCAGTGTGAGACATAGACCATTGTGAGATAGTGACCATCTTGAGACAGGGACCATTGTGAGATAGAGACCAGTGTGAGATAGTGACCATCTTGAGACAGGGACCATTGTGAGATAGAGACCAATGTGAGATAGTGACCATCTTGAGACAGGGACCATTGTGAGATAGAGACCAGTGTGAGATAGTGACCATCTTGAGACAGGGACCATTGTGAGATAGTGACCATCTTGAGACAGGGACCATTGTGAGATAGAGACCAATGTGAGATAGTGACCATCTTGAGACAGGGACCATTGTGAGATAGAGACCAATATATTTCAACCTGGGAGTGAGGAGGAATATTTTCAATACAATCAGTGCTGCTAGGCGATATGTCAACGGTTCAGAATCAGGGATAGACAAAAATTGCTACTTGTAGATGATAAAAGACAAAGCGAAAATATTGGTGAACAAGGAGTATAACTGATTTCAGTAGAAATCTAGGGGAAGCTGTATATATAGATCACAGTTCTGATAGACCACGGAGGTGAAGCAACGTTATTGTAACTACTACCACCACTAGTATCATTAACATATGTGGCAGTTTGAACATATTACAAACGAATGTTCATATTTACGTGGTAAATTTATTTATCGATTGCCAGCAATCAGAGTAGTATAAAATTGTAAAATATTGCATAGAATAATTAAATTTAGAAAAACTCAGAAAATCACATGGCTCACTATCTTCATAATAAACGAAGATTTGATTGGCTGGACATTTATACTGCGTGCGCGAAAATTTTCTCGACTATAGGTACTAAACCCTAACACGTCTTCCACAATTATGCAGTGGGACACACACACACACACACACACACACACACACACACACACACACACACACACACACCTATTCATTCGTGCATTATATATATATATCTCATGACCTACAAGTACAAACACATTTACCCAGTTCCAGACGGTACAAGTATTTATCACAATACACGCACGGGCACACACACACGTCATGAGTTTTCATCTTCAACAAAGTCTGTTACTGCTTTCGTCAATGAGGTGTCAGGTGGACACCGACGTCACAGACAATGGCGACAAGCTTCACACCTTAGAACTTCAGTGTCGCAGTCATAGAGTTGCCACTTCCCCCAGTCCCACTCCCGCCACTTAAGTGCGAACATGTACGGACGAACATTCCAAATCAGAACATATCTTATGGAGGTCGTTGAACGTATGTGAATATCCTGAGGCCATAACGTTCAGCCAAGTACACTTGACGTTCTTTGGAATGACGTGTTGATAAGTGACGTTGCCAACGCTTCATGTCATGTCAGAGCAAACGAGCACGATGCATGATTAACTCGGCTCTCAGGGAAACAACACGAGAGTGTTCATGCCTGTTGGATGTTTGAGATTGTTCTAAGCGATCGTATGTAAAGCCGAGTTGGTTTGTTCCTGTGGCTCATTGGAAAGTTTTGGTGCAAGCACCGAAGAATATTCCGGTGGTGACAATGCCACATTGGATACAACTTCTTCATACGATGGCGGCAAGCACAGATCTATCGGAATTGAAGTGCGCGATGGCTCAGTGTGTGTTGATCCGCTCAAGCACATTTCTGTTAACAGATGCAAAGAATGTAAAGATAGTTATTTTATTTATTTTGTGTGTGTTTCAGTCAGGAATATAATTTAGAAACAAACAGCTAACAGCTAACAATAATACTTACAACAAAGACAAACAAACATCTAACAATAACGATAACATAACAGCAACATCTAATATTTTTCAGTAACAACAGTTGTAACAATAGTAAACATCTAACGACGCGATTGCAATAACAACAGACATCTAACATCAACACTTAAACTACAGTCATATAAAAGGTACATGTACAACATTTACAAACATGTAAATGCAGCACTTACAATTCGAAATACCCAACAAAATCACTTACAATTCGAAATACCCAACAAAATCACTTACAATTCGAAATACCCAACAAAATCACTTACAATTCGAAATACCCAACAAAATCACTTACAACTTGAAATAACCAACAAAATCACTTACAACTTGAAATAACCAACAAAATCACTTACAAGAACAACAACGACAAACAACATCCATAACTCCTCTTAAAAGGACAACGACAAACATCTAACACAATACAATAGCAAGCTAACAACTACAATTACAACAAACAACACTGACAAAAACAAACACACCTAACAATAACACTTTATTAGAGCAGCTGCAACAATTTAACAACACTTTCAACAATACGACAGCATCTAAAAAAAAAAATCTACTTACAACAACTAACACCTAATAACACTTACAACAACAATCCATCTAACAACAATACAACTTCCAACACATACAAGAATAAAACAGCAATGACCAAAACCCAACAACACTTACAATAAATACCTAACAACAGGACTGATAACAACAACACTAGCAACAACAAACATTACAACAAAAAACAAAAACAGCCACACAAGACTAAACATCTTTTCAAGTACCCATCCACTAGTATACCAAGCAATAAGAAACATTGTTTGCAAATCCAAATAAGATGCCATATCAACTAATTTGTTTCAACACAAAATCATAACAGTAAACCATACTACCATCAGAATCGGCCTCACCGTATGAAGGCGGCAGACTCTGGGTCACTGTGACCGACGAACACCTCCGTCCAGCACGTTGCTGCTGCAGTTCACGAAGGCGTGACCGTTTCCTCCTCAGGGCACGATGATACAGGCAACAGCTGACGATGACAACCAGGATGACAATCACGACGAAAAGGCCACCGAAGGCGACACCATAACCGAGACTTTTATCCCAGAACGGGTTTCTATGGCAACAATGCAAATGAGTACATGGTAAGTCCTTGTGCACCATTTGGATGCATGTAGTCAAGACCACAAATGGGGGGGGGGGCGTGTTAAGGGCACGTGCTTTAGTGTCATTTCCAACAATTTATGCGTTAATTAATATTTATATTCCTGCTATAAATACGCAGAAAAAATATTTATATTGCTTTTCTTAGTTAATGTTTGTGTTTACATTATCACCTTGAAAGGCATTAAGATATAATAAAGTTTCGATAATATTATTAATATTATCTTCGTCATCGCATAAGTAGTCGACCTAATCATCGTCTTCGCCACCAGTGTCGTCACAATCATCATCGTCGCCATTACGATTATAGTTTTAGAATAATTTATTAAAATGCTCTTACATTTTTTCGCAACAAAATTCGTTCGGCTTGTTTCCACAGCAACCACTGTAGCACTCAAAGGTCATCAAGACGACTCTCTGCAGGTTGGGATCTGGAACGGTCTTTGTGCATTTTTCGGCCATCACCTCTAAGGAAAGAAAGGGAGATTATGATCACAAGTAGAAGTGAATTAAAAAGAAAAAGAACGGGACTTTTAGTAAATAACCTGATATAATCGATAACCAGCAAGTGATAACGCGCCTTGATGACGGGGTCGTCTAGCAGTCACACTTAAGTACACTCATATACTATCCTAAAAACGTTTATATGACGGGTCATGTAACAGCCGCCTTTTGAGTACACTCATATACTATCCTAAAAACGTTTATATGACGGGTCATGTAACAGCCGCCTTTTGAGTACACTCATATACTATCCTAAAAAACGTTTATATGACGGGTCATGTAACAGCCGCCTTTTGAGTACACTCATATACTAGTCTGAAAACGCTTTCATGAGATTTTCCAAGCGCACTTACGTACCTGAAACAATGAGACGCCATTTAACAGTCACCACTGTAACGTACTCATTGACGGATCATTCAACAATAACAATCACAAATAATAAAACACTTAAACAGACTTGGAATCTCACTGCATAAAAAAACAAAAACACACTTAACTTGAAGTATAAACAATCAAACTACATAAATAATATAACGCCAACAAACACACTACCCATAAGTAAGAACACTTAACAACAGACCTGGAATATACAACAATCATACTGCACACATATATATAGCACTTTCTCACAAACTCGGATCAACCTGTGGAAAAGAGATTTTTCATCACTAATCTATTGTCAGTAGAATAAGATACATTTTAAAGCATCAATGAAAAGAGAAAGAATAAAATTATAAATAAAAATACCATTTTATAACAATCAAAATTGTTAAAGCAATACTTCCCTTCTCAAATGAGGAAATTAGGTCTATTACTTCCCTTGTTTAGTGAAGAAATTAGATCTATTACTTCTATTGTTTAGTGAAGAAATTAGGCCTATCACTTCCATTGTTTAGTGAAGAAATTAGGCCTATCACTTTTTCCCTTGTTTAGTGAAGAAATTAGGCCTATTATTCCCTTGCTTACCGATGATATTATGACCAGTAAGTCCTTTTACTTTCCTTCTTTACAGACGAAATTATGACCCAGTACTTCTTTGTCTGCTGAAGAAATTAGGACTAGTATTTCCCTTGTTTACTGAAGCAATTATGGGTATTACTTCCCTTGTTTACTGAAGAAATTCGGATTATTACTTCCCTTGTTAACTGAAGAAATTAGGATTACTAGTTCCCTTGTTTACTGAAGAAATTAAGATCATTACTTCCCTTGTTTATTAAAAAAAACACAACAGAATTGTCTCTATTTCCTAATCATGAAGTGACATTATAAATAAATATTTTTTTCAAAAGTTATTAAATTTAAATGGATAATTGATTCCGCTTGAAAGAATGTCTGTTGTTCTGTTGCTCGTTTTTTCGACACAAACTTGTTTCCTGGCGTCATCGAATTTGTTCGTTATTTTGGGCAATACGTCATATCACAAATTGACATATTCAAACAACTCCGGAGAATTTGATTGTTATTTTGGGCAATATGTCATAAATTGATTTCATTCAAACAACTGCCGATGATTTAATCATCGTTTTCACCAATTTTCTTTCCAAGTATGACAGCGAGTGCTACATTCTCCTTCCCTCTCTCCCTTGATGTAAAGCGCACGCACGCACACACACACACACACACACACACACACACACACACACACACACACACACACACTCCGTCAAATGCGCTCTCATCCAAGATATCCCTTGTCTTGCACACACACTGAGTGATATTCTACATAACTTGGCGTTCGTTCTGCAGCCTACATATTGCTATGTCCACATCACTTCTCTAGCCCCATGCACTCTTCTCAAAGCAGAAAGCTTTACTTCCTCCCGATTGTCACGTGGTCGTCTTGTTTTGCTCGGTGACGCTATCGCCGACCCCGATTGTCACGTGGTCGTCTTGTTTTGCTCGGTGACGCTTTTCTCCGAAAAAACAAACTGGCGTTTCCCGATTGTCAATTTAGCTCGAGTAAAGCAAGGGCGATTAAAAAAAAAAAATGTCTGGGCAAAACCACCTCACTCTGTTGGCAAAACGAGTTATCTAAAGTCGAGTCTGTCACAGCTTTTTAAAATTTTGTATAAAGAAATAAAAGCGACAAAGTATGTTGTATGCACTCTGTTGTATAAAGAAATAAAAGCGACAAAGTAGGTTGTATGCACTCTGTTGTATAAAGAAATAAAAGCAACAAAGTAGGTTGTATGCACTCTGTTGTATAAAGAAATAAAAGCGACAAAGTAGGTTGTATGCACTCTGTTGTATAAAGAAATAAAAGCGACAAAGTAGGTTGTATGCACTCTGTTGTATAAAGAAATAAAAGCGACAAAGTAGGTTGTATGCACTCTGTTGTATAAAGAAATAAAAGCGACAAAGTAGGTTGTATGCACTCTGTTGCATAAAGAAATAAAAGCGACAAAGTAGGTTGTATGCACTCTGTTGCATAAAGAAATAAAAGCGACAAAGTAGGTTGTATGCACTCTGTTGATTGAAATGGAATAAGGATACAATCGCATACACACATAATCACACACACAAGAGCATTTATCACTTCCCTCTTTAAGAAACTCTCCTAAAGCATCACTCACTGATTGATAGGCCCAAGTACTGTCAAAGGAGGCTACTTGAACGAAGATAAAAATATATTTCACCGTTCGAAAGAGTTTGGTACTAGAAAACAGCTTAATGCTTAGGGCCATGCTTTCTTGACATGCTTATAAGCTCCTTATGGCTCCCTCACCTCCTCAAACTGCAAATTTATAAACTCAAAATGGTCTTCTGTGCATAACTGCAATATACATGTTGATATACTCAAAATGGCGCTGTGTTTAACTGCAATATAACTGCTTATAAACTCAAAGTGGCGTTGTCATCTAGAGCAGAAATAATCAGTCAGTAAAAAAAAAAAACCCAACAAAACGGTTACGGTTTTCACACTTACGATTCAGTTGATATTAATAATAAAAGAATACTAAAATAAATCCATGCCAGAAAAACGTAATTGCTGGAGCTAAATTACTAAATTGTCGCAATGACGATTAGAAACGAAAGATTATTTAACTAACAGTTCCAGTACCAAACACCAGCTTTCAGCCGGTCACTTATTCAAGAAGTTGACTGCAATTTCAACGGACTATTAGTTGGTCATGCTGTGGTTCTGACACATGACACGTGGGTTGACAGCAGGAAAGCGTTGTTTGACACACGACGCATTGTTTGGCACGTGACACGTTGGTTGACAAATGATACGCTGTTTGACAACATGATACGTTGTTCAACACACGACGCATTGTTTGACACATGACAAGTTGTTTGACACACGACACATTGTTTGGCACACGACACATTGTTTGGCAGCATGACACATTAACACATGACACGTTGTTCCGAACTACGGACTTGCACGAAGATGATACTAGTTTTCTAAAGTACCTGATTTTAGGAAAGGATTCTTCGGGTGGTTGGTAGGGTGTGTGTGTGAAAGATCCGAAAGGTATCTATCGCTAATAATGGAGGTTAACCACTGGATTAGGCAATGCCGGGAACCAGTTTATTTGTCAACTACTTGACAAAGTAGAAAAAACCTTTAACCCAAATAGACCCAAAAGATGATAACAATTTTGAGTTTTTAAAAGTAAACAATAAGCGCCATCATCATTAATCATAATTACATACTTCATCACCATTAATATCGTCATTAACACCACCACCAAAAGTATTTTGCCATCATCATTAATATCTTTTTTGTAAAATATAATTTATTCATTTGAATAATAATAATATTTCAATATTACTTTTAGTTTACTACGCGTGCTGTTAGTACGAAAGCGGCCACCCGGAAAGAGGTTCAGTACTGATTAAAGTAATTCCATTATAATTTAAATAAAAGTTGCTTGTAAACTTTAAAGCAATTTCACTGTCACTTTGAAATAAGGTTAACTGTAATTTTTAAGTAATCATTAATTATAATTCGATAGAATTAAACCGTAAATTTAGAGAGAGATTTAAAAAATTAAAACGTAAACAAACATTTAGAAAGAGATAAAATAATTCAATAGATTTATCCATTACATTTAGACAGAGATAAGTCATTATAATTCAATAAAATTAAACCGTAAATTTAGAAATAGATTAAAAAAAATTCAACAAACTTAACCGTACATTTAGACAAAGATAAATTAATTATAATTCAATAAAATTAAACCGTAAATTTAGAAAGAGATAAAAAAAAATTCAACTTAACCGTAAAATAAAGATAAATTAATTCAATAGAATTAACTGTACATTTAGACAGAGAAAAAAATAATTCAATAAACTTAACTGTCCATTTAGATAGAGATTTAAAAAATTCAATAGACTTAACCGCACACTTAGACAGAGATCAGTTAATTATAAATCAATAGAATTAACTGTACATTTAGACAGAGATAAGTTAATTATAAATCAATAGAATTAACTGTACATTTAGACAGAGATCAGTTAATTATGATTCAATAAAATTATACATACATTTAGACAAATGCTAATAAGACAATGACGTCACATAGCTGTGGGTTCCTATAATTTTGCCCTCGACATAATTACATTATGAAAAAATCAAACTTATCTATCTATCTACAAACTTCTGTTAATGGTTAGTGACCTGGTGACCTCTTTGTATTCCAGCACGAGGCTGTTGCAAGCTTTTAGTTTTCCATTGACATTTCATTTCACTGTAATTTACATGTAGTTTTATTTTAATTTTTATTAATTTATTTTTGTTCTTGAAAGAATTGTTTTCCTGAAAATTACATGTTATTAGGATTTAGTATGGTGGTAATGTATAAGTGGTTTACGTGAAGAATACAGTAAGTTTGTTTTAGCTGAATCATAGCTATAATTCATTGGAATTGAAATAATTGAAGTAATATGACTACTGTACTTGTTTGGTCATGTTGGTGTGTGAATCCAATGTTGTCAGCAACTTATCAGTAAGCTGATTCCTGTGAATTCTGTTCAAGAACCTATACAGCGGAAATGGTAGCTTGAGTTTAGTCTTGAGAATTCACGAAGATTATTTTGAATGTTCCTCGTGGAGTGCTGAGTACTACACATGAGGATTCAAGAAACAGTCCTCCTTATGTACTAGTGCTGTATAGGTAAAATTCAGGACAATTTAACTTTTGAGTTGAAAACTACTCCTTACCACCATATGTGTAATGGTTTAGTCGAAAATCTGAATGCTTCTCTTACCAAGTTGTTGAAGAAACAGTGTGGAAAGACAATGTGACTGGGATGTGTATTTGCCAGCACTTTTGTTAGCATTGCATGAAATATCATGAATCATGAAAGACTTAACTCTTTTTTTGCCCTTCGAAATCTTATACGGTATTTGATTGTAATGTAAAGGCAATTTAGCTGTAAAGGAAATGTTGTTGGTTGTAATGTTGCAACATAAAAATAATTTGATTGTAATATAAATTTAATTATAATGTAACGTAAATTAATTTAATAGTAATGTAAAGGCAATCATAATATGAAGGCAATTCGATTGTAATACAAAGATAATTTAATTGCAACGTACAAGCAGTTTTACTGTAATGTAAAGTCAATGTTAAAATGAAAAGTAATTTCTTTGTAAAGGCAATATAAATATAAAGGTAATATGATTATAATGTAAAGATAATGTGATTTTAATGTAAACTTGAATTTAATGTAAAGGCAATAATACTGTAAAGGCAATTTGATTGTAATGTGGTATCAACAAAAATGTAAAGGCAATAATATTGTAAAGGCAGTTTGATTGTAATGTGGTGTCAACAATATTGTAAAGGCAATTTGATTGTAATGTGGTATCAACAAAAATGTAAAGGCAATAATATTGTAAAGGCAGTTTGATTGTAATGTGGTGTCAACAATAATGTAAAGGCAATTTGATTGTAATGTGGTGTCAACAATAATGTAAAGGCAGTTTGACTGTAATGTGGTGTCAACAATAATGTAAAGGCAACCTGACTGTATACGTAAATCTATAAAATGATCGTCCATGTGGATTCAGAGAATGAATATGCGTTGTCATTTGCCTAGATAATATATTTCCACCGTGAGCGTGCTCAAAAAGCTCTACAAAGAAAGTACAAGTCATTCAATACCACCAAACTTGACTGTGTATATAGCGGGAAGAAAAATCGTGACTGTCATACTTCGTCCTTTGTCACGAACTGGGTACTCATTGAGGCTTGAATCGACTCTGTACGTCACTCACAGGTGTAAAGTCGTGACTAGAAATGCTATTTTTAGCACTATCTATCTATCTATCTATCTATCTATCTATCTATCTATCTATCTATCTATCTATCTATCTATCTATCCCTTCGTCTGTCTATCAATCCATCTCTCTGTCTGTCTATCGTCTATCACTGCAACAAAAATAAAGGGAAGAGCGAGATAATTGCACTAAAGTAATCGGACAAGTAAACAACTCCACTGACTACAAACATAAAAGAGACAATGATTACGCTCTAAAAAATAAATATCGAGAGATGCCTATCAATAGGTGATCGCATTTCAATCAAATAACAACTAGTTTTCATACAACAGAAAATAGAGTTTAAAAAACAGGGGTTAACGGACATATTTATAATTTAAAACTCTCACTGACTGTAACTGTTAAAATATTGAATTCTAGTTCTAGAATTGAACCTAGAATGTGCACATTTATAATAATTTTTTTAAAATATTTTTTTAATTTCAACTTGCCTCCTCTTGTGCGTGTGTGTGAAGTTTGAAAATAGGGGAAATAATTAAATTGTTATTAACTCCCCTTACTGGACTGCGAAAGACTAGATGGATTATATTTTTCATTCAGTTTTAAAATCAAACATTATTTTTAATGTTATGCGATTAGATTTTTTTTTTAAATACAAAATCTTATAGTTTTGTTGGTTAGTTTTTTTGTGTTTTTTTTCATCTGTGAGACCATACGTACGTATGGTATGAAGTAGCTTGTTGTTACATTTCAGTACAGCACAGTTCATTACTTATAAATGTACACAATGTGCTTTTTTCCATATGTATAAGCTGGATTCGCTTTTCAAAGTCTGAACGGCAGAATAGAACATGTACACACATAGATTCGCACACACACACACACACACACACACACACACACACACACACGCACACACACACACACACAACAAACAAACAAACAAATGGATCTTTATGACAGATATGTCACGTACAATTCGATTTTATCTGGTAAAACACATCGTATATAACACTCATTTTGCAATCAATAAGCAGAAGTAACATAAATTGTTAAAAAAAACAAAACACACACTTACACAAACCGATATTTTTATAGAAAGAGAAACAGCAATAGTACTTTACACCATTTAGAAAGTGTACTTTAAGCTGAAATTGTACTCTGTTTAAGGTCTGATGACTACACCATTAATAGCACAAGTTCTAATTGAACATCTGTTCTATATAAATGCTACAACTTCAAAACACCTGTCTTGTATAAATGCTAAACTTTTAAAATAAACAAACACGAAGTGTACTCACCAACTACGATGGACAGGAAGGTTGAAAACAGCAAACTAAGTGTCCTAATCTCTGTCAACATGGTCATCACAAAATAAAACCACTGCGTGAAAAATCTTGCCGCTCGAATAAAATGACTTGAATAACAAAGCCCACACGATCACAAAGGCGAGTCAACATTAAATGGATCTACGCATAAACAGTCAGGTCCAACCTGCAAACATTTCCAGAATACTAATAAATTATGTTAAACTCGCAAACCGACACTCTCTCAGAGGTATGGCATTTTACCCGGCGATCAGTTTGGCAGTGGTCGTGCGTCAGGTTTTGTTATTCATGTCTCGGCACAATAACGTCTCTGTAAATCAGTCTATGACTGTACAGGGCTGAGGGTGCACGTGAAATTGAACAGGACGTGAAGAAAAGGAAGGCCAGGTCACGAAGGCCTTCATTCAAAGCACTGAGCTAAAAATAAACAGAGCTCAGTGAATCAAAGCGACTTGCGCGCTGCCACTGACTGCGGTAGCGTTGTGCTATTTTTAGTTTTTAGTGTACCTCCCTACTTCCTGCTCGACAAGTAGGCCTGATAGTAATAGCGTTATTAGAATAGCGTTGTTAGAATAGCGATGACAGAACTCTAGGTGAAGCTCTCGGAGGAAAAAAAAAAGCATAGGCACTCATTCTGGATATTTTTTTTTTTTTGTTTTGTTTAAATTTAGTTCTGTTTGGGCGATCCGCGAGCATTTCTTTTCGTTTATTCATTTCCCGATTTTGTCAAACAACTAATATCGTGACTCAACAATAAACTCTTAGTTTAATTAAATTCACACGCGCACACAAACACTAACTAATGTCGTAACTGCTATTTTTATTTTTGCCTGATGTCTACATTTTTGTTGCTGCTGTTATTATTGTTGTCTCGCCAAGATTGTATACACTTATCCAAGACATGAGTACGAAAACCTTATGAAGGAACAAAAACTTTGTGAACAAACATATTTACAGAAAAAATCCCAGACCCCCCTCCCCAATTAAATACGTTTTGACTGGATAAAAGTAATTTCAGCATCAAATAACTATTTAAACTGCATCAGCCTCTATTGTGTAGCTCTCATAGTGTTCATAATGTACTTCGATTCATTACGATTTTAGGTCATAATTATCTCAGTCCGACAAGTCGGCCATAACAACAAATCAATTAGGTCATAATTATCTCAGTTCGACAAGTCGGCCATAATAACAAATCAGTGAGGTCATAGTATCTGTCGGACATTTCGGCCATAACAACACAGAAGTTGTGAAATACAAGCATTGTGCACAGTTGTTGTTGTTGCTGCTGTTGTTGTTGAAACTAAAGTCCGCGTGGCCACTAGAGACGTAAAAGTCACTCACTACTGGCGGTGGGTTCTCTTAATGACGTTATGCACGTAACATCCCCCTCCCTCTCCCCTCTCCCCAAGGTGAGCTACAAACAGTAGGAAAAGGAATCTTTGTTTATCCAGCCAGAAAGACTGTCCTATTCGTACTTGTTATTATTGTAATTTTATTATATTTTATTAAACCTATTTACTTTCTGCAGGATCATTATTTTACATGTTTTCTTTAAAATTAGACTTCTGATTGTTGATCAGTTTAATGTGAATTTAAAATAAATAATTCGGTGGGGGTTATCTTGTATGTAATATTTAAATGTTCTTTTTCTGAAATTTGAATAGTTGAGTCAAGAAAGTATGCAATATTTCGTTTAAACTAAAAGCATCTCATACTGACTACTAATTTGAAACATGACGTCACGCATTTGAGGCACACTTTCGTCCTCCATTCCCCACCCTCTTCGTCACATTTCCTCATAAAATCTCAGATGCCCCACCCCGAACTCCATCTCCCGAATGCAAACGTAATACAACCTCAAACAAATCTGAATACCACCCCAATAAAATTCATTTTAAAAATATTACTATTGCTTGGGAATCTCTCTTGAATTAAAAACAACACCAAAATTAATTCTTTTTATTGAGTTCTGGAGTATTTATTTTGAAAGAAAATGTTGATTTATGCGATTTCAGTCTCTCAGAGTGTATTTACAATCTTACAGTGCAAGCTGGATTAACCATTATAAATGACATGTCTTTTTAAGACGAAAACCGCCGTCAATTCCTAGAACACCCGAAGTTAACCATTTTTTCCATAGCCTTAAGTTATATTTAACATGACCTTGAACTTTTCAGGGCGATTAAAAATAGACTGTACTTTCATTTCATAAGATATACCTGAGGTATGTATTTCTTTGGCGTGGTTTCGGCATTTATCAACTTTCCTTTTTAGATAACAGGTTAACATTTCATTTCCTTTTCAAAGGAAGTCAGCATAAAATTAATTATTAAACAATCATGTCAATTCAAACAAATTAACTAGGGGGAAAAGATCATTAACTGTCGATTGAACTTCTTGCTCCCGAGGTCTAAAAGGTTAATAAATATAATTATTACTGATACAGGACTTTCTAGTTTTCATCTATATGGTCAGTCGAACAGATGACCTGTCCAGTAAAAAATGTGCATCAAGTTGTAAAAGGGTAAGTGTTAAATTTCAAAGCTCGCTTAAGAAGTACGCGTTTTTATTTTATTCTTCTTGATATTATCTTACAAGTTAAATCTTTCAACTGGTGAAAGAAAAAATAGGAAGAAAAGAAAAAGAAGTTTTCAGTTATCTCGGAGATACGTATTCAGTTGAAATGGATGTCTTTCAAATGGCATGACGGTTATTTCGTACAGTTCATTTTGTGTCCCATCACTTCCGTTGGCTGTTCGTTTGGATCCAAAAGACGTATCGACTTAAACTGGTTTACATAACAAAACTAAGCCAGATATCCTCTTGTCTTTTTGAAAAGGTGGGAAATGTTATGGTTACTAAGCGTTGTAAAGAAGAAAAGCAACATTCCGTGAAGTGTATGGTTACTAACGTTGAAAACAAGGAAAACATTTTTTTAAGTATATTACTTTTTCAGACGTCATAATTTTAAAAATCCTTTCTATTCCCCATCGTCCCCAATCGTTAAACAAATTCCCTCCCTCCATACTCGTGTATGACGCCACAGGTGTACGGCACTTATCTCTCTTATTTGCGCTTATCTCTTTTATTTAAAAAAATACTCACGCTGTCTTCAATATTTTCATAATCATTATTTTCCTTACAGTTAAAATTACCAAACCGACTACTGAAGCTTGTTCATGAGTTTTATCTCCCTTACAGTTACAGTTAGAATTACCAAACCAACTATTGAATCTAGTTCATGAGCTCTATCTCTCTTTACAGTTACAGTTAAAATTACCAAACCAATTGAATCTAGTTCATGAGTTTTATCTCCCTTACAGTTACAGTTAAAATTACCAAACCAACTATTGAATCTAGTTCATGAGCTTTATCTCTCTTTACAGTTACAGTTAAAATTACCAAACCAACTATTGAATCTAGTTCATGAGTTTTATCTCCCTTACAGTTACAGTTAAAATTACCAAACCAACTATTGAATCTAGTTCATGAGTTTTATCTCCCTTACAGTTACAGTTAAAATTACCAAAACAACTATTGAATCTAGTTCATGAGCTTTATCTCTCCTTACAGTTATAATTAAAATTACTAAACCGAATATTGAAGCTTAATGAGCAAATTATTTCCCTTACAGTTAAAATTACTCTGAACAATTTTAAGACAATCTGATTAAACTTACAGTAAAAATCATATATCTATTAATTTATCGGTCCGGTTGGGTGACGTTAGAGGTGAAAGTTTTTTCTAACATACGAGGTGCCAGTTTCATTACATCCACTTCCCTTACCCCCCCCCCCCACCTATTCGCATAATAGAAACTGCTTTGACTCTTTATTGACATCACGGTTTTCTTAAAACTCTTTTCAATCCATTTCATATTATAAAACCTGTCACCAATTAAAAACAAAAATCGAATAAACTCTACTTAAAAAATATCTGTACCTATTAAAAAGTTAAATCAGCTATCCTTGCCGATTTTATTCGACTGCTCGAAAACGCTCGAATCACGTGATCTTGAAGAAATTCTAAATATAGAACTGTGACGTCACAAAGCCGAGTGAATTCTTGCTTCATTGTTTATGTGTGGAGTGGTTTTCATCTTTCAATATACAATTTACTTCGCTGACGAAATGATGAATTGTGGCAAATGTCGGCAGTATTCCGTGGATAAATAAATATAATTTCTTTACGTCAAGCATGAATCTGCTCTAGTGGCCAAAATCCTGGAAATGTAAAATATCACTTTACAAAACTAAACAACAACTTTAATAATGATTGCTGTGGTGTAGAAGTGATCAAGAAGCTATATCTAGATGTTTATGTATAGTTTTTGTCCAGTAATTGTAGATCTAAAAGCACTGGGACTCACTGTGGAGTGCATGTATGTACATACAACAGGACATAATTAAAAGCACTGGAGCTCACTGTGGAGTGCGCGTATGTACATACAACAGGACATAATTAAAAGCACTGGAGCTCACTGTGGAGTGCGTGTATGTACATACAACAGGACAAAATTAAAAGAGGCATTACATCAGTCTTACTTAATGTGACACCTCACGGACATCACTTTACTCTCTAACAGTAGTAATCACTAAGCGGCTAATTTCTGAAATGATAAAATGAAAAAAATCCTACTATTCTACATTACGGATACACAGATACACACACACACACACACACACACACACACACACACACACACACACACACACACTTAGACGAAAAAGTCTGAGATGTGCCGTTACTCGCCATTAGTCTTTCTACTCGCATAAACTTCATTCAAAAAATGATTAATACCTTCCATATTCTATCTGTATCGTTAATTGTACTGAAATGATGTCCAGAGAGCCCTAAGACAACAATTCCAATCCATTCACGATTTTATATCTTCAGTAACTACAGTCTCACCAAGTCTAGCACCAGATTTTATGCCTTGATACAGTCTACAGTATCACCAAGTCCAGCACTGGAGTTTATGCCTTGATACAGTCTACAGTATCACCAAGTCTAGCACCAGATTTTATGCCTTGATACAGTCTACAGTATCACCAAGTCCAGCACTGGAGTTTATTCCTTGATACAGTCTACAGTCTCACCAAGTCTAGCACCAGATTTTATGCCTTGATACAGTGTACAGTATCATTAAGTCCAGCACCGGATTTTATGCCTTGATACAGTCTACAGTATCACCAAATTCGTGTGACGTCTCGTTACTTGAAATCATGAGAGTTGTGCCCCTTCTGCGAAAGCAGTCCCGCGATCTATCATATGAATGTCCTGAGCCAATGGACAACTATTGTAGAGAGACTGAGGAAAAGCCAATTCGATATATATGTGTAGCTAGCAAAGATGGCGGATATGTCAAACAGTTCATGCAGTCAGGCATTTTAGTGCGGTCGAAGCTTATATTTTGTACACACATACATGTATACTTAAAATTTTAAATACTCCCCGCCTTTTGTTGTTGTTGTTGTTTTGAAGGTTAGAGTTAGTTTTCTAAATTAAATTAAAACAATAAAACCTTTTGTTTAAAACAAACGATATTGCGAATACACTTCTTGTCTACCATATTGTTTATACTTTTAAAGTACACCACTGTTGATTGGCTAATAAGGGTTAATTTTATGAAAGTTATTGCCATTGGCTCTAACCACTCCGGATTTTCACGCCCTCATTTGTCGTCAGAATAACTAAACTCGGTTTTTCTCTTTCATGTTTGGAGGAAAGATTACACTTTCAACAGTTGGGTACATCTGTGGCGGTCAGTATTTTACAGTCTAATAATATTAGTAGTAGTAGTAATAATAGTATTTCTTTTTAGAAATTATGTCGTGAAGAGCAGAGTTTGTGGAACTGCTGTAAAATAAAATAAAATAAATTTACACTTTATAATCTTTGACAGCGTTAGTTTATGCAATCAGTATAAATGATATCTAATAATTTATTTAATCAATGTCATAGGTAACCTAATTAGTTTAGTTAATATAACAAAACTATATGTGCATGGTTTGTTTGTCCTGAGTGTCCACTTTCTAAAATCAACAAATAAAAATAAATATAAAATAAATATTAGTTGAAACAGACCGTGGCTGAAATAAGTTTGAAAAAGTTAACAATCGGCCAAGTCTGGTGATTAAAAACCCAGAAAACAATAATAACTTTGCTAGGAACATGGAACATGGACCATGCACAAATCTTTTTCTAATGCTAACATGACTATTGCTGACGGCCACTACTACTTGACCATTGCTGATGTGACCATTTCTTGCGTGACCACTACTGATACACTGACGTGGTCACTGCCTGCGTGATCACTACTGACATGACTCTTCTTACACTCTGACGTGGTCATTGCTTACTTAACCACTGCTGAAGTGACCATTGCTAACGTGACCGTTACTGACTTGATCATTGCAAACGTGACCATTGCTGACGTGACCATTACTGATTTGACCATTGCTAACGCGACCATTGCTGAGGTAACTGTTGCTAACGTGACCATTACTGATTTGACCATTGCTAACGCGACCATTGCTGAGGTAACTGTTGCTAACGTGACCATTACTGATTTGACCATTGCTAACGCGACCATTGCTGAGGTAACTGTTGCTAACGTGACCATTACTGGCTTGACCATTGCTAAAGTGACCACTACTGACGTGACCATTTCTAGCGTGACCATTACTAACAGCGTGACCACTAGTGAGTGATCATTGCAAGTGTGACCGTTACTAACAGCGTGGCCATTACTGACGTGACCACTATTGCAACACGTAAGTCACAGTCCGATTTCAACAAACGGGGTCGTACTCAGCCGTCATAATAAAGAAATAATTTCCGTGTTAGTTAGTTTCAAGATAGAGAACGTAGATTTAATAAAATGTTTAACGCATGCCTACATAACTGACAACAAAGAGTTCATAAACATGTAACCACGACCGAACTGAAGAAATAAAGCACACCTAACGGTCAAACCGACCAGTCGATGTTCCATGGGTCCTCACAAAGAACTTTAGTCATTGCAAGAACAGTAGGCCACACCAAAAGCCGACTGTTTTGCGCATGCTGACTGAACTCATCGGCCGGAAGTGAGGGGGGCATGGCTGTCATCAAGCAGACGATTCTCTTACTCCGTGTACGGTAACCAATAAGAAGTAAGCTAGAGTTGTGCCACTAGGTTATCTCAGCTCAAACCGTCATTCTTTCCCTCCGCGACTTCATTTCTCTCTTCTAGAATATAAAAATCTTTCCGGGCGTTCGCGCTTATTTACGATATCACTGAAAGTCAAAAGAGGAGTGAAAGTCAAAATTAAACAAGCGAGAACCGTTTCAAACGTGTTTTATTGAGCACAACGACTCGCCTTTCAGTGCACCGCTGAGCTGTATACACCGAATGAATGGAATTTATTCGATCCGTTGTTTCCAATGGCAACGCGCATCGAGCTGCGTGTATGCAGTCGTAGTCATGTGGATGCGTAAATTCTTGTGACCATTCCATCAATTTCCTGCAAGTCGTATTCATGATGGCGGACGTCGTCGCAGCTCGGTTACGGGTTGGATATATGCTTCTGGCGGTCGTTCTGCAGGGTAAAATATGAAATTGTACATATTACATCTAAGTCCTAGTCCATATTTAAATTTATACTTTAAGTTCAGTTTCCATAACTCTGTCGTTGGAATCTTGCGTCCATTGTTAGACCGAAATTTCAACTGGTCTGTTCAACTAATAACATACATAAAAATTAATTACTGAAGTACCAATATTATTAAAGTACAATAATAACAACTCTTATACTTTAGTGTGAACAATTTGAATAAATTCTACCTGTGACTATTGTGATGGTTGCTGCATTCGTAAAAAGCAGTTCCGCATTTATTTTTTTTCTTTCCAGTGTCTTACTGTGGTGAACATTGCGAGGTCACAAGAAAGGTCAGCTACGTTAATGAAGTTCGTTACGAAGTCACTACGCATTACTGCACGTACGGATGTTGCAGTTACGGGGGGCGTGACCAGTACTGTTGTGAATTAAGGTCAGGAACTGCCGGCCATTTGCGTCACGTGACCAGTACTGCTGTGAATTAAGGTCAGTACCTGCCGGTCATTAGCATCACGTGACCAGTACTGCTGTGAATTAAGGTCAGTAACTGCCGGCCATTTGTGTCACGTGACCAATACTGCTGTGAATTAAGGTCAGTAACTGCCGGCCATTTGTGTCACTTGACCATTTACTGTGTTCTGGTAATACGCTCATTTTCACTGGGTTTTTTGTTCTTTTCTTTTTCAGCTACAAGATTGGTTTGCCAGCAGTTACCATAGTAAGAGTTCCAATTTTCTTAATGTGAACATCTGTCTGCCAATCAACCAATCTTGCTCAATCGATAAAGGCGTCATTTTAAGAGGTCTTGCTGAAAAAAAAAACATATATTTTTACAGCAAGGATTTTAAACTCACGTTCTTTAATAAGACTTATATCGTCATCATGATGAGGAAAAGTGCAGTTTACTCTTTCCATCTAAACAATTAAAATAATGTATTGCAAAGAAGTAACTGTTGCATTTGTTCCAGTTAAAGTAATCTGAAAATAGTCTACACATATTCCATTCTTGCGCAGAAAAATAATTTTTATATTTACTGTTATTTTTCACACTAGACAGTTTAATAATATATCATGATCGTCATTATTGTCGTAGTCATCATCATTAAGAACAACATCGATAATTTTATGTATTAAATTTTGCTTTCCTCAGCGTTGGGGCCATTGTGGGAAGTGTATTTGGATCGCTCATCTTTGTCGCAGTCGTCATTTCTCTCATCTGCTGCTACCTGAAAAAGCAGGGCTACATCAAAAGAGCGATCGGCCCTGATTCCAGGGAAAATGGCGTCATGATACTACAAAGTAAGTATTTATTAGTTGTTGCTCTTGTTGGCGAACACCCGTCCCACCCCAGGTGGAAATACATTCACTGTTCAATTCTTTTAGGAGATTATAGTCACTCACCACCCCTTAAGATCCGCCACTGGCTCTTATTATTACTAATACGGTTTTAATTTAGATGAGGGATTGCTGTTAGACGAACAGTTAATGTCTCTTATTATTACTAATACGGCTTTAATTTAGATGAGGGATTGCTGTTAGACGAACAGTTAATGTCTCTTATTATTACTAATACGGTTTTAATTTAGATGAGGGATTGCTGTTAGACGAACAGTTAATGTCTCTTATTATTACTAATACGGCTTTAATTTAGATGAGGGATTGCTGTTAGACGAACAGTTAATGTCTCTTATTATTACTAATACGGTTTTAATTTAGATGAGGGATTGCTGTTAGACGAACAGTTAATGTCTCTTATTATTACTAATACGGCTTTAATTTAGCTGAGGGATTGCTGTTAGACGAACAGTTAATGTCTCTTATTATTACTAATACGGTTTTAACTTAGCTGAGGGATTGCTGTTAGACGAACAGTTAATGTCTCTTATTATTACTAATACGGTTTTAATTTAGATGAGGGATTGCTGTTAGACGAACAGTTAATGTCTCTTATTATTACTAATACGGGTTTAATTTAGATGAGGGATTGCTGTTAGACGAACAGTTAATGTCTCTTATTATTACTAATACGGCTTTAATTTAGATGAGGGATTGCTGTTAGACGAACAGTTAATGTCTCTTATTATTACTAATACGGTTTTAATTTAGATGAGGGATTGCTGTTAGACGAACAGTTAATGTCTCTTATTATTACTAATACGGCTTTAATTTAGATGAGGGATTGCTGTTAGACGAACAGTTAATGTCTCTTATTATTACTAATACGGTTTTAATTTAGATGAGGGATTGCTGTTAGACGAACAGTTAATGTCTCTTATTATTAATATTACAGCTTTAATTTAGCTGAGGTATTGCTGTTAGACGAACTGTTAATGTCTCTTATTATTACTAATACGGCTTTAATTTAGTTGAGGGATTGCTGTTAGACGAACTGTTAATGTCAGCAACCGATGACGACGTTACAGTTGTTGTGGTTAGAAACAGGCAGAATAACACCTTGAATAATTAATTAGTCAGTTATGGTACAGATAACAGCTCGCGCATTTGTTCGATGGAACCTGCTTGTTATTTATATGTACCTCAAACTCCATAATTCACATTTGAAGCTGAGGTAAATGAGTGTTATTAAGTAACTCAAACTCCATAATGGACTCATTTGTATCTGAGGTAAATAACAGTGCTATTATGTAACTCACTCCATAATTAACGCATTTGTAACTGAGGTAAATGATAGTGCTGTTATGTAACTCAAACGCCATAATTCACACAATTATAGCTGAGGTAAATAAAATTGTGTGTCGCGGAGTATATTTGCCCATCCATATTTCTTAATTTAATAAGTGACCCGACTTTAGGCACTGCTTATGATGATATTTTGGGAGTAAACAACTCAGGTAGAGAATGTGCTAAAAACTTGCTGATTTAGTCTAAATCGGTTGTGGGTAGGTGAGTAGTTTTTATTGTTAAGATTTACAAGAACGAGACCAGCCAGTGGGCTGAGATCAAAGTTTACCTGTTGAAAAAAATTTATTTTCTAATCACTTTCGATTTAGTATGCAAGAAGTCCGTTCATGAAAAGCAGCCGTTAGCTTAATGGTGAGTTAACTAACTGATTGAGAGAGAAGGGACTTGTAAATATTTCGTACATTTTGCTATTGATATGTTACACTTGTGTTTTACATAGAGATGTAGTACGTGAGTAGACTATTATTTCTACAAACTTTTGAACTAAGATGCTCGCATATAGTATGCTAAACACTTGGCATTGTTTCTAGTGAATGCACCCATAAAATTGATATTCTGTATTTATTATGCTGTATGCTAATATCGGGCTAATAAAGACTGTTGCAGAAAATTCTAAGTTGGGACTTGAATGTAAGAAAGAATGGAGTTAAAGATGAATAAATTGGAAACTTAGCACTTGTTTATGGACACACTGCACTCTGTTTTTGTATTGTGGCAAAGTATGCCCGACTTCGGGGAATTTCTGGTATGAGGAAATTAATGGAAATTGCTACATTGTTGTTTTGCGTGAGGGAACTAATGTGGTGAAAGAGGACCCAAATATAGTCTCGAGAGAACAAAAGCTGATGGAACATTCTACAGCATGCTAGAGACATGTGAAATTGACAATTCTATTGTGAACAGTAAACTTGTGACTTTGTTACAAAAGCATGCAAAGACTATTGTAGCATCGTCTAGACAATGTTATGTACAAACTGTTATCACTTATCTCCCAATAACTCCATTTCTATTTATCCTGTGATTTATAATTGACACTAATCTGTTAAATTATGTGTTAGGATATAAGACTGTTTACACATTGAAATTATTCTAATGTGTTTCGTGGAAATATTGATGTAAAGTAATCTTTTCATTGTAAGTGTTATGTGTATATTTGATTATTGATTTAATAAATTTATTGTTAAATTTATTGACCTTACACATAACCATATGATAACCATATGTTGGAGATATAGTGGGTGGATGGGGGCTCGCTAAATATAGATTAAAGATGGATTTATCTTCTCCTTTGGTAAGATGTTTTCCACCTAGGAAATATTGTGACAGTGAATGTTTGTCTTTAATGTAGTGGAAAATAGAAAATGTCTACACTTTGAGCTGTAAGTGAGAGAGACGAGTTGTGTCTTCTGCAGAATTATTCATAACATAAATTAAAATTTTCATCACTTGTAATTAGTTATGGATGATTAATAATAATAATCGTATCCACTAACTAGTGTGGCGTTGTGTCACAGTACTGTTATGTACCTCAAACTCCATAAGTGACATATTTATAGCTGAGGTCAATGCTAGTACATATCGTAGAAGATTGTTTTGACCTGAGAGACAGTGTACAGTTAAATGTTTGATTAATTTTAACCGAAGCAAATAAGTATTTAGACGTAGAATATAAATGTAAGAATGTTATGTTTTGAGGTAGGTTTTTGAAATCAAACCCGTAAGTATAATTTGTTAAAAAGAAAAAAAGAAAGAAACTCAACATGTCAGTCGTTTCACAAGGGCGTCAATTGATATTTTTGATAAGAGATGAATTTGGACTACTGACCTGAAACAAACTAGATTTAGAATGGACGATACAGTCTATGATTACTGATCTGAAACCGATCAGTAGATTTAGAATGAACAGACACGATTTGTGACTATTGAAACAGACTAGATTTGGAATGAAGATACACGATTTGTGACTGCTGATCTTAAACAGACTAGATTTATTAATTGTTGATCAGAAACGGACTAGATTTAAAATGAATAATCCACGGTTTGTGACTACTGATCTCCAACAGACTAGATTTAGAATTAACTGTAACTGTTGATCTGAAATAGACTAGATTGAGAATAATTATTGTATATATTTTAACTACTGTTAATCTGAAACAGACTATAGTTAATATGAATGTTTCGATAGGTGACTTATGGAAAGCAGACCTCGCTACATATAAATAATACTGTTACTAACTATTGAGACAAAGCAGATCTCTCTACATATTAATAGTACTGTTACTTACTATTGAGACAAATCAGATCTCGCTACATATTAAATATTACTGTTACTGACTACTCAGACAAAGCAGATCTCGCTACATATTAAATAATGCTATTATCTCAGACAACTACTCTGTGCTTGGTTTAATGCTCTCCCCTTTTGTCAAGCACTTGTAATTGAATTCCTTTGCCTGATATACTTGTTTCATTGAGCCACCTGTCTGATACACTTGGTTAATTAAGTTTCCTGTCTCATACACTTGGTTCATTGAGTCTCCTATCTGATAAACTTGACTGAATATTGTGTTGCTTATTCCCAGTCATCTTAAAGGATTTAATTCAAGAATGAAATAATAAACTTGTTTTGTGTTGCAGCTACAACGACCAAAATGCGCTACTTGCCTCAGCCCAAGACTTTTCAAACTGGCGCCTTCACCACCACCAATGTCAGCGACCAGCGTGCTTCCCACTCGCAGACCACGTTCCTGCCCAACCCCCCGTCCTACGCGTACACCAATCCGATTTTTCAAACGGAGCTTTCTCTTCCCTATAGCCCCACCCTTTCGAATTGTGGAACTGTTCCATCTTTATATGGCCCAACGTACGCATCCTATGGCCTTCCCCCTCCTCACTATGATCCCCTTCCCCCTCCCTATGAACCTGTTCCCCCTCCCAACAACTCACCTGTTCCTTTCTTCGGTTTTGTTCCCTATCCCCTACCATTAAGTTGCATGAAGTAAAGCGAAACACTTAATATGAGAATTAGTTAAAATAAGAACTCTAAGTTGTATGAAGTAAAGAGAAACATTTAGAGATGTTAACTGCCTACTCCTTTGCGAAAGTGGGGGTGGTTGTCAACAGCATGTAGGAGACTATATAGATGGAATTACAGAATCCACACACAGAAAACACCATAGATGTTTGCCTAGGTAAAGAATAATTTTATTCTGTATGCAGGGTTACGTTTGTTGAAGTCTATGTGTGTAAGGATGCGAAGTGGAATGGTAAAATGACAATACAATATAGAAACGAGATGAGACAACACAAATCCAACTGCACTTGTCCTTTCAAAACAAAAGTAATCAAGCTTGTTGCTTGAAAAATTAAATACAATGTTCATTTATCTATGGGTGTCTCCTTTGGTGTGGTGGTTAATCTAATCACTACAAGATATTCATGAACATACACTCTGGGGTAGGAGTAAATGATAAATAATGAAAATGAAATTAAAATAAACAATATAATCAGACTTTTCTTATAGAGTGATAACTCCCGCTGTCTATAGTTAGTCATATTACGTTAATAATGATCTACTTTAAAAGATCTTAAATTAATAGTTCCACAAATAATATTTCTCAAGTCAATCAAATAAAGTTCTGAATAAAATGTATATCAAGCTTCCTATTCTGATTCTACCTATGTGCACTGATGTTTATAAGATATAACGAGTTACTCATACACACATTGTTTGTTGTAGTTGTGCTGTCACACAAATTCTTCCTCCACACAAATTTCTAGTGTCAAAATTCATGTCCTTCCTGCTGCTATTATGGCGATGGGTTATTGCCACACTCTGTTCCACTGAATTGACCTGCTTCTCAGATACTTCGGTGTCTCTCTGTAGACTCAAATAGACTCCCTTTTTATTTCTAGTTAGAATTTTCTTTATAAACTTTCTGCTGAATCCTCATTTTCAGTTCACAACTCTCGTGTCATCATAAGTTCACAACTCTCGTGTCATCATAAGTTCACAGTTCTCTCACTTGGCACGTGCCAACACGAAAACCTCACATTAAACCTCAGGCTTTTCTAAACCTCAAGTGCATGTTTAGTTCTAGTTTAATAGATATCTTTTATAATTACAAATATAACATATTTAGATTAAAAAATATGTATCTTGATTTTGACAATGTATCGTATAATATGTCATCCTTCTAATTCAATCTTCTCACACTCAAATATCTCAACACGAAATAACTGCATTCACACAAAAGCATAAATCTTACTTCACATGCATAATTCACAAAATATATTCATAAACATAAAACAAAGTTCTATTTTCTATTGCTTTGAAATGTAGGCGAATTTTCGCCTGCACTCTCTAATCCAGGGGTGTCAAACTCAATCTCACAGAGGGCCAAAATTCAAATCAGACTTAAAGTTGCGGGCCGAAGTGGATAAACATTCATTGAGCAGTGGAAAACTAAACAAGTTTGTCCCAAAGCAGGTTCATGTTGGTTACACTTTGACATATGTTGTCAAAAATGTCTTTTACTGTCTTTGTCCCATGCATAGATTTCATGTCCAATATTTTTGCCTAAAATTTTCTCGTGGGCCTTGCTCTAATCTATCATTTCAAAAACAAACACCGACTGTATTATGCCGTGGTCTGGCGACCTTGACATCGGACTGCTTTACCTCCCTCCTCGGTGACCTTAACTAATTCTCATATTAAGTGTCACAGGAAACGAGGAACAGAAATTATATTTTATTTCATTTTAAAAAACGGCTAACAAAACTAGTTGAAGTAACCCGAGTTTTGTTATTTTTCATATGTATCATGTGTAACTTCCAGTAACGGTCACCTAAGATCTCTTTAGTAGACAGACGTTCATGACACAGTGTGTGTTATTATATCATATTGATTATATATCTTATTTTGTGAAGAATATGTATATTGAACAATTAGAGAAATTACGCATGACTGGTCACATGTTGTTTACGAGAGAAAAAGCCAGTGTGCATTAGAAATGACCACAGAAAAACGTGCGGCACGATCAGAACTAAATTATCCAAGGGCAAATCGAGTCACAAGGCATGGCTTCTGGAAGTTTTTGGAAACCTTCAGTGAAGCTATATAAGAGGCAAAAGGAAGATTTTACTCTCAATGTTGAAAACGTCGATTCGTCTGAAGCCAGTCTAACTTCACGTATGAATTATCTCATGTACAGAGATTTCATAAAGGAAAGCTGCAAAAATCTCTTTCCATCCGTCTGATGCCAAATATTGAGTAACGAGGCAAAATTACTTCAGTATAATTTTTAGCAAAGTGGGGAGTTCACTGTCAAGAAAAACCGATGTATGCGACGCTGGTTGTATGCAGTTAACGACACGAGGGACCAATTTTGTTCCCCCCCCCCTGTCTGAGTTTGTTTGACAGTCTATACCGCAGTTGAGAGGCTAGCACCGAGATAGTCTTACAGATATCCAGATTTCTACACTCAATAGGATGCGACGACACATCCCACTGGACAACTTCATCCGATAATGCTAAACGTCGTTGGGGTGTCCGTTTCCACGACAACCAAGAAACAATGACAGTTATCGAGGCTGACAACAGTCAGCTAAATATCAGATTTCTCCGCAGTGATAATCTGATAGTGGTGCCTAGATTCTGCAGAATCTTCACCTGTAATGCGACACCGCAATTGCGTCGTGTCTTCGCTTTGAAGTGCCCCTTATAAGTGGCGTGTGAGCTTACGTCATCTCCTTGCTACTCTGACATTAATAGTGAGTAATAATTAGCACGGCTAACGCGCACATACTTAACTCTAGGACTCCAAAGAACATGAATACTATTATATCATTTATGAAATATGAACTTTAATTAATTAATGCTTATTTTATATGTAAACTATTGTTAAAGCGGCCCCATTTGCCGCATAAGAATTGTTTAATTAAACTTTATTTTATATTTTGAATTTCATCATTTTCATCCCCCCTTATTTCCCACAGAGTGTATGACATTGGAAAGTTGAATGTATGATTAATCACTGTGCGAAAGAGTAGTGTCCCTTTTAAATCAGAAAATAAATAACCTGATTTAACCATTTTTCAACTCTCTTGTTATTCATAGTTTTTGAGAGGGACGAAAGAATTTGTATTAGTATTGTTTTGTATCGTTCGTCTGTTCGTCCATTTATTCACATTCATGATACTCACTCACAACACACACCGCCAATAAAACGTTCCTTGGCATGACCTAATAAAACTGGGCCCCACCCAAACGTCGATGGTGTATGTCATGTGTGTCTATGTAACAACCTGACACGACGTAGTACTGGCATATGTCATACGGGCTTTCCTTGGAGGTGCACAGGAGCAGGCCAAAAATAGACTTCACCCCTTGCATCTCTAACTTCAGCTCGGTTCGGCTTAACAGTCGACGTATTTTGTGACACCGACTGTATTATGCCGTGGTCTGGCGACCTTGACATCGGACTGCTTTACCTCCCTCCCCGGTGACCTTAACTAATTCTCATATTAAGTTGTATGAAATAAAGCGAAACACTTAGAGTTCTTATGCTATTTGATTCTCATATTATCCCATGGTTGTATGAAGTAAAGAGAAACATGAGTGAGTACTTATATTAACTAATTCTCATTTTATCCCATTGATGATTTAAAAAAAAAATTCTTATACTAACTACGAGTCTTTGAGGGTACGTTGTCTGCGCATCGAAGTACAATACACTGCAAAGTATTCTTAAGGTTTGCAAAGTAGTATTAGTCTTCTCCCTCCACACTATCCCCCCCCCCTCATAACGATGAATTTACTGTATATGACGTTAAGAATTACCGGCCGTTCCTTGAGATTCGGACCTGGTCATAAGGTAATGTGAGTTATTTCGTATTGCCTGGTCATAAGGTAATGTGAGTTATTTCGTATTGCCTTATTAACACGCAAGCTTACACGTATTGGAAGGGAAGGTAATCGGTAACATGACCTTTGGTTTGTTTACAAAACTGGTGGTGAGGCGAGGAAAATGGTTGGATACAAAAAAGTTATAAATGAAAACAAGTGACATTTATTTCTTCAAGTGGCTTTGTTCACTTCCAGGTGGTGTGTGTGTGTGTGTGTGTGTGTGTGTGTGTGTGTGTGTGTGTGTGTGTTGTAAGTGTGGTGTGTAAAGTGACGTGTAGTGTTGGTTAAAGGCCTGCAGTCTTAATACTTACGGAACAACAGCACAAACGCACATATACGCATGCATACACACTGACGCGCACAGTCAAATGCACATCATACGTATATGTACGTGTTTATGAACACAAAGGTATGCACACTCTCGCACGAACACACATATATGCTTTGCATGTACATAATTGTAATCACACAAGACTCGAAAGCGCACGCATATTATACATACTCGTACTAATACACCCATGAATTTACTTAGGTTCCAGACACACTCTGTCATACACCTACATACACACACACACTCAATCTCTCTCTCTCTCTCTCTCTCTCTCTCTCTCACACACACACACACACACACACACACTCACACACACACACACACACACACATTGTATAATGCAACCCGGTAGCAATTGTCCGTTCCTCAAATCTATTGATCTTTTGTCGCTGCTGACAACATGGATCAAACACGTTCCGTCCAATCAGATTTGCGTCGCAGTGTACTGTCATTAGATTACGTACCCAATGATTCTATACAACTAAACCATCATGGCGGATTGCTGTCAAATTCTGATTTATCTTGGATTCATTCTTTTTGCTGTCGTTTTGAAAGGTAAAATTTGAAATTTTGTTCGCAAGACACACACGAAAGTCGCCTTATTAGTTTAGTTCAGACATAACCGGTAGCTCAAAGCGTTTCTTTCTTTACCTGTCATGAACGCGACTTCATAGAGTAGAAACACTGGTAGCGTCCCTAGCGACGAGGAAAGATGAACGTTTCTTAAACAAGAAACTAAGACGATGAAAAGCTCATAACTGTTTATAATAAGGGAGCATTTGAAACAAGAATGTGCCTCCTAGTATATAAGAAAGAAACTATTTCCTTTCATTGCAGGATCTAGTCGCCTTAAAAAACACCCGATACCTTCAATTGTGTGGCTGCCTAGCGTAGAAAGAAATGCTAATACAATCAAAATGAACAGCTTTCTTTCACAATGCAGACGCTAGTTGTCGCATGACGTGATCGACATTCGATTGTGTGGCCGTTACTTTAGCCTGATTATGAAATCCACATCCTCTCACCCTCCGCGAACACCAGGACGAGGGCGGGAGGGTGAGCTTAAATAGTTCTGTTTCATAATTATATTTACTAGAATATGAAGACTTGTTAATAGCCCTTACACTAGACTGCCTAAATCGTTCTGATTCAATGCTATTATTAATGGAATGTGATTATACTGGACAGCAGGAATCGTTCAATTTCGCAATTGTCGTTAATGGACTACAACCGTACGTCACAGAAAATCATGAAGGTGTATGGCTCAAAGTTATTGACGCTGGGTTGTGACCTCTGATCTTAGGTCACAGAAAATTGTGAAAACGTATGGTTCATAACTATTGGTTATTGGTTCATATAGGAGTGTGAACTGTGTGTGACCTTACGCCACAGAAAATCGTGAAAGCGTATGGTTGATAACTATTGACCAGAGGACTGTTACGAGTGACCTTATACAGAAAATTGTGAACACGTATGGTTCATAATTATTGACACAAGACTGTAGCCAGAATCTCAGAATTTCACGCTGATCAGCCCGACTTATGAATTGAAAGCGATACGTGGCCAACATTTATTCAACCATTTCTTTTCACTGAAACTAACTCCTTTTCCTCTCCCAACAATAATCCTAATAATGATTTCATTGATTCAGTTGCATGTTTCGATGCTACACTAAAGCTTTGGGCTGGACTGGACTGGACTGGCTTGTAGTGTTTATATCGAATTACTAGCGATAAAAAAAAAATTTGGAAGTGCTGTTGGTGTCAAATTTCTTTCGATGTTTCATTTGATATTTTATTACACAGCACAACATTTTATATAGCAATACTTGAAGCTGAAGACCTGCTCACAGTGACGGGAAAAAGAAATGGAATAAATATTGATAGCATTGGAGCCCATTTACACTGACAGGAAAATAAGCGAAGTAAGGCAACGAATCTTTATTTGTCACTGACGTTTTTCAGACGTTTTTACACTGACGTTTTGTCCGGACGAATGCTTTGTAATCAGTAATCTCCATCATTATTTCGGCCAATAAAAGAACTCTGGACTGTAGACAAATATTTTCTGCTAATATTTCATCCATTTAGTTCTTGCCACGCGCAGCTAAGTGGAATAAATGATGTCAACACGGAAAGGAGAATCAATTATGCCATACCAGTCAAATGTCTTTGTACTGTAAAATGTCACGTGTTAATAAAAAGTCTAGTTACGTCGATCTGAGAACAGATCTTAGTGAGAACAGTCCACTCAGTGTGGATAATGTTTTGTTTACAGTGATTTTACATCACCGTGGATAATGTTTTGTTTACAGTGACCTTACCCTACAGTAACACCATGTACAAAACTTTGATTACAACCACCTGTACTGTATAATCTCATTACTAAGAAAGGTTAGTGGGTATGCTAAATTGTTTACGGTGAACTTTGCTGCTATGGGTATTTAAAATTTTTTTTAGTGAACTTCACTATGGCTATTATTTTCTTTACAGTGGACTTGAATATGGAAGGATACTATGGATGATATTTTGTTATGGTTAACTTGAATATGAAAGATTACTGTGGATGATATATTTTACAATGAGCTTCAATATGGAAGTATTTTGTTTATAGTGAACTTCAGTATGATAGGTAGCTGGGGATTATATTTTGTTAGTAGTGACTACTTTAATATTTTCTTTTCCAGAAGTTAAGAGTGGAGTGTACTTTGTTTAAACTGAATATGTCAATAATTCTCAAAGTTAGGAATTGACTGTAAATTATACACTATATACATTATTGTTTTAGAGTTTGTTACTTTAAGAAAATGGCGATGAATTATATTTGTTTACAGTACATGTACCAATATTTTCTCACTTCTTAAACTGGAGATTGGTTGTGCTTTATTAAAACTAAGTTTCTGATGGCCATCGTTTGCTTACACTGACTATGCGCCATTATATTTTACATTTGTATAAGCTAATAATGAATTATACGTTCTTAACAACTAATAATGAATTGTACTTTCTTTACAACTAACAATAGATTATATACTTTCTTTACAAATGATAATGGATTAAACTTTCTTTACAACTAATAATGGTGTCACGTGTCCGGTTATGTTTAACGACTGTCCTATATTAGATTTCCCAAATATCAATATTGGTTATTGATTATCTAATATTAGTGACAGCCCGACAGCCTGACCTATCTTCCACGAATATGTGAAAGGCTATTATTCAATGACACACCGCCAGATAAATAGGTTGGCGTGCCTAAGCTAGTAACATGATCCCCCCCTCCTTTATTTATTAGTTAAGATTATGATTCTATTTCTTTGGTTTGCTCCCAACTAGCTTTCATCAGTCTATTACAACAAATTGTGCAACATAGGTGATTTTGAGAGTTCGTCTATCCCGCCCTGCCCAATTATCGTATATTGTCTGCTGGGTTTGATCTGTTTATTTATTTAAAGTCTTCTGAAGATCTGGGACTGTCTACTCTGCTCCAACAGTAGTGAGGTCGTGCTGCAGTTGTCTTTCAAGATGGCCAACTCACCATCAGATAGGAGTTCCGGGCGTCATCCTCAGAGATTCATTTGTCACTCTTGGGTTAGGCTCAAGACCGGTTAACAGTTTCGCATAGTATCCTATTACAGTGAATAGTCTTAGGACTTTGTGGCGACAGCAATAGATTACTCTGTACAAAGTCATTATTCATTAGCTACATGCTAACTTACAATTCAAGTCAATAAAATATTTATAAACGAAAAACAATGATTTCCTTCTACAGTTGTATAATTTCCCAATATAATATAATCAGCAAGTGGTTCATAGGGATACTTATTAAACAATCATTTATCTATCTGTTAACGCCACCGACTACAAATGGTTTAGCAAGCGTGAACATAGCAAATACACGTGCTTATGCTATCTCAATCATTTCTACAAAAAATGCAATCACTCACTAATGCCACTTAACTTCTTTGAGAAAAATGCATTAGTCACACAGTCATTTAACAATCACAAAATATTTTACATTGCATACAATAATTTAGAGAAGTCAACTGTAATTACCACTCTCATAATATTCGTGCACGGTCAATACAAACGCAAATAGTCTGCCTGTGGTCAGTGGGTGCGATGGAAATGTGAATCTAAGGGATTTAATTCATTAACGACTATATATGAATGGACTCTAGGTCACCTAGCGGCTTCTACTACGTCATGATACGGAATGCAAATGACCAAAATTGGGCATCTCGTATCCTTCCACCCCTGTCCTTCACCTTTTTGAGTGACTGACATCTTATTAGGCCGTAAACAATTATTGCACCACCAACATGCAATTCGACTAGTGGAATTATACTTCTTATAAATAATAAAAGGATATTTAAGAGAACCTAGAAAAATGTTATAAAATTGGTATAATTTGCATAGACTCATCTGACAAATTAATTAAACTTTGTCTGCATTGACTTTTTGATACTTTTTGTTTTAGGAGTTGATGGAGAGTACTGTTTTTATTCAGACTACTCAAATGGGATATCCACCAAGTATTGCACTTTTGGTTGCTGTGGTGCTAATATCTTGGATCAGTATTGCTGTTATATCAGGTTAGTATCAGTGTTGTTGTTGTATGAGATTAGTATCAGTGTTGTTGTTATATCAGACTAATATCAGTGCTGTGGTATGAGGTTAGTATCAGGAGTGCTGTAGTATGAAGATAGTACTAGTAGTATGAGGTTAGTATCATGTTGATGAGGTTATTAATAGTTGTGCTATACTACCAGGTTAGTAACAGCATTGCTGTAGTATGAGGTGATTAACAGTAGCACTATAATATCGGGTCAGTATTAGCAGTGCTGTAAAATACACCCATTCTCAACAATTTTATTTCCGGAGGAACCCTTGAAATAATTTTCAGGCCTCAGAGAACCCCTTAAGGAAACCTTGCATAGAATTTGCTAAATCTACGATGTTTATTCTCTTTTCAATCACGATTTTTCGGTGTCTGTAGCGACCTCTCAGCTGAGAAACCCTGCTAAATATTAAGGCCAGTATCAATAGTTTTGTAGTATGAGGTTAGTAACAGAAGGGATGTAGTATGAGGTTTGTAAAAGTAGTCTTGTATTATGAGGTTAGTAAACAGTAGAGCTGTAGTGTCAGTGGTGCGAGTTTAGTGTGAGGTAAATAACAGTAGATCTTAATTGTTGAAGCGTCAAGGCAATACCAGTATAGTTGTGGTATCAGGTTAGAGTGAATACTGATGTAGTAATTTTTGTAGTATGAGGTAGGAATGAACACTGCGTAGGTAATTGTTGAAGAATGAACCCTTGTTGCAGTATTCGGTAATAATGAACACGGCTATAGTAAAAGTTGTAGTATGAGGTAAGAGTGACTTTGCTATAGCAATTGTTGTAGTGTGAGGTAAGAGTGAACGCTCTCATGTAATTGTTGTAGTATAAGGTAAGAATGAACATAGCTATAACAATTGCTGTAGTATGAGCTAAGAGTGAACACTACTCTATTAATTGTTGTAGTATGATGTAGGAGTGAACGCTCTCTAGTAAGTTTGTAGTGTAGGTAAAGTGAACGCTCTCTAGTAAGTGTTGTAGTGTAGGTAAGGTGAACGCTCTCTAGTAAGTGTGAACGCTCTCTAGTAAGTGTTGTAGTGTAGGTAAAGTGAACGCTCTCTAGTAAGTGTTGTAGTGTAGGTAAAGTGAACGCTCTCTAGTAAGTGTTGTAGTGTAGGTAAGGTGAACGCTCTCTAGTAAGTGTTGTAGTGTAGGTAAGGTGAACGCTCTCTAGTAAGTGTTGTAGTGTAGGTAAAGTGAACGCTCTCTAGTAAGTGTTGTAGTGTAGGTAAGGTGAACGCTGCTCTAGTAAGTGTTGTAATATGTACATCATGTCAGTACTCAATTTCCTATGCAATCAAACTGAGTACTTCTACAAGTTTTAGTTTTCGATATTGATAAGCCAACTAGGTACCAACACAAACATATGTTTGCTTGTGCCTTATTTTATGTTATAAATATTTCATGATGTCAATATACATAATTCATTTCTAAACATAGAACACTTGAATTAATATTATGCTGTAAGTATTTCATGATGTCAATATACATAATTCATTACTAAACATAGAACACGTGAATTAATATTATGCTATAAGTATTTCATGATGTCAATATACATAATTCATTTCTAAACATAGAACACGTGAAGTAATAATCGTACTTAGATAAAATCCTATTATATCTGCTTACTTGCAGTATGAATTCATTGCTAGGGAATAGTATTACGTATTAATATTACAACACCAATCAAACTATAGTGCTACATTTTTACAGGTGTAGATCTTGCATTTTATTTTTCCCCTTGTACTCCAACATTCTCCTTTCATAACAAGGAAGCTACACTTTAAAAAAAAATGTAATTTGAATGAGAAAAATTAATGGTGCAAAAATACCACTTTGTGATAATATAAAATGTTGAGAATCATATATGAGTTTTGCATTTGAATTATTTCAAAAATATTATTATATTAATGCAGAACCTTTTCCATATAATAATCTTTCAAAATTTATCGATGCATGACACATTTGAAGTGAGAGCAGCAGTATATTGGAAAATGAAGATTATAAAGATTTTTAATTTATCTTCTACATATAATATATAGAATATTAAGTTCTTCGCGTGAGGAACGTGACCACTTAAAGATTTACAGGTGCATCCTAGATATCTATAATTTATTTTCTTTGATCACGTGACATTTATCTGTGTATCACATTAACTTGCTACTTAGAGTGAGACATGAATTCAGATACAATTTTCAAATCATTACTTTCCTCATCTTTCCAATTTGTGTTCCTGCTATTGAATCTTCCATAGTGAGTTCCTACTACTGCATCTTCCATCTTCCATAGTGTTCCTACTACTGCATCTTCTATAGTGTGTTCCTACTACTGCATCTCCATCTTCCATAGTGTGTTCCTACTACTGCATCTTCTACAGTGTGTTCCTACTACTGCATCTTCCATATTCCATAAGTGTGTTCCTACTACTGCATCTTCCATAGTGTGTTCCTATTACTGCATCTTCCATTTTACATAGTGTGTTCTTACTACTGCATCTTACACTATTCCATAGTGTATTCCTACAACTGCATCTTACATATCGTGCCCATAATATTCTAAGTTCCATTTATGTTACTACAGCGTGTGATCCTACTATCTTGTGTTCTAACTATTCTATCTTCCATAGTTCTTCCTAGCTTTGCACTATAGTGTGTTCCTAATATTGTATTCTATATATTCTATATTCTATTATATTCTATATTCTATATTCTATTATAAACAATTATTTTTGTTCCTGTTGGCTATTGGGTTTGAGATGACAACAATTAAAGCGATATATACTTTTTAATCTAGCATTTTATTTTTCTCAAACGATAACAATGCGAAATAAGCAATACACTTTCTTTTGTATAAGCATTTCCTTTCGGAGTAGTCCCCATCTGATAAAACACGCGCTCTAACACACCTGCCAATTCTGGGATCATTATGCGTGAGTTGTTCGACTTCAGTTTACAAATTCTGTCGAATGATTGAATTGTTATTCAGTCTTTGTTTTTTCAACGTCATATTGAGTTTTGAAGATAAATACAATCACAAATGTCAAGGTCGAGGAAATATAGAGATTTGGTACGCAATATTATTAGTATTTCTTTCCTTTTGGGCGGAGTGTAAATTCCTGTTTATTTTAGAGAAGCTTTACGGAGGACAAGCCATTTCGCGTTTTCTAGACAGGAATTTTCTCCCAACGTGAATTTCTCTTCTTGTAATATAGCCTCTTTGACTTTGTAACAATCCTGCTTAACCAGTTAGCAGTTTTCAAGAAATTGTTAATAACATATGCAGCTAAATGAACACTTCATTCTCACATAATGCAGTATTAGACATTAGATATCTTTATTTACCTATTATTTTTATTTTATTAGTCTACATTAAGAAATGTTTTTACCGTATGTTGTCTGTCCTTTGTTGCATTTTATTGAATCAATATATCTTTCATTTCTTTTAATTGACAGCGTCGGTGCGATCGTGGGTATAGTCATTGGTTTAATCGTCTTCATCTCTATTGTCATTACCATCATCATCTGCTGCGTGAAGTCACATACTTATCATGGCAGGGTTATCGCCCCTAATACCAGAAACAACGTCACAGTAATACAAAGTATGTTGAGACATTGTGGTATTCTGCCTTACATAGTGTGTGACATACGTTTATGGGATGCGACTGTATTTAAATTTAGATGCTTGCTCAACTTTGGATCAAGCAGCTACATTGATGTTTACTTCATTGGAGATAAAATATCATTCCATAACATCATTATAATCTTAATAAATAATTACAGTTATGAAGTTATGAAACACATGTTAACTTGGTCACTCTATCCTTTGGTCACACATCAGGAGATAGTAGCAACAAATTCATATCAATCACAATAAAATACACAAAATCATGCTACAACATTCTTAATAAAATATTGTTAATAAGCATTAAGAAATTGATGTGCTACCTTGTCTGAATTTATTGGCGGGTTTATCTTTTGATTCACAACAATAGATGCAGCCTCTGTAATTTTAGGCAAAGTTTTGTCCGGAACAAATTCCTAATTCCGGTCTTACACTATTTATGCACATCTATGAATTGGCAGTGGGAAACTCCATCAAGCAAGGTTATCAGCATTGGGTTTGAACAACAACCCCCCTTACCTAATCTCTACCACCTTCGGCTACCACCACTACAACCATTACTACCAATATCATCACTATACTACAGTACTATTACTACCAATACTATTACCACTACCTCGACTACTACATCACTAATACCACTACAATGACTACTACCACAAACACCACTACCACTGCCACCAATACTACTATCACTACCACCACTACTACTACTAATTCTTCTACGTTTACAACTACCACTAATGCTACTATCACCACTACCACCACAACTACTACTATGACTACCACTATTATTACTACCACTATTACAACTAATGACACTACCACCATTACTACTACCACCACTACCACTACTACTATTACCATTACTACTATTACCACAACTATTATACTACCAACACTGCCACCACTACTAATCACCACTATTATTTCTACCACCAGCACCACTACTTCTACTACCCTTATTAATACTACTACTACCATCACTACCACCTCTACTACTACAGCGCTTAATATTATCAAAGGTCGAAGTTCTTAGAGGAATTGCATATTAATTACATGAGGATTTTATACAGGTTGTTAAAATTAAAATGACTATAGATAACTAAAGATAAGATTACTGATGTTAAAATAACTAAAGATAATTAACTAAAGATAATGTAAGAGAACGAAATGATTCCACAAGGACAATTTCAATATATGAGAAATGGCTGTATTTATAAAACAAAGTTTACGGACGGACGGACGGACATCTAGAACAAACATTCACACAGAAATGTCAGTGTTATTCTTACTAATGGGATGTTTTGAGAGCCCCGAGACAATGACCAGATCTCTTTGTATCTCACCTCGAAAGGCACAATATTCAAGATTGATGGATTCTAGTAAAGAATACATGGAGTTATCGGTCTTTGTACACAAGCACGAGTATGACTGTACGAGTCTAGATTTAGTTTCTGTTTACGGTACTGAAAAGACGATGGTGAGAGAAATTGTGTCCAACTGATCTTAACCAGAGTCTGACACAGGAATTCTTGTTACCGGAATTGAATTTGTTTCTTTTGGAGCGTGAGATACTGGCAGGAATGTTCCATGGTTAGGGTAATTTTACAGTTCAGGCCTTGTGCATATATCTCCTTCCACGCATCACGGTCCACTGACGTTATTTAACGAGAGCTTCGTTTCGTGTTCAACGTTTTGTCATTAAAAGATTACCGTTATATACGTGAATGACCTTGTAAACGGTGTCAAAGCATTTAAAAACTTACATTACTTAGTATATATCTGTATGTCTACTTATATATCCACCTCTCTCTTTCTCTTTTTGTTTCTCTCTCTTTTTTTCTCTCCCATCCTCCATTCACCCATCCATCTCTCTCTTTCTCTTTTTGTTTCTCTCTCACTTTCTCCCTACCCATCAATCCACCCATCCATTCATCTATCAATCTACCCAACTATCTATCTATCTATCTATCTATCTATCTATCTATCTATCTATCTATCTATCTATCTATCTATCTATCTATCTATCTATCTATCTATTTATCTGTCTGTCTGTCTATCTCTCTCTATTCACCCATCCATCCATCCATCCTATCTATCTATCTGTTTGTCTGTATGTCTATCTATCTATCTATCTATCTATCTATCTATCTATCTATCTACCTAATGTATGGAAAGGGTTCCTTTCATTAACATTTAAATTTTCAAGTTTGACGCTTGATTGATGCAAGACCCAATGAACATTTCTTTGTCTCCCTCAGCCACATCCAGCAACATGCATCACCAGCCACAGCCCTTGATGTATCATACCAGCTCCTACAGCAGCACCATCAACGGACAGCAGTCGCAGTCGCAGACCACCGTACTCCCTCCCCCATCCTCCTACACCTACAACAATCAAGCTGAAGTCCCTCAGCCTCCTCCGTACGGGCTGGCTGCCCCTGCATATCCCTCCTCTTCATACGGGCCTCCACCTCCTTCATTTGGGCCAGAAGTTTATCCCTACAGTCAGCCCGGCTCAAAAATGTAAAAATGTAAAAATTTTATGAAACGATTGAAAGCTTTATTTTCATGGAGTATACTGAGTATTGAGCCGAAAAGTCCAACAATTAATACTTTAGGCGCTTTATAAAGAAAAAATTCAAAGAAAAATACCAGACTGACAAGTAACAAAGATTCCCTCGCAAACACACAAAAAAGCAAGCAAAAATTACAAAAAAACAATTTTAAGCAAACAAGCAAAATAAAAACTCATCGTAACCAACAACAACCATCATACATTCAGTGTAGTGTCGTAGTCATATCGACATACTCTTTGTTGATCTATATGAGAAACACCATCTTAAATATGACGTCACAGTATTTAGCTTACGCACTTCCGACACGTAATAGAAAGAGAGACATTATGACCGCCATTACATCGCACCATACACACTGTCTGAAGTCCGAATAAAACTGTTAAAATTTATCTTGTTCGTGTGTTGTCAACAAAATCAAATGCATAAACATAACAACATAACAGTCAGTCATTCAAACACCCAAATAAAGGGGAGTACGGGATACTCCGAGTATTTTATACCCCCCATCAGTGACGTTGCCCCGTATTCGAGAACAAGCAAAACTGGCATGTACACTCAGATTAACTCTTGATGATATTAGCTGTGGATAAATAAACAAAGCTAGCAGTTTGCTTTTCATGTTGCAGTTTTTATTAGTTTCCTTTGAACATTTATTTATGTGTGCAAATACAGTTAGAAATATGTAAATATCTTGTGGCCACATTTTGTTTCCGTCTAGGGCTCTAGGCTATGAGTTCTAAGATGTCTTATCAAGTAAAATCATTTAATTAAATGTCAGCTCGTCAACTCAGACAATGTAACATTGTGCGTCATAAAGTACAGTTAATGTACATTAATTTTGCGACTTTAGTCATTTTCTCATGTCATTAGTAATGGGTCTATGATGTCAGTCGTGATGTCTTTGTGTAAGTTGTGACTTTGTCGTTATAGCTATATGTACACTTAAAACACTTAAATATGCAAGTGTAAACATACAACACATTGAAAAGAAAGGAATCATTGTGTACATTAAAACATAAAACAAACAGTCAAACAGCAAACCAGTGAAACGCAAAGTAAACAAACAGTCAAACAGCAAACCAGTGAAACGCAAAGTAAACAAACAGTCAAACAGCAAACCAGTGAAACGCAAAGTAAACAAACAGTCAAACAGCAAACCAGTGAAACGCAAAGTAAACAAATAAAAAATTAAGCAAACGAACGAGTTTACTATAATTTATTATGTTTTTATTTTTCAATGTAACTTGAGTTATCATCCTTGAGCCAAATGTAATAAAATACCATTAAATCAGCCACAATACTTGCCACTTTTGCGCGAATGGGATTTAAGAGATCCATTAAATATATACATCCATCCTAACAGTGAATATAAACTAGTTGATCAATTTACGGATAAAATATTTCAGCTTATCAACCCTCGTTCGGGGCATTCATTACAGACAGAAACAGAAGCACTTCCTAATTTCTGGCAATCATTCAAGCGCAAAACAAACTGTACTGAGTCATGTTTATTTTTTTTTTCTCGAGGAATACTTGAGGTCACGGATGGCTGATCAGGAAAAAGTAATTGTCTTCAGTCTCAGTTGTGTAACACATTTACCAGAAGGCCGAGGCTGTTATGAAAATCAAAGCATAATTAGTTGACTGATTTCCTTGGGAAAATAGGTAAACAACTGACTGGACAATGGGTAAACCACCTGATTGGACAACAGGCAAACAGTTGATTGGACAGGGAGATAAACATCTGATTAGATAACAGGTAAACAACTGATGAAATACTTTTATGGACTGGGTTAGTTGATGACGGATTCCTTTGATACTCCAGACTGGCAGTCGAATGTATATTTGTACAAGAGATAAACAGCGATTAGGAATGATTATAAGTCATGCTAGTAATTGACTGATTCCTGTGTACAACAGATGAAGAGCAGTTAGGAATGATTATACTTCATGATAGTAATTGACTGATTCTTGTGTACAACAGATGAAGAGCAGTTAGGAATGATTATACTTCATGCTAATAATTGACTGATTCCTGTGTACAAGAGACGAACAGATGTTAGGAATGATTATAAGTCATGCTAGTAATTGACTGATTCCTGTGTACAACAGATGAAAAATTGCAAGAAAACCTTTACGTTCCATACTAGTAGCTGTTTAATTCTTTTGTTCCAGAGAAGAACTCTCTCTCTCTCTTTCTTTCTCTCTCTCTCTCCAGGATAGCTATCAACTGGCTTATTTGAACACCAGGATAGCTGTCGACTGGCTTATTTGAACACCAGTCAATAGGTGTCAGAGGGATCAAATTAAAATTATTTTACTAGACACACATCTACAAATGGGTAAATGAAAGCAAATCAGAATTTATTTGGCCTTTAAAAAAAAATGATTTTTTGATTGGTTAGAATAGTGCTGCGTTTTAAAGAGTTTTATTTTAGTGAATTGTTTCTATGGAGACTGAAATATTCAGTTGCTTTAAATTTCTGCCTTACAACTGAATCTTTTACAAATGGTCATCAAGTATTATAGTGTGCTTTTATAAATAATTTAAATAATATTAAGACCATATTAACTTAGTTATAGATAAGTCTGCTAATATCAGAACAAAAACCCAAAGTCGATGTCAGTTAAGGTTGTCCAAACTAATTGATTACATATGACTCATGTGTACATAATTTGTTAATTATTATTGTAAAATGTACAAAATCCTGTTTCAAACTTACTTTTCAATTGTTGAAGATAGGTTTTAAGTTTGTTTTATTATCTTTTTGTATTTTTATTATCTTGTTGTAATTATATTTTTTAAAACCCCAATCAATTTGCTTTATTATAAACATTATTTTGTATATCCTGCTGTAACCAGACATTTTATTTAAATTTTCTTGTATTTGTTCATTTGCCTTATATGTGTATATTTAATACTTTCATTCATCTTTAAAATAACACAGTTATATTTCTCTTAATCTTATAAACTGTCATTAAAGAAAACTTAAGTCATTAGAGAGAGCTGTGAAGTCTTCTTTACACAAAATTAAAGAGTTACTTCTCTTTGTTTCTACAGAAATAGAACTAGTAGTAATAGTAGTAACCTAATTAAATTCTGATAGATTTCAGAATGCCTTTTGAAAAATTACTTATTTTTTTTTGTACAATGTTAGGTATCATTCTAGCCAAATTGTGTGCAAATCAATTGCAGTGCATTGGTTATTTCTATGTAGATAGATTTGAAAATAAAGAAACATACATTTGTAAAGCATTAAGTATAATCCTGGGCAAATTATGTGCAGATCGATTGCAGTGCAATGCACACCAGTTAAAGAGTTACCCACCCACCCCTTTGTTCGTACAGCAACCTGGTCAGATGATTCTGTACAGATAAAATGCAGTTCATTTCCAGTGTCATGATAAGTGTTTATTTGCACTCTTTCTGTTTCATTCAACTTTCTGACACGATATCTGACATAAACAAAAATACTACACACTGGGGTTAGATATGTGTAAACCAGTTAAATCCAGTTTATAAATACCCCCCCCCCCTACTCAAGACAATAAAAGTTGTGTTAGTCGTTCTGAAAATGGTGCTAAGCGTTATGAAAATGGCTATCATTTGTGATCCTATTGAAGGAATAATTCCATATTGTATTGTTATCTTTATATTTCAATAGATTTGATTAATTGTTTCTAAATGATATTTAATATTTATATAAACATAAGCCACTTAGAATTTGGTGTAGCTGATATGTATAAAACGCTACATTTTAACACCTATGTTTTAATAGACAATAATAGTTTCAAAATTGAGTAAATAAAGTTTGTTTGTATGAAAAATAAGATGAAAATTCTAATACTGAGGCTTTAATATTATTTATGTATTATTTAATAAAAATATTTCTTTATCAATACAATGCTTTCTCTAATTTGTGTCAAAATTGCATGCAGTCTGAAAAATTCTTTGTTAGTCACTAATTTCAACGACAGCACTTTCACCAGAACTAAAAATAAATTATTCGCCTGAACCACATATTTACGCAATGGAAAAGCTTACTTTCTCAAATGTCTTTACGCAATGGAAAAGCTTACTTTCTCAAATGTCTTCAAGAAAAAAATTATAAACCATACTGACAATCTATTGAAATTATTATGAAGTTATTTTGGGGCTGAATTTTTCAAATCATGATTAATCTCCTGACCCATATCTATAGAATAATGTATGACATAAGGCTGTATGTAGTCTTTCGATCAATGATAACTTACTGATATATAACATTATAATGATTATATGACCTAAGACTGTAGTATTCAAATCTATAACTTACTAACATATACCATTATGATGATTATATAAAGATGACTGTTGTCATCAGATCAAAGTTGACTTACTGACCCATATCTTTAGAATAATGATTAAATGGAATATCCATGAATTGTCAGACCAACAGTTATGTGCTACAGAATCAGAACATTGGAATAATGAAATCCTTCCCAAGCCAATTTCCTCATTACAAATGTTTCCGTGTGTGAACAATACTAATATGTAATCAGTGAAAACCACAGACAAATAAGAATTTATTTACCATTCAACAGTCGAGATTAAATACGAGATTTACCTTCAATATTTGGACTCATGAGTCTATGACGAACTTAAAATAATTCTCGTTATATTAATGTCATGGTCATTTGTTGTGCACAAGTTTGAGTAGAGTATGCATTATTTAAATTAGTATAGTGGTGAGAAAGTGGTAATCTGTGCGCCATGATTAAGTGTATTTATTTTTGCTATTAAATGTAAATAAATGTGCTATTTCGTGTGCTGTTTGGGGTAACTAAATGTCTGACTGGACTGCAACCCGAACGTAGGGGACGTAACTATACATTGTGAAATGAAAGTGACTGGATTATTTCCCCTTATTTACGTGTTTGACAACTACCCATGAGAATGATTACATTCTATATCACTGAATTCTTCATTTGAAAGATTACACCCTTCTAACCCATAACGTCAGAATTTTGATTATGACACTGAATTATAATGACCAACTATTATGTCTATCTAACGGTACCCATAGAGTCACAATATTGATTATGTCATTAAATTCTAATGACCAACTATTTTGTCTCTCAAACGGTACCCATAGCGTCACAATATTGATTATGTCACTGCATTCTAATGACCACCTATTATGTCTCTACCCATAGCGTCACACTATTGATTATGACATTAAATTCTAATGACCAACTATTATGTCTCTCTAACGGTACCCATAGCGTCACAATATTGATTATGTCACTGTATTCTAATGACCAACTATTATGTCTCTACCCATAGCGTCACAATATTGCTTATGACATTAAATTCTAATGACCAACTATTATGTCTCTCTAACGGTACCCATAGCGTCACAATATTGATTATGACATTAAATTCTAATGACCAACTATTATGTCTCTCTAACGGTATCCATAGCGTCACAATATTGATTATGACACTGAATTCTAATGACCAACTATTATGTCTCTACCCATAGCGTCACAATATTGATTACGTCATTAAATTCTAATGACCAACTATTATGTCTCTACCCATAGCGTCACAACATTGATTACGTCATTAAATTCTAATGACCAACTATTATATCTCTACCCATAGCGTCACAATATTGATTATGACACTGCATTCTAATGACCAACTATTATGTCTCTACCCATAGCGTCACAATATTGATTACATCATTAAATTCTAATGACCAACTATTATGTCTCTACCCATAGCGTTCACAATATTGATTACATCATTAAATTCTAATGACCAACTATTATGTCTCTACCCATAGCGTTCACAATATTGATTACATCATTAAATTCTAATGAACATATCCTGCAGCAATCTTTCTCCCAGCAAAACGTCACAAATCTGTCATAGGCGCTTTGAACTGTCAGGTCTGACAAGAACAACCAAGACTCTTTACAATGACGTTAAAGCGAATTCATCACTAACGTCAATAGAAAAACGCAGACTCTTTACAATGACGTTAAAGCGAATTCATCACTAACGTCAATGACAGAAAAACACAGACTCTTTACAATGACGTTTAAGCGAACTATGTCGCGTCAATTACATCAATGACAACAAAAAACACAGGCTCTTTACAATGACGTCAAAGGCGAATTGCGCCGCGCCATAAAAGTAAATGACAAACAGAATAAGAGAACGCAAAGAGGTGGTTTGGTTTATTGAAAAACGGTAGATTATGAAATATATACAATAACATTTAGTAATCAAATACACGTCAACGGTATTGTATAGGAAGTATGCTATTTCTACCTTGAGCACACATTTGAGAGACCAAGGTTGCGACATTACATTGCAACAAAATATATACATATTTCGTGTGCACATCCAAAAACTAGAATGTTATAAATATCAAATCACTACTTCTGTATTGTATACAGACTTAACATTTGAACATGCAACGTTTATTAATTACGTAAAATTACAGGATTAAATTGAAATATTATTAACGTTTTGTTGCCACTCGAATCAAAACAATTGTATGGCTGACACAAACAGCAAAACTTTGTGTCCATTATTTATTGACTCTTTTTCTCCGGACGAGTGGACAAGACATTAATTTCTCAAAACAATCTTTGATTTATTTAGATGTCCAGTCCGATGTTATCAATATACACTAACAAGTCCACTACATATCAATATTTTTACTATCAATCATAAAGACATTTTGTTTTGCAAATACCATTTGTCTTAAAGAAATCTGCTATCTATCACCAAAATCATTATATATCAACAAGAAACCACTAATTATGAACATGTCCATTAATAAGCAACAAGAGCATTGGCTATCATTGAATTCATTAGCTTTCAACAATCCATCAGCTATTAACATTATCAATCAACATGATCACTGACTATCATTAAATTCATTATCTTTCAAAATATCCATTAACATTATCCATAAACATGTTCACTGACTATCATTAAATTCATTATCTTTCAAAATATCCTTTGCCACTCAATATATCCATTACCTGTGAATAAATCTATCATTTATCAACAAGTCCATTGCCTACCAAAACCCAATGTCTGTTAATTAATCTATTTGCCAAAAATTATTTAAGTACATTGTCTATGAAAATTCCATCAGTTTTTGATGTCTATTGTCCATCAGAACTTCATGATCTGTCAACAAGGTCATGTTTTATAAACAAGTGTATTCTCTATGAATATGCCCACTCTCTGTGAACATAAGACTAAACTACCCTCAGCTCCATTTTCTATTAACAAGATCAGTTTGTTTGAATGTGCATTATTTATCCATGGGTCCACAGTCATCAAACTATCTGTTTATGTCCAACAAATCCATTAACTAACATGAAGCCAATTATTTAACAAACAAATTCATTAACTAACATCAAGCCAATTATTTAACATACAACACGCCATTTTTAAACAAATTTATTATCTATAAGCAAGACACTCCACCATGTTAACAAGGTCCACACTCTGGATTTCGGGTTTCTGTGAAAACCATCTATTACTCACACTCGCACAGCGATCATTAACTGTGTTATGAAAGGTTAAAGAACATGAAATATTATCAGTGAAGTGAAAGAGTACTGACACCGACGGTGTACCATACTTTCCGAACGCAAGTCAAGACGTCTCAGAGAAAACTACAGGGCAAGGAAAAAGACACAAATTTAACACAAATGATTATATAGTTTTTATAAACTCCTTCATTACCGGCATTTGTTTTTCTTTTAAAATTAATTCACCACCGAATCACTTTCTTGACTTGTGAAAATAAGAATGAAATTTCCAAAGTTTATGAAAGTGTTGGTAGTGGTGGAGGGATTCTTTCTCACTTTCTTTTGTTTAATTAAAACAAAATCCACTGTAGGGACAACCATTTTGTCGTATACGGTACGTCACAAAGAGAGTGAAGGGGTTAATTATTTAAAGGAGCACTTCAGATTCAGAAATACAGTCATACATGTACACCATGACGACATTCCTTGATTCTGCTTTTGCTCCATTTTATTCTCTTTTCCATTTTATTCTCTTTTCCATTTCATAGTCTTTTCCATTTTACTCTCTTTTCCATTTTATACTCTTTATTTATATCAAGCACAAGTAACATGTCGGCAAACTAAAAATATGCCAACCCAGTAAAATGACAATACAGGTAAAGAAAAGGAAAATGCTATTCAACATGTGTAAACAATAAAAAGACCTTGTTAGAATGACATTCATGCTATTATAAAATTAACAGGGAAACAAACGTAGGTCAACTAAAAGTGGAATTATTTTACAGGACGATTGAGAAAGTCAAGTTTTCAAAAATTAAACTGTTTAGTTTTGATTTTGAATTCGACAGACAAGAGAGGAGCTAGACGTGAAATGAAACAGTACAAATGTATGAATGTACCGAAAACTGGACTGCTGGAGAAATTGAAATATGTTAAAAACCGTATTTACGAATGTTTAAGAAAGAAAGATAAATGGGATTGAAAATATTAGAAGCATGGGAATGAATAACATTTAAAAGACTGTACGTCCAAACGAATGCACTTGTATTTGTGTGTGCGTGCGTGCGTGCCTGCGTAAGATACTTCGATGTGATAGGAGTTGGGGAGGTGTGTTTTGGCTGGAGACTTTTCTACTATTTCTAATTGATTTGTTATGAGTCGTACTAACTAAATCTTACTCTTGATTAGATAAATACACAAGGCCTAAGGTCGTGTGTTATTTATAATACAATACAATGTTCTTTCAATTTGGATCCTAGGCATTCAATAGATCACACATACAAAAATTAAATTTATTGACTTTTTTTTTAAACGGTTCCAAAGGTAAGTTGACTACTTAGAAATGGGACTTCCGAGGACAGCGATCTTATAGACATTGGTATTTTATTAAGTGCTGGTAATATGCATTGTATGTCATTAACAATATCACTAGCAATGGGTTCTGATGGGGGTCTGTTTTACGTTACCGACAACGAGAACTGGTGTATTTACACCACTAGCAATGGGTTCTGAGAAATGCTTGTTGCGTCACTGATAATGAGATTTTATGCATGTACATCAGTATCGATGAACACTGATGAGAAGTTCTAGATAGGTGTCATGTTAACAATGAGATTTAATCATATGTATATTACGTCAATCACAATGAGTTCTGACTCTTGGTGATTTACGTCATTCGCAAGCTTCGATGAGATGCAATTTACATTACTAACTAATAATTCTAGAAAGACGTAATTTACGTCACTAAAACAATGAATTCTGGAAAGACGTAATTTAAGTCACTAACAATGAATTATTTATTGAAAGACGCAATTTACGTCACTAACAAATTCTGGAAAGACGTAATTCAAGTCACTAACAATGAATTCTGGAAAGACGTAATTTATGTCACTAACGTGAGTTATGGTAAGACGTAGATTCGTCGCTCACAGTGAGTCAGTGCTGAATTAGTGCAAAGAGTATTTTGATACAAACAAATAATTTGCAAAGCCCTCAGTCAATACAGAAATAGTGCAAAGAGTATTTCAATATATATAAATATTTTTCTCAGTCAATACAGGATTAAAAAGAGTGTACATCAGATGTTAAAGAAGTGGATAAATGTTACTGGGGGGGGGGATGGATGGATGGATGAATGCTACTGGAGGAAAACATGTCAGACATCCCAGCCATTGGATGAATGTAACCTGCAAAAACAGTGTCTTGCTAGATCCACAGCTTTCATAAATTTGCACATTTCGAAAGAAGATCTAACGGTGCGAATTGAATATAATGAAGATTGCATCACTAGTCCAGAGCAAATTACACAGAAATGCAACATATTTTAAAGAGCTCTCTGAAATCTATCTTGCCAGCCTACAGATGACATTTGTGTACAAACTCAGATTTTTTTAAAATTTAAAAATCATTTTAAATTACTGAAACACATTCCTGGTGCAATTTTATGACTACTTAATTTTTTGGTAATACATTACATGCACTAAAATACAGTACGGCAACATAGATTTCAAATATTATATGCAATGAATAAAAGCAGCTGAAATGTTAGAGAAAACTGGGGATAATATCAAATAATTTGATAATCATAACAAGAATAAAAGGGAGAATTTTGCTCTATTTTTTAATAAGAGCTGGGTGTATGATAAGTAATATCACTTTGTGCATGCGTTTGGGTGTGTGTGTCGTTTTGTGACGAGAAACATACTCAAGGATAATATGAAAAACATTTCTCTTTCACTCTCCATCTCTTTCTCTCTCCATCAACACTTCTCCAAGAAGAAATCTATAGAATTGGTATTATTGACATCAGAAGAAAAGCGAGAGAGCGAGCTGGATGAGGAGTCAGCCAGAAAGAAAAGAAAAACATTTTCAAAATAACTGATCATTAAATTTAAAGAATCGAATGAAGAAAAATAACTAGTTCAATAAACCGAAATAGTAGTAACATATATCCGTAATGACACGAACATAACACAAGAAAATAATGTAAAATCGATATGAGCTTAATTTTTTTTATGATGGCGTAGGGAAACCTAAATAGCACGAAAAAATAATTGTACATGTAATTGATGATATTTCTGTTTCAAGTAAAACTAATTAAAATTATTAAAACGTACAAATCTTTCCAAATATAGAAACTGTACATACTTAAATGAGAACTGTACAACGAAGCTTAATCTATAATGCTGTGTACTTCTACTTCTGGCCAGTCAATCCCTTAAAAAAAGCAAAAGTCTACATTCCAAAGTCTACTCCCAGATTTAAGTCAAACTGGTACACCAAGGAAGACAATCATTAAAAAAGTGGCAGACACAAGAACTAATCTGCATTTCTTGGTCCCAACATCCATTACCGAAAATCTTTCAGTTCTGAGCAAATGGCAGTCCAACTGATTATTCTTTCTTGTCCGTTTCTCTTCCACTGACAAAGTCATCCATGAGGGTTCTGGTAATGGTGCATATTCCTGAGCCTGGAATAATGGCTGAAAAAAACAATCTGACGCCTGGACTCTGGCATCAAAGAGGCACAGGTTCAGGAGACGATGGCCGCAGTATGGAATCGTATGGAGGAGGTGGCTGTCTGCGAGCAATGTTGATGTCCGGTCGGAAGAGATCTTTCAGGCGCTGCAATAATCAAGAAAATAAGCCAACGATGAGCTAACATCAGCAATTGTTGATAACCGAAAGATGTACTCAATGTTTAAATTTGTTTTCTACCAGGATCTAGTAAGCTCAATGCATGACTAGGTCTAGTGCTCAGTTTATGGCTCAGTGTTAAAACGAATTATGTGACAATGCATGACTAGGTCTAGTGCTCAGTTTATGGCTCAGTGTTAAAACGAATTATGTGACAATGCGTGACTAGGTCTAGGGCTCAGTGTTAAAACGAATTATGTGACAATGCATGACTAGGTCTAGTGCTCAGTTTGTGGCTCAGTGTTAAAACGAATTATGTGACCATTCTTAAAGTGAATGTGTCTGCGCTCGAACTTTTAAATATACAACTACAATTTAATATGTATCAACATCTCGGACTTTAAATGTATCTTTGACGCAACAATCATAATGACAATCCTATTTGAATCGTATACTAAATCCTTAAATTAATTATTTAAACCCCTTTAACATTATTAATTTATATTTAATTCAGTTACATGACACATGTCCAGTTCAGTTAGATGACCCATATCTAAATCAGTTAGTTGACTCGTATCCAATTCAGTTAGCTGACCCATATCCAATTCAGTTAGCTGACCCGTATCCAATTCAGTTAGCTGACCCATATCCAATTCAGTTAGTTAACCCATATCCAATTCTGTTAGTTGAACCGTATCCCATTCAGTTAGTTAACCCATATCCAATTCAGTTAGTTAACCCATATCCAATTCTGTTAGTTGACCCGTATCCAATTCAGTTAGTTAACCCATATCCAACTAAGTTAGATGACCCACCTATACTATTTTAGAAGGTTTATATGGGACTACGTACTGAGTTTATTATGTGGCCGTTTATTAAAATTAGTAAAATTAGTAAAAGTTATTTCAGTTTACTCGTGCTCATTGTGACTAAGCTTTATACTCAGTTGGACTTTACACATTATTATGGATATGAATGATAATAATTTTGGTAAAACTGCTTAATGTGTGTGTGAGAGTGGATTAAACATTAATGTCACAGAGACTTTACTTACTAAGTCAAAATATGGCGAGATTACTTGTCTTAGTTATTTAACGTTATCTCATTTTGTTATTTGTGGTACACTTGCCCCGCTTATAAAACTTTTAATTACATGGCGCTGAACGCAACTCTATTGGAAAACCAATATTCTTTACGCGCTTAGAGACTAGACAACCGGAGTCCCCAGAATGTCCACTGTCAGGGCTCTCACCTTTCGTAGCGGTCCTGGCGTGACAATGACCTTGTACAGCATGTATGCCGGAATCATACCGACTGACGACAAGGCCATAAAAATTCCTATCACGTGAGTCCAGGTCGGGAATTCGTAGTTGATATACTTGACCGGCACGTAGGTCGACAAACTGAATATGACCACTCCCTGACAACAGATTAGAAAAACAAAGCACAGAGTTCAAAGGTCAGATCTGATTGAAATTGGTGGTTAGGATAAAGTGGTGTCAAACATTACGTAATACATTTGTAATGCTAAAGACACGCATTATTTTATTTTTACTTTAATGAAAACAGTGATTAGTGACATGCACGAGTTAATTAGTGTTCCTGCGTTAACTCCTGACAACATACAATCAGTTCCTTTGATACGTAAAAGGAGTGTTTACTCGCTGTCTCGAATAAAGAAATTACTATTCAATGTTCAGGCTTTGCTTTCATCCCTTTATTAATAAATTAATCAAGTGCTATAATCTCATTTCAGTCGTCTCTGCCTCATCTTCCCCCATTCCATCTTTTGATTTAATTTTTGGAATTTTATTATCAGGCGATGTAACTTCTTTTCGTTTGCGTTAAGGTAAAAAATATTAAACTTGCAAACCCTGTGAAAAAGAATTCAACAGCAACACGACGAAACGATACGAAACGAAACAAACTCAAAACAAAACACGATGAAATAAAAGTGAAACTAAACTGAAAATAAAAAACAAACTAAAGGATAAAAGGAAATGAAACGAAACAAACTCAAAACAAAACACGATGAAATAAAAGTGAAACTAAACTGAAACTAAAAACAAACTAAAGGATAAAAGGAAATGATTTTACCCCTGTGATAAGTGGGGTCGTGACGGTCCAACAGAGTTTCCACAGGAAACATGGGTAGAAACCGAACATGTCACGAAGGTTTTCATAGAAGCGGTTGACACCTGGAAAAAAAAAACAGTAGAAAATTGTCTTAAAATAGTATACTTCTGCTTGACTTCTTTCATGGTTAGTTTGGGTGGAGTGAGTGCTTCGGGACACCCAATTTTCTTACCGTATACCCATTACAAAGTGCAATCGAAGCACCTAGTTTTACTACCGTATGACCATTGCAAACTGCAATCGGAATACTCAGGTTTTTTTTTTTCGTATGACCTTTTCAAACTGCACTCGGAATACTCAGGATTTTTTTTTAACCGTATGGCCATTGCAAACTGCAAACGGAACACCCAGTTTTCGTATCGTATGACCAAAACAAAGTGCAATCACAACGTCCAGTTTTCGTATCGTATGACCAAAACAAAGTGCAATCAGAACGTCCAGTTTTCTTACCGTATGACCAAAACAAAGTGCAATCAAAATGTCCAGTTTTCTTACCGTATGACCAAAACAAAGTGCAATCAGAACGTCCAGTTTTCTTACCGTATGACCAGCCAATCGCAATGCACTCAAAGAAGATGAGCATGAGCAGACCAATTCCACTGGCTGCGTACGTGTCGAATATTGTGTACATGTACATACCACCCTGAAAAATATAAAAGACATCAGATGAAAGAAATAAAATAATTATCCATAAACATAGCAACCATGTAGATATACGGAATATATGTTATCAAACTCTTTTGGATTTCAATAATGGATTGTTCGAGTAAATAGGTTAAATATTGGAATTGATTAACTTATTTATTGGGTCTGACAAGATAAGGGAATTGATTAACTTATTTATTGGGTCTGACAAGATAAGGGAATCGACATGAAACTACACGCTTACCTCGTGAATACTTGACAGGCCAGCTAAGTAATAACGGTACGCATATGTATGAATACATGTAAGTATGTATAAGTGTGTGTGTGTGTGTGTGTGTGTGTGTGTGAATGAATGCTAGGGTGCGTATGTGCGTGCGTGCGTGCGTGCGTGCGTGCGTGTGTGTGTGTGTGTGTGTATTTGCATGCTGACCTCTGTAATGCAAGACAAGCCAACCAGGTAGGAGAGGAAGCACACACTTACCTCTGTAATGCAAGACAAGCCAACCAGGTAAGACAGGAAGCACACACTGACCTCTGTAATGCAAGACAAGCCAACCAGGTAGGACAGGAAGCACACACTTACCTCTGTAATGCAAGACAAGCCAACCAGGTAGGACAGGAAGCACACACTTACCTCTGTAATGCAAGACAAGCCAACCAGGTAGGACAGGAAGCACACACTTACCTCTGTAATGCAAGACAAGCCAACCAGGTAAGACAGGAAGCACACTGTAGCGATGAACAGCTCACGGTGACGACGGAGATGTCTTGGGAACTCGTCGATAATCGCAGTAAAGAATCCCTCACAAGTACAGAACTGTGGACAGAGATAGAGAACTGAAGACATAAGGTACAAAACTAAAGACAAAATGTACAACACTGAAGAACTGGAGATGTGAAATACAAAACTGAGGACAATTGGTAATGTAAAATACAAAACTGAAGACAATGGGTAATGTAAAATACAAAACGGAAGACAACTGGTGATGTACGATACAAAACTGAGTATATAAGAAAGGAAAGTGAGGACATAAGCAGAGAACTGAGGCGTAAATTCAATGCTGAGGACATAAGAAAGGAAAGTGAGGACATAAGCAGAGAACCGAGGCGTAAATTCAATGCTGAGGACATAAGATAGAGAAATGAGGACATTAAGTACAAAATCGATGAAGTTCAGAGTAACGGATGAGAGGTAATAAGAAATGGACGTAGTAATAAGAATTGGACGTAGTTTTTAGAACTGGACGTAGTCCATTATAGGTCAAGAAGCACACAACTGAAGAGTGATAACACGACAAACAACTGTGTCAATGACGGAAACATGTGTGTGGACTTAGAACTCAAATTTTCGGATTGACAGTTAGAATTGTGTTAATGACGAAAACAAATGTGTGGACATAGAACGCAAATTGTTGGCATTACAAGCAGAATTATTTTAATGGAAAAGACAACAATGTGGACAGAGAACTCAAATTGTGGACATGACAAACAGAGATGTGTACACGACAAATTCATTGAATGTCATAAAAATAACTAGATCTAACAAACAGAAGTAGACACAATAAAGAAAAACTGTGCACGTTTCAAATAAAACAGTAGACATGACCAGCAAGCTCGGTTTATGACAAAACGACATGTAAGTTGCAGACATATTGACAAACGAATAACGTGTATGTTGCAGACATATTGACAAACGAATAACGTGTAAGTTGCAGACATATTGACAATCGAATAACGTGTATGTTGCAGACATATTGACAATCGAATAACGTGTATGTTGCAGACAGAAATTATGATTAGAACTATTTATAACTCAAACAGTACTATGGAGGTGAACAGAAGTGTGCACGTTATAAAGAATTGTGGACGTGAAAAAGAAAACTACAGACATAAACATATTTATAGACAGGGTCATCACAGAAATATAAACAATACATATTTTTATAGACAAGGTAATCACAGAAATGTAGACAAGACATATTTATTTATAGACAAGGTAATCACAGAAATGTAGACAAGACATTTATTTATAGACAAGGTAATCACAGAAATGTAGACAAGACATTTATTTATAGACAAGGTAATCACAGAAATGTAGACAATTTATTTATAGACAAGGTAATCACAGAAATGTAGACAAGACATATTTATTTATAGACAGGGTAATGACAAAAATGTAGACAAGACAAGCAAAACTGCCGTTAACTGAATGAAGATTAACTATAGAGAACAGTCGGTATATGAAGAATTGTAGTCGCTATTTCAAAGAAACTAGTGAGGTAATGGAAATGTGTGCTCTCTTACACAATATAAAATGTCGAAGTAAGAACTTGAGATATATATATATGAAAGGACTCGATATATAGAAGAAAGAACTTGAGATACAGAAGAAAGAACTTGAGATACAGAAGAAAGAACTTGAGATATAGAACTAGGTATGTGAGAGAAAGAACCGAAGAGAGAGAGTGGAAAGAATAAAGAGCGAGGCACAAAGTAGAAGAGGACGTTGGAAGGAAACACGCATTGGGGAAATGACGAGGAATTAAATTAAAAGAGCAGGTAAGAGATAAAGAGCAGGTAAGAGATTTGAAGACACACTAGACAAATATACATTAGAACGAGAGAGAGAGAGAGAGAGAGAGAGAGAGAGAGAGAGAGAGAGAGAGAGAGACGGAGAGAAGAAAGAGACAGAGAAAGAAAATGGTGAGAGAGAGGATGAAGTCGAAAGAGAGAGAGAGATACAGAGACATAGAGAAACAGAAAGAAAGAGAGAGGTTAAAGAGAGAGGTTAAAGAGAGAGAGGAGAAAGAGAAGGGGGGGGAGGAAAATACGTGCCTGGCTATCAAGTCCGAGCATAATCAGCATCAAGAAAAACAGAATTGACCAGAGCGGTGAAATCGGAAGTTGCGTCACAGCGTTGGGGTAGGCCAAGAAAGCCAAACCAGGGCCTAAGTGAACAAAAACATAGGCAATGTCTTGAGAGTTAGAATTTACACGAAAGCAATATCCCACAAAATCGCAAAGAAACAAAGAGAAAAAACCACTTTTCATGCAGGCATAGAAGAACAGATTCAAACCAGTCGGTGAGCTCACAGAAAGAAAATTTGGTCGTCACTTTGGTGGTGAGCTCACAGAAAGAAAATTTGGTCGTCACTTTGGTGGTGAGCTCACAGAAAGAAAATTTGGTCGTCACTTTGGTGGTGAGCTCACAGAAAGAAAATGTGGTCGTCACTTTGGTGGTGAGCTCACATTTTTTCAACACTCTTAACTGTATTGTGGTATCAATACAAATTAAACACTCGTACATTCATTATATATGTTTAAAAAGATACCAACTGGTTGTCCTATTGTCCTGTTGTCAATTTCTAACTAATGGCAACAAATGTGACAAACAGTTAACGGTGGCAAAATAGGGTCGTCAGAAAAAAAAACAGTAGAAGAAAATACAAGCAACAGCACAACATCTAAAAGGTGGAATTGAAAAAATATCTTTCTGTTTGAGATAACAAAATAGCAACATTCTGTGCGTGTGTGTGTGTGTGTGTGTGTGTGTGTGTGTGTGTGCAAACTGTGTGGAGTCATTTTGTCACCCATGTCTGCGCATGCCAACTATCGTGTTCACAATTACGTTCACTGTGTGCACTGACCACTCTCAGCCACGGAGCTGACCGGTCGATGTTGTTCGTGTGCCATGAAGCCGACAATGGAGAAGATGACGAAGCCGGCGAAGAAGCTTGTTGAGCTGTTCAAAGTCGAGATGAGGACCGCATCTCTGTTGGGAAAATGTACAGCGAATTAATGCCGGTTAGGCGACAATATAATTGTACCCCACTGCGTGTTTCTGTGAGAACGTGCGTGTCTGTCTGTTTGCGTGTGCGTACGTGTGTCTGTATGTTCGAGTAAATACACGCCTGGGCGTGCGTGTGTCTGTGCATGCGAGTGTGTGAGTGCGTGTGCGTATGTGTGCATGCGTGCATGACTGGTGTACGTACAAGAATATGCCGTGTATAAGCAAACTCACACACACACACACACACACACAACTAAATTGTAATTCTACTTCTATACGTAAAATTAGTTTACTTGTCGACTTTATAACTTCACACATAGTCATTGAGAGGGCATGAGGAAACAGTGGTTCAATAGTACACTTTAGAGGAATGTACAAAGACAATGCAAAAACACGAAAAGAAATACATTAATTAGTTATTTTACGAAATTACACGTATGCACTGCTATACTAGGAAGAAAAAATGATTAACTCAGGACTTAGAGTAATGCTTTCAGACCTGGGATTCTCAACATTATCTGTAGACATTGTATTAACCTGAACTTAACAAAATTGGGCTTCACAAAATTACCTGTAGACATTGCAGTAACCTGGGCTTCACAAGAGTGATTACTTTTATAGATTGTAGTGACCTGGACTTAACATTATTACCTGTAGACATTGTAGTGACCTGGGCTTAACGTTATTACCTGTAGACATTGTGGTAACCTGGGCTTCACAAGATTTTCTGTAACTATTGTGGTAACCTAGCCTTCACAATATTACCTGTAAATTTTGTAATATCATGGGTTTCACAAGATTACCTGTGAAATGTGGTACTTTACTATGGTAGCTTGAAGGGATTGCTAATTAGTTAGATTTCACAAGATTTGTGGTTACTTGGGTTTCACAAGATTACCTGTAGACATTGTGGTGATATTTATTGTAGCTCCCAAGGGCGATAAGTGTGCCGAGCCCGACCCCGTAAGAAAATAGTACCTGGGATGCAGCATCAATCCAGACCTGACACAAAATGAAAATCCTGGTCGTTGATACAGATTTACATATTTATAAAATGTCCTCTTTAATTTTTACATATACCTACTTTTTAAACAATACGATAAAGAATTCCTTTATGTGTATGACGTCACATGATAGTCCTGTGGGATGGCGTACGAAATGACGTCTTGGTTTGTCAATGTAGTTTATAATGTTCACGTCATTAAACAGACATCCTATTGCGAAACCTCCACACATTGGAAGGGAAGAAATAACCAAATAAAAATAAACATGAGAAACAGTTTATTTTCTTATACTAGGTAGTGTACAATCAGTTTCGTCTGTTAGGGGCAACGAACTTGAAACTCACAAGAGACAATCGTACATGTTTGTATAACACGAGATTTTGTGGCTTAACGTACTTGAGAGTGAGAAAAGACTGCTCAGCTTTAAAGAACATGAACATTGTCGGGAATTGAAAAGCAAATGTGATAATTAAACGCCTTTGACTAAAACAAAAAACTCATTATTTTACTTACCGCGGAATCCTTCAGCCTGCTGATATCAGGTACGATATAAAATTTGATGCCTTCCAGAGCACCAGGCAACGTCACCCCTCGAATGAGCAAAATGGTCAACAGTACGTATGGGAAAAGTGCTGTGAAATATACAACCTGAAACAAAGCAGTGAGATAGCTTTATCACGGGGTGCTACTACCACAGTAATTAATGCTGACACTACCACATATGCTACAAATATACCAACGCATGTAGAACTACCACGTCATAAGCTACTACTACATCAACATGTACTACTACTGATATTATTGCGTATATTACATAAACTGTGCAATTATAGAAAGGACTACTAAATATGCTACTAATATTACAGAAACATGAACTATTACTATTTCAGCTACAACATATACTACTACTACACAAACTACTACTATATCATACAACACTATTACTAGTGCTAGTCGACACAAACTACTACTATATCATACAACACTATTACTAGTGCTAGTCGACACAAACTACTACTATATCATACAACACTATTACTAGTGCTAGTCGACATATACTACTACTACATATAGTACTGCTATATGTGCTACTACTACTGCAACTCCACCGTAAACCCGTTACTATTTTTACTACTTTATATATATGTAGCGGAGTACATTTGCCTGATCCTATTTCTAAACTTAATAATTATATATTTGTTGCCAATGTTAACGTCACCCGTCCTTGGGCACTCCCTCTGATGATATTTTGGAGTAAACCACTCAGATGAAGAATATGCTAGAAATCGGTGACGCAATCCAAACCAGTTCCAACCTAATGAGTAGTTTTTTCTGACTGTCACAGGAAATGAGGGACAGAAATTATATTTTATTTCATTTTAAAAAACCGCTAACAAAACTAATTGAAGTAATCCGAGTTTTGTTATATTTTCATATTATCATGTGAAATTCCAGTATCGGTCACCTAAGATCTCTTTAGTAGACTGACGTTCGTGACGCAGTGTGTGTCAATTATCATATTGAATATATATATTAGTTTGTGAAAGATATGTATATTAAACAATGGGACAACTGCGCAGTACGAGTCACATGTTGTTGACGAGAGAAATGGCCAGTGCGCATTAGAATTGACCACAGAAAAGCGTGCATCACGATTACCACTATATATCCAAGGCAAAAATCATGTCACAGGACATAGCTTCTGGAAGTTTTGGAAACCTTCAGTGAAAGCTATATAAGAGACAAAATGAAGATTTTACTCTCAATGTTGAAAACGTCGATTCGTCTGAAGCCAGTCTAACTTCACGTATGAATTATCTCATGTACAGAGATTTCATAAAGGAAAGCTGCAATAATCTCTTTCCATCCGTTTTCCATCCGTCTGATGCCATATATTGAGTAACGAGGCAAAATTACTCAGTATAACTGTTGGCAAAGTGGAAAGTTCGCTGTCAAGAAAAACCCAATGCATGCGACGCTGGTTGTATGCAGTTAACGACACGAGGGACCAATTTTGTCTTCATCCCTGTCTGAGTTCGTTTGGCAGTCTATCCCGCAAATTGACAGGCTAGCACCGAGATTTTCTTACAGATATCCGGATTTCTACACTCAATGTAATGCGACGACACATCCCACTGGACGACTCCACCCGATAATGCTAAACATCGTTGGGGTGTCCGTTTCCACGACAACCGGTACAACGATAATTATCGAGGCTGACAACAGTCAGCTAAATTTCAGATTTCTCCCCAGTGATAATCTGAAAGTGGTGCCTAGATTCTGCAGAATCTTCACCTGTAATGCGACGCCTCAATTGCGTCCTATCTTCACTTTGAAGTGCCGCTTATAAGTGACGTGTGAGCTTACGTCATCTCCTTGGAACTCTGACATTAATAGTGAGTAATCATTAGCACGGCTAACGCGCACATACTTAACTCTAGGACTCTTAAGAAAATGAACACTATTATATCGTTTGCAAAATAAGAACTTTAATGTTAAAAGTAATGCTTATTTTACATGTGAACTATTGTTAAAGCGGCCCCATTTGCCGCATAAGAATTGTGTAATTAATCTTTATTTTATATTTTGAATTTCATCATTTTCATCTCCCCTTATTTCCCACAGAGTGTATGACATTGGAAAGTTGAATGAATGATTAATCACTGTGCGAAAGAGTAGTGCCCCTTTTAAATCGGGAAATAAATAACCTGATTTAAACATCTTTCAACTCTCTTGTTATTCATAGTTTTTGAGAGGGACGAAAGAATTTGTACTATTGTTTTGCACCGTTCGTCTGTTCGTCCATTTATTCACATTTATGATACACACTCACAACACACACCGCCAATAAAACGTTCCTTGGCATGACACTAATAAACTGGGCCCCACCCAAACATCAATGGTGTATGTCATGTGTGTCTATGTAACAACTTGACGCGACGTAGTACTGGCACACGTCACGGGCTTTTCTTGGAGGTGCACCGGAGCAGGCCAAAAATAGACTTCACCCCTTGCATCTCTAACTTCAGCTCGGGTCGGCTTGTAACGAGCCTCCCGTTTTGTGACACTGACTAATATATATTGATGAATATGTTCCCCTCTACAAAACCAGGCGCCAGAGAAATTTAGGCCTATAGAAGGGAGGTAATAAAACCTGGTCTGTAGAATGTGCATCAAGGAGAACAGCTAGACAAAACTACGGAATAAAACAGAGAAATTAACGGGATGTAAAACTGGGCAAAAATAAATTAAAAAAGAAGAGAGAGAAGGAGAAAAGTGGGGGAGGGGGATCAGAGGGAGAGTTAAAAACCTTCAGCGTAATATTATTGACCTTTCCAGTCCACTTAACGCCTTTCCAAATGCAGAAGTAGGCCACGACCCAGATAAAAAGGAGGCACAAAGCCAGTTGCCAACGTACGTTGCCAGGTTGGTCGACACCCGCTGATATCTGCAGCGCGTTGCGCCTGAAAAACAGCCATCATCATCAATGTAATTGTTATCATTGCAAAAGTCTTCTACAGCCAGCGCTACCACCAACACCACATTTGTTCGATTCTGACTCAAAGAGAGTATAAGTAATTATGAGTTTAGTTATATTTTCTTCCTATGTCATGAAATTTTCTTAATTTGTTTTCTTGTTATATTTTTATGTAATTATCATATTTTTTTGTCGTCATCAGTGTGACCAGTCCAGTTGACTTGTTTCACCTTTGAGGTCCAACGCAGATTTTAAACAGTAAAGACACACTAGACACACTCACACATATACACACCAACCATAATATTTATTATACACACGCACAAATGAACACATTTTAAGTACACACTAATCACAATTAATTCGATAATTATAATAGCAGCAATAAATAACACAACTAATTTGGCAAGTAATAATTAATTCAAAGCAAGAAAAGCTTTGCCAAACCTGTGAAAACACACACACACACACACACACACACACACACACACACACACACACCCCCCAAAAAAACTCTGCGGAGCACAATATACAACGTACATGACTAAAGAGACCAATAATGGAAATCCTAACACCAAGCAATTGTCATAAAAATGTCCTGATTTTAGGAAACAATACACAAACTCTGTATATTGAGAGAGACCGCGTAACAAAATCCTGCCAGCCAGCAATTATCACAATAACCCAGGTTGTTGTTTGGAGACAAAACACGCTAATGCAGAATTACCAATTCCCATGGCAACGTGTAACCTGTCGGAATCACAGGACGAGTGTGTCGTGCAGCACTCTGAGCGGTTAGGTGGTGTGAATTGCACTCGATGAGCTAGAATGTCACACGATCTGCCATTTATACGGAACAGCTTGATGTCCACAACTGTCCTGACGTCGCAAGTCTGGAAGAGGCACTTTGGGATTTTGGAATAAAATGATTGTTTGTCAATCACTCTTTATTTGATTACAACAGTCAGAGGAGTACTATCTTGAAGGTTCCTTCTCAACTTGTCTGTCCTAATTGTAAATTTTAGGTTCAGTAAATACGTCATAAAGAACTGCCAATTTCACATACAGCTAATAATAATCTATTTAAAATACTGTACATTTGAGAGTACGCACTAGAATGCTAAGCTAGTTGAGCATTGTTTGTTGTTTGCTAAGCTAGTTAGGCATTGTTTGTTGTTTGTTAAGCTAGTTAGGCATTGTTTGTTGTTTGCTAAGCTGGTTAGGCATTGTTTGTTGTTTGTTAAGCTAGTTAGGCATTGTTTGTTGTTTGCTAAGCTGGTTAGGCATTGTTTGTTGTTTGTTAAGCTAGTTAGGCTTTGTTTGTTGTTTTCTAAGCTAGTTAGGCATTGTTTGTTGTTTGCTAAGCTGGTTAGGCATTGTTTGTTGTCTGTCATTGGAACAGAGGTGGACAAGTACGCTTGGGGTGACGTAGTACTCATCTAAATAAAGCCAGCACAGACTTTGCTATGAGGCGTAGCGTATGCAGTGGTGTGGAACTTCAGTCAAAGTGCAAGCGTACTCGAGATGTAGTTACACATGGGGACAAAGAACACTTCTATTTAAAGATATAGCAATTTTAGATGTAGTTACACATGGGGACAAAGAACATTCTATTTAAAGATATAGCAATTTTAGATGTAGTTACACATGGGGACAAAGAACACTTCTATTTAAAGATATAGCAATTTTAGATGTAGTTACACATGGGGACAAAGAACACTTCTATTTAAAGATATAGCAATTTTAGATGTAGTTACACCTGGGGAACAAGAACACTTCTATTTAAAGATATAGCAGTTTTAGAGATATTTTCCATTTAAACATACAACACACATCTTTTGTCCAGGTAGAAATTCAAACCTGTGTTACTTTTAGTATTGCGGCCTGCAAATGAGATACGGCGGTCACTGGAGTAGCAAAATGGATGATTGGTTTAACTGACGTCCTAATAACTGCATTCAGAGACAATTTTTGTTTAATCTGTGTTTTCAATGACCACTTCCAATCAGTCTGGCAAACGGTTTTAAATGGTCAATGCTTGTTAGAGAGGAACTAGTAATTATTTATTATAAAAATTCTTCAAAAGTATGTACAAATGTAGATAAACTATCTTACGTACAAACAAACTGACAAACAGCTACCTAAGATTAATAACTAGTATTATCTAAGTAGTTATCTGACTGGCTGGATAAATAGAGACAAACAAACAAAGAAAGAGTAGATAGAGAGATAGATAGACAAATAGAAAGATATGAAGATAGATAGACATACAGAGAGAGAGAGAGAGACGGTGAAGGAAATGGGTGGGTAGAATACACACAAGAAAAGATAACCCAAGTAGATTAGTAAAGCCTTACTCCCAGAATTCCTTGACTGGTGACGTAAATCGAGTGAAGTCGTAGTTCTGGGTGCAGTTGTAATCGCGATACTGATCATACATGTAACTGGCGTTGGCTTCATTGGTTATATTCACCTGCAATATTAATGAAAAACCTTCAGAGGAGTGGATCATTTACTCTTCTTTTTAATACATCGACTTTAACGTCTTTGTCGGTTTGTTTGATACGAAGTGTTTGAAGAGGTTCATTGTAAATCATTTACTCTTTTCTTTAATAAATACATCGACTTTAACGTCTTTTTAGGTTTGTTTGATACGAAGTGTTTGAAGAGGTTCATTGTAAATCATTTACTCTTCTTTTTAATACATCGACCTTAAGGTCTTTTTAGGTTTGTTTGATATGAACTGTTTGAAGAAGTTCATTAAATCTAAAGGATTTCACTGTGAATTAGTCTGGACATTGAGAGCTGCGTTCTAATATTTAATGGAGATAAGCTTTTTGTTGTTTATTATATAACATTACTAGAGCTGTAAAATTTTGTATCGTTTATTAAACAATTGGATGACAGATATCAAAACCATTACTCAATTCTAGCAAAGGTCAGAAGCCCACTTATAGATTAGATTGGTAAAAAGTACTCGAACGTCTGCAAGAGAACCAGACTGAAACAATCGTTTATCCAAACTCCGACTTGGTATCAAGTTTACTCGACACCAACAAATAGTCTGAAGCTTTGGGGAGCCCCTAGAAGTCGAATTTATTGTTAATGTACATCAGTACGACCCGCAAGACCAAAGTTAAAACTGATTTTCTCATGAAAAACAAGAATCCGGCAAAGATCTTCATCGTCTATAATATTATCATTTGTAGGAGACATATGTCATGTTATGTAATAGTATCATTTGTAGAAGACATATGTCATGTTATGTAATATTATCATTTGTAGGAGACATATGTCATGTTATGTCATTTGTAGAAGACATATGTCATGTTCGGTAATATCCAACTAAGACACAAACGCCGCAAACAAACCTGAAAAAAGATTGATCCGTTTTGACAGGTGAGCGGAAGCTTGTATCGCTCATATTCCGAGACACATAGGTCGGTGTTCCACCAATTCCCACAGGTGGCCCAAGGCAGAGAGGTAGTAAAGGACTGACAGAGGTAAAAGGTCGCCCAGGCTAGCACAATGATGTAATAGATGTTGAGCCATGCGGCCATGATAGTGGCGGCATAACCCACTCCTAAGAAATAAGAAATATATTTATTTGTCTTGTACTACAATATACAATGCTTCATCATCTCATACCACAGGTGAATCCAGAAAGAAAGTATCTATGAAATAACAGAAAATTATACATAAAAATATTTTAGTTTCTATTCATTTTTGTGTTTTGTTGTCATTTAGATTCAGTTCGAATAAAATAATGAAATAGTTTCTTTTACACAAAGAATTTTATTCCTCTAGGTTACACACAAAACAAATAAAACGACAACTTACGGCGGGGGTGGGGTGGGGATGTCTTTGTTTACAAAATGTGGCATGACATTCACTGTCGCATGTTTCATTTCGAAAGAGAGAGAGCGTGACTTCACTGCTTAAGATAGTTCATGTCACAAAATATAATTTGACCGTCACTGTCGCAATGGCCTACGTCATAAGACATTACGTGACACTAACCTCCGAAAATGTTCATCATTTCACAAGATAGTTCAAATGACCTACTCTACAATGTGAATGTAACCCTTGACATATTTCAAATGGCCTACTTTACAATGTGAATGTAACCCTTGACATAGTTCAAATGGCTTACTTTATAATGTGAATGTAACTCTTGACATAGTTAATCTCAATATGAAATGTGCACTTACATGTGAAATGGTTTATTTCACCAGCTATAACGTGACCATACTATTTACAGTGGTCTATGTCATATGATACTAAGTTATTTAGCCAGAAATAGCATGACCTCACTATTTAAAATGGTCTATGTTATATGATACTAAGTTATTTAGCCAGTTATAGCATGACCTCATTTTTAAAATGGTCCATATTATATAATACTAAATGATCCCAACAGTTGAAATCGATCACTTCACAAGACAAAATATGACTGTAACCTTTGACACGGTTCATTCACAATACGAAACGTGCGCGCTTACAGGTGAAATAGTTCACTTCCGAAGACATACTGTGCAATGGTTCCTATCACACTGCGATCTTCACAATTGTAGAAATGGCTCAAAGGACAAAAAGTTACCTTAACTTCTGAAATGGCTCACTTCACAAAACAAACAGTGACCTTACCTTCCAACATGGTTCAGTTCACAAGGTGCAATGTGACTTTAACTACTAAACTGTTTTTTTTCCTTACAGGACATAACCATCTTCAACGGTTCCTTTCAAATAAAAAATTATCCTAATCTCTAAAATGGTTCATTTTTAACATAAGACGTGATCCTAAACATTGAAATAGTCAATTGCAACACAAAACATGACCCTAGCCATTAAATGGTCATTTCAACATAAAACACGTGACCCTACCCATTGACATGGTGGTCAATCACAGTACAAAACGCGACCCTAAACATTGAAAAGGTCAATCGCAATCCAAAATGGGACCCTAACCATTGACCCTAACCACAAAACGCCACCCTCACCACTGAAATGGTTCATTTTAAACTTAAAACGTACCTCGAGTCTAAAATGATCAATTTCAAGCACTAAACGTGACCCTAACCTCTGACCTCTGACAAGGTTCATTGCAATCATATAATGCGACCCATGCCTCTGAAATTGTTCACATCACAAATCAAAATGTAACCTTCAGAATATAAATGGTTGATCGAACACGCAAAGCAACGAACGCTGGTAGTGGTAATCAAAATTGCTCGACCCAATTCCCAACTAGGAGCCCATTTACACTCATTAAGATTAAATAATAAAAATTAAATAATAAAACCAATGCTACATCATTAAACCAGCCCATTAACACTTACACATTAAGATTAAATAATTAAAACTAAATAATAAAACTAATGGTACATCATTAAACCGGCCCATTAACACTTACATATTAAGATTCAGTCAATGAGCCGTCAGCATAGCTGTAATCATCACAACGTAACGATTAAAAACGAAATGACGAACACTACAGAATTCATAAGCCCAGTTTTAGTTTGACAAAACAATTGAAACTGACAGTCTTTAGTTTGACAAAACAATTGAAACTTACAATCTTTAAATAGAGATAATATTCATCCATAGACACGAATCAGTAAGAGTTAACTTCCTTGCTATGGGACTTGTGACAATGCTAACAAACACCACCAGTTGTTATTAATCTTGTTTCGCCTTTCAAATGAGAAACAAATTTTGTTACAATCTAACGTTAAAGAGATAGGTATTTCTCTATAAAACCTAAAACCCTAGCAGATAAAAAACGATAAACAGCAACTTACTAATTAGTAGTTGATCTTAGCCTGCTAATTTCTGTTAAGCAATCCATTACACATTATATATATTGTGTGCAGTGTGTGTGTGTGTGTGTGTGTGTGTGTGTGTGTGTGTGTGTGTGTGTGTGTGTGTGTGTGTGTGTTGGCTGTAGTTAAGCTGCAATTGTGATAGTCTGCATTCTCATTAGCCACTATCCCATCGTTATATCACTTCGATTTTATTTATCAAGTAAACAACCCAGAACATTAGATACCTAATTTAATTTAGCACAATTTAATTTAATTCACACCTGAATGAAGTGATTATGTAGATAGATAGATAGATAGATAGATAGGGGAGACAAATAAAGAGAGTGAAATGTCTTTAGGAACTGACCTTTCCAAATGGGCGTAATGAACCAGACACTCAGCCCGCCCACGCTTAGCCACTGGCCCAAAGCGAGCTCCATAAAGTACATAGGGATACCAGCAAACACAACCGTCATTATATACGGTATTAAAAAAGCACCTGAAAAAAAATGTCATATACTATTTTATAGATTAAATACGCTGAAACTCAAAATATATCTCCTAATAATAATTATTTTTATTTCCGGAAGCGGCTTATATTTCAGTTGAGTATATAACACGCGCATATAAAATGAATATGTTCTATCTATTTACATTTGTTCATATTGCTTATATGTCAATATAATAAGTACTATTAGCAAATGTACATTACTGATAATATAAAGTATTTTATATATTATATTAAATATTGCCGTTGAAAATTAAAGAATTATTCATTTCTTGATACAAAGTGTGATACTTTATTGAGTTGTCTTTTTTCTTCTGTGACCTGTTGTATGTTGTCTTTTTCTTGTGATCTGTTGTATGTTGTCAATTTATTCAATGTATATATATCGGGTAAGGCAACATGATGAACACACGTTTTACACAGACATCACACTCTTCACTCGACGTTTTAAACAGACATCACACTCTTCACTCGACGTTTTAAACAGACATCACACTCTTCACTCGACGTTTTAAACAGACATCACACTCTTCACTCGACGTTTTAAACAGACATCACACTCTTCACTCGACGTTCTAAATAAATATCACACACTTCACTCAACGTTTGAAACGCATAAACACCAAACAATTCACTACAAGGTTCTCCTCCGTTTTAAGGTGGTGTACTTTCTTAACTGACTCATTTTTCGATTGTTTCTGCATGTTTTCACCTTATTGAAACAGTTTTTGTCTGTTTTGACATTTATAGCAATTGCACGCATCTAGATGTTAAAATATTAATTGATATATATTTTTGTGTAATGTATAATCTTTTGCTACTAATGGTAAAAATTATTGATGATTATAGCGTTATAGTTCAATTGGTAAACTCCAAGTATTAAGGTTTGGTTGTGGTGCATACATTGCTAACTAGTATTGGGTGTCTTTTACCGCCAAAGTTCTACGAGGAATAATTGTTCACTGCTCTGGTCAGCAGTCAGCTGACTGACATTGTTCACAGCTCTGGTCAACAGTCAACTGGCATTATTCACAGCTCTGGTCAACAGGGTCAACAGTAAACTAGCATTGTTCACAGCTCTGGTAAAAAGTAAACCGGCATTGTTCACAGCTCTGATCAATAGTAAGCTGTCATTGTTCACAGCTCTGGTCAACAGTAAGCTGGCATTGTTCCCAGCTCTGATCAATAGTAAGCTGTCATTGTTCACAGTTCTGGTCAACAGTAGGCTGGCATTGTTCACAGTCCTGGTCAACAGTAGGCTGGTATTTCACAGCTCTAGCAGTAATCACGGCATGAAGAGATTCAAATGGACCGGGTCGCAACCGGTGACGAGTACTGATTTGGTATGATTCAACTATCTCCTCCTGCTCCATCTGTTTTACTTCAGTAGGAATATATTTAATGGTCTTGTAATTCAGTAGGAATATATTTAATGGTCTTGTAATTCAGTGCAGTGGGTAGTACTTCACTTGTATGGGCTTATCTGATGTCACTGTGACCCAGTGACCGACAAGAGCGGCATGACCCAGTTTGTTCAGAAGAATGCCCACATGTGTTGCGAATTTTTGTTGCAATGTTGTAAGCTTTTGGGGGATAATGGCTGACTTGGGTTTTCTTATCACGACAAGTTATCATGTCAGTTTTAAAGTTATCATTGACAAGGGAGATAAAATTCATGGCTGTTCTGAATTCCTCCTCCCAACAGACAATGTGCCATTTTAGTATGTTGTTATAGTATGTGTTCTCTTTGTTGCTGACCCAGATCATGTAGTTATTGGTGTCGTAGTACTTTATATTATCCTCTTCATTGCATCTATAGGCAGCTTCTCTTGGTCAGCCTTGGCAATATCCAATGTTGTCCTAATTTCAAAGAACGAGTACCCTGACTTACTATCTAAACATCTCATATGCTTTCTTGGTTGTTTTATTTTGTGTGTGTGTGTGTGTGTAATTTGGTTGTAATGTTCTCTTGTGTTTCCCTTTCATTGCTTGAATGTTTTTATCTGCTATGTTACAAATAAAACTCTGCAAGGCGATGACGTAATTTGGTGACGTATTGACAAGCACCACGGCAGTCACTGTATTTATCCCAGGTAAATAAATTTAGTTGTGCAATAACAATCATATACCTACAATCGTCTTCTCAATCTAAGGAAGTCGGTGGACACAATACATCAGTCCTACATGCTAAAAGGTAATAATGCCATCACACATTAAATTCACAAAGTTCTGCTAGCATCTGTCTCCTTAGCTAACATGTGTCTCCTTATAAAATTTGATCGAAGTGCCAGGCATTTTCTTAATCTGTTCAAAACTATTGTGTCACAACCAAAATTCAGTTTGAATATTTCACTGCCAGCTGAGTTAGCTAAGTGTATCCATAGTTTTCTAAGATCTTCATCATGTTTCATTTGTTTTTCTTGTAATCATTCATACCTTTGGAGCGTACAGTCATATTCTCCAGCCATCTTCCCTCATTCAGTCTTACTGCAGCTTCTCCTCTCGTTTCCATTCCTCATCCTCTCATCAATGTTTTTCTTCCTCCTTTTTTTATGAATATTTCTTTTCGTGCTTCTTTTCCTTTTGTTACTTTATCTCGTCTTTAGGTTTTCTCAATCAATATAATTGCTACATAACAAAAACTGTTACGTTCATCACCTTCACAACCAATACTTGAATCAATTGCTAAAGGATCCTTTCAAGATGTCATTTCAGCCATCCTTCTCTCTATTACTTTCATGCAAGTATAACTAAGTCAAACACAAAACGCTTAATGTTTTATTCTTCATAAAGCATAAGAGAAACTTTGTGCAATATGTGAGAGAGAGAGAGAGAGAGAGAGAGAGAGAGAGAGAGAGAGAGAGAGAGAGAGAGAGAGAGAGAGAGAGAGAGAGAGAGAGAAGCATGCAAGAACAATTTGTTTTCAGTGCAAATAAAATTGGAAGTGTTATCTCCACTTACGCAGGAGTTAAGCACACTGACGTCAGATGATACATGAACAGATAACAATAAACTATGACAAGACGTCCAGACCTGTCATGACTTTATAGACCACTCTGAGGATACTTTTGGAGAAAGACAAAGAGTGCACAATGAGAAACACTTTGGATATGGGCTGGTTCATTGCTTCACTGCATCAACATCAGGTTTTGAATTCTATTAGATACATTTGTAATGTTTCAACATCAAACTTTGGATTCCATTAGATACTTAATTTACAATGGCTTAACATTATCGATTTTAGATTCGATAAAGATTGAAATATAACGATAATATGCATTAAAAAAATCCACAATTATGTAATGACTTTTATGCTCCAGCTTCGCAATTTATTTTCGTCTCAACAAGGGGAGTGGGGGTGGGTGGGGCAGCTTTGATGTTCGTAAACGGGTATTTGTATTGAACGTTTGTCTCTCTTTTCGAGTCAATTGAAGACACGCATTGATGACATATTTCACGACAAGACCGCCTGGAAGAAACGTTCAAATATTTACCAAGCGATTCATACGTCCTGGGCACTTAACGGACTAGTGCTCGTTATTGCTGATGGCCGACAAAACGTCACTCTTTGAAATTCCCGAAAATCTCAATCGTTTTTTTTTTCCGCCGCCGCTTGTCTCCCCTAGTCTAGTGCACATTTGTCTGTTCTTAATCTCTCCATATTGCGTAAGTGATGATACTTTTAAGAGAAAAATGTTTGAGTTTAATTATGTGACGTGCTTTTACATCAAACAATTTTGCCTGTATTATGAATTGAATATTGTGGAGGAGTTTGACATCTAGCAACATTATCTGCCATTCATCTTCTCCATTTCTTGTCTAATTACTATTAGTGACGTCATCTGCCGTTCATCTTCATCTTCTTTCTTGTCTAATTACTATTAGTGACATTATCTGCCACTCATCTTCTCCATTTCTTGTCTAATTACTATTAGTGACAGTTTGATGACAGTTGTAATGGCTAAATTTAAAAATTAACGAACATTTTATCTTTTCTTTTATGTTTTCCTTCATTGCCCGTCTGACTTAGGGGTGGGGTGGGGAGCGAGAGTAGTTTTACATCCCCATTGGAGCTTGAGTTGATCATTTCTTTATCAGACGTTTTCTGATCTGGAGTGCCCCAGTGTGACCCCACAGCCTCACATTGTGTTCGAGGTGGAAGGAGGGAGGGCTGGCGGAAAGGGGTGAAAAATGTCGCACCAGTTTGGCGTACACCTTCAACCACCTTCCGTCGGTGGGTCCCTACCAAACCGAATGGCTTTATATGAATAATTTTCACAATATGACGCAATAGGAGGGCTTAGAATAGCGTGTGGGTTTGCACGCAAACAGAAGAAAATATCAAAACTATATAAATGTCTAAAGGGTCGTGTAGGCAGTTTGTACGCAACTAAAGCACGTTTCTAAATGAATAGTGTTAAAGGAAAATAGAAACTGAATGACAAGGCTTTGTCTGATCAGCGTTCATAGAACTTACTTATTGAGGGATTTGAATGAAGTGTGTTCAGATACATATATAGAGCTGAATTGGTGGAACTATGTTCGAAAGAACTAGAGCGAAAACGGTTTCGTTGAATTTTCCGGTAAAACATAGGAACTGAAGAGACGTGCATAACTTGGCACATAAAAAGGATTTGTAGAACTGTTAAGTGCAACATAACAAATTGGAGAGACGTGCATAAGTTGGCACATAATAGGGTTTGTAGAACTGTTAAGTGCAACATAACAAATTGGAGATACGTGCATAAGTTGGCACTTAACTTAATAGGGTTTGTAGAACTGTTAAGTGCAACATAACAAATTGGAGAGGCGCATAAATTGGCACATAAAACGGGTTTGTACGATACGTAACCAGAAGGCACAAATTTAAAACAAAAGGCTTTTTCTGTTAACAAAGTACCAGAAATTGAAAATCTGTGCAAGAATAAAAATAAATACACACAGAAAGAGAAAGTTTAAATAAATGTCCTGAGTACACAGCTAGATAAAAAGTGTGTAACAAATGATCCCAAATATGTGTTGACATTCATTCCGATGACAACGCAGAACAGTATTATTGCACATTGATTTAATCAATGCAGAAGTAAATTAAATGCTGGAAAGTTCTGCTATTATACTCTATGCCTTTAAGAAAAAAGTCGTTCGTAAAAACAACAAAAAGTAGAAACTGAAAGCTAATCTTCTGCTATTAGCATGCTAGTTCTTCCCATTCTTTTCATTTCCTCGCATTTTCGATAGAACACACACACACACACACACACACACACACACACACACACACACAAAGGCTCGTGTTTGTTATGTCCCCTGTTTTGAGCTAAGACCACTGATCAGTGGTCAAAACACTAAAAGGCAGACTTATGAATGTCGTCTATCTATGTCCCCTGTTTTGAGCTAAGACCACTGAACAGTGGTCAAAACACTAAAAGGCAGACTTATGAATGTCGTCTATCTATGTCCCATTTTGAGCTAAGACCACTGATCAGTGGTCAAAACACTAAAAGGCAGACTTAAGAATGTCGTCTATCTATGTCCCATTTTGAGCTAAGACCACTGATCAGTGGTCAAAACACTAAAAGGCAGACTTAAGAATGTCGTCTATCTATGTCCCCATTTTGAGCTAAGCTACACTACTGATCCGTGACCAAAACACAAACAGGTAGGATTATGACTGTCGTCGATTTATTTTACCTGTTTTGAGCTAAGATCATGGATCAGGTGCCAAACGCAACACTAATTTGCGAACGTCATTATAGTTATATCCCCTGCTTTAAACTAGACATGTCTACTGATAAGAGGGAAGACAAAATAGATGTGTAATTGGCATTAAAGTTGTCCCACTGCTTTGACCTAGACAAGACTGTTAACAAAAAGGAAAGCAAAACAGATATGTAATTGTCATTAGAGTTATGTCCCATGCTTTCAGTCAGTCAAGACTAATGATCACGCGGAAGAGAGATATATTCGTTAGGTCCGCTGGTTTTGTAATTTTAACTTTTGCAGTCATGTACGATTATTTATGTTTTGACAGTAAATAGATATGGATTAATCCTTAATAATTTAAGTAGATTTAAGACAAAACTTTATCTTATTAGAGAGAGAGGCGAATATGCATTAAATAAACAAACAACCACATAAATAAGACAACAAAAAACATATAAAAGCACGCAAACAAACAAATAAATATATAAATACATGAAGAAAGATGAATTTAGCAAATGTGTAAAATAAAAATAAATATATGAATGCTTACCTCCCCCATTGCGATAGCACAGATAAGGAAATCGGAAGACATTCCCCAAACCTACGCACTGGCCCACACAGGCCAGCACAAACTCCACAGCTCCACTCCAGTTTTCTCGTTGAACTACATCGTTCTCTTGCTTCGCCTCCACTGTGCGGCCGTTGACCTCGATTGGTTCCCGGGATCCGCTACTGCCCAGGGGGGGTAAGCGCCCGTCCACCATCATCTCTATGCATTCGGCCTTCTCCTGATGTTTTGGAAGCAGGGGTTGCTGCTTACTCATCATGAGGTTTGTGAATGACGTCAAATGAGGGTTCGCTGAGAATAAGAAAGTGGAATGAGAAGCTGGCACCTGTGTCGATGATCTACGTGGGTATTCTCTGGTGCTTCCAGAGGCGCTGTTGTTATAGCCTCCCCGAAAGTTACCCCGGTATCCTGAGTTAGCTGCAGCGATTGATTGAAGAATCTTGATTTAGCGAAAAAAGATTCCGTCCTTGTGTTTCTGGTCAGTTAAAGATGAAAGACCTACAGTTCCCAGGACTTGGCTTCTATCGTTTTAAATTGAAAATAAAATGTCAAGTTCCTTGGCAACAGAGCTAGAGAGCAGCCCACAAGATAGCATGAAAAGAGAGAAATAATCATAACACGTTAATGTTTTTAATCATCTTAAAAAGCAGTCTTGGACTGAACACATAACGCAATAAAGTGAATGAACAAAACATATCAGTCACGCTCGTGTCCTTGTCATGCAGTTTGCGGAAGACTTGCCTTGTAGAGTAAAAATAAACTTTAACAACGCATCAAGCGTCACGATAACAGGATGACACAATTTGACGTTGAACACTGTTAAATCAGCTACAGTGAATGATTCTGAATGAGTACACACAGAACGATCTGAAGAGCAAGCCACGAGCAAGATTCCTTAAGTAAAATCCTCCTTTGCGAAAATATAGACGTTATTATATTTGCCGTCTACACATTGACAAACCCGAACCGGTTTAAGTTTCAGAATAACTTGTGAAACAGTTCGCTCAGAATTATTAACACGTGAAGTGCCCGACCACAGAAGTATATATTTTTTTTATCAGAAAGAGAACTTGGCGATCAGTACTGTCACAGTCCTAGAGCCTGGAGCAATGGAGACAACCGAACAAAACACCAAGCTGCGTTGTTATCATGTGTAGCAAGCTGTTATCACAGCCCACTAATCTTAAAGCAAAGATATCAAGCTCGACTATATGATTTTCTCAAAGCACGTGCACAAAATATAATTCCATTTCAGCTGATTTAACATTTAGTAAAGTTTAGTAAAATTTATTCTTAAAGACAAGTAACTGTAAAGAGACTCAGATTTCCGCAGCACATTTCGCAGAAAGCTAAAGACGAAGTTAGTGTTGTCAAGGTAATCTTGGATTCGGTAGTATTTTGCTTTTCTTTGAGGTTAAAATGGCTAGAGTGTCGCTTTACCTTGTTGGCAGGCAATTTCCCCGAAACTGTCTGACCGGCTTTAAAGTGATAGGTTTACCTTTAAATGCTGCGCACGCATTGACAGGAAGTCAGAGTCAGCTGTGGCGCTTGTAGACGGAAAGCGGTCACTACAAAGCGCAAGAAATGTCGCGCGGAAAGGCAAACCACACAAAATGACTATCGTTCGAGTTCAAACAACAGCAAACTCAATTATCGGAACACAGAATCTATAGCTTAAAATCTGATACTTCTGACTGACAACTTGGACACGATTGAAGTCTGTGAGTCTGGACGATAGTTTCTGCTACATGAAGACAACTTTCCTGATCGTGAAGCCGTACGAATAGTTCAGTTCGTGTGAATGTGTTGACTGTACTTCTACACAGAGACCCCCTTAAAGCAACGTTTCAAGTTCGTGGACCGTGTCCAACGTTGGACTGAGATGAAAACAACTGCTCCTAAGCAACAGTCTAAAACAGGAAGAGTTGACCGTTTGGACAGTGGTTCAAAGCTAGGCGATTCGCCGATTTGTATACTTTGGATTTCGTACACTTCGGAAGGTATCGTTCAAGAGTTCGGCCATATTTTATGCCGAAAATTGTTTACTTCCTTTTTATTTATAGCTTCAAATAACCAACGCTATGAAAACTTGGAAAAACTAACGCACTCTACAGATTATTCGAGTGAGATTCAACACAAAATGTACTTCATTTAATGAAAAAGAATGTCATATCCTATGAAATGAAAAAGAACTTAAGAAATAGCTTAATTAATTTCCATTTACTTGTGTACTTAAAGTCTCGGTCGGGAGATTTCCCTGTCTCCAGTTTGGGTCAAGTTTGGAACAATCTGCCGAATTCTCAGAGTCCGTCCTCGCAAGCTGAAAACCACGAGGTCATAGCGCGACAAGAGACGCATTCTGATTGGCTGTCCCTTCTGTACTCCTGCTTCACTTCGCCAAGCTCGGCAGTGTCGCGAGTTTGTATTTTTTCTCTCTCTCCATCTCCACGTCCCACTTATCACCACCCCATCCCAGACCACCTTTCACAGTTTTCTGCAAACAGACCTTTGTAAATGTGGGACAGGAGAGTGACGGTGCAGCAAGTGTTATCATTAGCGACGCATCTTTGGCGGGTGGCACATGTGTCCCATGCGTGCACGCGCGCCTTGGATAGTAAGTGTGCGTGTGACCTGAATAATAGCGTAACTAATAATACACGTGTGTCTGCCTGCGTGTGAATTTGTGTGTGTTTGCGAGTAAATAGTTGGCCAGGTCCATGCCATTGAATGCACTTTCTTTTGAGTGTCATGACGCTGTATAGTGTGTGTGTGTGTGTGTGAGTGTGTGTGTGTGTGTGTGTGTGTGTGTGTGTGTGTGTACTCGAACAACCAGCGGGTTGTCGCGTGTACACACCCACACGTTTATCTGAATGTGCAGACAGGTGAGGGGGATATCAGTGCTTTGCGTTACGTCTGCTTTAGTACTTGCGTACATCTTCATTTTAACTCCGGTGTCTCTACCCAAGGATTTTGTATGCATGCACATATTAACATATCTCTACACTAAGAATTTATAAGCATGCACAAATTAACATATCTCTACACTAAGAATTTATAAACATGCATATATTAATCTAGTATATCTTCCCTAGAACTTTCTATACATACGCATATTACTCTGGTATTTCTACCCCAATACTTATACATAGAGACTTAAATATTGATTTTCTCTGGTATTTCTACCCCAATACTTATACATAGAGACTTAAATATTGATTTTCTCTGGTATTTCTACCCCAATACTTTGTACATAGAGACTTAAATATTGATTTTCTCTGGTATTTCTACCCCAATACTTTATACATAGAGACTTAAATATTGATTTTCTTTGTTTCTAAATTTGCATTCAAGCTATACTACATTTAACTATACCTTGATACTTAGTAGTACATCTGCTCTAAGAAAACAGTCTGGCTTTTAGGACTTTGTAGTGAGTTTTGAACTCCGACCACACCAAGTGTTTATGATTGTCACGACCCATCATTTCATGTCGCACGGGTTCAAATCAGGTGATTGGGCGGGCCAACCGATATCACCGATTTTTCTACTATGGGGATATTTAAATCAAAAGTATGCACTCATCACCCTCGATCTATTGCACAATTAAAAGATGCCATTCGTCAAGAAATTGCTGCCATTCGTCAAGAAATTGCTGTCATTCGTCAAGAAATTGCTGTCATTCGTCAAGAAATTGCTGTCATTCGTCAAGAAATTGCTGTCATTCGTCAAGAAATTGCTGCCATTCGTCAAGAAATCGCTGCCATTCGTCAAGAAATTGCTGTCATTCGTCAAGAAATCGCTGCCATTCGTCAAGAAATTGATGCCATTCGTCAAGAAATTGATGCCATTCGTCAAGAAATTGCTGTCATTCGTCAAGAAATCGATGCCATTCGTCAAGAAATTGATGCCATTCGTCAAGAAATCGATGCCATTCGTCAAGAAATTGATGCCATTCGTCAAGAAATTGCTGTCATTCGTCAAGAAATCGATGCCATTCGTCAAGAAATCGATGCCATTCGTCAAGAAATTGATGCCATTCGTCAAGAAAGCGATGCCATTCCACATGAAATGACCCGTCGAGTTATGGACAACTTTTGCGAACGCCTTCGACAGTGTGTGGACAATAATGGCTCCCATTTGACTGATGTAATTTTTAAAACGAAATGAAACAAAATAGCATTATATGTACATTTGGAAAACAAAACACTTTTTTCATTCTTTATTCTCTTTCGCTTTAATTAAACCTACAAATGTGTCAAATCATTTTGCCCCACCCTGTATATGCTATTTTAAATCTTTGGCAATAAGGTAAAACATTGAAACAGTAAAACATTCCACAATAAAGCGTCACACGTATAACAATGAGGTGTCAAACTTACGGCAGCAAGACATCAAACACACAACACTAATGCTACAAACTTAATACAATAAGACATGAAGCCTGAAATAATAAGACTTCACACCTATTATTACAATAAGTCCTCAAATCTAACAATAAGACGTCACACCTATTATTACAATAAGTCCTCAAATCTGACAATAAGACGTCACACCTACGATAATAAGACATCAAACCTATTATTACAATAAGTCCTCAAATCTGACAATAAAACGTCACACCGACACGATAAGACGTCGTGTCTTCGACAATAGGCCGCCAATAGAAATGAAAGTCAGCTATACCTACGTCATTAAACAAAATAAAGAATTCACACTCGGTTCCATGTTCGATGATTTTTCAGATGAAATAAAGAAAGAAAAAAAAACCCAGTGTGCTGACTAAAAGACTAGAAAATAGAGTGATAACATACCATTTACAACACGTAATTCACAACTAACGCTAACTAAAAAAAAAAGAAAGATACAATGTGTTTTAGATGAAATATTTTGCGTATGATGAAATAAATGAATACGATCAGTGAAATTCCGACTGCTGAAAAATTGGAAGCGGTAATATTATTTTACGCCTGATTATAGTTTGGTTTTGATGAAATGTACAAATGTTAAAATGTACTGTAACAATCCATATACATCTAAAACACATGTTGATGTTTTATTGTTACATGCAAACATTAGTTTGACATTGAAACAGTGCTTGTGTACTTAGATGTTGGTATATCTGCACCAAGACAATAACGACGATGACGCTATCCACAGACATTGGATTACTTGTAGCTGAAATCTTTAAGTGCAAATACAAGATTATTTAAGAGTAAGGCTGAGACTTTAACTACAAGTAACTGAAAATGCAAAAGCGATGTTACCAGCTGATAATCTCAGCACTGGAGCAAAGAAGTGTGTGTGGTGGGGAAAGGGTCAGATACAAAACAGCGCTCTCATGTGAGCATCATATTACGTGGCGTGCGTGCGTGCGTGCGTGCTTACATTATTTTCTCATTGTGTCACTACCCTCCCCCCTCCCACAGACACACCGCTTTTCTATACTAGTATATATGATTGTAAAATCCGATTAGTTGTTTCTAATGTTGATGGAGAAACGTTGGTTACTACCGTTTAATGTTTCCAATGCACCATAATGATAGCAGCCACTGGAATTGACTGACTAATGCACCATACTGATAGCAGCCACAGGAATTGACTGACTAATGCACCATACTGATAGCAGCCACAGGAATTGACGTGACTAATGAACGTACCCGACTGATGAATCTACCGCAACCACATTTTGGGCAAAAGGAGTTTTAAATTTTTTTCTTTTTTAACAGCGATCAAAGTTGTAAGTGTGAAATTTGTTTCGTAAATGGGGATTGCGACCTTTCTTCACTTATCCAAATAATGATTGTTCACCCTAGTACGTATGAATCGTTGTCTTCATAATGTGACATTTCATAATGATTGTTCACCCTAGTACGTATGAATCGTTGTCTTCATAATGTGACATTTCATAATGATTGTTCACCCTAGTACGTATGAATCGTTGTCTTCATAATGTGACATTTCATAATGATTGTTCATGCTAATACTTATGTGTCGTTGTCTTCATAGAGTGACATTTCATAATGATTGTTCACGCTAATATGCATGTATCGTTATCTTCAGAATGGACATTTCATAATGATTGTTCACATTAATACATATGAGTCGTTGTCTTCATAATGATTGTTCACGCTAATACTTATATATCGTTGTCTTCATGATGTGAAATTTCATGCAAACAGTATAAATGTGTCTTACTGCTCATAACGTGACACTACATAGCAACAGTCTAAATGCATCTTATTGTTCATATCGTGACACTTCATGTTAATAGAACAAATATGTCTTATTGTTCATGTCGTGACATTTCAGGTTAACAAAATGTGTCTTATTGTTCATATCATGACTTTTCTTGTTAACAGTATAAATGTGTCTCGCTGTCCATATCGTGAAATTTCATGTTAACAGTATAAATGTGTCTTGCTGTTCATATCGTGACATTTCATGTTAGCAGTATAAATGTCTTGCTGTTCATATCGTGACATTTCATGTTAACAGTATAAATGTGTCTTGCTGTTCATATCGTGACATTTCATGTTAACAGTCTAAATGTGTCTTGCTGTTCATATCGTGACATTCATATGAATGGTACAGAAACTAGGAGTGAAGCAAGGCGGGGCAAGTTCAACGTGGTGTACAGCATTTGGGACGGACCACCATCCTGGAACCGACAGGAGACCGTGTATGTTATTCCACAGGCGCAACCCCCCTCCCTCCCTCCTCTTCTCTTTCTTTCCCTCTATTTCCATATTAACTTCAGTCCGAAAGAAAACACGAAGGGAGTTTTATCTCTAACACTAAGCACAAAACAAGAGTGCTGGCGAGTCCCCCCCCCCCCCCATTCTGTAAGTAACCACGCCTTTTGAAGTGCTGCAGTAGTATGCACATGCAGATGAGCAAGCGCATGTACGTAGATATGCAAGCGTCATCGCATACGCTGCATTCCTTTACTTGATTTAATCAGAGACATGCACGTCTAACAACTATACAACTACAACAGGAAGACGTACAACAACTACAACAGGAAGACGTACAACTACTACAGCAGGAAGACGTACAACAACTACAGCAGGAAGACGTACAACAACTACAAGAGGAAGACATCTTTAAAGTAAATTACAACAATTATAAACAAATATAAAAAATGTTTAATTATACTTAAAATCAGGTCTGCGTAACCAGTCTCAGTCAGACTTTTAATATTAGGAATAATAAATTTAGTCATATAAAAAGTAAAACTAGTCACAACAAAAGACTTTTAATATTAAGAATAATAAATTTAGGCATACAAAAATAAAGCAAGTCACAACAAAAGACTTTTAATATTAAGATTAATAAATTTAAGCATATAAAAATCAAGCAAGTCACAACAAAGTTGTCTAATGTTTTATAATAATTATACCATCAAAACAAGAAACCAATCTTTTTTTTTTTTTTTAGCAGATTGTAGAAAGTAACTAGTAATTAAATTGTAAGAAAGCAAAGGGAACAGATAACTATAAGACAACTCTCTGATTTCCAATCTCCGTCTTTAGTTTATTTAATTTTATTTCAAAATCCAGATTTAGCACTTGTTTCCGAACTAAACTTATAACACTTTGTTGTTGTTTTGTAAATAAATAAAATTAGGAATAGATAAAAAAACGAAAAATTTTAAAAATACTTCAATTTTCCAAAAGTTAACTTCCTTCCTTCTTTCTTTCTTTCTTTCTTTCTTTCTTTCTTTCTTTCTTTCTTTCTTTCTTTCTTTCTTTTTTCTTCTTCCTTCCTTTCTTTCTACTTTTCAACCTTTTCTTTCTTTCTTTCTTTCTTTCTTTCTTTCTTTCTTTCTTTCTTTCTTTCTTTCTCTCTCTCTCTTTCTCTCTCTCTCTCTTTCTTTCCTTCAACATTTCTTTCTTTCTTTCTTTCTTTCTTTCTTTCTTTCTTTCTTTCTTTCTTTCTTTCTTTCTTTCTGCATTTCTTTCTACACTTCTGCATTTATTTCTTTCGTAATTAATGTTCGGAATGCCATGCTTAATTACTTCTACTTACACATAGCGACTTGTTTTGTTTGACGCCTTTCTCTTTGATTTAATAATCTCGTTTTTCATTTGCCCGACATATTCCGAGTTATTTATCTCCCCTGCAAGGCCATTATACTCGCACATTATTTATAGTTTTTTGCGTGCCAAGATGACAGTCCAGCAGTGATATGTTGTTATACTATTTCTTTCTTGTAGGAATGTAATTTAAACTTGACAAAAGTACTTAAACATATTTTCTTCTTTCACTCAGTGCGGGAAAGTTTGTATATTTTCTCTCTAGAGGTCATTTATCCTTCCGTCTTTCAAGTTTTAAGTTTGATTCAAATTAAAGAGAGTTTTGAGTGCCCCTTCAATTTCTTTCCTTTATAAGTAAATAAATAAAATGACCAATGTGGACAAAGATTTACTTTTGACCTAGGTCCATTTACTTCGATCATTTCGCGAAAATATCCGGAGCACGAGGGTGAAACAAGATAATCTTGAGTTTAGGAAAAAACCCAGGTACCATATCTAAATGAAGACACAATAGTTTATGAAATTGTTTGGTGGTTTTTTTTTTTTTTTTTTTTTTTTTTTTTTTTTTTTTTTTGGGGGGGGGCTGGATTTGATATGTATGTGTGCGTGCGTGCGTGTTTGTATGTGTATGTGTGTAATTAATATCATTTAAGAAAATTATGGTAAATGTTAAGTAAATTTTATAAGCTTTTTGTACGAGCCGCTTGTAAACAACTCTCAACTTTTCAGTTATATAATATAAACATGCTTTTTGTGTGCGTATGAAAAAAAATAGTTTATTACTTTTCTACCCTAGAGCTTGGAAGGCCGTTTAGAAAGTTTAAAAGAAACAATGTATATTTTGTTTTCTAGAGTTTGGTCAACCGCGGGAAAGTTTGTAAGAATTAGCAAAGCTGTTTATTTTGCTTTCTAGAGCTGGGCCTGCAGAATAAAAATTTGAAAGAAATAGTATATGCTTGGATATTCCAGAATTTGGCCTGGGGAAAAGATCGTGCTTTGGAGGTCTCTCAGACATTTGGAGATTCCATCTGTCTACGCCACTGTCTCTCCCTAACCCAAATAGAGATCTGTTCCACATCGTAGTACATAGATATCTGTTCCAGCCAGATATCTTAGCACAAAGAGATCTGTTTCAGCCAGATATCTTAGCACATAGAGATCTATTTCAGCCAGATATCTTAACACAGAGATCTATACCAGCTAGATAGCACATAGATATATGTTCCAGCCAGATATCTTAACACATAGAAGTCTGTTCCAGCCAACTATCTTAACACATAGAGATCTGTTCCAGCCAGATGTTTTAACACATAGAGATATGTTCAGCCATCTTAACACATAGAGATCTGTTCCAGCCAACTATCTTAACACATAGAGATCTGTTCCAGCCAGATATTTTAACACATAGAGATCTGTTCCAGCCAACTATCTTAACATACAGCTAACTATGGTAACGTTGGATTGCGAACTATTTATGTACTCTTGTAAGCCGACCTGTATAAGGGAGACACCAATCTATGTACTCTCTTGTATAAGGGAGACAACAATCTATGTACTCGTAACCGCACTAAGAAAAGAGAGGTTGTCAATGAATCTCTTATCAATGCTACATTTAAATTTTAAAAAATCAGATATAAACATTAACATTTTCCTTTGATTGTGAGTCTTTAATTCTTAATTAATAAAGTTATGTGTCGCCAATGTGTGCATGAAATTGATTACACAACGTTGACGTCATTAGGTCAAAGTCAATCAACGCAAATGAAGGTTGTCAGGGATTATAGACACAGCAAGGCATACGTCTACATTTTCTAAGTTAATATTATTTTGTTAAGTTGTCTAATTTTGTTCAAATATGAAATTAGGTCCTCTCTCAACTCTCAAGGACTGGACGGGGGTGGGGGGGTGCATTAATGGAGTCGGCACCCACATGCATGAACATACCTTTCGCACGAGACGAGTTTTCATATATATGGTTGTCCATAGCTTAGTTTAGTGATGCTAATAAATTTCGATTATTTTTTAATTGAAGGATGAACCGTAGTGGAAAAGACCAGCAGTTGCTGGGGGACGGGAGCATGCAAACATACAATCACGCTCATGCGCACATATAAATGCACATATGCACACATATACACGTAGACATACACATATGTGCACACATACCCATATACACACATAAGCCCATTCACACATACACATTTGTACACATAATCACACACTAACACGCAGGCACGCACACACAGACACTCACACGTACACACATTTCATGCACAAAAAAACGTACACAATAGTAAATCGTGGTTTAGAATTTTTGTATTTTTAGAAAAATAATCTTTTCAGACTGCGAAACAGAAAAGGGAGTAGTTGGAGGGATCATACACTTTCACACCTCTTTAGTCTTTCACCGAATATATCACCTTTAACTGTCACCACCCGAGAGTGGCGATATCTCACTCAAGAGAGGTGCGAGGTACTTAATAAACACACGATAATATCATCAAGCGAATTAAAGTTTAAAATCTGATAAGACTCAAGTCGTTATATTTTCACTTTTTTGCAGGAGACATTCGAGTACATTCAGAACCCCATTTTACATTTATTCCTTTTAATTCCTTTTATTCCTTTTAATTCCTTTTATTCCTTTTAATTCCTTTTATTCCTTTTAATTCCTTTTATTCCTTTTAATTCCTTTTATTCCTTTTTATTCCTTTTATTCCTTTTCTAAGTAAAGAATCCAGATGATTTATTCTTCTTTACCTTTTTCTTCAGACATTAATGTCAGTTGGAACAACAACTTGTGCATTCTTATTGCGACCTAGATGTTCATGAGCACAAACACAGTATTTGGACTTCTCATGAGGAAATATCTTGGATCTGTCCATATCTGGAATCGCATAGCGTCTGACTCCGTCACTTTTGGTGCCTGCGTTTCTGGCTAGTGTTGCCCTGCCTTTTTGGTAATGTGATAGTGAAATTCTCATAGACATCTCTGTGTGTCGGTGTGACTTGCAGCAATTCTTGTTATGCCCTATGGCGTGTAATCTTCCAAGCAATTGCCACACGCGCCCCACCACCCGTTGTTCTTACAGAGTGGACAGTTGAGATCTTTACGTTTAGTTGTGGGGTTTGGGGTTTGATTACTTTACTTCGTGCAATGATATGCGTCTCTCTTTCGGATTTGAAATCTGACTACTTGTAGTCTGTCTGTGCGTCAGCTTGTTGGAGACGGTTCTGGCATCCGGTATGTCTGCTAGTGCATGATTTGTTGCCTCTATGGATTTCCTCTCACTTCCTTCTTTACTTGGCTTTCACTTGCTGGCATACTGTTCTCATTTTTACTGCTTCTATGACTGCAATTATTTAAATATTTTCAAGCACGGACAAAGACTGTCCTTTAATGGTTTCTTTAAGATTTCTGAGTTTCCCTGGCCGCCAACATCTGTTTAGTGGTGGAGGTCTGTAGACATTATAAGAGGTTTTCTTGCAATCCAATCCAGTCCAGTTTAGAAATCTCGTTATGCTCTGATCTATGATGACACTTGTGTAGTTGAATACATGTATGGAATAGTATGACATAGATGGTCTTATGGTGTTATTCTCTCGTGCACATGTATGAACTACTGTGACATAGATGGTCTTATGGTGTTATTCTCTCGTGCACATGTATGAACTACTGTGACATAGATGGTCTTATGGTGTTATTCTCTCGTGCACATGTATGAACTACTGTGACATAGATGGTCTTATGGTGTTATTCTCTCGTGCACATCTATGAACTACTGTGACATAGATGGTTTTATAGTGTTATTCTCCCGTGCTCGTGTGTAGTATGTGTAGAGGTACATATATGTGAGTAGGAAAGAAGGGGTAGACGGGGGGGGGGGGGGATTTAGAAAAATATTTAATTCTTCTTTGGCTGAAGCTCTCTAGCTTTCAGTCTTCGACACTTGGTATTTTTCATTCCTTCATATTTTATAAGCGATTGGTTCCAACTTTCAAATCTCCTTAAGTTTTATTAGAAACATGCACACTATGTTTATACCAAATACTGCAACTAAAATAATAAATTGGAAATGAACCTTAGGAAGCAGAGTATTCCTTTATCAGTAAGGCGGATGGTTAATAACTCAATGGTATGGATCATTTTTCTAATGCTTATTTCACACACAAACACACACACGCTCTCTCTCTCTCGCTCTCTCTCTCTCTCTCTCTCTCTCTCTCTCTCTCTCTCTCTCTCTCTCTCTCTCTCTCTCTCTCCTTCCTCTCTTATTTGTTTAAGATTGTAGTTTGAAATAGCAGATAGATGGTGTGATCATCCAACAGGCAGGGGTGGATGGGATATTGGGGTTATTCCCATTGACATTACTCGATTGGTTTTGGTCTTATTGACATATTGATACTTGTACGCTCAAGAGCATAGCTTAGATAGTAGAGGGTAAGAAAAGGCCATTATTATGATTGACAAGAAATGTGTGTGTGTGTGTGTGTGTGTGTGTGTGTGTGTGTGTGTGAGAGAGAGAGAGAGAGAGAGAGAGAGAGAGAGAGAGTATTATTCCACTAGTCTAGACTCTTTCGTACTTAAAGACATACAATGAAGTTGGGATACTAAAAAGCTGGTGAGTGTGGGTGCGGGTTGATAACATTATCCCATTGTCAAGCGGAGGTGGATGGGGAGGGGGGGGGCTATTCCATTGGCATTAATAGAGTGCAAACAGCACCTAACCCAATTTTGAATTCCTAAATGTTTACTAATTAATAGCTATGCGCAGCGTATCCTGTCTAGAGAACAACCCACGGTAAGTTGTCCAACGTGGTGAAAATACAAATAAAAAAATACAGCGAAAAAGAAAAGCGCTTTAAGATGCTGAATACGTTGGTAAAGGACCTCTGCGTTCAGTCCTCGTGTTTGCATTGCTTGACAAGAAGGGATTCCTCAGTTTTAGATGGGGTCGGATTATTGAAAAATTGACCACAATCTTTCACACATCTGCCGGTGTGCCAACATCGTCTGCTTTGTCCAATCAATATGCTGTAGCCGTCATCCATGGTGTCTGCAGATTTCGCCTTTGGCCAGCAGCTGTCGTTATTGTCCTCAGTCCCCCCCACCTACCATTCCCGACCCACAATTATCCAAGTTTCACATTTCAAATCTTGCCAGTGTAATCCTGAAAGTAACTTTGCATTCTTTTTTTCCTGTCGTTATAATAAATTTCTTGTACATAGCACAGTGGACATTCCTTCCTTCTATAGTTATAATAAATTTCTTGTACATAGTACAGTGGACATTCCTTCCTTCTATAGTTATAATAAATTTCTTGTACATAGTACAGTGGACATTCCTTCCTTCTGTCGTTATAATAAATTTCTTGTACATAGTACAGTGGACATTCCTTCCTTCTATCGTTATAATAAATTTCTTGTACATAGCACAGTGGACATTCCTTCCTTCTATAGTTATAATAAATTTCTTGTACATAGTACAAGCAGTGGACATTCCTTCCTTCTGTCGTTATAATAAATTTCTTGTACATAGTACAGTGGACATTCCTTCCTCCTGTCGTTATAAGGTAATGTTTATCTATTATAAATGGTCCACAAGTCTTCTGTCGTTATTATAATATAACTTTTACATATTACAAATAGTCCGCATTACTCTTGTCGTTGTATAATTTTTACTTATTACAAGAAGTCTACAACTCTTATGTACTTATTATATAACTTTTATATGTTACATCTAGAACATAAATATAGACTTTATAATTTGATTTCTTTTCTGCTTAAATGAAATGTGAATAGAATATTCAATCAGGAACCAATATATGTGAGAACGTGTTGTTTTCTTAAACAGACGATTGTAAGCAAATGGACATACATTGGAAACCTGTGGGTTTGAATTACTCTTTACTGAAAATCATAAAACATTCCTTTCAAAACTCAACAGTCTTTGGTAGCAGTCGTTTATACATCTTCCCATTATACAATAACTTTTCGAAAAATCAATGCTGGCTGCTGTCGTTTATAACCAATCAGCAAACAATTTCATAACTGGTTAAGAAAGGAATTAAAAATCCAACCACCCCACCACTACCCCCTCTCTTTCTTTACTTTCTTCATAATGTAAATAAATAGTATGTCTATTTTGTAAATATCGCTATGCAATTTTGCACCAGTAGTCGTATGAATTTGATGGAGTTTAAAACTATAATGGAGATAATTTCATTTTTACAAAACGCCGAGTAAGATTACGCGTAGTGACGTCTTGCAATGATTTGCTGTCAGTTATCAGTCTGACGGGACAGAGCAAGACTCGTGTGATGTGATTGATTAGAGCAGATCGTGGTGGAAGTTGTTTTTTGTAATGATTGACTAGATATTTGTGTTTGGCTTCATGACTTTAATATCTCGTAATGATTGACTACATTTATTTGTGAGCGACTTCACGACTTTAATATCTTGCTGTAATGATTGATTAGATATTTGTGTAAGACTTCACGCCTTTAATAGTCCGCTCTAACGAGTGATTAGATATTTGTGTAAGACTTCACGCCTTCAATAGTCCGCTCTAACGAGTGATTAGATATTTGTGTCAGACTTCACGCCTTTAATCTCCCGGAAATGTGTAGACATTTGTGTCAGACTTCACGCCTTTAATATCTCACTTTGTTGAGTGCTAAAAAATTAATTATTGCATATTTATAACTGTCTGGATTTATAAGACTTCTTTTAAGAGTGTTTATTAGAAATTGCTGACTACTTTAGTATTATAGGTGTATTCACTTGCTGCTGACAGGTGAATTGGTGGGGTATAAAGAAGGAAAGCATATTCTAGATGGTAATGGTTATTGATATAATTTCGTTTATTAGATATATTCCTAATCAACCAAATCAAACTACCCTAGTAAAACGCACTTCAACAAACCTCGCCACATGACATCAAATACAACTGTCTTATTTTTTTTTATTTCCTCCAGAATCCATACAGATCAAGTTCAACTAGACAACATGCATAAAACCACACACCAGTATTGTACTGTTAACACAGCCAGACAACATGCATAAAGTCACACACCAGTATTGTACTGTTAACACAGCAAGACAACATGCATAAAGTCACACACCAGTATTGAACTGTTAACACAGCAAGACAACATGCATAAAACCACAAACCAGTATTGAACTGTTAACACAGCCAGACAACATGCATAAAGTCACACACCAGTATTGTACTGTTAACACAGCCAGACAACATGCATAAAACCACAAACCAGTATTGAACTGTTAACACAGCAAGACAACATGCATAAAACCACAAACCAGTATTGAACTGTTAACACAGCAAGACAATGTGATTAAACCATAGATCAGTGTTGCGCTCTAAATACAGCATGCATCAAAAACAGATCAATGTTGTACTTTAAACACAACTTAATAATGTATAACATGCTGTTAGTGTGTGATTACAATAATGACGTTGTGAACGCTAGTGTGTGATTACAATACTGACGTATGACCGCTAGTGTGTGATTACAATACTGACGTTATGACCGCTAGTGTGTGATTACAATACTGACGTTATGACCGCTAGTGTGTGATTACAATAATGACGTTGTGAACGCTAGTGTGTGATTACAATACTGACGTTATGACCGCTAGTGTGTGATTACAATACTGACGTTATGACCGCTAGTGTGTGATTACAATAATGACGTTGTGAACACTAGTGTGTGATTACAATAATGACGTTGTGAACACTAGTGTGTGATTACAATATTGACGTTATGAACGCTAGTTTTTGATTAAAATATTAATGTTTTACTGCTAGTACGTGATTACTATATTGACATTATGACCGCTATAAAAACATAATCTAATTTAATTACAGAGACATATTTTAATTTAATTACATGAGCCCCACTTAATTTAATTATAAAGCAATATTGTAATTTAATTAATGGGCCCTACAATTAATTTAATTATAGGCATCATTTAATTTACTTAATAAGTCCTACAATTAATTTAATTATAGAGGCATAATTTAAGTTAATTAATGAGCCCTACCATTAATTTAATTATAGAGGCATAATTTAATTATACGTTGCGAACATTATCAAGAAAATTGAAAATAAAACATTCATTGTCATGTTTGTTGACGGACCAGCGAACTTTTACTGACCATCATAATTATATATAATGTAAGGCAATATTTTCATTCAGTCTGAATAACGATTGATTAGTTAAAATTTTTCACATCTTTCTTTGTGCACCCCCCCCCTCCAAACTGCCTCCAGCTCACTACTCTCTTCCAACCACACGTGCACCCACGCACACTCACGAACACTAAGTACCATATGCATTTAAAACATGTAGAAATAGAGAGAGAGAGAGAGACAAAACACTCCAAATGGAATACAGCCAAAACAACCACCAATAAAAAAGGCAGGTATTCCCAAAGTGGAAGAAATTTGAAGTGTTATTAATTTTGCAGATTTCACATAGCCTTTATAATTTTAAATACGTTTCTATCGACTGCACCCGTAATAACATTTCTGTACCCCAAGCATTCTCGTCATGCCCGAGAAGTCCGGCGAAGCATGCCATTCCCTGGTTACCAAACACTAGGTCAAGGTGGAGTCTTTATCTTCAAACAGTTCCCTCTCAGGCGGCGGCTCAAAAGTTGCTCGGCCAGTTCCAGTCACGTGACAGACCGATATGAAGTGATCTGCAGGTTTTAATGTCCAAGTGCCAGTGAGACGCTCAAGCGGGAATCCTGTTTGTCAGTTCGTCTCCATTTAAAATCCTTCATAAATCTGTTCGTCACACTGCGACAGTGATGATCCCAATGGATCTGACTCTCAAGGCCTTTCTGCAGCTCGGCCGTATCTGGGTACGGGTAGATCTGAACAAAAACACAATAAAACATTGACAAAATGAACTCGTGCGTAACAGCGGAAAAACGACGAACAAAGAACATGGAATAATAATGGCAATTTGTATGTTAACGGCAAAGTCGTCCTGGAGTATACTGATATCCACGAGATCCGTTCATTTTGTTGTTGTTGTTGTTGCCCACTCTCTATATACAATTATTTATAGCTACACTTCAAAATCCATTTATGGGGACACAAGAAGAGAGTTCACACACAGGAAGAGGGTTCACACACAAGGCGAGAATTCACACACAGGAAGAGAGTTCACATATGACAAGGGTTCGCACACAGGAAGATAGTTCACACACAGGACGAGGGTTCACACACAGGGAGTTCACACACAGGACAAGGGTTCACACACAGGAAGAGAGTTCACATATGACAAGGGTTCGCACACAGGAAGATAGTTCACACACAGGAAGAGAGTTCACACACAGGACAAGGGTTCGCACACAAGGCGAGAATTCACACACAGGAAGAAGGTTCACATAGAACAAGGATTCGCACATTTGAAGAGGGTCTGCGCACAGAAAGAGGGTTCACACACAAGAAGAGTGTTCTATTAAATATTTGCAAATAAAAAAGTGGAAATTCGCTTCCATCAAATAATGGAAGAATGGTATTCCAGCAGCGAGAATTTCAGAAGAAAAAAAGTAATTACACTTTCTTCCTGCCCGAACCCAAACCAACTGATATGGATTTGTGTACTCCCAACCTAACCTACCTGAACCCAGTCCAACTGATATGGATATATATACTCCCAACCTAACCTACCTGAACCCAGTCCAACTGATATGGATTTGTGTACTCCCAACCTAACCTACCTGAACCCAATCCAACTGATATGGATTTGTGTACTCCCAACCTAGCCTACCTGAACCCAATCCAACTGATCTGAATCGAAACGAACCTATCCGAGATGAATCAAGTAGGTCTGCAAACTTTCCCCCTGTTTCTGGTAAACACAAAGTGCCAGAAAGGCAGAAGTCCCATATACTCACGTTTTCCCTGAGGCGGGTAACGAAGGCGCTGGGCGCGTGCTCCAGAAAGAATTTCTTGCTGATGGTGACGCACTCGGCACCGTTACTCACCAGCACCAGACTCGGTTGGTTCTTGAAGAAGAGGTCGGACAGACCCTGTCCCACAAAGAGAGTGTGCGGTCACAAACACCATCAGATTGTCGGCTATAAACACAGCGTGAGGTACGTTTAAAATAACTCACGTTGTGAAGTAAGCAACTGTGAAAGCATTGGTGTCAGCATGACATATTGGGTTTAAAATTATGGCAAAGAAAACTAGGGCCAAATAGCTCAGCATATAGAGTGTCGAATGGGAATCCTATAATATCAGTATTCTTATCTGGTCTGAAACTGAATAATTTGTTTTTGTCTGATTGTCCTTAGCGTGTAGAGTTATTTGTAAGGTAAGTGTGTTTGTTTGTAAGTATTGAGTTTATATGTATTGGATGAGTGGACAAAATACGTTGTGCAGTGTGTATATGTTTGTGCTTGTGTCTTTGTGTGTGTGCATGTGTGTAGTCATGCCGAGACGGGATAGAGCAGAGTCCAGCTACTTTCCTGCATTAGTGAAACCTTGTCCTTTTACCACCATCACATTGAAAAAGAAAAACAATGTGAATGACGAAACTAGTGAGATAAATGCGTGCTGCAAATGCTACAGTTGCATGATGACGTCTACTTATAGACGAGACGAGGAAATATGCTTAATGACAGGCAAAGACAATCAATGTGAGAAAATTAGAAATATGATGATGTGTATAGGAAATGTTGATGACAAATGATGACGGATATCATGTGGTGAGAAATAGCGCAAATGATGACAGGAGGAAATCATGATACGGAAATACAAATGAAAACTGATATATAACACCATGGAGCAGAAATGACAAGCATGACGCTGGACAAAGGATATCCCGGTATTCAAATGAATATAATGACTGAAAGCGTCATATTTAAAAAAAACTGACAGGAAAAAGAGAGATGATAGGATGACACTAGGAGAAAGTCATTTGAAAATAAAATTTAAATTTGATGACGGGAAGAGAATCAATTGAATGAAAATTAGTACAAGATGATATGCAGTGAAAGCATTCGGGAGCATAAAAGGAGAAAGAAACCAGTAGAATTAATCAAAATTCCTCTGAATAATCGATACCTAAGGTTCACTTTCAAAGTTTTCATTGCACTGCCCGCTGTGGCCCCAGGGCATTATAAGGAATCAAAAGTGCTTGGATTTTGTTACAATTTTCAATTTACATTAGACTCATGTGATAAATATTTTAAAATGCACAATCTCACTCATAAATTTATCTTTCCACCAACAGTGACAACTGTTTTAGAAATGAAGACAAAATGTTTAACAGGTATTAAGTATAAGTGTCTGTACATTATTATCTTTTCGGTGACAAGTTGGACATTTCTAAAAAATAAAAAAAATAAATACTAAATACTATGGTCTTGGGATAATGAAATTAGATAAAAGAGCGATTTTACAAACAGGCTTATAAGGAAAGAAGTATTTAATTAAAAAAGCTTGTTTATATGCTCTGTTATTTTGTGTTTTATAATGTATCAGTACAAACGGACAGACCTTTAGAAGAATACTTACAAATGCCATTCCCTTTGTTAGTGTTTGAATGCTGACATAAACTGGTTCTGAAGTATTTTCTACCTGTAGCAGAAGAATGGTGACAAGTTACATGTAGTACTGGCATAAAATGATACAAAACTACATTACACTGCACCATATTACACCACACTACATTGTATTACACTATACTATACTGCGTTACACTATACTACATTACACCACACTATGCTACACTACAATACGTAAGAACCACACTATAATACAGTTATATTATTCTACTCTAACATTACATTATAATACATCTCAGTATACTAACCACAAGAAACTACATTGCATTACAATACACTATATTATTCTACTCTAACATTACATTATAATACATCTCAGTATACTAACCACAAGAAACTACATTGCATTACAATACAGTATATTATTCTTCTCTAATATTACAATACACTATATTACATTGACTATAATACATTACCTTATATTATATTACACAAAACACTACATGACATTACACTATATTCCTCTACAAAACACTACATTACACTATACTATATTATACTACAGTACACCAAATTACGATATGTTTCACTATATTTCACTACACTTAACTACCTTACAGTACACTTCACTACATCACACTACAGCTTACTACACTACATTGTTTTACACTACATTTCTTTACACAACATTGCTTTACACTATTCTTTACATAGCACTGCTTATCACCACGCCATTTCCCTCTGAGGCACCTCACCATCATCATCATCGTAATAATTATTATAAAAGATTTCTAATAATTGCACAAAAATACATATAGCGTTTTTACCAAATATTTACTCTAAGCATAATATTCCAAAACAACATGCATTTGCATTTGTAAACTGACAATTAATAACAAATAACACTATTTATAAAACGAAAAACTTACCTTCTCAGCTTCCGGTTTCTGACAGAAAGCAGATTTTGAGTCATCAAACCAGCCAACTGGTCTTATGTTTATTCTGGAATGCAAAACTTCTGAAACATAATTAGCAAAATACGAAATAACTCATTGCATGATACGGGTGTGCAAAAGCATACATAAATATTTACATGCTTTCATATACATACATGCTAACACAATAACTACACATGTACCGTCAAATGCATAAAATTATATAAATTAAATGACTAGTGCAAATTCATAAATGCTCTTGCTTTACATTTGACTTTTTTCTGTTTCTCCCAATAATATATATCCACTGGAAATATCTATTACGATTAAGATACAAGTCAGATAAACAAGAAATATCTATTACGATTAAGATACAAGTCAGATAAACAAGAAATATCTATTACGATTTAAACATAAGTCAAATAAGTACAAAGATGGAGCCCTTAATTTAACTAAATTATCAAACTCTCAACCTTTCAAATAAATAAATATGAAAATACATGGACCCTCTTTACTTTTCACACTTATCACTTTATTATTTTATAACTATTATAAGAAACAAGAATACACAGAAAGAAAACAATTTTAATGCGATAAAAATTGAGGATTCTTCCGTTATTATTTTTCTTGTTAACTTTTTCTTTTTTATGATAATCATGGTCATCATCACGTCCATTGTTTTTCTCTGAATTTGTGTCGTCATCAACACAACTTGCGTCAAGATCTTTCATTGTGCAGTCACGATATAACACAGTGTCAAGTTAACGTCGTCATCATCACGTCTATTGTATTTATGTCGTCATCAGCACAACTTGCGTCAAGATCTTTCATTGTGCAGTCACGATATAACACAAGTGTCAAGTTAACGTCGTCATCAGCACAACTTGCGTCGTCATTGTGCAGTCACGATATAACACAGTGTCAAGTTAACCGTCGTCATCATCACGTCCATTGTTTTTCTCTGAATTTGTGACGTCATCATCACAACTTGCGTCAAGATCTTTCATTGAGCAGTCAAGATAAAACACAGTGTCATGCAGAATTCTATTTTTAATTTAAAACATACCTTCTGGCTTAACTTCTCCAGACTTTCTTGGTTTGGTTAGGTAGGGGCCCTGCGAAAAGATCACGCGTTTGCACTTTTAATAGGCATAATATAAAGAAAAGAAACAAAAGGATTTTTATAACAATAAGAACAAGAGGATTTTTATAACAATAACAACAAGAGGATTTTTATAACAATAAGAACAAGAGGATTTTTATAACAATAAGAACAAGAGGATTTTTATAACAATAAGAACAAGAGGATTTTTATAACAATAACAACAAGAGGATTTTTATAACAATAGCAACAAGAGGATTTTTATAACAATAGCTACAAGAGGATCTTTATAACAATAGCTACAAGAGGATCTTTATAACAATAACAACAAGAGGACTTTTATAACAATAACAACAAGAGGATTTTTATAACAATAGCAACAAGAGGATTTTTATAACAATAGCAACAAGATTTTTATAACAATAGCAACAAGAGGATTTTATGGCAATAGCGACAAGAGGATTTTATGGCAATAGTAACAAGAGGATTTTTTTATAACAATAGCAACAAGAGGATTTTTATAACAATAGCAACAAGAGAATTTTTATAACAGCAACAGAAGGATTTTATGGCAATAGGAACAAGAGGATTTTTATAACAATAGCAACAAGAGGATTTTTATAACAATAGCAACAAGAGGATTTTTTATAACAATAGCAACAAGAGGATTTTTATAACAATAGCAACAAGAGGATTTTTATAACAGCAACAGAAGGATTTTATGGCAATAGGAACAAGAGAAATCTTTATAGTAATTGCAACAATAGGATTTTTATAACAATAAAAATAGATTTCTTTTATAATAATAGGAACAAGAGGATTTTTTAACAAAAGCAACAAGAGGATTTTATAACAATAGCAAAGTGAGAATTTTTTAACAATATAACAAAGTGAGAATTTTTAACAATATAAACGAGAGGATTTTTTTAACAATAGCAACAAGAGGATTTTTTTAACATTTAAACTGAGACCATAGAGAACGCATCCCAAGTGACTTGAAAAATACATGAACAAATTACACACGTCCAAATTGTGTATCATCTTAAATACATAAAAAGACGCAATCTCATGAAACATAATATAGAAGCTCATTGCTACGAAAGTGAAAGTTTTAACAGAATCATAGAGTTAAAAGTATAGAAGAGAGATAAGTGAAAGTTTTAACAGAATCATAGAGTTAAAAGTATAGAAGAGAGATAAGTGAAAGTTTTAACAGAATCATAGAGTTAAAAGTATAGAAGAGAGATAAGTGAAAGTTTTAACAGAATCATAGAGTTAAAAGTATAGAAGAGAGATAAGTGAAAGTTTTAACAGAATCATAGAGTTAAAAGTATAGAAGGGAGAGATAAGTGAAATAAACAACTTTATCATACAATGTAAACAACTTTAGAAACGTGTTAATCTGTTAAACAATGCATTACAAAACCGTGTCCAATAAAAGCAAAACAGGAAGCATAATAAAAAAAATATGTTGTAAACTTAACACAGAAATATCCAATTTCCTCAAAGTGATTTTTAAATTATCTAGCAGTGTGAATGCATTTAACAAAGTATAAGACTTCGATCAGTTAACAAATATTTCATGAAGTTATCCTACATAACTTCAAGACATAGGCCTATGATTTAGATCAGTTCACGTTTTCAAATATTCACAAAAATGCATAGGACACACATAGACAATACTTTTTTTTTTTTAAAAAAAAAAAAAAAAACCCACGATGCTCAAAGTATTAATTTCTGATTTTTATTTTTTTCGGCGGCGAGAAAAGTAAACGTTATTGGCTCTTGGAGAAATAGGCGACTCCTTTGTCACACGGCCACACTTCCGGTCTCACATTTAATACGTCACGCACAATACAGCCTTACCTAGAATTGTCTCCCTTTCCACTTCATCATTCCTCTCTTTTTTACACACACACACACACACACACACACACACACACACACACACACACACACACACACACACACACACTCAGCCTCCTACCAAAGATAAATGCATAAAACAACGAAAAGTGTACGTGATATGATTAAACAGATATATGTTGCATGCTTTCTTTCGTAAAATCTTTCAGGAACAATTACGTGTGTTCGTAGTATTTGACTATGCCGTGCAGTGGTGGTGATTCTTGTAGTAGGTGTGTGTGTGTGTGTGTGTGTGTGTGTGTGTGTGTGTGTGTGTGTGTGTGTGTGTGTGTGTGTTACTATAAACCCAAAGAGTGAATCAGAATGACTATATACTATTAGAGAGTGAATTTTGGTTTAAAAATGGCTGATTGATCCACGTCTTATAAGTACGAGACAAAAGTAAATATTAAGCTTCGGATAGTTAGCATTCATATGAGAAAAACAATAACAAATAGACAATGTAAAAGTACATTTAAAATTTATTTTAGAATACGTTCTACGAATAACTCAGATGAAGTAAACTTCATGGAAAACCTTTAAGACCAGCAGTGAAATCGCCCTAAACTGGAGATGACTTTTAATCAATCAATCAACCAATAAAAGACTATATTTCAGTGCAGGTCTAATGATTTACATCTGCTTGACATATACTTTGAACATTCTCTGATTTCGCGGATTGGCGATAACGAAAGGTAGTAAAAATATTTTTTCAATGATACAGATGTAAATCTAGATGTAATTGTAGAATACACGAGAAACCTGTAACTTCTAGCTAGACGTGAGTCTATTGTCTTCTGATACAATGCGAATCCCTGAACATCTGACAAGACATGAATGTCTTATGTTTTGGCGTGAGCCACTCTGACAAGACATGAATGTCTTACGTTCTGGCGTGAACTACTTCTGTCTAGACGTGAATCCTTTAATTTCCAACCGTTTGCTTTCATCATCGACTTCAACCAAGCCATCAATCGTAAACCACCTTTGAAAATTTTCATCTGCGACCCGTTACTCGCCTTACTCACTATTGTTTCATTCATTCCTCTTCGCACACACTGTACGTACGCTTACTCTCTAAGTTCTCATTTGACTTCTCATGAGAAAATCACGGAAAGATAACTCTAAATGGTAAAAATTACTCTTATTGCCTAAATCGCTGTTCTTTGTTCAGCCGCGTGGAGTGCGAAAATTGTCCGTACCGTACGAGTGACCTTTCCCTCTTCACGCAACTAGATATTAATAAAACCTTCGACAGCGACACAAGCATCAACGTCACGCAGACTGTGACGTAACGCTGACGACGCTCTTTTGTCATTAACTGAGTCAAGAAATTCTTAGGTCATGGAGTGCGAAGAGCGACACAATTTTGTCCCTACAAGCGACACTGACAGGACTTGCAATTTCTGCGTTTCAGCAATAATTATATTTCGTTTGTTAGATATTAGCTTTCTGTTTGAGAGACATCAGTATTTCTTGTAGCATTACATTTGTTACAATTTTAATTTCAGATGAAATATTTGTTATTTCCTGCTATTTTTCTTCCTCCAGTACCCGTATCATATGTTCAAGGAGCTCAAAGCGACAGAAAGTTACAACCTGTGCGAAGGTGAGCGTTAGTATCAGTAATTACTACACAAACCGTGCCATGTCATTACCTATGTTAAGGTGAGTATTGGCTATCAGTAATTTACTACACAAACCGTGCCATGTCATTACCTATGCTAAGGTGAGTATTGGCTATCAGTAATTTACTACACAAACCGTTCAATGACATTACCTATGTAAAGGTGAGCATTGGCTATCAGTAATATTCCGCAAATCGTGCCATGACAAAAACCGGCTACAAAACTAGAAACTCTTCCCAAACACTACTGAAGACGAAAGTTTCCCTGCAAGAATAGAGGCTGCTTTGGTCAAATTTGAAATTACAAAAATTTAATTATTTATCGTGTCGTGCACACCAATCAGAGAAATAAATCATTAAGAGACACTCATAAGAATTCTTTAAAGCTTACGGTTTTCAGAAAGAAAGCAAGTATCGACAGTTAGAACGATATTTCAGAAATGTTTATGACATTAATCTTTACCAAAATGTTTTAAGGAACGGTAACTGCTTTATTACTTCTTGTGTTGTTGTTAAGCTGTTCTCTGCTACTGTTTTGCTGCTATCATGTTACTGTTTCGCTGTTGTCATGTTGCTGTTTTGCTGCTGTCGTGTTGCTGTTTCGATGTGGTTGTGTTGCTGTTTCGCTTGGTCGTGTTGTTGTGTTGCTTTTATGTACGATTCTGCTTGACTTAGAACCCCTCCATTGTAAACACGTCAATAAAACATGAATTCGAATAAGCAATCTGCAAATGCTGGAACACGTGGTTATTACAGTACACTTGTTAGTAGTTAATCACATGTTAAACGTCAGTAAAACAGACAGAACAACAGTGTTAAAGTGCTTAAGCTAACAGCGGAACAAAATATTCTAAAGTTCTGCCGCCTCGTTCGACAAGCGAACTTTCTTGACTCTTTCACGCACGCATACGCACTGAACGATAATTTAATGGAACAACAGAAACAGATCTGGATACATGTCGGTGGACTATTCGCTGTTGATAACCCTGAGTGGTGTCGGTGAACTATTTACTATTGAAAGCCTTGAACCTTGGGACGTGTCAGCGAACTATTTAATATTGAAAGCCTTGAACCTTGGGACGTGTCAGTGAACTATTTAATATTGATAAGCTTGAGACATGTCCGTATAGAATTCTCAGATAGGTCATACACTATTTGTGTGAATAAGACAGTTTAAACTACAAAACTTCATTATTAAACAGAAAATTCTCTTTATTACATGGCAAGCAATTGAAATGGGTGAAATATCTCCGCGAACATTAAACCCCGCTGTAAAGTAAATGTAAATTCATTTTCAAACAACAACGGCAAAGTTATTTTCAACCAAACTATACACTCATTTTCAAACAACAACGGCAAAGTTATTTTCAACCAAACTATACATTCATTTTCAAACAACAACGGCAAAGTTATTTTCAACCAAACTATACACTCATTTTCAAACAACAACGGCAAAGTTATTTTCAACCAAACTATACATTCATTTTCAAACAACAACGGCAAAGTTATTTTCAACCAAACTATACACTCATTTTCAAACAACAACGGCAAAGTTATTTTCAACCAAACTATACATTCATTTTCAAACAACAACGGCAAAGTTATTTTCAACCAAACTATACACTCATTTTCAAACAATTTCTAAGCCATTTTGAAAGTTTGTGTATGCTTAATTTTGTAATTTATTTGGTGATTTCGTTTAGGGTGAAAAGGTTTACCCGACCAGAAATAAGTGAATATATTTAAAGTAAAATAAATGAAATACAACACCTAACAGTCGGGTGTCTTCCAGGTGATTTCGTTTAGGGTGAAAAGATTTACCCGACCAGAAATAAGTGAATATATTTAAAGTAAAATAAATGAAATACAACACCTAACAGTCGGGTGTCTTCTATCGCTGTGTTCACTCACACTCAACTCAAAATATTATGTTGATGTTGTATTTAATATGAGAGTGATCATCTGCAAAATCAAGCTATTACATGTAGATCATGTAGGAATTAGAGAGATTGTTTATTTCGATGACGTAGGAATTAAATTGTTCATTAGATGACGTACAGAGATTGTTTACTTAGCTTATGTATAAATTGGAGAGATTGTTTTATTAGATGATGGAAGAATATGAGAGATGGTTCATTTAGATGACGTAAGAATAAGAGAGATTGTTCATTTAAATGACGTAAGAATACGAGAGATGGTTCATTTAGATGACGTAGGAATTAGAGAGATTGTTTCTTGTTCCACAAAAGCATTCGTTCAGCACGTTTTCCTCCTACCCATAAGACCTCGTTTCAAGGAACGATAAACTGTGCACTTTAAAACAGACGAATCTGAGGATGTTTATGAAAAATCAGATAGTGTTTAGTGTCATAAAACTCTCAGACAACGCAGCGTGACATTTCCACTGAAAGTCGAAACATCTATCAGTGAAAGAAAACTCTTTTTGTACATCTTGCTTTTGTAAATTTTGTACACTTTATATTTGTAACTGTTGTACACTTTTATTTTTGTAAATGTTATACACCGTATTTCGTGGAGTTGTGTAAGGTATTTTATTTCCTTATTTCATTTGAAAGTGAGGAAAGTGTAAATTAGGCGTTTCTGATTACAATATGATCGTACTTTCTAATAAGTAAACTTTTCAATCTCTTCATGAAATATTACTGGAGATTGCCAGGACCGACAACTCGCGCCGACTTAATCTGGCACTCGTTGGCAATTTAGGGTCGGTTCAGGCGTGAGAAAAAATGGTTTCAAATCCATCCACAAATTTCCTCACACATTATCTGGTTGAGCACACACGAAAAAATGAAAGGAATGTGTCTCTAACTGTAAGACGCCAAGGAAATGTGGCGTGAGGGCACAACTGTTGCATACAGCTGAGCCAGACAAGCTCGAGACTAGGTCCAAGTTCGCTTACTAGGTCAAAGGATATCTTTACGAAGAATCCTTCGTGAACGGGAAGGAAACACTTAAACGAAATTAAATACATACAGAGCAAAGGAGACACTTTTACTTATACATGACAAGTTAAAGGCCGACGCAAGAAGAATGCTTTTTTCTGTTTTTTTTTTTATATATATAGCGCTTTTACTTAATTTTCGGTTTTGCGGTTAGTCACGTGATCTCTATAAGAAACACAGAATTAGGTTTCGTATAAAGCCAGTGCACAGAAGGTCATGTTGAATATATTATGTTAATCCGCAAACGAAAAGATATATTAATGAGGCGGGTATAAATGAAGTAATGAGGCGGGTATAAATGAAGTAATGAGGCGCGTATAAATTGAGGCGGGAAAAGGGGAAAACTGTCTTTACCCGAGAAACACAGTTAAGATGGGTGCTAAATTTCAGGAAAAGTTCAAAAATAATTTGCTATTTTCATAAAAGCCCTGTGAAAATTGAGAAATGATTGTTAAATTATTAATCCCATCCTACCCATCTCCCCAACACTTCCTCCGTAAGCCGGTCGCTGAACCTATCTGCCTGCCTGCCTACCTATCTGTGTGTGTGTGTGTGTGTGTGTGTGTGCGTGCGTGTGTGTGTGTGTGTGTGTGCGCGTGTGCGCGCGCGTGTGTGTGTGTGCGCGTGTGTGTGTGTGTGTGTGTGTAGAACTATAAAATCGACGTAGAAGTGTGCCATTAATAAAGTCAAAGCAGGATTTGTGAAACTCACCAATAAAATAACTTCGACACAGTAATTACTTTATGTTTCAAATAATGAAGGAAAAAACAGAGTCGTTTTGCTTTCAAACAACGAAATCTGGAAAAATTGCATTAATGCATTAGGAAACAAAATCAAATATATTGTCAACCCTCTAACAAATCAAATATATTGTCAATCCTCTAACAAATCAAATATATTGTCAACCCTCTAACAAATCAAATATATTGTCAACCCTCTAACAAATCAAATATATTGTCAATCCTCTAACAAATCCAAATATATTGTCAACCCTCTAACAAATCAAATATATTGTCAACCCTCTTACAAATCAAATATATTGTCAACCCTCTAACAAATCAAATATATTGTCAACCCTAACAAATCAAATATATTGTCAACCCTCTTACAAATCAAATATATTGTCAACCCTCTAACAAATCAAATATATTGTCAACCCTCTAACAAATCACATATATTGTCAACCCTCTAACAAATAAAATGTAAAGTCTTCCAACTAGCCTAAGAATAACACTTGTCAAGAAATCTCTTTTTGAATGTTATTGGAAGCATGCGTAATGAAGTAATCAAATAATTAATCAAAACAAACGTCACATACACACCAATCTCCACCGAAAGAATTTAAAAACTGCTCTATATTTTTTCACTATTACCATCGTTATGAACTGCCATGGAAAAAGATAGCCCCCACCCATTGTCTTTGCTTCTGTTTATTCACTCTCATTCCGAGCTAGGTAACCTTTTCCTTTATTGTCATAACACAAAACGTACTTTGCATTTAAAGGTATATTTTTTCATAATATAAAATCAGCAGACAAACCTTTTTGACAAGACCATTTAACATTTCCGGATCCAAAACGTTCTGTCGGTTCAAGGGGGCGTTAGTAACCCCCTCATACCAATGGTCTTCTGGCATCAGGGGCGATAACTCGCGTGCAGTTATCCCATGGTACTGAACAAATTGCACATATATATTTGAGTTCAAAGGATCTTTGAAAATCTGTCTGCGTTACCACTTTATTAATGCAATATGATATTACTTGATTAAATATTGTAGATTTTAACAGCTGTTCGGCAATCTTTATGTTTGACAGCAAATTATAAAACTTCAGTCAGCCTGTGATTAAAGTTCTCTTTTAAATCCACCCTACCAACATATTTAACCTTAAAATTACAATATCATAGAATTACTTGTCGGCACCGTTGTTTGGGGGAAAACCAAGACAACACAATGATTAAAGAGACAGTAACTCTCAAATGCATTAATCATTTGCAGTTTTCCTTCTTAGGTTTTGCTGTTAAAAACATTTGGCACAAATTCAAAAGTGAGAATCCAGTGATTATTTTTAGTAAATCAGCATGTTTTCAAAAAGAAATTAACTAAATTATCACGTCATTTGCATCAAGCTACCCATACGTACATATACGCACACACATAAACACACTTGCATGCAACAACGCACGCACACACACGCAACTACCTCTGAATTCAATTGTTTGTTCTCGTGTACTTCCACGGATTCGATAACAATCCTGGGTAGAGTGCTGACCGTAGTCGGGACACTCAGGTCCTTGAATTGTACCTGCTGCACTGCAATCTCGGGTACAACTCTGAATGGAGGTCGGACACCCGCGTTCAATGGCGTAGACTTTGCGTTCTGCGTCATGCCTGGGTGCTCGTTCATTTTATCAGGCTTGATTACTGAGAACAAAAAGTACACGCGGTCATTTTTTTTTCTTTCCTGTTTGTCTGCGCGGCTTCACGTGGGTTGGACTTGACTTTAATTAAAAATTTAATTACAAATCACTTAGGCATGCAATCAGGTCTATTTATAAGTTTTATCAAGTTTGTCTTTATCGAAAAGTTAAAAATAGTTTCAGATGATTTATAGTTTGGTTACTTTTTCTTCTGACTCTTTTTCCAGACTGTCGCACGAAATTCTTGGCAATAACACTTTTCAGTTTCTTCAAAATGCTGCAACTGCCCTGCAATCGAAGAAAAAGGACAGTTTCAACGTATTAAATCTTTTACATTATGATTTTTAAAAGTATTTTACTAATATGTTTAATTAAGGTGTTACATTTTGAGAGAGCGAGTGCGTCTTTTAGTTTGTGTTTAGATTTTATGTAATTGTGTGCTTCCTTTATTAATTTTTTTTATAGATTTTATGTGGGAGCAGTATGTAACTATGTTTCAATAATTGTAAAGTTTGAAGTGTGTGGACTGTAAATGTATTTCAATCTGTGCAAAGTCTCGGGTGTGTAGAATGTATTTGTGTTACAGTCACTATAAAATTTGCGCTGTGCACAATAATGCTACATACTGATAAATATTTTATTAAATCAAAATTATAGTAATATTTAAAATATATATAGAAATGTGAGTGCTCTACCAAATGAAAACTGACAAATGATAAATACAAAAAAGTAATAAACAAACATAGATATGTGTGCTCTGATAATTGCTGCAAACTGATAAATATTTTAAGGGCTTTTAGAAATAACAGTATTTATCTATGGACGCATAACAATTATATTACTTAATATTTTAAAATAATAGTATTCGTCTATGGAATGATAAAAATATTAATTAATATATAGAAATAACAGTATTTATCTATGGAATGATAAAAATATTACTTAACATATAGAAATAACAGTATTCAACTATGGGATGATAAAAATATTAATTAATATATAGAAATAACAGTATTTATCTATGGAATGATAAAAATATTAATTAATATATAGAAATAACAGTATTTATCTATGGAATGATAACTATATTGCTTAATATGAAGAAAGTACACAACGATCTCTGTTAATACTTAACTTTCTATACCCGCATTTTCAATTTTAATTATATTTAATAGAAAAACCGAAAATGAAATGACCTAACTTGCATTGCCATACTCACAGACTTTACAATAAAAATCCAGTCACTTTTAGAACTGTCGGTTACAAGTACGGTGCCACGCCTGCAAAACAAGAGGAAGCTTTAGGGCCGGGCTTGGCTTACAGTGCCTGACACTGCGCAAGTCACACGTACTGTTAATGTGTCACTAAATACATTGTGACATCCCCGACCATGACGTCACTCAGTTATTTAATTGAAGGAATATAAGACTAAAAATGAGGCACACGTAGTTAAAACAATACATGTAGTTATAATAACTATACACATAATTATAACGATATTCGTAGTTGTAACAATACAAAGAATTAAAACGATATAAGTAGTTATAACGATACACAGAGCTATAACGATATACGTAGTTATAACGATACATATATTTATAACGATATATGCAGTTATAACGATACATATAACTATAACGATATATGTAGTTAAAACAATACAAATGTTAAAAGGATATACGTATTTATAACGATTAATATAGTTATAATTTTTCATTTAATTATAATGATATTCGTAGTTATAATGATACATATAGTTAAAAGGATATCTGTATACAAATAGTTAATACTATACACATAGTTATAATGATACATAGAGTTATAACAATATTCGTAGTTACAATGATACATCTAGTAATAACGATATTCATATTTACAACAATACATATAGTTATAATGATAGATGTAGTTATAATGATACATATAGTTATAACGATATTCTTAGTTATAAAGATGCACATAGTTAAAACAATATTCTTAGTGAAATTCATATTAGTTAAAACTATATTCGTAATTATAACGATACGCATAGTATAACGGCAACTCCAATTAGTTAATGAAAATAATTATTATTATTAATATTTCATAACTATTTAAAAGTGATGAGAATCTTAATTTAATTTATTAATGATGCTCCAGCAGACACCATTCGTCTCTCGCCACAAATAGTTATAATGATATTCAATATCGTTAGTTGTAACGATACACGTTATACATATAGTTATAACGATATTCGTAGTTTTAATCATACATAAAATTATAACGATATATGTTGTTATAACTATACATATAGTTAATACAATACACATAGTTGTAAGGATATTCGTAGTTTTAATCATACATAAAATTATAACGATATATGTTGTTATAACTATACATATAGTTAATACAATACACATAGTTGTAACGATATTCGTAGTTATAATGACACACATAGTTATACGTATACGTATAATATACGTATTTATAACGAAACATACATAGTTATAACAATATTCGTAGTTTTAATCATACATAAAATTATAACGATATATGTTGTTATAACTATACATATGGTTAATACAATACACATAGTTATAACGATATTCGTAGTTTTAACGATACCCATAGTTATAACGATACACATAGCTATAAATATATACATAAAGTAACATACAGTTAATACGATATACGTAATCATAACGATACATATAGTTAAAATGACATGCTTAGTCATAACGACAAAAGCAGTTATAACGATACATACATTTATAATGATACTCATAGTTAAACAATACATATAGGTCAGAAGATATCAGAAATAATAATGATATGTATAGTTATAGCAATACATGCAGTTAAGTAGTTATAACTATACATATAGTAATAACGATACACATAGTTATAAAGATACATATAATTAAGACGATACGCGTAGTTAAAAACGCTATACGCAGTTATAATATGCGTAAGTAAAATGCGTCGCAAACTTACTGGATTTCTGGGCTAGATTCTGCTGTTTAATTTAAATTAGCAAACTGCGAGCAGTAAATTACCTGTAGTAACTGTAAAGAGCCTTGTTTGGATCATCGGTTAACTTTTCCGTTGGCCACCCGTCAAGAAATGGCAGAGAACTAGAAAATGACAAACTAGAACTATTATCGTTTCAGTAAGGACTTAACATAAACTTAACAAATAAAGATGTAAGTCAAAGACTTGGTGTCAGTTAAAGTCCATAAGAAACAAAATATTAAAGTGATCCACTACTTACTCAGACAACCGGTCAATTAAACTGCAAAACTTAGTTTATGTTTAACTACATTAAAGTTGGCTTATAATATGATACTTGGCTGACAGGGTATTATAGTCACGTGGTCAATTAGTCATATTGTTTATTGGTCAGTAGTCGACTGTTGTTCATCGGTCAGCAGTTGTGTGTTGTTCATTGGTCGGCAATTGCATGTTGTTCATTGGTCAGTAGTCTCATGTCGTTCATTGGTAAGTAGTCGACTGTTGTTCATTGGTCAGTAGTCGAGTGTTGCTCATTGGTCAACAGTCGATGTTTCAAGGCAACTCATTATCCTGTTTGCTATAATTCCTTAAAACAATTTCCATATGACTGACAGATATGAATGTGATAGTAGTTCTTTGGTACTCTTACCTGTTCATGGTTTGTTGTAATCAAGATTGTTTTTATTTTACATCCAGGCTCTCAAGATTTCTAGTGTCTCTATAAGTCTTGTGTCTGCACAGCAAGCCGGCCATGTAGGGAGATCAGGCATATCAGCCAAAATATTTACATCATGTCAACCATGTGGGGAGATCAGGCATATCGGCCAAAATATTTCCAGCAAGTCGATTATTAACGGTCAGTCGTATCAGCCAAAATATTTTCAGCAAGTTGACTACGTACGGTGAGTCATATCGGCCAAAATATTGCCCATGGGCCTGAAGTGGGGCTTTTCATTTTGACATCTTTCTTAAAGTTTTCTTGACATCTGCATGTGTGGTTTTGACATTGCTTCGTTCAACACTTTTGTCCGTATGTCCTTCGGATAATTCTTCAAGCCACCCGATTGATGTGCTATGTGCATTTACTTTGCTTTTAACAAAAATTGTTTTTTCAGTACTGTTTGTTGTACCTGATGTTGTTTTATTTCATTAGTCCCTCTCAGGACTTAGTAAAGATCCCTATAGTCTGTTCTGCTGGAATTTGCTGATATTTTAGTTCTATTGGCCTCTAGTTTGCATCGTGCATAAAACAGGGTACATTTGCATGTTGGAGACAGTGTTGGTTAACTAATGTCTGGTCTACTTTTCAATTATGTTGTTGATAGTCTTTGTTGTTTCACAGTCTCCAGCACGGAGTCCATCATCAATAGACTTGATGTAGTCCATGAAATCCTTATGTCTTCCAGCAGATGTTATAGTTCTTCAGTTAGATCAACACGGGGACTGTTTCTCTGTTGGCTTCACGAATGGAGACATCAATCTGCTTCTTGTAGGATTGTGAAAGTTTTAGTATCTGGTGTTCCAGTGCTGCTATGGATGAGTAGGAATATGTAATGTGCTTGTTATCATCATCATCATCATCATCATCATCATCATCATCATCATCATCATCATCATCATCATCATTATCATTCAGTCTTTTTCCTCGACTTTTGTTCACAGTTGTGAACCAAGGTCTCTGAACATTACCAAGATTCTGGGAGATCCAAGATTTTACGGAGGATGTGGGCACTGTCGAGAAGCGTTGCTCGTAGTAATGGGGAGAGTCTGTGAGTTTCCAGAGAGTTTATTCAGATAGCCTTCCAAATTCATATGTTATGTTCCCCAAGGCTCCTGTCATTACAAGTATCATTTCTGCTTTTACATTTCACTTGTATCTGGATTTCTAATATGAGATCTTGGTATTTTTTCTATATTTTCTCTTTCTTTCGTTTTTATGTTGAACAGCGACATCAATGATTGTTGCTGTTCTGTTGGACTTATTGATAACTACAATATCTGGTCAACGCTCAGGTACCTCTCGATCTTCTTTAATCTCAAAATCACAAAGATTGAGTGATTCCTGAGCAAAGACCAGGCATGCTGCTCTGCGAGTACTAAAGTGGTATTTTAGATAGAGGGAGAAAGAGTACCAAATTTCTAAGTGGCTGATTATATTTAATGTGTGTTTGTGGGTGGGTGGGGTGGGCAGTTACCAGCAATCACTGAATCTGGCAGAGGTCTGGATTTGAAATCCTTAAAGAAGCAACAAGCGTGACTTCGATTTTATCGTCAGCTACTGTTGTAGGTAATTAGTCATAATCCGAGCTTTAATACCAGAAATACATTTTTCCACACTTTTGATAGCGAAAACTATTTTATTAGGCAAAATTGATTTGTACAGGTAAATATCGTTGCCGTACAGCTAGTGGGACACAGAATGGCGACTAACAACACAAGAAAGACGTTGTGTGTACTTAAAAAGTTCTCGTTTGAGGACGGAACCTTAGAGAGGGGGGGGGATCATAATACAACGATTGTCTGGACTGCATTATTTACGAGCACATTATGATGATACTCATTAATTATTAAGTGATCACGTGTGCTAAATTATCTTTAGAACAAAGACTGTAATCATATTAACGTTTTTATTTAATCCAGTACTGCGTTGTTACATTATAAATGTATGGTAGATTATTTTCAAAACAATGAAAGTAATCATAATAAAAACTTTAATCAATAGAGTATTTAGCCGTTACACTGTAAATGTGTGGTACATTATTTTCAGAACAAAGGAAGTAATCATAATAAAGACATTAATCAATTTAGTAACTAGTTGTTAAAAGTGTAATAGAAAAGAGTCATACTTTAGTAACTAGTTGTTAAAAGTGTAATAGAAAAGAGTCATACTTTAGTAACTAGTTGTTAAAAGTGTAATAGAAAAGAGTCATACTTTAGTAACTAGTTGTTAAAAGTGTAACAGAAAAAAGTCATACTCACTCCAAGAATGGGGCAAGTGCACTTATGCCACCGGAGAGAAATATTTGGACAAAATCCTGAAATTAACATATATTGATATAGAAAGCACATTTTTGTATAGAACATCATCTCAAAAGAGAAATATATATGTGCACAAGGCGACGCTTGTTTTTGAAATGTGTGCGCTTACAATATCAGTTAGAACCGTCATTTATTGCAAAAGTTTCACCTTTAACGTCCGAATGATGTCCTTGAGACGTGACTCAAGTCATCGTTTAGATCTGATTCGTTTTAAAACGTACAGTGTTGCGTCACTTACTGTGTCACTCAGAACAAGAAGACGGACGCTGTCCTTAGTAATGACCGTGGACGGGTGACGAGAATGGTTCAAGATGGCGTGGTCTCCAAAGCTGTCTCCACGACTAAAGTATTGGACCGTCTTAGCTGCTCCCACCTCCTCGTCCACCACACACGCTAGCGCTAGGACAGTGGGTCAAGCATTAAAATAGCACACTATTTCGGCAGTTAATATCCAAGAGAATAGTTTGATTTCAGATGTCATTAGAATACGTCACAGTGTTCGTTTACATTCATTATTGCCAGCTGTATTGAGCAGTTGTTAGTCCATCAGTATTCGGGTTACTTTCTTTTTTCTTTTTGCCGCGCGCGCGCGCGTGTGTGTGTGTGTGTGTGTGTGTATGTTGCGTACAAAAACGATTAATTTACTTCAATGTGTGATATAAAAAAGGATAATTTGTATGAGTTATTTCGTGGGCACTTCTCTTATTAGTAGAAGTCAAAAATATAAAGTTATTGTCCATTTTCACGGAGTTACCTTGCGTTCACCTCTCCAATTAGAAGAAGGAAAAATATGTAAACTTATTGCCCATTTTTACTAGTTACCTTGCGAGGACCTTTCTAATTAGTGGAAGACAAAAATTATAAGGGTATTGCCATTTGTGCCCTGTCACCACGAAAAGATACTTAAGTCGCGCAAGGCTAAGCCAAGAAAAACGGCAAAAACGAAGGTGGGGGTCTACATGGGTGAAATTGAGATTTTCATTTTAGCGTGTTCCCAAACCATCGAACAACAAATTACTAGCGTGTTTTTCCTTAATTCGAACTAGAAATAGCTTTATTATTATTTTTTTGTGACCTACTGTCTAACTTCGAAGGAAAAATATGGCCCAAAAGTGCTATAATCTGATGATCGTAGACGGTAGAATCCCTGGCTGAACCTCATCATGTTGTATATCAGAATGCTCAGGAAAAAGCCTATTTTTATGCTGACGACACTGGTTATTTATAACGTCTAATCAGAATGTTTTATAAGGCTGTGCTTGGCATAAACAAAGTGAAAAGCGTCAGCCAATCCGCAGACAGTTTATCAAAGCTTGCTATAAGTTACCAAGCATGCTCTCATAAAAAGACGGTCGCGATTGGTTGAAACGCACACAAGGGAGACAGTTTCGTCCTGTAATGCGTAATGTAAACATGGAGAAACGAATCGCTAATTTGTTGAATTCATGTAAAGAAAGCAACATCTTAGAAAAAGAAAGCATTCAGATTAAAGATTTGATATCTGATTATTTTGCTAATGAGGATGTAGCTGATGGATTTTCATCTGAAAGTGACACGGACAGCGAATCGCGTGATCGAACAACGAAAAAGACGAAGCAGACGACAGCTGACGATAACTGACTGTACACTGAAGTGAAAGGTGTGCTATAATTATTGGATTATTTAAACGATATTTTTTTTTAAGAATGTGAAAGTAATGCAGCTTTAATCTGTGATTTATTTAGTGGAGCTAGCATCAGATTTAGAAAGAGGTATCAATTCAATATTATGCCTTAATTTTAGAATATTCTGTGAGCCACAATAATCATTCTCGCATACAGAAATTCTAATCGTTATGGCTTAAAAAGACTGTTGTCTGTAAATGATGTAACAATATATTTGTTGTTTATAGTTATTACAGTGTTAGCTATTGTGTCTTCTTCAACTCTGATTGCAAATGAAGCAGATTAATATATGGTTGCTAAGGAAAAACCTCTCAGAAATGTGTTCAATCTTTGAGGCCGATTTTCTCAAAATGGCCGTCCGGACAGTAGTGCACTTCAAACAAACATAACTTTTCCATATTTTGTCCTACACTCTTTATTTTTATATCAACAGAAAGCCCTTTCAATTTTCTTTCTATTGATATATATATCTCAATACCCCCAAAATCCGACTTAAGTATCTTTTTGTGGTGACAGGTCACATTTTTTTAAGAGTTAAGATGTGAACACTTTCTATTTAGTAGAAGACAAACAAATATAAAGTTATTGCCCATTAAACTCTGACATATCAAAATCCTAACACGTTAAAAACAAAACATAGTCATAAAAAGAACCCACACACATTACGTCAAAATGAACTGTATAAAAATGAACTGTGTCAAAAGGAACAGCTACAAAGAGTTTTTGCAATGGAACACAAGAGTAATGCTCGTGTCTGAGAAAGAAAAAAGGGAAAACATGCAAATTGCATGATGTTCTTTTCGGCCAGATAATAATTCGAAGACAAACAAAAACTAAAGTGTTGAATGTATCCTACTTACCTGTACCCGATAATATGAAATAGTAGCATCCAGATGGGTGACCCTGTCGAACAATGACCCGCTTCGCTTCATAACTGAATACACGAAAACAACGAAGGAAAAGTTGTATTAGCATATTTCAGTTTCACGCCAGACTAATAGTATAAGAACAGTTTTTTAAAATGTTTTTGCTTCACTTTTGATCAATTACAATCTTAAAAAAACGAATTTTAACATTTTGTTAATGTTAAAATTTAAAAGCAATATTATCAGAGGCGATATCTGTTTTTCTTTTATGCCGTACGTTCAACTCATTCCTCATAAATGTGAACACACAATGTTGTCAAGGTTGTCAAGGTTGTCAAGGTTGTGCAAAATCTTCCATAATTAGTACAAGGTCATATTTTTCTAATAAATAACAAACTCTTAACTAAATGGTCGAATTTCATTTTTTTCTTCACACAATTTGGAATATAAAATATTCATATACATTTGTGTATGAGAAGGAGAAATATGATTTAATTTCTTTTAAATATTTGAAAAAGTAATCATAAATATTGTTAATTATCAAAATAATAACTGACATTCTTCCCTCAAAAAAAATCAAGTCGGTCCGTATATTATAGAGAATGAACTCTTGTATACAATGTAACTATTGATCACTGTCTGACGTCATTTTCATGAGTACTGCCAGTCGCTTGTTGAGTAATGCAATCTCGACTGGTGAAGACATTCTCCAAAGTCAGGTTATGTTTAAGGCATTCAATTTACAAAGGTAGGCTTAAACTAAGACATTCAATTTACAAAGGTAGGCTTTAACTACGGCATTCAATTTACAAAGTTAGGCTTTAACTAAGGCATTCAGTTCGCAAAGTTAGGCTTTAACTAAAGCATTCAGTGTGCAAAGTCAGGCTTTAACTAAGGAATTCAGTTTGCAAAGTCAGGCTTTAACTAAGGCATTCAGTGTGCAAAGTCAGGCTATTACTAAGGTATTTAGTTTGCAAAGTCAGGCTTTAACTAAGGCATTCAGTTTGCAAAGTCAGGCTATGACTAAGGTATTCAGTTTGCAAAGTCAGGCCTTAACTAAGGTATTCAGTTTGTAAAGTCAGGCTATGACTAAGGTATTCAGTTTGTAAAGTCAGGCTATGACTAAGGTATTCAGTTTGTAAAGTCAGGCTATGACTAAGGTATTCAGTTTGCATACGTTTAGGACCACACCATCAGTTTCATGCAACATCTTTCGCAATGGATGAAAAATTATACGTAAAACAGATATTACATTAGGTGTCGCAAATTATATTTAAAATAGACGTTACAAGAGATGTCACAAATGACATGTAAAACTGACATTACAACAGATGTCACAAATGACGTGTATAACAGAAGATGAAACTAGTATCACAACCAATATATAGATGAAAACTTCATGAAACAATTCATATCATTTCTAATATTTCAGAGACAATTTTACGCCCCGGACCAGCAAACAGCACGCTATGTATACTACCTTCATTCACTACTATCATCAGAACTCACAAGACAGACATTGCAATTGGCGTGTAATTAACACTGATGACACGAGCATTACTATTGACGTGTAATTAACACTAATGACACGAACGTTACAATTGACGTGTAATTAACACTGATGACACGAGCGTTACATTTCACGTGTAATTAACATTGATGACACGAGCGTTACATTTGACATGTAATTAACACTGATGACACGAGCGTTACATTTGACATGTAATTAACACTGATGACACGAACATTACAATCAAGTTACTGATTCTGACTTTTTTAACAGCCGTTGAAAGGGATATTCTCTGTGTCTAGAACAAACTAGAGAATTCTTAATTTTAGCGATCAGAAATTTGTCTAGTATCTTTTTAAATAAAACCATCATGCTTAGTTACTTAATGTGCTCTTAATAATCTTTTTGCATTCGTTGTGAAGTTATTTATGTGAACTTACTAATGTATACTCACTTTAGGTTTAGTTACGTAATATATACTTACAAATGTTTACTCATTTAATGTGTACTTCAAGTGTAGGTACTTAATATGTAGTTTCTTAATGTAGAGATACGTCAAGTGTATGTACTTGAAGTAGAGATACTTTAGTTGTAGATTCTTAATGTGTAGTTTCTTAATGTAGAAATAGTTCAAGAGTATGAACTTAAGGTGTAGTTTTTTATTGTAGAGATTCTTATAGAGTAGGTACTTAAGTGTAGTTTCTTAATGTAGAGATAGTTAAAGTGTAGATATTTAAGTGTAGTTGTTTAATGTAGAGATATTTCAAGTGTAGATACATAAGGTTAGTTTCTTAATGCAGAGATACTACAAGTGTAAGTATTTAAGGTGTAGATTCTTAATGTAGAGATACTTCAAGTATGACTATTTCAGGTGCAGTTTCTTAGAGATACTTAAAGTATATGTACTTAAGTGTACTTTCTTCAAGTAGAGATATTTCAGGTGTAGGTACTTAAGAGTAGTTTACAATGTAGAGATACTTCAGGTGTAGGTAGTTAAGTGTAGTTTACAATGCAGAGATACCTAACGTGTACCTACGTAAAGTGTACTTGCCATACAATGCATTAATTAGCATTTCAAAATATAATCATAAGAATAAATTATAAAACTATAATTTTGCAATTATAATTTTATTCAGATTTTTAAAATTAAATAAAATTTATACACTATTAATTATATATCAGTATTTTCCATTCCCCGGGCATCAAACTTTGAAGAAAAACAAAATTGGTCGAAAAAAAACATGAAATGTGGCAAAAATCACAAAAGAATGAGGAAAAAATTGAAAAAATAAAAATTACTTCACTCAGCATCACACATGGCAAACGATTTCAATTAAGTTTTGGACCCACGATCCGTGTGTCAAAGATCTGGGTAAAACTCTAAGACGATACGGTCGACAGCTGCTGCCTACAAGCAGTTCTCAATTGATTCCGGGTCAATATAGAGATGGAAAACAGAACAGAATGTTCAAAATCAACGCTGTAGTGGACAAGACGTTCTCTTAGTTTGAAAACGTGGTATGCAGACACGAAACTGACTGTAGACACTGACTATTTTATATGCAGACACGAAACTGACTGTAGACACTGACTATTTTATATGCAGACACGAAACTGACTGTAGACACCGACTATTTTATATGCAGACACGAAACTGACTGTAGACACTGACTATTTTATATGCAGACACCAGTTTGACTGGTAGACACTATTTGTTTCTATGGCAACTGTAACACTCTACACGTATATTGAAGTAAACGATGTTTCTTTTGCTTGATGCTGAGTTAGCTACACTTTTGAGAGTCACGCTGTCTCAACCACTTCATTTCAATTCACTGCCGAATGGTTCCTTACGATCCAAATTAAGTATGATTGTTGTTAATTATGATAATTGTTGTTATAGGTATTTGGAATTAAACTCTGGTGTGACTGGCATCGTTCTATGCCTACTACAACAACAACTTAAAGAGGGAGAGTAAACATATATTTATTTTAATTTTCCAAACTAATTTATTTAAAAGTTCAATGTTTTGCTCCGTTTTCAAAGAGAAAAATAAAGCAAAAGAGCAAAGGATAGCTGACAGGAAAAATAAATGAGTCGTAAACGTCAGCAAAGAGTGATAGTGGTGGTTATGATGATGGTACTGATGGCTGTGGTGATAGTGATGATGGTCGTGGTAGTGATGGTTGTGGTGGTTATGATTATGGTAGTGATGATCGTAGTGGTAGTGGTGGTGGTAGTGACGGTGGTGGCAGCAGTAGTGGTGATGACAGTAATGATGATTGTATAGAGATGATAGTGGTAGTAGTAATGATGGTGGTAGTAGTAGTGGTGGTGACAGTGATGATGATTGTATAGAGATGATAGTGGTAGTAGTAATGGTGGTGGTAGTAGTAGTGGTGGTGACAGTGATGATTGTATAGAGATGATAGTGGTAGTAGTAATGGTGGTGGTATAAATTTTCACCTACTTCTGCCAGAAGCTTATCTTGTGTTTCTAAGTAAACTGTGTTAAAACAACACACACACACACTCACTCACACACACTCACTCACACACACACACACACACTCACACACACACGCATACACAAATATGCACACGTACAAATAAATGCGCTACGCACCACACGATATTACAGAAACGAGATACCATCTCTTGCTAAATTCATTAATAACTGATTAAACATTACATTAAAACGCCCAGCAACCGAATTTGCTCCCAACATCCGCCAACTATCAAATTACTAAACGGAACTCTTTTACTTTCGGGGTCAGAGAAAAATGCGGATGTTTGAGTATGCAGCAGACGGCAGTGAGCGCTTTGCAATTGCTGTGCGGCTGACGTTCACACAAGCTTTAATAACTGGAGATATATTGTCAATTAGACAGACACCCGGCTCAAGTAAAACCAACAGCGGTCAGTAGGTCTAGGTACGCGCATTGGTGGTGAAATGTGGAAATGTGTTGATGTTTGTCTGTCTGTACGTCATTCTGAGTTGTCTGCTATATTATTTTATTTTATTAACTCTCTAGCTTGTCGCTCGCTAAAATAGTTCAAGCCTGAAAACCTTGCACTTTTATTCTTGGTTTTTCCTCTGTGTGTATGTGTGTGTGTGTGTGTGTGTGTGTGTGTGTGTGTTTAAAATATTGTATTTTCGTTGTTCGCCGCAAGACTGTAAAAGTGCATCTTTTCAGGAACAGAAATAAATTACGTGTCATAATGTTTACTCTGAAGAGCAGGTCATGCTTTAATGTCTAAAGGAAACATGCAAGTATGACAAACTAAAAGTTTCACTTGCATACCAAATTATTTCTTTGGGAGGAAATAAAATGAATGCCCGCGAAACAAACAAAAAAGGTGCATAATTTCGACGTATAATCTGTTGAGGCGCTGCAAGGGATGACAAGTTGATTGAAGAAAGTTTTAAAAAAGTGCAAACTCCACATTGCTTTTATTTCTGGAATTTAAAATATCAAGAAACAGGATAATAAAGAAAACATTCAAAAAGAAAAAGAAACAAAGAAAACACATTAAAAATTATTATTTTAGTTGTCGTTGAAATGAAAACCCTGCAAACTGACAAAGCGAATCATACAAGTGACTTGTTACTGTACACCAGTGTAACCACTCATCCCAGCTCATTAAAACAAACCTTCCAAGATGTCTCATGTTAACACAATAGTTAACTACTGTATGTCACGATACGCGAACGCAAGGAAATAAACGTTGTGTGACATGCCGCGCTATGCTTTGCTGTGACATACCGAGTTATACTTTGCTGTGACATACCGAGTTATACTTTGCTGTGACATACCGTGAAGTGATATAAATGTTATGCTTTGCTGTGACATACCGAGTTATACTTTGCTGTGATATACCGTGAAGTGATATAAATGTTATGCTTTGCTGTGACATACCGAGTTATACTTTGCTGTGATATACCGTGAAGTGATATACTGCACAGTGACATACCACACATACCGCGTTAAGCTTTGCTGTAGCAAGCATTCCAGAAATCATATTTTCAACTTTAACATCTCATAAGTCACCCTTATCAATGTAAAATTACGACCCGTGACATGTCACGGCTAAAACTTCGAATTGGTCTGAGATGTCACTTACATGTTGAAATGAACAGCCAAGGACAAATCACGCTGACATTTTACAAACAAATTGCCCTAGATAAGTCATTTTCTCTTGGAAACAAGCATTCTGAAAAAGTCGCTTTTACACTTGAAACAAACATAATGAGAGGAATCATGCTAATACACTGAAACAAACAAAACAAACCACCCGGAGACTAGTCATACTAACACACTGAAACAAAACAAACACCCCGAGACTAGTCATACTAATACAGTGAAACAAACACCCCGAGACTAGTCATACTAACACACTGAAACAAACAGCCCGAGACTAGTCATACTAACACAGTGCCGTATTAAGCCCTAGGGAAAGCCCTATGCACATCTTTGTCAAAATACCGAACAAGCAAAACAAAACAAACCGAAAACAACTTTTTTTGCGGACGAATGTACCCTACTCCCAAGGATACTTTTACAGTGAGCATTTTCTTTATATTTGGCACAGTTTTAAAATTCTGTAATAATAAAGGTTAAATCTTAATTTTTAAAAAAATTCTCTTTTCCATTAACAGTCCAGATCATATTTTTGGGAGGCCCTTTACTGTAGTGTAGGTCCTAGGCTCAATACCTACTGTATCTTTTAGGATTATCGGTCTAACATAATGAAATGATAAAATTTTTACACACTGATATTATCTGAATGCGCATGCGCAGTGCGTTATTCTTGGAACGGTAGTACCCAGTGACCTTAGCGCACCGCAAATCAGAAACCCAGTCATCTCATCTGTGAAGAACTTTAAAATGTCTCAAGGGTCTTCAACTCAGTAATAATTTAAAGGGTAAGGAAGTTGGGAGGATACGGGGGTGGTAGGGAAGGGGGGTGGCGTTAGGACAAAGAAGACAAAATGGAAAGAAATTCTAAAATGAAAAGTGTCTTAGGTGATGAGAGAATGGGCTTGCCCACATCTTGACAGGACGTCAAAAGTGTTGTCTGCACCGTCTCTTTCGCTTTGGTAAAATCCCTTGAAATTCTACGCAAAAATAGATCTCGGCTTTTCAAAAGCCGTCGACCTTTCATTACCAGGCTCCGCCTTATCTTCAAAGAAAAAAGTGAAATAAAATAAAATAAATAAATGTATTAAAAGAAAAACAAGATATGCGAAGAGTAGGCTCAAGACGTTACAGTAGCTGGTGCGGACAATTGGCAAATACGGATTTTCTTTTATTATGAAGGGAGCTTAAAGCAATCCTTTAATCTCAGTCTTGTTAATGGTTCTGATGTTTGGATAACTGTTAACGGTTTGGAAATGTGAACAAAGAGAGTAACACTTAAACTGTAAAGAATTTAAGGAAGTCTAGAACTTTATTAAATCAACAATCAAATATACATATTGTGGCAAAGTAAATTTGCCTATCCCTATTTCTAGTCTTGATTGTCATAAATTGTTAAATGTCAAAGTGACTCGACCTTGGGCACTACTTATGATGGTATTTTTTGTAACTGTCAGAGTCGGAGTAAACAACTCTGGTAAAAAATTTGCTGATGCAATCCAAACCAGTTCTAACTGGATGAGTAGTTTTTTTGACTTATTTTTCAAAAGATTATAGACTATTAGACTAATAGTCTCACACTTGTTCATAACAAATTCATCCAATGGGGATGGGCTGAAAATTTCTTTGTTGAAGAAGTATTCTATTCTAATCACTTCGAATATGAATATAACTCGAGTCCAGTCATAAAGGCGATCATTAACTTATGGTAAGTTAACTGACTGATAAAGAAAGTAGAAATATTTCTTATATTTTTGCTATTGATCTATGATTTGAATTGGAGAATGTTTTATATAATTGAACCATTATTTCTAACTTCAGTAATTTGACTACATTGCACATTATATTTTTGAATTTTGATCAATGCTATATTTCTTATGCTGTGCGTGTATCGGGCTAATGAAAGTGTTGCAGGATTTGTAAGTTGAGAATGTTTGTAAGAGAGAAAGAATTTTTAGGTATGAAATATGCCTGAAATTTAGTGCTGCCTTAATTTGACTTATTTTGCTTGCAGATAAAGCAAGCCTTTTTTCCTTTATCACTTCATGTAACAGTGACTACTATATTCTATTTTAAGAGACTGGTAAAGAATTATTAAGATAAATTTAGAGAAATATTATCAAGGGAGACAACTTAAAAGTTCTCGTTATGTTTCCAGAGTTTCAGTGTTCAGTACTGGAGTTTGTAAAACTTACCAAGTGATCGAAGCTGTTGTTACAAATCTGTCTGATTCTTCTCTGTCAAGACACCATCGTACCTAGAGACATTATCTCTACGTGCGCGTGTGGACCAGAGAGTGTGATAATACACATGCTGTGGTGAATGGGACAAATTAGTACTAATACGTTGAAGAAGGAGGTAAATGCTTCAATATAGCAAGACTTTCTAGACTGAAATTCTAGCACATTTGCGTATCATAATGAGAAGAGACGAAACACTGAGTCTGTGGGCAATTCATTGTTAGATCACGCCCATCTGTGACGAGATTTGTCATTCGTTCTTCAATCTAATTATTTTCTTTCCTTTGTAGTTCTACCATTTCTTTCGCGTTAGTGTTAGTGCATTGCTAACTTAAGTGCGGTGTCTCTCTTTTCGAGTTAGCGTAAGTGTATTAAGTGTAGTGATTCTCTTTTCGAGTTAGTGTAAGTGTATTAAGTGTAGTGATTCTCTTTTCGAGTTAGTGTAAGTGTATTAAGTGTAGTGATTCTCTTTTCGAGTTAGTGTAAGTGTATTAAGTGTAGTGATTCTCTTTTCGAGTTAGTGTAAGTGTATTAAGTGTAGTGATTCTCTTTTCGAGTTAGTGTAAGTGTATTAACTTAAGAGCAGTCTCTCTTTTCGAGTTAGTGTAAGTGTATTAACTTAAGTGTAGTGATTCTCTTTTCGAGTTAGTGTAAGTGTATTAAGTGTGGTGATTCTCTTTTCGAGTTAGTGTAAGTGTATTAACTTAAGTGTAGCGATTCTGTTTTCGAGTTAGTGTAAGTGTATTAACTTAAGTGTAGTGATTCTCTTTTCGAGTTAGTGTAAGTGTATTAACTTAAGTGTAGTGATTCTCTTTTCGAGTTAGTGTAAGTGTATTAACTTAAGTGTAGTGATTCTCTTTTCGAGTTAGTGTAAGTGTATTAACTTAAGTGTAGTGATTCTCTTTTCGCGTTAGTGTAAGTGTATTAAGTGTAGTGATTCTCTTTTCGAGATAGTGTAAGTGTATCGTCACATGTAGTTGTAGTGCAGAGTCTTGCTTGTATGTTAACTTAATTGCTGCTTAATTGTTTGCAGTGTCGGAATTTGGTGGTGGTAGTGGTGGTGGTGGTGGGGTGTTTTGTTTTTTTCTTACTGGAGGTGAATTGATGCGTTAAGCTGAAGTACATCTAAGCTAACTGCATGAATATGGCCACACCCAGTTCCTCAAACGACATGTTGTCGCAGAACAAGTTACGGATACAATCTAAGGGCAAGCAATGCACAGTGCAATCTAAGACAAGGTTTCGATGCTAAAGTCGAAACAAAATCTAGGGTCAAAATTCTGAAGCGGTCTAAGGTCAAGGTCAAGGTGACGAAGCAGTTGTGGTGAGAATGTGACTGATGAGTTCTCAGTGAGCTGAACCGTCAAGCGTGGTAACACGTGTTTAAATATGTAATGTGTTTGTGAGTGACTGTGTATGTAGTGTGTGCGTGAGTGTGTGTGGTGTATTGTGTATGTATATAATGTGTAGTACGTGTAGTGCGTGTGTATATGTGCTTGTGCGTATGTGTGTGGTAAACTTTGAAACAATAACAGTGTCATAAAGCCAAATACGAAAACTGGGTTTGTTTTTGAATGAAAATGTCAACAAAAAGCGCATATATCACACAGTAAGTGAATTATAAATTGTACTGATACTTTTGTTGTTGATGGTCACAAAATACCATATTTAACTTTGATAAGAAAGATATGCAGTGAACAAGTGAGGTGACATATGTAGTGAATGAAAGGAGGTGGGTCAGTGAACAGAAGAGACGAGACAGTGAACAAGAGATATGGGTCAATGAACAGAAGAGACGAGACAGTGAACAAGAGATATGGGTCACTGAACAGAAGAGACAACGCAGTAAACAAGAGATATGGGACAGTGAACAGGAAAGGTTTAGACAAATGAACCTTGAACAGCAGTGGTGAAGCAGTGAAGAGATATTCAGACAATGAACATGAGAGATTTAGACAGTGAACACGAGAGGCTTAGTCAGTGAGTATGAGGGGTTTGATCAGTGAAAGGGAGAGGTGAGGCAGTGAACATGAAAAGTTTATGCAATAAACAGGAAAGGTTTGGACAGTGAACAGGAGAGGTTAATGTAGTAAACATGAAATATTTAGGCAATGAACAGGAGAGGTTTTGGCAGAGAACAGGAGAGGTTTTGGCAATGAACAGGAGAGGTTTGGGCAATAAATAGGAGATGTTTGGGCAGTGAACAGGCGAGGTTTAGACAGTGAACGTGGAATGTTTAGGCGGTGAACAGAAGAGGTGAAGCATCTGGAATTGAGTTGGCTGGCGAATAGGTTAACTTCATTCCGTGTCCCCATGGTGCAACAATAACATGACTGTCCGTGATTCTTTGAGTTCTCTCAGATTTGTGGGAACGATGTCAATATTTACTTTTGCTCACACACTGTGACACGTGCACTGCCTAAACATCTTCAGACGGCAGTGTCGATTATATCATAAATCAAAACCCCATCAAGAGTTATCGTCCATGAAACAGGCCTACTACTCATAATAATGTAAACCCCACCCACCCACTTTGCATATCGCCATAGAAAATTTAATTTAGATAAAAAGCGATAATTTAAGCAGATATGATTTATTTTATTAAATCCCCCACCCCACCCCGCAAATTCACTTTGATATTTTCATGCTTGACTTTGAGCCTAAATGTTGCACGTTCTCGGCAAGTGCAAAGCAGTTTTGATGATTGCCAGGAAGGTGGTGATTCACACACCCACCCACACCCACACCCTCACATGCACACATTTAGCATTCGTCAAAGAAATGTTAACCAGTGGAAATTTTAGCAGAAATAATTTATTTTTTAAATCCTCCAAATGTACTCGAGTTATTATTCTTTGAACATTTGCATGTTTTACTTTCAGCATAAATTTGTTGTTTTTTTTCTCTGACAAGTGCAAAGCAGTTTCTCGGTTATTGCCACAGGAAGAGGTGGGGTGGTGGTGGTGGTGGTGGTGGTAGGGGTGGAAACTGGACCTGGGACCAGTGGGACTGAGTCAAAAGTAGTTTTCACAATATATAATTAAACCTAACTAATCACCATCATACACGTTAACCTAGCGACACAGAAGTGGTAAATCAGATTTTCTTTTCACCGGCTACGACCATTTCAATTTTCACCAGTCAGTTTACTGGTGAAAAAGTGTTCTTAATCAGTGAACTCGATTCTCAGGTTCACTCATTGCATTCGTAATTAGATGTTCTAACGTCACTTCTTGCGTCTGTGAAGTTCGAGAACAGGCAATTATAGATGACAAAACGTATGCATGTACGTTCAATTATCGTTTATTTATGTTTATGTGTACGTTCAATTATCGTTTATTTATGTTTATGTGTACGTTCAATCATCGTTTATTTATGTTTATATGTACGTTCAATCATCGTTTATTTATGTTTATATGTACGTTCAATTATCGTTTATTTATGTTTATATGTACGTTCAATCATCGTTTATTTATGTTTATGTGTACGTTCAATCATCGTTTATTTATGTTTATATGTACGTTCAATCATCGTTTATTTATGTTTATATGTACGTTCAATTATCGTTTATTTATGTTTATATGTACGTTCAATCATCGTTTATTTATGTTTATGTGTACGTTCAATCATCGTTTATTTATGTTTATGTGTACGTTCAATCATCGTTTATTTATGTTTATATGTATACTACTCGTGCATTAGTCTTTGTATATAGGTGCGTACAGGTGTGTATTTGTGTTTATTTTTGTGTTTATGTGTTTGTATGTGTGTCTTTTGAGTAATGTACATGCGCAAGAGTTCGAGCATTAGAACGCCTTTGCAATGTGTTCGTGTGTGTGTGTGTGTGTGTGTGTGTGTGTGTGTGTGTGTGTGTGTGTGTGTGTGTGTGTTGTTGGGCACTCCTTTTGATGGTATTTTTGAACATATCTGAGTTGAAGTAAATGCTCGAGGCAAGAATATTCTAGATTTGCTGATGTAATGCAAACTAGTGAGAAGTTTTTATTATCCAATGGTTATGATTTACGAGAACGAGACCGGCCAATGGGCTGAGATTAAAAAGATTACTTGCTGTAGAGAAACCTACTGTCTAATCACTTTGAATTTGAAGTGACAAAGAAGAAGTCTGGTTTGTAAAGGCGGCCATTAGCTTGGTGTGAGCAAGCAGCCTTTCCAGTTGCCTATTTTTACGTGCTATATGAACCTCCCGGTTTATTGTTTGTAAACCACTACGGCCGACCATGTATGTAAGAAAACACTGCACACTGTTGATGTGTGCAACAAGATTTGTTGATTGCTCGAAAACACTGCATACTGTTGATGTGTGCAACAAGATTTGTTGATTGCTCGAAAACACTGCATACTGTTGATGTGTGCAACAAGATTTGTTGATTGCTCGAACAATTTCTATTGTAGAGAAGCAGTTGGACATCGTTACAGTTGTTGTTCTGTTTGAAGGAGTTGGACATCGTTACAGTTGTTGTTCTGTTTGAAGGAGTTGGACATCGTTACAGTTGTTGTTCTGTTTGAAGGAGTTGGACATCGTTACAGTTGTTGTTCTGTTTGAAGGAGTTGGCACGATAAAAAGAAGCGCCCTGGTTAACTCTAAGTAGCGGGACAGTGTTCTTCACGTATGAGTGACACATATGGAGTTTGACAAAATTGAACTGAACTATAAATTGTGGTAAAGGACTGTTAAGATCGCGATGAATCAGGTATTGTAAATACTATTATTATTTATCTCTAATAATCCATTTCTGTTCTCTGATAAGACTATCCTATGATTTGCATTGACTCTATTGTTGAATTGTATTTACGATAGACTGTGTAATTATAAAATTATATGAACATGGGTTGGTAGAAATAGTATTGTTAAGTAATCTGTTTCATTGTATATTTCATTGTTGATTTAATAAATTTATTGTTAAATTTATTGACCTTCTTATGCATACTGATTGTTTTTATGTTAGAGAAGAAAGTGGGTGGATAGGAGCTCGCTAAATATAGATTAAAGACGGATTTTTCTTCTCCTTTAGTAAGACGTTTTCCACCTATGGAAATATTGTGTTACTGTGAATGTTTATCTTTAATGTTGTGGAATAGAGAAAACGTTTACAGCGCGCGCTTATCCGCCAAGTGAGAGACGAGTTGTGTCTGTTGGAGGATCATTAATAAAATAAATTAAGATTCTCATCAGTTGTAATTAGTTTTGGATAATTAATTAATAATAATAATAGCCAGTAATTAAGTGGCGTTGGTGTCACATCCATACGAATGCAATTTCATAAAACACAAAATTCACACTGAAACCCGTACGAATGCAATTTCATAAAACACAAGATTCACACTGAAACCCGTACGAATGCAATTTCATAAAACACAAGATTCACACTGAAACTCATACGAATGCAACGTCATAAAGCACACAGATTCACAATGAAACCACGCTTACACACCAACGCATTATCCGTAGTACTACACTCTGATGACGTACACAGCTTTTAAATGGCGGCTTACCTTTCCAGCCACGCTCTCTCGGCTATCAGTCGCTGTACGTGTAACGGATTTCTCGCTAGCGTCTTGTACTTCCACAAAGCTCTTTGAACCTACGAAGAGAAAATACACGAATGGGGAGAGTTTTGCTGTTGTTGTTTATTTTTTTTTATATAAGAAATAGGTGTTTATAGAGCTTGCAAAATTTTACTTCTACAACAATCATGTAGTGCAAAAACGCCAAAACTTCCAACTCAGAAACATTATTTCGAACAATGTATTGACTCTGAAGTGATCTGACTTCATTTCTTCAAATTAATGGTGTTTCTTTTATCGCTGTTTTTTAATTACAAATGTGTACGTCTTTACGCTTAAGAACATCAAAATAAAACAAAACAAACTAGCAATGGAGTTATGGGCTTGCACGGTCCGTAAATTTATGACGAATTTCCATGTAATAAAGAGGAATTTCGCTGGAATATAAAAGTGTGAATTATACATTTTAAAAGCGCATTACAATAGGTCATAAATCAAATCATATGGGTTGTGCAGTTATCGTTTAACAAACGTTCATGCTCATTATGCTATTTGCATGAAGAACAGTCCTAATGTATAATTTAATAACTAGAATGTCATAATGTATAATTTAATAACTAGAATGTCATAATGTATAATTTAATCACTAGACAGTCCTAATGCATACTTTAATCACGAGTCTTTCATAATGTATAACCATGAGACAGTCCTAATGCAAAATGTGTAATCATAAGACAGTCCCGATGTATAATTTAACCACGAGGCAGTACTAATGTATTTTTTAATCACTAGATGTTCCCGATGTATAATTTAATCATGAGACAGTTCTAACATATAAATTAATCACGAGACAATCCTAATGTATAATTTAATCATGAGACAATCCTAACGTATAATTTGATGAGAAAACAGTTCTAATATTTAATATAATGATGAGACAGTCTTAGTGCATAATTTAATCACGAGAGAGCTCTAATGCATAATTTAATTATGAGACAATCATAATGGATAACATAATGATGAGACAGCCCTAGTATATAATTTAATCATGAGACAACTTAGTGTATAGTTTAGTCAAGAGACAACTTAGTGTATAATTTAGTCAAGAGACAACTTAGTGTATAATTTAGTCAAGAGACAACTTAGTGTATAATTTAGTCAAGAGACAACTTAGTGTATAATTTAGTCAAGAGACAACTTAGTGTATAATTTAGTCAAGAGACAACTTAGTGTATAATTTAGTCAAGAGACAACTTAGTGTATAATTTAGTCAAAAGACAGTCCCTCGACGTCAAAACTTACGTAGCTAATTTCCTTTTCAGTGCGTCTTGTAGACAGCTTGTTCAAAATCCGTAACGCCTCAGTGGACAACCGATCCTGATTTAGAAATAGTAAGTAGTATGAGTAAAGTAGCAGTAGTAACATAGTAGTACTATTAATAGTTGTAGCAGTAGTATAGTAGTAGTACTATTAGTAGTTGTACCAATAGTATAATTGTATGAATACTATAGTTAATATTAGTAGCTGTAGCAATAGTATAGTAGCAGTCAGTAGTACTATTAGTAGTTGTAGCAATAATATAGTTGTAGGAATTGTATAGTTGTAGCAATAGTATAGTAGTAGTTAGAAGTACTATTTGTAGTTGTAGCAATAGTATAGTTATAGGAATTGTATAGTTGTAGCGGTAGTATAGTAATAGTTAGTAGTACTATAGTAGTTGTAGCAATAGTATAGTAGTAGTTAGAAGTACTATTTGTAGTTGTAGCAATAGTATAGATGTAGAATAAGAGCAGCAATAGTAGTAAATTTCTATAACCGCAACAACGACTTTATCTTTAGGCGGTATGTCTTGTTTCTAAAGCAACACAACAGTAAGCCTGGTGTTTTACTGGCGTTTCTCCAATTGAATTTAAACAACGTTTGAAGTTATTCTCATTGCACCCCTCAACCCTTCCCGGTTTCAACTGGATTGCACGTCGTTTGCAAGATCACAAAAGACCTCACCCCGAACTTATTCAAGTATACAGTTATAATCTTGCTTCTGTCCAGCAGTATTTTGACATCATCTGGTTCAGTCACTTCCTTTGACTGGTCAGCACTCATGTTAGGTCATGTGCTCGTTTTATTCCGATGTTTTCACACCAATGTTCTCGCAGAGAATCCAGGGTTGGTATACTGATACGTCATCAAGCATTTGATAGAGTTTGTACCACATGACTGGTCGAGTACACCGTCAGGTATTTGTACCACATGACTGGTCGAGTACACCGTCAGGTATTTGTGCCACATGACTGGTCGAGTACACCATCAGGTATTTGTACCACATGACTGGTCGAGTACACCATCAGGTATTTGTGCCACATGACTGGTCGAGTACACCGTCAGGTATTTGTACCACATGACTGGTCGAGTACACCGTCAGGTATTTGTACCACATGACTGGTCGAGTACACCGTCAGGTATTTGTACCACATTCCATTTAAAGCTTGTTCGTTGATGAAGTGATGCTACAAGTCCCCTGAGGATTTGATCAATCATTGATGTATTTTATTGCTATTAATAATAATATAAAATCAACTAAAAGTAAATAATAAATCATCACTATACCCCATCATCATCATTATCATCATCATCATCATCACGATGAACATCACCTGTGGATCGTCGTGCAGAAAATAGCCACTTCACATGCAAAGATATAAATGCAGAATTTTCGATAATATTTATTTCGGTGACTCAAAGGTTGCTCTTTCAATGTGGTCAAATCCCAAGTACACAATTTAATATGCAGACACTGTACCAGTCGTCTAATAAAGTAAACGGCTGTCTTTGTGTACAACAGTCAGTTAATAAAGTAATATCTGTCTTTCTGTACAACAGTCAGTTAATAAAGTAATATATGTCTTTCTGTACAACAGTCAGTTAATAAAGTAATATCTGTCTTTCTGTACAACAGTCAGTTAATAAAGTAATATCTATCTTTCTGTACAACAGTCAGTTAATAAAGTAATATCTGTCTTTCTGTACAACAGTCAGTTAACAAAGTAATATCTGTCTTTCTGTACAACAGTCAGCTAACAAAGTAATCGTCTGTCTTTCAGTACAACAGTCAGTTAATAAAGTAATATCTGTCTTTCTGTACAACAGTCAGCTAACAAAGTAATCGTCTGTCTTTCTGTACAACAGTCAGTTAATAAAGTGATATCTGTCTTTCTGTACCACAGTCAGCTAATAAAGTACATATTTGTCTTTCTGTAACAGTCAGCTAATAAAGTAAACGCCCGTTTTACTGTATAACTTCACATTTAGCTTTATCAAGATAGGCGTATTATTTTAGCTAATCATCAAGAGTCGTAAACAGTAAAACACTGAATTCTCATTCCGAATATTCAAACTAGTTATTGCCTTCGTCCATTTTTAACTATCAAATTTTTCTTTTTATTATATTAAACGTCACCAGAAGCCGAAGATGTGAGTAAACGAAAAGAAAACTGATTTTCCCCATATTACTATTTAGAAAAGAGGGAGATTAAAGTGTTATTCAATTCTCTGAACACGACGGAAATGACGTGTACACAGGTTATATCCATTCACTACCAGCGTTTCTTACTTCCTTATTGGCCTTATAGTCTGTGATGTCGAACAAAAGTCCCCCGATCACGTGTTGGTTGGTTGTGACGTTCTCTGTGTGAGCGAATTCCAGAGTTGTCTGGAGCCTGAAAGTACATGACGTCATCATGAAATTGTATATTTGTGAACGGGTAGAGCAATAAATTTAGTTTTAGTTGCACCTCGTTGCATTTGTAACTCCTGCATGCAAAGTATTACGACATGTATTTTAGTTTTAAATAAAAGAATTTCTTTTTAACTAATTAGAACAAACTTCAGCTTTGTACAGAATTGCCCTTATTAAACAATGGATTTTTTTTTTTTTTGCACTTTAGTAAGTTAAATACCAAAATGAGCACTTTACATGAGAATGTAAAAACATTTTAGTAATAATGTATTAATAGAGTTGCATCCAAAGCATTGCTTCCAATCAAATCAAGATAAAATATGCAGTGAATAGAGGAAGGAAGAATACAGGCATTATATACATTGCTTTCAGATCTAGATAAATCTACTGTGCTAGAAATAAAGTATGTGTGCTTTATTAGAATTGCTTTCAAATCTACATATTGATAAATCTACTGTGCTAGAAATAAAGTATCAAATCTACATATTGATAAATCTACTGTGCTAAAAATAAAGTATGTGTGTATTATTATAATTGCTTTTAAAATAAGATTTCCTAAAACGCTTTACTTCCTATTGCTTCATCTCAAGTTGACAAGTCAGTCTTAACGAACTCAAGATTTATTTTTTTTTAAAATAGCGGTGACTCAACTTTACAGTGTAAAACAGATATTTCATATCACATTGATCATTTGAAAATGAAGGAAGACAACTCTACCAGAAAGCAAAATTTACTTACGAAAGGGAGTGTACCCGCCAAGTGCGTAGGAACAAGTACACAAATCTGGCCAATTTCTTGAAGCGGTTAGATTTCGTTTTCTATGTACAATAACAATAACATGCATCAGCGGAAATGAGAATATGAGCATTATTCTGCATCCTTTGGCTATATTATCTTCTAAATATTTAATATTTAAAATTAATAAATATTCCAGAAACTTCATCCAATCAAAATTATATTTTAACAGCTTACCTCTTTCAGGAACGTTTTTCTGAAGTAAATAATTATTGTAAATAATAAATAAAACTTTTATATGTGTGTGGGTGGATGGGGTGTGTGAGTGGGGGTGTTTGTATCAGTGTGTGTGAGTGTTAAAGAACTAAACAGTTAAAGATCGAAAGAGTTGCATGCGTTCGCTTAAGTTGGTATGAGTATATATTAATATATGAATGTGTGAATGCATGTATTTTTATATATAGGTCTGTTTGTCTATTTGTGTAGTTGTATTTGTATGGTGTACATGCGTGTTAGATAATGGAATGAAAAAAAAAAAGGAAAAATAATTGCTTACATGTCTGCGAGGGACATGAAAAAGGAAAGAGGCATAGAACCTATATTAAAATTATTATAATCACTTTTCTGCCAGGTCTTTAATATTTTTATTGTTTTTATATGTGGTTACTTTCGTACAAAACATAGTGAACGGCCTGTCGTGAAGCCATTGTATAACAGTACAATGAAAGGGTGTTTTTATGTGTATGCGTGCACGCATGTGTAAATTACTATGACAAATCTATCATTCAGTATCACTCATTATTCAATGTGGATAAAAATGATTACTTGTTTTACGAGAAAACAACATTTATAATTTATCTCCCTTGTGTGGGTGCCAAACCTGTTCCCTCTGGTAACGTTTAGCCCGGGGAACCCAGGCTGCGGTGTTGTCGACCAGCGGCAAATGATGAGCTCTGCCGGTTGTCAGGCCGAGATGACCACTGATGTCATTCGTGATGTCAATTTTTGTAAGTTTGTTTCTGGGCAAAATGGAGCCACGTGGCTTGTACCAATGCGGACTGATGTTAGAAAGAGTCACACGAAGTTGTTCTAAGGCTCTCGACTGGAGGGATTTGGCAGTGGAAACTGTTTTGCTGTTGCTTACGTCACGATGCGCGTCGTTGTTTGTAAGGGTAGGTGGCATTTGTTTGTTTGTGTGGTTAAGTGATTCTAGTTTGTTTGTGTAAGTAGCTGGCATACTTTTATCCACTTCAAATGCTACACTTTTGTTTCCATTGGTTTGTGGGAATGCCCTTTGAATTTCAACAAGTGTTGTGCGGATTGCACCAGAGCAGGGTACAAATCCACCCGACTGGCCAAGTGTACCTTTGGCGTCTCTCAAACTATCAAGTGAGCATACACGGCCTCCATCACAACTGGTCCGATTTTCGTCAGGTATCATGCTTCCTAGTTTGTTCCGAAGTTTGGTATCTTTATGAACACTAGCAGCCATAGCGCTAGGATAGACATGTTGATGATCTCCCTTTGCCCTAGCGCTCTTGTCTGCGCGGAGGTAGATCTGATGCTTAGTGATGTGGGCCCAGGAACCTGACCGAGACGTAAGAAGTGAAGGGAAAGCTTTGGAGCTGTGACGCATCAGTTTTCGTTGTCGCCGTTTTTGGTGTTTGACAGAAAACGTGTGTGCCTGCAGTGAGAACACATTTCTTGAAATACAGAGAAATTAATTAGTATTTTAATTAATATTGCCTCATCACTATTATACTCGTTCACATCGGGAAGGTCGTGACCTCACGTCTGGTTGAATAGCCAAATCTTTCTCGTAATCAAACTACGTCACTATTTTCTGACTGGACTCTCAAATGACGTTGTATACTTTATTTAATTTAATACTCACAAGTCTCTGATCAATTAGAGAAAATTGCATTTTTTTTCGTCATCAGTGGTACAAAATCAAACGCTAGGTGGGTGGGTGTGGTGGGACTGTATATAGTCCATGAGTTATATTGCGACAAAGTTACTAACTATCACTCATCATACTAATACATTTTCTTGGCCCCTTCATTGTAAAATTTCTATCTATTAAAACTCTAAAATATTAACACACGCACACTGTCTCTCACACATTTACTCACACACGTATACTCACACACTCACATATACACTCACTCACACAAACAAACACACACACACACACGTTTATTATGAAGCCTCAATAAAATTACACTTAAGCAATATTAATTAGATAATAGGCGGTGATGGTAACGATAATAGTGGTGGTAGTAGTGATTGCGTTAGCTTTCTTCCTCTCCAGACTTTGTGTGGGTCTTTCGTTTTAGGGAGTTCTCGTCCCAGGGTAATTTAGGCTTTATGAAGCGGGTATTCGTTTAATATTTCCCGGGCGGCCAAAAATTCTACTATTTCTATAAGGTGAGTGAAATAAATAAGGATCGTCACAAGCATGTAGGACTTCAATGAGGAATCAAAGAAAGGGAAATAACATAATAAATGTTTTAAATGTGCGGTTTATAAGTTACTTCCCTTGGATCACTTACGCTTCTCACGTTTGGCCTAAATTATTGAAGTTGTTCGTAAACCTAGTATCAGTTATTTTGAATAATACTTTAAATTACAGTAATGCATTAATTAGAGGACAGACCATTTCATTTGCTTCTTAACTGATTTATTGTTTATTGATTTATTAATTGTTTCATCTCTTGGGTAATTTGATTATTTCATAATTAGTTAGCTGGTTAATTGTCTGATATAATCAGAATAGCTGATTATTTGGTTTGGGGTAGTAGATTAATTGGTTAGCAAGTTAGTAGATTAGTTCAGTCTTTTTTAAAATTTATTATGGGAGATTTGGTTATTTGACTACCTCACTAATGGATTATTTATTTTGATTTCTTGATTAATTACCCAGTTGAGTAGATTTAATTTGTTGGATAATTGGTTATTTGATTAGGTCAGTAATTGATTATTGATTATGATTTCTTGATTAATTAGCTAGTTGAATAGATTTAGGTTGGCTAATTCATCGATAATTTAATAATTAGCTGAACAAATTATGAAATGGTGAATGGGATAGTTTATTAGTTGGTTGTTTTGTTCATCGTACCCGGCTTTTTATTCCATCATCTGTCTACAACTGTCTACACGTGTCTAGTATGCAGCCAATCACGTCACTTTATGACTGTACTCGTGCCGCGTGCCAAAGGGAACGAGGGAATACATATGGCGCCTACTACCCACGATTATTATTGGTTTCCCCCACCCCCACCCCCATACATCACACTGACTACAGAAAATGAAGAGTTTTGCTTGACAAATTTATCACCCCCAAACAGCCACTGATTTCGCGAACGGGCCCCTTTGTGTGTTAGTGGGTTCGATCCAGGCTTGGTTGCTCGACTATGACATCGCTAAATACCCGGATCAAAGTATCCAAGTACCCGTTCCCTCCATACCTTCATACTTACAAAGCTCGAAGGTGGTCCAGCGTTACGGATTTGCTTCAGAGAAAATTTCCGGTCTTGACATTGCTTCCAGGATTTAAGAGCAGTTATACTTAAGTCAAGTGTACACAGCAGACATTGTTCCAAACACTTCAAAGTAATTATACTTTTAAAGTACGTCAAATGTACAAAACGGACCTTGCTCACACTTTCAAAACGTTGAAAATAAATCATGAAACCAACCTGACTGCTAAGCGTTGACTAGTAATTAGTGTACTATGAAAATTGGAACGTTTATGTAAAAGTAATTATGCAAGAGTTAGTTTGTAGATGTATAATACAAAAGAATTATACAAGAGTTAGTTTGTAGATATATAATACAAAAATAATAATACAAGAGTCAGTTTGTAGATATATAATACAAAAGTAATTATACAAGAGTCAGTTTGTAGATGCATAATACAAAAGTAATAAAATAAGAGTCAACATAGCCAATGGGAAGCCTTCAGCAGGATTACAAATAAAATGGCGATAACAGATACTTTCCAAACTGAAAGTGTGCAAGCCTTGCAGGCAAATCGCAGACGTCATGAATTAAATTCGTGCTAAAATTTGCATACTTTTGTTTTTCTTTAGTACCTACATCTGCTCATAACGAAATCTGTTTCTCTACGGTTTAAATATTTTCTGCCATTTCTCAAAATTGTGTCTCTATTGTGCAGACATCAGCTATTACCCACGTTTGTTTATCTACAGTACAGACATTAGCCGTTACCCGAATTTGTGTCTTTACAGTGCAGACAGCCATTACCCAAATTTGTGTCTTTACAGTGGAGACATCAGCCATTACCCGAATTTTGTCTTTACAGTGCAGACATCAGCCTTTACCCGAATTTTCTTTACAGTGGAGACACCAGCCATTACCCGAATTTTGTCTTTACAGTGCAGACATCAGCCATTACCCGAATTTTGTCTTTACAGTGGAGACATCAGCCATATACCCGAATTTTGTTTACAGTGGAGACATCAGCCATTACCGAATTTTGTCTTTACAGTGCTGACATCAGCCATTACCCGAATTTTGTCTTTACAGTGGAGACATCAGCCATATACCCGAATTTTGTTTACAGTGGAGACATCAGCCATTACCGAATTTTGTCTTTACAGTGGAGACATCAGCCATTACCCGAATTTTGTCTTTACAGTGCTGACATCAGCCATTATCCGAATTTTGTCTTTACAGTGCTGACATCAGCCATACACCCAAATCTCTATAGTACAGGCATCTGCGAGATTATCCTGTAACTTTTTCTTCTGGCATTTTGTACTGTTATTGACTGGTTCCTTATGGACCTCGGTTGCCTTGCACTTTATATTTTGTTGCAGTTGATGCCCCTTATTTGGCGGACATAAATGGCGTTCCAGTTCAAAGTACATTTGGATTGTCGAGGGATTCGTTACCAGGTTAATTTTTAAAAAAAAATAATATCAGCACGTTTGAAGTATCGAGATTAGTTTGCTATGTTTTCCAGTTCCAGTTGTTTATTTTTCTCCCTCCCTCCCCCCACCCTCCACCATTTGTGTATCTGATGATAGTGTTGGAAATCCCCCGTTAGGAGTGTTTATGCGAGATGAAACGATTCGACGCCAATGAATGTTTATATCTTGCAAGCAGGAAGAACCAAACGCAGCGTATCAACAAGCCGCAGTTTTCAGGACACGTATTAAACTATTATCTGCAATCCAAACTTACCTGGATATTTTCTTTTTTTAGTTTGCATACTTCAACATATCACGTCCTACAAAACGCTTTTCCGCAACAGTGACAAATAGAAAATGTAATGGTCTCGCTCGACACTAAAATGAACTTCATGAAACTAAAATTGCCAAATGAATGTAATGGTCCTCTCGACACTAAAATGAACTTCATGAAACTAAAATTGCCAAATGAATGTAATGGTCCTCTCGACACTAAAATGAACTTCATGAAACTAAAATTGCCAAATGAATGTATGCTATATCACATCTCTTACTGACCTCAGTAGGTCTAAGTTGTTTAGTTCGGATAATAATTAGAAAAGTTACAGTAGTCATCCTACACAATAAAGAATGTACCTTTGGGGTCTTGTGTCTGCTAAGGTAAAATAATTTTAAGGTTGCATTTATTATAATTTAAACAGTTAATCGACTTCTGCGTACGTATGTGAGATTGCTTGAGTGTGCGCGCGTTTGTATGTGTATATGCTTGGGTTGTTTTGTTTATGGGGATAAACCTAATCGTTCTGCAAATAATTTATAACTATTTAGCTTAGTATATAGACAAGTTAAATGGTTAACATGTACTGAGAACATTATAAATAATTTATAACTATTTAGCTTAGTGTATAGACAGGTTAAATGGTTAACTTGTACTGAGAGCACTATAAATAATTTATAACTACTTAACTTAATGTATAGACAAGTTAAATGGTTAACATGTAATGAGAGCACTATAAATAATTTATAACTACTTAGCTTAATGTATAGACAAGTTAAATGGTTACAATGTACTGAGAATACTATAGAACACTCAAAAATAGATATCCGATCTGCAACTGAGTACTCTGAAAATAGAGAACCGACCAGAATTTACAACACTAAATATTAGAACTATATTTAATTTAGAATAATGAAATTAGAGAACAAACTTGTATTTAAAAAAAAGATGACAACTCAGAGAATTTTTTTCAGAATTTTAGAATAGAACAGAGTACCATCTTGTTTTTAGAACACAAAAAGAACCTCTTATATTTAGAATACTGAAAAGAGAGAGCTGAAAATAGAGAACCAACTAGTATTTAGAACACAGTAGTGAATTATCTTGTATTTAGAAATCTAAAAATAAAGAACTAGCTGAGAACTGAGAACCACTTAGAACACAAGAGAGAACCAGCTTATTAACAGAACACTGAAATTAGAGGACCCACTTTTTTATATAGCACTAAAAATAGAATTAATGTGTATTTAAAGGAGTGATATGTAAGAACGTAACTTGTATTTTGAATACTGAAAACAGAAATCTGACTTGTATTTAAATACTGAAAATAGGGATCCAACTAGTGTTTAGAATATAAAAAATGACAGCCTATAGTATTCATAATATTAAATTAGAGGACCGACTAGTATTCAGAATATTGAATTAGAGGACCGACTAGTATTCAGAATATTGAATTAGAAGACTGACCAGAATTCAGAATATTGAATTAAAGGACCTACTAGTGGTGTCTTCTGGAGAATTATTAATAACATAAATTAAGATTCTCAAAACTTGTAATTAGTTATGGTTGATTAATTAATAATAATAATCATGGTCTATAACTAGTGTAACGTAGGCGTTACATACAGTAATTTAAGTAAGAACTCTGAGAAAATAATTATCGTCTGAAAACTCATACCTAGTTACCTGCTTAAATCGAAAGGAGATAAGGTGACTTCAAATGATCTGACCTCTAACTAGAAAATTTTAGAATATATTCCCCTATGGCAGTGTGTATGACATTGCAAGACGATTAAGTGGATTCTTCTTGACAGAAACTACTCGCATGTGACTTCTTTTTGTTGTTTGTTTGTTTGTTTGTTTGTTTGTTTTGGGGGGTCGATGATAGGTTGCTATGGGTAGCGCTTCAGACTAGTTAATTGAATAACTGTAGCGTTTTGTGTTTGGTGACCGAGTCTGCCGAGCAGGCACCCCCCACCAGTTGGTAACGTTACACGGTTTTGTAAGAAAGTCACTAACTATAATTAACGTGAAAAGTAATGTAATCACGTGATAACCCCATCCTCACCACCACCACCACCACCACCACGCACATGATGACGTGCTCTTGTCAGTTTTAAATATTGCCATCGAGTGACAAGTTGTTCTGAATACAGATCACTCAACCGTGGCAGACCGATATTAAAGCCTATTTTTCGCACGCTACGCGTGACTAGGAAGTAATGTGCGTGAAAAATCACACAGTGAAACTCTTACAGAGGGAAGGCTCGGATTAGTTCAGCATAAACAGATTAGTGCACGTGTACTTAAACATATCAGTCAACTGCTACAAGAACCTGTCAAATCAATAAACTAACTGCTAAATGATCACATCGCATTAGTACTCTGCTGTGTGAAACATAAGTAGACTGTAACAAATCAAAACATCAGACTGCTATATAAAACATAAGTAGACTGTTACAAATCAAAACATCAGACTGCTATATGAAACATAAGTAGACTGTTAGCAAGAAAAGTGATGGAACAAAAATAGACCTAGAATGCTGTAAATCAAATTATCAGACTTATATGAAATATGAGTAGACTGCTATAAGCTATCAGACAACTGTATGGAACACAATTAGACAGCTAGACTGCTACAAATCAAAACATCAGACTGCTATATGAACACATCGGTAATCTGGTATATGAACGGTTTAAAAATTGTTTAAATGTTATTTGAGCAGTTCAATAAGATTGCTACATTAACACTTCATTAAAGAACTAAACGAACACTTCAATACAGGGCTATATAAATATTTCCATAAAAGTGCTATATGAACACTTCAATAACAGTGCTAGATGAACACTTCAATAACAGTGCTATATGAACACTTCAATAACAGTGCTAGATGAATACTTCAATAACAGTGCTAGATGAACACTTCAATAACAGTGCTAGATGAACACTTCAGTGCAGTGCTGAACAGTTTTCAAAATTAAACTTGTATCAAAGCAGAGCGAAATACTGACACATTTTTTAAAAGAACATAATGTACTTTTTTTCACTGAAAGTAGAAGAACAGAACCTTGTAAAGTAAAAATTAGAACCGTAAACCTTTAAAGTAAAAATTAGAACCGTAAACCTTTAAAACACACAAAAGTAATGGAATATTCGGCACTGAAAACACAATGAAACCCATCTAAGTAAAATAACAAAGAATTTTTTAAAATCCAAAACAATTATGATTTTTTATTATTAAAAGGGTATAACAAAAGTAGGACAACTGAAAGTAGGGAAATAATGAAACACTTGAAAGTAGGGCAATAATGAAACACTTGAAAGCAGAACAATAATTATATAATGAAACACTTGAAAGTAGGGCAATAACCAAACATTTGAAGTAGAACAACATTGAAACAGTTGAAAGCAGAACAATAATGAAACACTTGAAAGCAGGGCAATTAACCAAACACTTGAAAGCAGGGCAATAACCAAACACTTGAAAGTAGGGCAATAACCAAACACTTGAAAGTAGGGCAATAACCAAACACTTGAAAGTAGAGAAATAACCAAACACTTGAAAGTAGAACAATAATGAAACAGTTGAAAATAGAACAATAATGAAACACTTGAAAGCAGAACAATAGTGAAGCACTTGAAAGTAGGGCAATAACCAAACGCTTGAAAGTAGGGCAATAATGAAGCACTTGAAAGTAGAACAATAATAAACACTTGAAAGTAGGGCAATAACCAAACACTTGAAAGTAGAACAATAACCAAACACTTGAAAATAGAACAATAACCAAACATTTGAAAGTAGGACAATAATGAAGCATTTTAAAGTAGAACAATAATGAAACAATTTCAACAGAGCTAAATGATGTTCGCTGTTAGTACATAAACTGAGAAAATAAATGGCACACAGCAATTTTAAAAACAAATGCGTATTTAATCTTACACCTCCACGTCTCTTACACACATTCAAAGTAGGATTTTAGGAAAACTGTTGTTTTACCTGATTTATCTTTATGTTGTCTTGAGCACAAGGTTTTTCCTCATTGTGCCTTGTCACACCTGGTTTTTCACTAGGGATTTGTTTGACATCCAGTAATTTATCAGGATTTGGTTTGGCATCCTGTAATTGATCGGGACTTGATTTGGCATCCTGTAATTGATCGGGACTTGATTTGGCATCCTGTAATTGATCGGGACTTGGTTTGACATCCATCAGTTGATCGCGGCCTGGTTTAATATCCAGCAATAGACCTGGGTCTGGTTTGACGTCCAGCAGTTGAGCAAGGCCTGGTTTGATATCCATCAGTTGAGCAAGACCTGGTTTGACATCCAGCAGTTGACGGCGGCCTGGTTTGACATCCAGCAGTTGACGGCGGCCTGGTTTGACATCCAGCAGTTGACCGTGGCCTGGTTTGACATCCAGCAGTTGGCCGTGGCCTGGTTTGACATCCAGGAATTTACTGGGTCTTTGCACGACGTCCGACCTCTGCAAATACATGTTAAAAAAGTGATCTTCTTCTGTCAGATTTTTGAGACTTGTGTAGGCCACAAATGCATACCGAGAGTAACAAATAAAGTAAAGCATTACACAGCATACAATCATCTTGACTTAAATAAAGAGTTTACATTTTTAGAAATATATTTTAATTACATTTTTTTATGTTAAGCTTAAAATATGCATAAAGTATACATTATTTTAGAATAATAATATATTAATAATACAATAGAATATATAGAATAAACACTAAAACCTGAATAAAATAGATGCATCATTGAAACAGTATAGTTTAAATTGATAAATCACGCAGCAATGATGATGATGACCATGACGACGATAATGACAATAATGATGACAGAGATTGTGCATCCTTTCTATACAGGAACACACCTCTGAGATTTTGTCTCTGTGGTAGTATCTTTTTCCCTCGCTGCACTGTTCGTTGTGTATGTATTTGATGGTGATAACCCTGGACTGACGTATCCGTCACTGACAAGCACACATTTTATCTTTGTTTTTCTTTCGGCCACACAGGATGGGCGCGTGTCTTCGTTGTTGACTTGGAATCGAAAGTGAAGTCATTATCGTATGCGAGTGCCCTCCCTTTTCTACTGCAAAGATACAATGTTATCTAATAACTGAATTATCGTCGTCATCACTGATCAGTGTTTTTTTTTATTATGACTGTGATGATAATTATAACTGAGATGATAATAGGATTGATATGTTTTGACAAATAATGACGATGATACGTTGCTGAAATAAGCAAAGGAAAGAGTGAAATAAGTACCAGAAGCATAAATGTTATCGCTGTAGTTTATTACAGTGCTATTTATCAAGTTAGCAAAAAGAAAAATAGAATTTTAACAAAGGCACGGCGCACTTACAAAATCATTAATTGATGACCATTATAATGGGTATGTTATTTTTTTTTTTTTAAAAAAAACAGTGTCATTCCAGGTACGAAACCCTCTTCATGAATCGACCTGTTTGCTGATTTGAAATTACAATGGAACCATGTTTATTCTGCAAGGAAGCACTTGTCATGAACCGTACTTTGACAATAACTACTGCGGACGAGAAGGACTGTATGATATAATCATTTCACTCAAGAAAGGTATTTGTGTACCTAGCTAAAAGAAGAACTCTATCACATTATCATATAACTCGGCAGAGAAAAGTATTTTGTGTCCCTAGCTAGCAGAAGGACTGTTCAATATAATCAAGTGACTTGGTAGAGAAAAGTGGGTTTACTTCCGCGCACAAGTGTTGTTAGCAAGCTCAAACAACCGCAGAAAAGACTGCACGACATGATCACGTGACAGCCTAGCTTGAGAAAGGACTGTTAGGGTATCAACTCACGTTCTTGATTTCTCCTCTATTTTGAGATCCCCAGCAAGGAGTAGACACTTGTCCAGTGATAAACTCTCCAAAGACAGGGGAGCTTTCTTTAGCATAGGAGTTCCTGTAGTGCTGTTGACAGAGGGCGGGGGCTGGGAGCCTCGTTCCGTTAGCTCTGCCTTCCCGAGACAAAGCTGTTGTCTGGAGAACCAGAGAATGATGAACTGCCTCGGACGTGTGATGCTTTGTGGATTTGTCGAGTGCTGGTTACAGATTATATATAAATAGGCTCCTTCGTAATCTGGCAATTAAAAAAAATAATACAATTAAAAACGAAAACTTAATCATAAAATTAATGATAATGAAGATGACGATAATGAATGTGAGGATGATAGCGATGATGATGACATGAATATACCACTACTGTTTCTAGTTCTATTACTACTGCTACTAATTATGATAATTAAAGTTGTAGAATCACAATGAGATATGTCGCTTTGCAAATGTAGTCGACGTGTAATAAAAGGAATGATAAAACTAGAACACTGAGACTCAGTGGAAAATATTACCACTGGAGTGCAAGTCGCGAAGGGGAAATCCAAAATGGATAATACTAAATAATATGACTGCTTCGGATTAATCCTTTTTCGGCATGAGTTGTCTTCCTTGTAGTTTGTTTTCTCTAAAACCTTCACCTCTGACCTTTCTTTCTCATTCCCACATTGTTCATTCACATCAAGGCCTGTGTGATTTACTGGTTAGTAATTAACCACATTCATCAAGAATGAATTTTTAAAAGACTGAAGGATACAACTTCCAGTCGATACAATGAGATGACAGGACTTAACCGTAACAATACACACCCACAATGAAAAGACAGGAAGTTAACCGTAATAAAGACATCCACAATGAAAAGACAGGTACTTAACCATAATAAAACATCCACTGTTAAATGGCAAGAACTTAACTATAATAAAACACCCTACCATGAAATGACAGGAACTTAATTGTAATAAAACACACCCACAATTGAAATGACAGGAACTCACCCGCAACCAAACACCCACGATGAATCGACAGAATCTGAATTGCAACAAATCACCAGCTACCTACCCCAACAGCAATAGTATCAAATACAGTGCAAATTCACAGTACAGAGTTGTTAAGTTTTTTATTATTAATTTTTTAGATTATTTTTGTAAGCGGACTAAGAGTTCTTGTTCCTCAATTATAAATATTATTTTTTAGATTTTTTTACCTCAGTAATTTAGTGATAATAGCAGGTTATTGCAAATTGTTTTTAATTTCAACAGCTTAAGTCCTAGTTCTTTTTATCTTTTTACTCTGTTTAAAGCAGTTTAACCTTATTCCTTCAACTAACATGTAAATACAGTTGGTTCTCACGTCTGTCGTCCCCACAGTCAGAGTCAGAGTCAGCCCTGAGAACGTGTTAAAGTAACATTAATAAAGTAAATACTGACACAGCTCTGTTAGGGTATCAACTCACGTTCTTGTTTTCTCCTCTATTTTGAGATCCCCAGCAAGGAGTATCTGTTATCTCGATACATTTAGAAACAGCAGTTAAAATACATGACAAATGTTGGGGGAAACAAATTTCATTGTCGCGATGTATCTAAATACGAGACTTAAACAGTTACGTATACGTTGTAAAAGTAAAATATTTTTATTATTCAGTTATGATATTCCCATGTGTTTAAACTCGGTATGTAAACATTTAACATGATACGTAAACAGTAAACATGGTACCTAAACATTAACATGATACGTAAACAGTAAACTTGGTACGTAAACAGCAAGCATGATACGTAAACAGTAGACATATATAAACAGAAAACATGATACCTAAACAGTAAACATAATAAACAGAAAACAAGATACGTAAACAGTAAGCATGTTACGTAATCAGTAAACTCGGTACTTAAACAGCAAGCGTGATAGGTAACAGCAAGCATGATATGTAAACATTAAGCATGATACGTAACAGTAAACATGATATGTAAACAGTAAACTCTGTACATAAACAGCAAACATGATACGTAAATAGTAAACATGATATGTAAACAGAAAACATGATATGTAAACAGCAAGCATGATACGTAACAGTAAGCATGATACATAAACAGTAAACTCAGTGAGTAAACAGCAAGCATATGTAAACAGTAAACTCGATACATAAACCGTAAGCTCGGTACATAAACAGTAAACTCGGTACATAAACAGTAAACTCGATACATAAACAGCAAACATGATACGTAAACAGTAAACTCGGTACATAAACAGCAATGATTGATACGTAAACAGTAAACTCGATACGTGAACAATAAACTCGGTACATAAACAACAAGCATGATACGTAAACAGTAAACTCGGTACACAAACAGCAAGCATGATACGTAAACAGTAAACTCGGCACATAAACAGCAAGCATAAAACATAAACAGTAAACTCGGCACATAAATAGCCAGCATAATATGTAAAGAATAAACTTGTCACAAAAACAGCAAGCATGATACATAAACAGTAAACTCAAATAGTAAGCATGATACATAAACAGTAAACTCAGTATGAAAAGAGAAAGCATGATACGTTAACAGTAAACTCGGTATATAAAATCAAAAATGATAGTTAAACAGTAAACTCGGTATTTAAACAGCAAGAATTATACTTAAACAGTAAACTCGTTATGTAAACAGCTAGCTTGATATGTGAGTAGTAAACTGGGTACGTAAACAGTTAACTCAGTACGTAAACAGTAAGCTCAGTACATAAACAGCAAGCATGATTTGTAAACAGTAAAAATGGTATGTAAACATAAAGCATGATAAGTAAGCAGTAAACTCGATACATAAACAGTAAACTCAGTAGGTAAACAGTAAACTCTGTATGTAAAATGCAAACTTGGTACATAAGCAGCAAGCATGATATGTAAATAGTAAACTCAGTACGTAAACGGTAAACTCAGTATGAAAATAGTAAACTCGGTATGCGAACAGCAAATATGATACGTAAACAGTAAACTCGGTATGTAAACAGTAAGCTTGGTACATAAATAGTAAACTCGCTACACAAACAGTAAACTCGGTACATAAATAGTAAACTCGGTATGTAAACAGTAAACTCGGTACACAAACAATAAAATCAGTATGTAAACAGCAAGCATGATACATAAACAGTAAACTCGGTACATAAACAGTAAAAATGGTACGTAAACATCAAGCATGATATGTAAACAGCAAACTCGGTACGTAAACAGTAGTGCATACCTTCCAGTACGATAAATGTTCGGTCTCTTTGAAGTGTATTGCCATCAGTCTGTCAGAGATAAAATTTTAACAGTTTATGATGTACAAAGCTTTTAAAATAAAAAAGTTGATGTTTGAAATATATTGAGTATTGTATCGTCTCTTTGAAAGCTAACACTTGACATGACTATTAAACAAAAGTGCTTCCAACTACCAAACAGAAGTATCGGGTGCTTTCAAGTTCCAGTGAAATATATGAATAGTGCTCTCGATGGAAAACTGGTCCTATAGCATTGTCTTTGTGCAAAAAAAAAAACAAATGTCCTTTTATAATACTTTTTGTATATAAAGATGACTTTTAAAATATTTCTTTCACAAAGCAATGTTGCAATTAAAATTTAGTATTAATAATTTAGTTGCGCTAATTCTTCAAAGACTTTCAATCATGGCCGCTAAATATAATATAGACAAATTAAATTTCTAAAGGATGGTAGAGAGTTATACTTATTATAAGAGTTTTTTTTCATTCTTTGGGCCATTTAGTATGATTGCAGCAAGTCTTTGTGTTTAATAGCGACAGATTAACGACACATTAGCGATAGATTAACACATTAGCGACAGTAACGACACATTAGCGATAGATAGATTAGCGACAGATTAACGACATATCAGCGATAGATTAACGACACATTAGCGATAGATTGATTAGCGACAGATTAACGACACGTTAGCGATATATTAGCGACAGATTCATACTGGGAAACGACCGGACTATCTAATACTAAATTTAGTTTGTAACGAGATTAAAAGAATATGGACACCCCTCACCTAAAACTTATGAGGCAATTAAAAAGTTGATAATTTTTTTTTAAACAAACAAATCAGAAAAAAGACCAAAACCAAACAAACTTGTTCTAGACTCTAGAGTCTAGACTGCATCTCACCAACTCTGAAGGAAATTTTTGGGGCAACACCAGAACTCAGAAATGGCATAAAGCAGACGTCCCTCATATAGTTTTTGTTTCTGCTGTGTGTGTGTGTGTGTGTGTGTGTGTGTGTGTGTGTGTGTGTGTTAATAACTTAAATATTCCAGTAAATATAGCGCCGAGTAACGCTTTGCATGTACATATAACTTTTGTCCTTCGATATAACTTATACAACACACACACTCCCTCACACAACCCCCTGATGGTCGTATACGGAGTACTTGCCATAATATCAGAGGTAGCACTGATGTGAGTGTCTGAGTAAACTAAATATACTGTTTCACTACGCACCGCACAAAAGATTACAGTCTTATAATGAACTCCCAACAAAGGGAGGGAATACAATTTAAAGAAAGATGCATGACGGCTGCTAGAGTATCACCCCACTACGAACTAATTTTTTTGCTTACGATACCACTTAATACAATTTAAATAGCACGAACAACAACATAATAAATCTAATAATAAAGAAAACAACTTAAAATAGAAAAATAATACATTACCATCTCAAACGAAATTAAAATAAATAGATAAATATACAAACAAAGAAAGAGAAACCCAATACAACACGGCTTATCGCTAGCCCTTAATCCTGCCTCGACTCCAACGCAGGCCTGTGGAGAGGGGGGTGGGTGCAACCGGTACATTGTTCCGGGGCCCATGGAGCTCAAAGGGGGCCCATGAAGGGGAAAATTTTAAAAAAGAAAAACAATATATGAAAACCGCCTTGCAGCCTTGTTTGACATAACCTATGAAAAATATTTGTGTTTTGAACTTTGTATAAGGGCCCACACACCTTTGTACCGGGGTCCGGACTTTCTCTTGGTGGCCCTACTTCAACGTACCCTTACTTACCCCATCCCATCTATTCTGAGGCGAAATTGCGTAAAACGGGTACGTTCCCCCTCTCACACTTACTTAATATTGGCTTACTGATCTGTCTATCTATCTAGCTAGCTAGCTAGCTATCAGCCTATCTGTCTGTCTATCTTCCTATTGCAAAGGTCTAGTCGTTCTGTAATAAATCCAACACCCAGATTTTTAACAAACATAAACAACAAAATGATTTCTAACTTGATCAGTTTTCTGTTCCTTCCATCGTCTCTCCACCTGACCAGATACCGAGCCACGCCCATTAAAAGCAAACTTTTCAAATGAGAGCTTTGTGTCACGTATAGCGAAGAGTCAATATTCACTGTTTTGAGCTTTGTGTCACGTATAGCGAAGAATAAATGTTCCCTGTTTTGAGCTTTGTAAACAATCACCGCCTACAGAACCACATTTACAAACACCGTTTTTCACCTGACCAAATACTGAACCACACTTACAAACCAGTATCCCGAAGGCTTGAGTAAAACAATTGTTTACTGTGACGCTAACACCACATAGTTAATTAATCGTCAATAACTAATTACAACTGACGAGAATCTATTTATGTTATTAATAATTCTCCAGCAGACACCATTCGTCTCTCTCACTTGGCGGATATGCTGGCGCTGAAAACGTTTTCTCTATTCCACAACATTAAAGAAAAAAATTACCGTCACACAATATTTCCGTAGGTGGAAAACTTCTTACTAAAGGAGAAAACAAATCCATCTGTAACTTATATTTAGCGAGCCCCCCATTCACCCACTTTTTTCTCCAACATAAGATTATCAATATGTGTAAGAAGTTCAATAAATTTAAAAATAAATTTAATATATATAACAAATTTAATGAAAAAAATTACTTGACATCAATATTTCCATGAAACCACATTTGAATAATTTTAATATCTATACAGTCTTATCAACAATTCAACAATTTAGTGTCAACACAAATCACAGGATAGTCCTATCAGAGAACAGAAAGAGAGTTATTAGAGATAAGTGATAATAGTTTGTATATAACCTGATTTAGGCACTGTCTCAATAGTCTTTCACATGCTTTTTGTAACAAAGACACAAGTTTATTGTTCACATTAATATTGTCAATTCTCTCTTCACACTGTAGAACACTGAGGCTCCTTTGTGTATTAGCTTCCTCAAGCAGAACAACAATTGTAGCAAATTCCAGTAACATCCTTGTACCAGAAATTGCTCAATGTAGTCAGCATATGGAGTGTAGTATATTTCTTACACTTACACACTGAGGTAGATACTTCTCGTGTCGTACCAGTTTATAATCAGTAAACCAGGAGATTCAGATAAAACAAGGAAAGGCAGGCTTTTTCCCATCAAGATAACGGCTGCCTTTCATGACCAGACTTCTTGCCACACCAATTCAAGTGATTAGACAAAAGAATTCTCTACAGCAGGTACATTTTTATCTCAGCCCATTGGCTGGTCTCGTTCTCATAAATCTTAACCATTGGATAATAAAACTACTCATCCAGTTAGAACTGGTTTGCATTGCATCAAGCAATTTCTAGCATATTTTCAACTCGAGTGTTTACTCCAACTCTGACACACACACACAAAAAAAACATCATAACGAGTGCCCAAGGTCCGGGTCACTTTGACAATTTAACAATTTTTTTTATATAACAATTAAGTTTAGAAATATGGATAGGCAAATTTACTCCACCACACATTTATAGGCACTTGTTCTGCTATCTTAGTTCCAAATAATTAGTTTCTCACTGACCTCATACTAGTTGGTGTTCAAAAGGAAATACTTTCACCTCACTTGCACCAGTATGAATTGAACTCATCTCAGTGTGGTGTACATTCAGTCCCAGTCAAATGAAAATGTCAACCTTTACAAGAGTAAAATTGAACGACTGACAAACTTGGGTCAGAGCGCTCGCTGCTGATAAACATTGCGAAGACGTTTTGTTTTTCAAGCCAGTGTCAGGGGGCTGGGGGTGGGGTGGTGGATTGTCGACCCCCATGAGTCAGTTCAGAGAGGAGACACATGTATTTCCATTGTAAAGCAGTTCTTGGCGTGACCAACTGCTTTAGGTGTTGCCGGATTTGGTACAGAAACTCTGCGTGCAACTCTATCCCTGTAACCAGTAGTGGCGACAGTTTATATCATCAAGATTTTAATTACCCAGGCACCCTCTTTTCAAAGCACAAGCAGCACTGAGGGTGGTTATTCCAGGTGTACATGTAATCTATCACTCCACCCACCTCTCATCGACTTAGCGAGACTTCTATTCTTTACTTCTCCTCCCTTCCCACACCCTTCTTTTTATTGTTATTGGTGTTGTCAGGTCTACGCCCTCACGAAGACAAGTTGTTGAATGCCGCTCGTTAAATCTGCGAACGAATCTGCTACCAACTGTAGGATAATTAATAGTTCTTCCATTTATTACAAGATATCCACCCGGCTAACAAAAGTTCGATGCTTGTTCCAGTCCAGTGCTTTCCAAGAGGCGTGTCATATTATGCGCAGTTTACACTTGGCGTACTTCCTTGTGCCAAGTTTTACACTTTACGTACCACACAGTATTGATTTTACATTTGACGTATCACATAGCGTGGATTTTACATTTGACGTAAACCTCAGTATGGACTTTATATTTTACGTACCACAAAGCGTGGGCTTTACACTTGCCGTACCACAGAATATGGACTTTACACATAACGTACCACATAGAATTAACTTTACACTTGACGTGTTTACCGCATAGTGTGATTTAAATGATGGGTCTCATACCCGACGTACCGCATAGTATGGACTTAACACTTGAAATACCTCCAAACAGAGACTTTGTACCCGATGTACATCACAGTATGAACTTAATACCTGACGTCCACATATGGAAAGTTTCTTTTCTATCACTTTGAATGTGAACATAACTTGAGTGCGGTCATAAAAGTGATCGTGAGCATATTGTACGTTAAACTGACTGATAAAGAAAGAATGAACTTATAATATTTCGTACATATTTGCTATTAATCTATGATTTGAATTGGAGAATGCTTTATGTAACTGAACCATTATTTCTATGTACATTAATTCGATTAAGTTGTACAATATACTTGTAAATTTAGATCGATGCTATATTTTTATATGCTCTGTGTATATCCGGCTAATGAAATTGTTGCAGGATTTGTAAGATGATAATGTTTGTAAGAGAGAAAGGCGTTTATGGGTGAAATATGCCCGAAATTTAGTGCTGCCTTAATTTGACTTTTGCACAGCAGGTTTTTTTGTTTTGCTTTAGTCACATCACGCTTCGCTGACCAATGTGAACAATGTTGTGAAGTGATGTAAATGTCAACACTCTTTGATTATATTCATATATTGTATATTTGATTGTTGATTTAATAAATTTATTGAACTTCTTACACATATTGATAATCTTAATCCACCACCACCACCCCGTCCTGATGTTAATTGCACTATGGCGTGTAATATTGTCGTAGATCAGTTACAGGCTTTGGTGAGAGATCCGGCATTACATGCTTTGTGACTAGAGTAAGTTATTGTTGTAGATCAGTTACAGGCTTTGGTGAGAGATCCGGCATTAGTTGCTTTGTGACTAGAGTAAGTTATTGTTGTAGATCTGGTACAACATGTTTGAGAGTGTAGATCACAGCGTGCGCTAGTTTATGACTCAGCACGTACTGACGTAAAGTTTAGGACGGATAATAATAGAGATATATATCTCGGTGTGTTTTGGTGAGAAACAGATCTTGGCAGAAGTGCCAGACCTTGTACAGAAATGCCAACATATGCAACAGAAAACTGATAACCTGGACCAAGAAGCATCCAAGACTGGACTGCATATCAACCTGGAGAAGCATGAAACATGACCCTGTTAAAAAAAGCAGCAGAAGCCAATTACCCTTGGAGACAGCGAGCTGAAAGAAATCACCTCTTTCACCTACCTGGGCAGCATTGTATCAGCAACAGTTGGTTCTGACGAGGACATCAAAGCCAGAATCGGGAAAACTAGATACGCCTTTATTACCCTGAGACCAGTCTGGAGGTCAACATCCCTGTCTGTCCGCAACAAACTACAAATTTTCAACAGCAACGTTAAGTCTGTCCTCCTCTATGGCTCAGAGACCTGGAGAGTCACCAACACCCTAACCAACAAACTCCAAGTATTCGTCAATGGCTGCCTTAGCAACATACTGAAGATCAGGTGGACAGACTAAAGAACACCGATTTGTGGCAGCGGACAAACCAAGATCCCATCGACCAGCAGATTGCCAGGCGGAAATGGCGATGGATAGGACACACCCTGCAGAAACTCCCCATAGGACATCACCCGGCAGGCTTTGCAGTGGAACCCCCAGAAAAAGAGACGGGCCGGTCGCCCTAAGACCACCTGGAGACGATCTTGTGAGGAGGAAATTGAGGTGCTGCAACCTGTCATGGGATGAACTAGAAAAGGCTCCCCAGAATTTAGAGTGCTGGAGAACTGTTGTCGAGGACATTTGTTCCACGGGGAATCCAAGGAGATAAGCATGTAATAAACAATGGTGTTTTCAGAGAAACAGATCTCGACATATAATGGTGTTTTCTGAGAAACAGAGATGCTAATGTCAGCATATATTAGTATTTATATGCAGATCTCGACATATAATGGTGTTTTCTGGGAAACAGATCTCGACATATAATGGTGTTTTCTGGGAAACAGATCTCGACATATAATGGTGTTTTCTGGGAAACAGATCTCGCATATAATGGTGTTTTCTAAAAGTTACAGATCTTAGTGGATGTTGGTATACGACAAAATCGGGTTTTCTGAAGAAAATAATAGTCCCTTCAATAAATATACACAGGCATGCTCGATATTAAAGTAAAGGAGTAAACAAGCCTACATTGAATTTTTTGCACATTATCAGGTTTCTGATTTAAACAAGTTTTAGAAAAGAATTCATATGATTGACCTAACGTCGAAAGAACCAACATTTAATATTAAATATACTTTATTCATTGAAAAAACAAAATGAATGACATTCTATTTAAAGACTTATCTATCTATCTATCTATCTATCTATCTATCTATCTATCTATCTATAGCCACAATAGCACTTCACCATCACTAGACCAGACTCTATTACCTATAATTGGGGCGAAAAAAGAGAGGTGAAATGGCGCATTGCCTGCAGTCTGTTTTCAACATGTCTGCCTGAATTTTTGTAATTACCTATCCTTCCTACTCCTCTCTGAGATTGTTTGCCAGTTCCGTACGACTGAGTTTGAATCCGATATACACTGTTAAACTCATTCAATACCGACCTGATTACTGCGATAATAGCTACCTGGTGAATCGGATATCGGTGGTGGGAAATTGGCCTTAGCTAACACTTTGTGTACCTGTCATTGTAGCAACACGCACCAAACAGTCTTCTGTCACCGGGCGATGACGTACATTTAAAGCACTTTTAAAGGTGCTAGTAGTAGTACGGAAACAAGTCAAATTTAAGAAAACTTCTACTTCCAGGACAGGTCTGAAGGGGAGGTAAACAACTCTCAGATAGACTTTTAAATGTCAATCAATTTCCCTCCTATTAGGTTGATTAAGATCACCTCATGCCACTGGCTTTGGTACTTAGTCCAAAGGTGCCGGAATAATCCTTTGTCTGTGTAGTGGCTCTTTGGAGCCAGGAACCAAAGATAATTAGTTTTTTTTTTTAACATTTGTCTTTATGTTTGGTAGGCCTAGTCAATAAAGTGAGTTATTTCATATTCTCAAGAATTTAGACTGATGTTAGAGTGTTTCTATATAAGTGGAACATTTTCTTTCAACACTTCTAATTATATTTTCTAATATTTGTCTCTAAACTGTCAACGCGTTCACTAAAGTCTCAGAAAGAACTGTTCTGTCAGGCAAACGTTAAGTCTATTCCAGAAATACATCCTTTAAATTATTCCTTCCTGTAATCGCTTAAAGCGAAGGTCAATAATAAATTTTATCTGTTTTTGTAATCACGTAAGTCAAGGAACATGTTCCTACAATCACCTTCAATGGGATCAAATTTATGTCTTCATCTGTTCCTGTCACTGAAAATCTTGGCCAAGAAATAATACTTTAATATATTCCCGCAAAACACAGAAGTCTAAAAAACACAATGCCTTAAATTGTTCTTGCAATCTCTCATCTTTAAACCCCCAGGGCCGAGTAGACTGTAGTCTCATTCATGCTGAAATTACAGTCCTATCAGTTCAAACCAACAAGTCATTCGATATATTAATTGAGAGCGATTTTCTTCGTTCAGTCACGTGACGTATGGAGTTAAAAACTGATATAATGATTAATTATTTACCTCCGAATGCTCAACCAGAAAAGTTCATTCCGTTAAATAATTTGAAACATTTTATTAAGCAGTTTTATTCTAATAATGTTGCAATAACAACCATAACCGTTAATGGTCTTTCAATTGCATTTTAAAACTGACGACCGTGTTAACAACTATTACGTGACCGATCTCTTAGTTCATACGTAATTTAAAACTGAAGACTTAGTTCACAACCATAATGTGAATGATCCCTCCGTTCTAGAAAGTCGTCTTTGTGTGTGTGTTAAGACTGGACTAGCAAGACCACTAAGTTGTCAATGTAGACTGTGTTCACAACCATTATGTGACTGATCCCTCCGTTCATACGTAATTTAAAACTTAAAGCTGTGTAAAGCAGTGACAGTGCCTATCGATACATTTAAAGTACTGGACTGTGAAGGCCATTAATGAGATTGCAGAGTCAATATGAACGAGAAACGGTCTGGTGCACTGGAGAGCTGTTCTTCGGCACGGCTGTTTGTAGTGCTAATAATTACGTTCATTCACGAACAAGAAACAACGTGCGTCCTAAGTGTGTTAAAGCAGGCTAACTAGACCACTAGAGAGTTGTCAATGTGTAAGACCGGGCTAATCAGAGTATTAGAATGTGGACTAGCAAGACCACTAAGTTGTCAGTGTGTAAGACCGGGCTAGTCAGACCACGAAATAGTTGTCAATGTTTAAGGCCTGCTTAAAGGCATACTACTAGAAAGTCGTCCTTTGTAAGACCGAACTAGTCAGACCACTACAAAGTTGTCCTATTTGTTAGGGCCGGGCTAGCTAGACCACTAGAAGGTTGTCTTTGCGTAAAGCCTGACAAGAAGAAAGTTATATTTCTATGAGAAGTCTGACTAAACTAACCATAATTATTTTGTGATACTGACTAGCTAAAATAAACCAATACCCCAAAACTGTCATTGGAGATTATAGAGACTGAGAAAATGTGTTTAAGATTATCAAGAGAGATAACTACAAAAATTGCAGTTAGTTTAGACCTCACCAAGAACAATAGCAATACTGTCTGGCGATTACCTAACTACTGATAGAAAATTGTTTAAAATTGTTTAATTCGCAGGAGACATTGAATTGCTAATTTAACAAAAATATTAGATTTTTAAAATTATTTTCGAACGTTTGATCTGTGCTAATGTGTTCAATTTAATGAACTTTGCAATGAAACCTCACCGAAATTTCTCGAAATGACATGACGTTATGAATTTTTCAAGTAGGTGTGACGTCATGAGAACAGATGATATAAAGTGTGACGTCATAAATTGTGACGTCATGAATAGTACAGGTAACAGTTGGGGTAAAGTGTGACTTGTTTCAAACGATCTGTGAATCATAGCGGAGAGTCTTTGGACCATAACGGATAGACACGGGAATTTGACTGTCAAAGTTAACCGAGAAGTACTGTGTGTGATTAAAAGCTCACCAAATGAAAGAGAACTCTATAAGTCTGTAACCTGTAAGTCTGTCGTGTTAGGTCAGCATAGATAATTGACTTTGTGTATTTCTCAACGAGTGCAAAACTGAATTTTAAAAAAATATATATATCCTATAAAATAAATTAAAGCAAAACAACTTTTGGCATGAAATATTACTGAATACAGCGGTAATAAATAGTATGCTTAGAAACAAAACTGTTTCATGAAATGCTTGCACACTAAATGCATTATAAGGAAGGTAAAAACTTCAAGAGTAACATAAAACAGTAACAATTGCTTTAAAAAAAATAAATAGCATTATTATTCCTTGCAACAATCCCCAAAGTTTTAAAAAGTACAAGAACAGACAAATATAGTAATAAATTATGAAAGCCAATTCAACACAAGAAGAAAACTAAATGGGCACAGGGTATCACATATGCCAAAATAAATAACTCATGAGTCTGTCGACACCCCGCAGCAAATATTAAACTGTAAATATTTTATGCGGGGACGCAACATGAAGTTAAATTAGTGACGCTGGGGAATAGAAATTAAATCCAAGTGACTCATTATACACTTAACCACGTGTGAGACAACTTGAGTTTGCCTGTCTGTTGCCTTTATGAATTATTTGTTTTAATCAAAGTCCACTATAAATCGCCTTATTCTTTGGGACTAGAGTTAAAAGTCCACTGCAAATCACCTTATTCTTTAGGACTAGAATAAAGGTCCATTATAAATCGATTTATTCTATAGGGCTAGAATCAAACTCAACTGTAAGCCACCTTACTGTTTAGGACTAGAATGAAAGTCCACTATAAATCGCCTTACTCTTTAGGACTAGAATGAAAGTCCACTATAAATCGCCTTACTCTTTAGGACTAGAATGAAAGTCCACTATAAATTGCCTTACTCTTTAGGACTAGAATGAAAGCCCACTGCCTTACTCTTTAGGACTAGAATGAAAGCCCACTGCCTTACTCTTTAGGACTAGAATGAAAGCCCACTGCCTTACTCTTTAGGACTAGAATGAAAGCCCACTGCCTTACTCTTTAGGACTAGAATGAAAGCCCACTGCCTTACTCTTTAGGACTAGAATGAAAGCCCACTATAAATCGCCTTACTCTTTAGGACTGGAATGAGAGTCCACTATAAATTGCCTTACTCTTTAGGACTAGAATGAAAGTCCACTATAAATTGCCTTACTCTTTAGGACTAGAATGAAAGTCCACTATAAATTGCCTTACTCTTTAGGACTAGAATGAAAGTCCACTATAAATTGCCTTACTCTTTAGGACTAGAATGAAAGTCCACTATAAATTGCCTTACTCTTTAGGACTAGAATGAGAGTCCACTATAAATCGCCTTACTCTTTAGGACTAGAATGAAAGTCCACTATAAATTGCCTTACTCTTTAGGACTAGAATGAAAGTCCACTATAAATTGCCTTACTCTTTAGGACTAGAATGAAAGTCCACTATAAATTGCCTTACTCTTTAGGACTAGAATGAAAGTCCACTATAAATTGCCTTACTCTTTCGGACTAGAATGAAAGCCCACTGCCTTACTCTTTAGGACTAGAATGAAAGTCCACTATAATTCGCCTTACTCTTCAGGGCTAGAATCAAAGTCCATAATAAAACGCATTATTCTTTAGGATTAGAGCTTTGCTTCAATCAGATTTCAAGTAATTCTGAACCACCAGGAACAAACCTTTACTTCAAACTCCCATGAAATCGAACGAAATCTTTATATTGATTTTGTTTTCATTAAACTCTATTGTAGTTCATATTATTTCTTTCCCATCAGATCAAAAATTTGTAAACAACTTTATTGCTCCATTCAAGACTCTATGAATCCAATCTTATTTCTTAAATCAGTGTAAACAACTTTATTGCTCCATTCAAGACTATATGAATCCAATCTTATTTCTTAAATCAGTGTAAAAACAAATAAATTACAAAATAACAACCTTTCCAACTTTGACAAGTGACGAAGATGGGATTGGACAATTACCTACAATAAGCGAATCTTGCTCTATTTATCGTACGTCACTCATGATCGTGTAAATTACAAGTGTGTGTTCAGCATGTTCAGTCTCAGTTCAAACCGCAAACAGTCCTCGAGTATTGAGAGGACACCTATAAAACGAACAAAGAAAAAAAATAGATTTTTAAAAAATGGGGAAGAGATACAGTGTATCACTGATGGAACAAGGGTGTCACTCATGAAGTAACATCATACTGAATGGTAGGGGTAATAGGGAGAAGGGGTGTATCACCTAAGGAACGATGGTAAGAAGTCAATAGCGGATTAAATATGCGTCAAAGATAGGAGTATCAGTGAAGAAACATGAGATTGAAATATAGAGTGGCACTGATGGTACATTAAATTGAAATAGTGTGTCACTGCTGGGACATTAACATGAAGCGTTGTGTGTCACTGCCGGAACATGAACATATCGTGCGTCATCGATGGAATATTAACATAAAGTAGAGTGTCAGTGATTTACTTTAACATGAAGTACTGCGTGTCACTGATGGAACACTAGCATTAAGTATAGTGTGTCGCTGTTGGAACACTAGCATTAAGTATAATGTGCCACTGATGGAACACAAGCATTAAGTATAGTGTGTCACTGATGGAACACTAGCATTAAGTATAGTGTGTCGCTGTTGGAACACTAGCATTAAGTATAATGTGTCACTGATGGAACACTAGCATTAAGTATAGTGTGTCACTGATGGAACACTAGCATTAAGTATAGTGTGTCACTGATGGAACACTAGCATTAAGTATAGTGTGTCACTGATGGAACACTAGCATTAAGTATAGTGTGTCGCTGATGGAACATTAATGCTGAAATTCTCTCTCTTATGGAATGATTAATAGAAAAGAGTCAAAGAAGTAACGTGACAGATAAAAAGTTGAACAAAGTTTAGCAAATTATATTTTCAAACAATTACATGATTTTACCAGAGACTTTATTTCTCATATACAAGGAAACTATATTAAAACAAATAATCAAAAAATAAAATGAAGAATAGTTAGACTGATAATTTTTCTCTTCTTTATTTCAAATACAAACTGCAATATATTATGTCTTTCATATTCAGATATGAGCTAGTAACATTTCACACAACCATTCATAAACTGCCTTCATATAGGCCAGTATACATCACAGTACAGTTTATTCATTTCAAGAACGAGACAAAATAAACCCTTACAGTCTTATCACAAATTAGTAATGAAAGCTATTAACTTTAGCATACAGTTTAGAATATAAGTATACATGCTTATAAGTGGTTAACAAATACAAAACACTCATAAATGCAAAGTTGGTAAAATAATTAACTGACAAACCCCCAAAATAATAAAATGTAAAGAAGAAAACCCATGTCTCCACACCTCATACATACATTTCAGACATACATTCCACATATGTCAAAATCCAGTATAATATTTATATTTAAGATATAGCATTAAACATTTTGGTTATGTCAATAGCACATATGAATATTTTTTTTAATGAAACAGAAATTTTTAAAAAATACATAAATAAAAGCAACAAAAAAAAAGAAAATGTGAATTAGAATGGTTCCCAGGTGGTTATTTCATGTAAGTCATACTAGATTTAAGTATACAATTAATGTATACTTAAAATCTGTTTAGAGTAAATGCAATAAATACCCAGAGACATCCTCTATCAAATACTCACTGTAGGACAATCGAAATCTGGTATATCATAAGTTGTTTTTTCCCTTAATATGATGACAATAAAAAGAAAATAAACTATTTATCTACAACAGAAACATACTTCATCTGACCTCTGTAAAAAAAAAACACAGAAAAATATGCGCACACACACACACACACACTGGCAGACCACATTGATTACAATGAATACATAAGGAATGGTGATGAGAAAACCAAAATTAGAAGAAAAAATGAAAATAAGTAAAATGGAAGAAGACAAAGCAAATTTGCAACAGAATTAATTTAACTGATTTCAAATAAAGCATTAACAATAAGCCATAAGAAATAATGTCTGCACAATGAAATAGTAAACTAACAACATTATACAAATGGCTTCTTCATAGGTTTCATTTCTGTTCACTTATAACTTTAAAAAAAGCTCCTTTCTGGTAGCTACCTCACCCACCATACTTCCAAGCCATGTAAATAAAATTTAAGCTGAAAACAATTTACAATGAATTTATCTCACCTAAAATAGGCTGATTTTTATTAGCACCTAATAATGTATTATCTGCAATTGGTAGAAATATAATTCAAATCAATCCACACATTTAAAAAACTGAATATGTATGTTTTGTTGTATTTTAAATACTGATCTCACTTCACAGGATTTACTATATGGGTTCTGCTATGTAATGTTTAGCAAAGGGTGATGTAATTGAATTTTATACACTAGCCTTTTCTTAGTAGAGTCATACAGCAAAATTATTTCAGATTCCTTGGTTGCAGAAAATGAGAGCTAGTAATGGCAGAAGTAGTTTTGTCACTTAACCTTCATATTTATTGTGACACATGGAATTTCAGTTATGACAATTCCCCAAACAAAACAAATCAGGGGAGAATTTATTGTAATTGCCTAAGAAGGAGCCCCTTAAATAAAGATGTTCAATTTGATTTTTTTTCTTTAATGCAATGGTAAATACTGAAGTCAAATGATTCATGATCATGTTAAAATGGAGGGTTAATGACAGCAACTAATGCCATTGATACCAACAAATAATGAATGGTACTGGGAATAAATATTGAAAGCTGAACTATTTATTGTTCCCACAAACCTGCTTGAGTTAGAAGAAATTGGCAATACAACTCAGCACAATTACAAACAGAATTTATGATTTTGTTGCTTTAATAATGGACATAGGCCCTCTTAAGTGTGAATGTGTATATAATGTGTGTAAATGTTTGTGAGTGAGTGAGTGAGTGTGTGTGTGTGTGTGTGTGTGTGTGTGTGTGTGTGTGTGTGTGGTATATTAAAGGAAGACTGTTTCAAGCTGTGAAGAAAATAAGATGAAATAAAATCAATTAAAAAACATATAATTGGAAATTTTGATTTGGTACCACAGTTCTTGAGTTTTATTTTTTTTAACCACATCTTCCAAAGTGTTTTTTTCCTTTATTACAATATTTTCTGTCAGCTTTGTTTCTATTAAATGTCACCAAGGCTACTTATTACATTTCCTAGGGTTTTATTATATTTCATGCTGTAATTCTGTATTTAGTCTGTAATGTGTATGTTAAACAGACAATCATCATGAACAAACAATAAGTAGTCTTTTTTTATTTTAAAATTTAGAAACTCCACATAATGTAAATTAATACTTTAAAATACTATTACCACTTCTCCCCAAATGCTGGTATGTGTAAAGGACACAAGAAAAGAGGTCAGTAATGTTTTCAACTTCAGTCATCTAGTAGAAGTACAAATTTATTTATTATCTTTTTTATTTTTTTTAATGAATTTTATTCACAGGGTGATAATTAGTTACAACAACAGCATAAATAATTAATGTTCTTATAGACCTGAAAATCCCATTTCACCATTTTATGATTGCAATTAAAAGTATATATTTTTAAAAAAGAGATAGTAACATTTATTAAACTTCAGAATAAAAACTGGGCTCCATAAAGTTCTGAGACAAGGGCAGTTTACAGATTGCCCCTGCCATTTGATAAATGTGAATGGTAAATGAATGTCATTAATTAGGCACAAACTAATGAATGTAGTTAATTATTAACTAACTCTAAAATCAAATAACCAAATTTTTTCACCTCTAACATTATACTCACCTTGCTGCTAGAGTAAAGTAGTGTTTAATATGTTAAAAATCAAATAACCAAATTTTTTCACCTCTAACATTATTCTCACCTTGCTGCTAGAGTAGTGTTTAATATGTTAAAATCAAATAACCAAATTTTTTCACCTCTATAATTATTCTCACCTTGCTGCTAGAGTAGTGTTTAATATGTTAAAATTATTGCCAGGTTCTTACTAGCATTATTACAACAGCTTTCTCTTATAAAACTTATGACAGAAAAATTATACTATTACTCAACAATCATCCAGTTACTCAATCAAACAGCTTACTAAAAAGTGATGTAACACTTAAGCATTAGTAAAGCACAAGTAAAATTGATACTACTAGTTCCCCATAAAAGAAATTTATATTGTTAACCAATATGAATGAAATCTGTAATCTTAGTACAGTTGGTGAAATTCACATTCACAACACATAATACCAGTGACTTGATAATGCTTTATCACAGTATAGTGTACTGAAATATCTCAATAAATGATAAATTTAGAGATTTAAAAACAAAATTAATGACAGCGGGTTTTATTTTTTAAACAATAAAACATTTCAAGTTCATCCGCCTGTTTAAAAGATTCTTTTAAAAATTATTATCTTTGCAAACTAAAAAAGTTTTAAAACCCTAAAAAATAATAGGGAGACTTTTCTAACTTATTTCGCAGAAATGTATTCTTTGACAATTTACAAAAATTGCTTTGGACAAGAATACTCCATAAATTACACTATTACCCATAATGTTAATCTTCACAAATATAAATTATATTTTGATACTTAAGAATGTGTGTATTTTATTATTTTAACATCAATGTTTCTTATAGGTCAATCTTAAAATATTTCATTAAATTATATATTCATATGATCTTTTCAAACAAATATTTTTAGCCCCTTTTATCAGAAGACAAATTCAGCTCTTGATGTAAGGAAAATAAAGCTTAACAGTGAGTGCATAAGTGTTCTGAGGTACTTTAATAAAAAGACATCCACAAAAATTATTTTGCTGCCAATGCATAATACAAAAACAAGTGACGATTCAAAATTAATGCAGGACTTGAAATGAAAAGACTAAAAACCCAAACGAGTTATAAAAATAACCATATATATATAATACTTTTATTTTTAAAGTTGAGTGCAGACAACAGACTGCATCATTCAACATACACTTTTTATAAATCAGAAAATACAAATCAGCTTTCAGAAATTAAAATTCAAAGAGAAGGTATATTTAGCAAAGCAAGAAAACTTGCATTTAGCAAAAGAAACCTCCTTTATCTATCAAATTATTTAAAGCCTGACTATTCACATGAATCACTGTATTCATGTTTGTGCAGCCTTAGTCTGATGGCTCCAAAGTACATTTCATCAATTTTCATAAACTGAAGCATTTCTTTGTCTGTGTTGGTGGGAAGCTGCATGTCATAGAAAGCATGTATGAAACTTAAACAGACTTTATTTAACCAGCCCAATGAAAATATACACAGGTAAAACAGGCATAAATACACTTTGGCAAAGTTAGAAATCTTGACAACCAGAAAAGAGAGGTGAGTTTCTTGCTCAGTACATAAACAAAGTTGTAGTACTGGTAGGCCCCAGAGGACTAGAGATCAAACACCAGTCCTGTAGAAATTCCACTAGAGGTGTTCAGGTGACAAATAAAAGTGCAAGGTACACAAAAAAAAACCAAGAGTGATATGAAAAAAAACAGAGAAATGATTGGAATGTAGGTTAAAGAAAATGTCCAAATGTAAATTAAACAAAAAAATCACAACAATTTTTAAGGCATCACATGTTAATGCCCTAAAGTGAACTGTAAAGTTGCAAATCTTATAAAAGCCTGAGCTACCTGTGAATGTCATGGTGTCAGATGTTAAGAATCACACTTAAATAGTGTTTGATATACAGGTTGAACAAGAAACACTTGAACTAATTTTCAAACTTAGTACATCAAGTGCATAAATGATTTTCCTGCCCCCTCCTGGAAGTCAATAAATAAATGAGGAAACTTTCCCCAACTCGATTATCTATCAATCTTGAAGACTTACACAGATTTTTATCTTTCAGTATTTGTAAGCACAGGCCATTTAGGGTGCTGGGGACTATGGTGGAGCAAAGAATTGCTCCACATACACAGAAATCATGGTCTGCAAATACAGAGCAATGATTCTCTCCCTTTCTCTTTAAATGTTCACTCCAGTTAGGGTTTCATTAAACCAAACTCTTACCCCTCCCTATTTTAATTCTATGGTGTATCTCTGAATTTAAATACTTGATGTGCCATATATGTAAAATTTACTTTCACTGAAATTAAAGGTGGGAAAACTTATGGTGGCATACTCAAGGGGAATAATTTATCCAAACATTCATTTTATAAAATTTTATTTGTCCAGTTATTATTCTTTTCTATCAGTTTATTCACAGTTTAAGTATAAAGTATATTTATCTTAAAAAAGAAGGAAAGTTTCTAAGTCTAGTACTGAATGGGTTAAAATGACTTTTGTCTATGGCTTCATCCTCACCCTGAAAATCTCTCTCCCTTTTGACGGGAATCAAAGAACTGAGAGTGAAAGTGTATCTCCATTTCAATTGGAATCAGAGTACTGAAACTGGAAAGATTGTTAGGAAAATGTTGGTTAGTGCTAGACACTTGAATTCATGATATGTAGAAGCTGATGCATATTTGAGAAAATTCACAAAAACTCCGTTTTTTTTTTTACAAGTATTTAATAATGACTTTCACAGAGATGATGGTATGATAACAAAAACTCCCTTTGTACCAGTTTTTAATAATTACTTTCACAGAAATGATGGTATGATAACAAAAACTCCCTTTGTGCCAGTTTTTAATAATTACTTTCACAGAAATGATGGTATGATAATAAAAACTCCTTTTGTACCAGTTTTTAATAATTATTTTCACAGAGATGATGGCATGATAATAAATTTCTTTTTGTATCAATATTTAATGGTTACTTTCCACAGAGATGATGGCATGATAATAAATTAATTTTTGTATCAATATTTAATGGTTACTTTCCACAGAGATGATGGCATGATAATAAATTAATTTTTGTATCAATATTTAATGGTTACTTTTCACAGAGATGATGGCATATTTAAATTCCTTTAGCAACAAATATTTAATGGTTACTTTTACGGAGGTGGTGGCATGAAAACTCCTTTTGTTACCAGTATTTAACAGCTACTTTCACAGACATGATGGCATAATACTCCCCCCCCCCACTCCCCATTTTTTTTTTCATTTTACCAGTATTTAATGGTTATAATGGTTATTTTCACATAGATAATGGCATGATAAATCAAACCAATAAAATATCTCAAGAGAAATTAAGCCAAATTTTCCTATATCAAATTCATATTAATAACTACATTTTTAATATCCATTTGAAAAGAAATTCTGTATTATAAATTATAAATTGCAGGGTGAAGACATAAAATCATCTGACCTAGCTGTGTGCAGTGGAATATTTTTAAAATTATGTTTGCATGTTAAGCATATAGGGAAATAACCATGACTGTATATGTGTACATGGGAAAGATCATTACTTCCCTTTGAGCTCAGCAATACTGCTCAGAAAGTAAGCCAACCACACTGTTTCAGATTAACAAAATTTCTCATATTTGCTGAAATTAAACTATTTCATTGCTAATCAAAGATATGCCCTTCTTTCTTTCATTCATTTTTTTGTTTATCTATTAATCGACTAGGCTAATTACCCATGTAATGTGTATGTATGTCTCTCACTTTCAAATAACACGCACATAATTATATCTAGTACAATTAAAATCTTGCAATTATACTGTAATTTGATAAGGGTTATCATTAAAGAGTCCATTCTTTAGCAACCACATAATTCCACACAAACTAAATCAATGTAAAGTACAACCAACAATACAATATCATGTAAAATCTTAACTTTACATTTCTCTATCTAGTCAAGTATTATCTGTTCTCAGCTTCAAGAGCAGTTTTGAACATTGCTGCAATGTAGATTTGTCTTCATTATTTATAGCTCTGCCATTAGCTGGGCTGACATTTCAATTATGACAGATGAAGCTATGCATATTACATCTTTACAATGTAGGAAGTATGAAACTATTTTTTGATTTGTTTTGCTTGAATAGCAAAAGAGAAGAGATAGTGTTACTAGTATTTCCCTTCTTTCCTATATATATTTACAACACTTAAATTTAGTGGCGAATTCTGAAAACACATTTTCTTTTTACTTTGCTATTTTTCCTACCAGTCATATTGCAAGCATGAAATGATTCCCACCAACTACTGATGATGGAGCCCTTAAATAATTTCTGCTAAATTGCATTTTTATAACATCAGGAGTGAATTCTGTGTGAATGCACTTTTATAATTAATAAAACTGTTTTTATAATGCACAGTAAAAATCATACTAACTCTCTGAGTACAGAGATATTAGCAAGTCCTGAAAAATTCATAAAACAAATGAGATTAACTATCATGTTTGAGTTGCAACGTCAGTGAGAGTGGGGAAGAAAATGAGAGGAATAAATGGTGTAATAAATAAACAATGAATTAAGCCATTATTAGTTTTAGACTGGGAACACATTTTGGGTTTGGGCCATTATTATTGGCTTAGTTTTGAAATATAGAATTGGTTCTCACTTAGGAGCTAATGGAAGATATTTCTAATGCACTTGTTTATTACTGTTGACATTACATTTATAATAGAGTCCAGTTAATGTACATATTCACAAAATGTTCTTTTATCTTTAGACACATAATACAAATAATTGGTCTGGCTGACACTGTTGTTAACATGGCTGACAATGTTGTTAAGTGAGACATTGAAAAATACACAGAACAGAATAATTAATTAACAATAACCATGCCTCTTGCAATTAATTAACAAGAACTAATGCCTTGTTGTGACTTACTTTTGTATCACATGGTCCATCTTGTATATCTGTACCTGACAGATATGGTCCAACTTATATGGCTCTGTGACTTACTTTTGTATCACATGGTCCATCTTGTATATCTGTACCTGACAGATATGGTCCAACTTATATGGCTCTGTGACCTACTTTTGTATCACATGGTCCATCTTGTATATCTGTACCTGACTTCTGATCATATGGTCCAACTGATACAGCTCTATAACTTACTTTGTATCACAGGGTCCATCATATCTGTAGGTGTCTTACTTTTGTGTCTTGTTTAAAAAAAATATAACTTAACATTTGAAGCATATTCAAGAAAACTTAGCAATCTGCAGCTGTTACCACAATATATCAAACAGAAATTTTTCTTTATAAAAAGAAAGAAAGTAAACAGCATATTAATTAAACATCTCATAAGTGCAGCAACCATTCGTTGTATTCCTTTATATCAAAGCATTTTAAATAGAAAATTGGAAATCCAGAGAAGACAGGACCTTGAGATTGATTTAAAACAAAGAAAGGACATTAAAGCTTTTTGGCCTAAATGATTAAAACTGCAAGGTTATTCTAGATGTGACCTTCCTTAATACTGCTTTTCTTTGTTTTATGTTGTATCTTGTCAAATACATTTAAAAATGATTCACATTATACTTTTTTACCTCATGAATTACATTTCTGAATTCTACATATTTAAACTACTTCTTAACACTATGAATATGGAATTACATTTCTAAATTACACTAACACTAAATTCATATTAAATGTTGAAATGATTTGCTCTGAAGAAAAAATAAATGCCAAAGAAATGTTTCCATTTAAATTTGCAATATATTTTTATTTTATTTTACAGCCAATCAAAAGTGACAGGCTATTTGAAAGAACAGCAACAAACTAATTATTTTATCTCCCTTACCTTTTTGAACTCCAGAAAGAATCAATGGCCATCATTATTCTATCATTCTGGGCCAAGCCAGCTGAGTGCTAGAAATTGTTTATGAGACATGGCACAGGAAACATTTACGAAAGCAAATTCTCATTTTAAGAAAATCATTGAATCAATGGGAAATAATTAATATAAGATGTTGTGCAATATTCCCTATAAGATGGATATGTGAGAGAGAGAGAGAGAGAGAGAGAGAGAGAGAGAGAGAGAGAGAGAGAGAGAGAGAGAGAGAGAGAGAGAGCAACAAAATAAGGAATAAAGCTCAAGAAATTTTTTAAATTTTAATTTAACTCCTCCACAGATGGTGCTGACACACTGAAAAGAGATTGAGATCATTATTATTTTTTTTTTATGACTGTATTCTGAATAAGAGTTGTTAGAAGCTCTGGTCAATCTTTTCCCAGAGGGAGTAATGCTGCATTAAAAGGGTATCCAGGCAGTGCAAACCATCCAAAATTACTGATAATATTTCTCTATCTTTTACTGCAATAACCATGCTTTGTGAACTGTTAGCCATCCAAAATTACTCATAATATTTCTCAATCTTTTACTGCAATAACCATGCTTTGTGATACTGTTAGCCATCCAAAATTATTCATAATATTTCTCTATCTTCTACTGCAATAACCATGCTTTGTGATACTGTTAGCCATCCAAAATTATTCATAATATTTCTCTATCTTCTACTGCAATAACCATGCTTTGTGATACTGTTAGCCATCCAAAATTATTCATATATTTCTCTATCTTCTACTGCAATAACCATGCTTTGTGATACTGTTAGCCATCCAAAATTACTGATAGTATTTCTCTATCTTTTACAGTGAGAACCATGCTTTGTCATACTGTTAGCCATCCAAAATTACTGATAATATTTCTCTATTTTTTACTGCAATAACCATGCTTTGTGATACTGTTAGCCATGCCTTTTTCTGCCCTATGTACTATACTTCTACTCTCAATACAACCTTTTGAACAAAAGGCCATAAATGTAACCCTGAAATAAAAAGAAAATTCCTTTAAAGCTCATAGAACTTAATTCACCAAATGAGTTCTGATTTAAAAATTTTAAATGAAGGAAAAATAATAAAGGATTGGACATTAGGTGTTATTTTTTATGCCATCAAGAGGAGTAGACAGTATATCTTGTAGTCTCTAAAAAAAAACATTAATACCCCAAACCATCTATGTTTCATACCCTGATGTAAGGAACAATAGTTTAGAAAGGTTTGAACCATGAAATTGGAATTAGTGTTCTAATGCGCTAGTAGTGTAAGTTAGAGCATTCCATTTCTGATCACACTAACTAGTAAAAGTATGGATTTGAGAAGCGAGATGGTACAGCTTCATCATGGATTTTTGAATGAAACCCACAGGGCACAGGTTTGGGAAGTGACAAAGGGGCTAGGGTCATACTGGTCACTGAGGTTATCCCCCCATCCACACACACAGCAACTCTCTAATCAATTTTCTGCATGAAAACTTCCATGAGTGCCTAAAATGCGGTGTGATTGCGAGAAGATAATTTTAATGTTCTGCAGATTATTTATTATTTACTGAATCAATCTTGTTAGCAACAGTTGCCATAGGAGGTAGGCCTCTATATTGCTGTTCCCACCCATTAGTTATGTTAAGCAATAAAGTTGTGTACAGTAAGACCAAACCCCAAACTAGAGTAGCTTGTGCTTAATCAAATGTGAAACTAACTTTTATTTAAAAAAAGAAAAAAGGAAAGCAACTGCAACATTTCTTAAATATCACAAATGAAACAATTCATCTAGCTCTAGACAGTTCAAAACATAAAAAAAACATCCCACAAAAGAAAACAACAGAGCAGAATCAAAAACCAATAAATCAAAAAATAAAACCTGAAGAACACAAGCACATCTAATAGAATTCACCATCACACAGAAGAAAATAATGACTCAACTTCCAGGGAAATGGATGAATAATAGAAGCAAAAAAATCTTTGGTCAACATTACTTAAAATTAAAAAATATATATATATATATATACAATAAATCGACTGAAAATATTTACAAATAAACATCCCATATGTTAAAATTTTGCAGCATCAACACTATTGTTATATATAACATTTATCACTGGGTGCTAATGACTGTAATGAAAGTGTAATAGAAGTTATCTTTGAATAGACATTCACCACTAAGCTAGAAGTTTGCAGCTATATTAAAAACACTGTAAAACTGTTAATGCAAAGATAGCAAATCAATCTTCAACACCAGATGAGCACATGAAATATGTAAAGCACTGAACACATTAAAATGTATTTATGGTTTAGGTTTTAAAAAAAGAGAAGATAGTCACTATTGTTTTACTTCAGCATTAAAGATCAATGTAAAATAGCAAATGAGAAGAGAATCCTGATGTAAAGAGAAAAATTAAAGACTACAAACTTAATATCACGATAATTCTGATAATGAAAAGAGTTTTTATCTAATTTAAATATCTTCAGAATAACTCAAGTCAGGAATTTTAATATAATTTAAATATAAATGCTCTTTTATAACACTTTGATATAATAAGCACAAACTATAAAATAAGAATGCAGAAAATCAATAATTATATCCTATGAAAATAGATTAAACTCCATTCAACAAGTATAATTTTAGTATCATATTTCATGAAAGACAATGGCATTATTTTTCTAGTCTCTACAACTACATTTTAAATTATTTATGTTAACATTAATTAATTTTATAATTAACTGAAAGAATAATAATAAAAACCCAAGGAAATTATTAAATCTAACATATTTAAAAAATAAATAAAATACTATCGTTTGATGTTAAAAAATCTCTCTTCTAGCACATTCACAAGTTTGTCTCTCATCGCTAATTTGAAGTTCTCATACCACTGTAACAGATTTTCTCGTCTTTTGATTCTGTCTTTATGACTAAGCTCTGACTCTTGTTGTAATAATTGGGGAAGAGAACTCCAGTCTCTTATATAAATCACAGGAGCATTGTATTCCTTCAATAGACGAAGGGGATATAACTTTGATACTGGTGAAGCACCACATTCGCCAGGAGTCATGACATCCTCCACAACTGGGACTGAACCATATGCCATAGCTTCATAAATTCTGTAGCATTCAGTGTTCTGACCCACAGGATTCAATGTGATGTCACTTTCGGATAGGGCATGAAGATAATCTTCTCTTGACTCATTGGTCTCAAGAGGGAGCCACCTATACAAAATTAAAAATGATTTAATATATACTTTTTTGATATTTCTGGTTCAAGCAGTTTGAGAGAGTTTAATTTTGAGACTTATAAAAAAAAATGTATTAAAGAAAACTATCTTAAATGAGATACAAAAAAAGAAATACAGATAGAACATTAGATCTATTCTTGATGACTATCAAATAAAATATTTACTGAGGTAAAATGCAAAGCAATATCTAGTATAAAAGTTTTCAAAAGTGATCTTGCTATTTTTTTAAAACACAGAAGAATGAAACAGGTGTGCATGCACACACACTAATGCATAAGAATGCAAAACAGGACAAACAATTGTAATACACACAAATGCACAGGATTACAAAACTGAAGAACAAAAATTGTGTAATTTATATTTAATGAACCCCCATCCACCTACTATTACTCCAACATAAGGTTTTAATATATGTGCAAGAAGATTAATAAATTTAACAATAAATTTATTAATTAAAAAAATCAAATATACAACAAATGAATATAATCAAAAGAGCTTTGACATTTACATCACTACACAACAATGATTAAACGTTAGACACTCTTTCGGTTATCTTAGCACAGACATCAGCAATCAAATTAACATATAATATGTAATCAAGTTCATAGAAGAAGTTTCATCATAGACATGAGAGTGGAGTTTTAGAGATAATTATAATCATTTTACATAACCTTTTCAATGATGGCAGCTATCACTAGCGTGTGTTCACATTCATGTGGTTTGCAACAAGTCACTTTCTTTCTTGTTAGATGATGGTCCAATTTAGACACATTACACAACTGTTCAATGTGCTCACAAAGCACATCATGGAGAATCATCCTGAACTTCGTATGGATTATCAAAGCACATTACGAGGAATGTTTCAGAATCTTTGTATGCACTACCCAAGCTCACCAAGAGGAATGTTAAAAAATCTTCCTGAATCCTTGAAACCTCAAACTCAAGCCTCAATTTATTGGCTCTCAAACAGAATTCACAACAAGAATCAACTTACAACAACACGTTTACTGATAAGTTTGATGACAATGCCAGATACACACCAACATGATCCGGTATAATGTACATTGTAATCAAATTAGTGAACATAGAAATAATGGTTAAATTACATAAACATTCTCCATTTCAAATCATAGATCAATAGCAAACGTAAGAAATATTTTGAAGTCCATTCTTTCTTTATCAGTATGTTAACTTACCATAAGCTAACGATTGCCTTTATGGCCAGACTTGAGTTATGGCAAAATCAAAGTAATTAGAACATAGACCTTTCTTCAACATTGAATGAAATTGTTATGAACAAGTGTAAGACTGTTACAGTGTTAGTCAGAAAAACTACTCATCTGCTTGGAACTGGTTTGGATTGCATCAGCAAGTTCTAGAATGTTCTTTACATGAGTTGTTATTTTAATTCTGGTACTTACAAAAATATCATCATGTGCAGTACCTGAAGGACATGTCATACTGGCATTTAATAAATTATATAAGAATTAAGTTAGAAATAGGGATAGGCAAATTTATTCTGCCAGACAATATTTTGAACTCTTTTATTGAGTTGCATTATTTTTATGCTGAACTAGAATCCAATCAAGTGAATCTTAGAGTTTAGCTAGCAGCATGAGTTTAGTTCACCACCTAGATCCATAGTGGAGATATTAGGTAAGAGTACAAGCCAAAAAAGTGTTGGGACATCATGTTTAGACGGTACTGTGGCTGGAATGAATGGAAAGGCTACTGTAGCTAGTCCAAAGACAACAACAGATCATTCTGTGACAGGATGGGATGTAGGTTAGAACAAGAGGAGACTGTGTAGATGGATGATAGATAGTCATGGGACAGGATGGGATGTAGGTTAGAACAAGAGGAGACTGTGTAGATGGAAGATAGTCATGGGACAGGCTGAGTCAGACTACCCACACTTATCTTGATTTACAGTCTGAAGCTTGGTGAAATTAACATTACTAATGATAATTATTATATATAGATATTAACCAATGTCTAACCTATTGACACCTAACTTAATCAAACTAATCATAAACACTTTTACTAGGCTTAAATTTCCTTCATTTGCAATTTTGTCTATCTGAGTAGGTGTTAAGTGTCACAGTAAATACCAAATTATGGTAAGGTATCTGAGTCAGTGAAAATATGAGAAATTTGTCATTAATTGTTTGAATTGTAGTGAGTGTTGATATATGATAAAGGCTTATTTTATTCTAAACTGTACATAAAATAACAGTGTAATTTTCATGGCTTTGTGTGTGAATAAAGGTTAATGATATTTTAGCCAGGTTGATTTAACTTTTTAAGTTAGAGAGAGAGAGAGAGTGTGTGTGTAATATTTTAACTTCACAATATCTGTTATCTGTGTTCAGTTTTATTTTTCAAGAGCATTAAACTTTCTATTTCTCATTCTGGAATTTTCAGGGTGCTGATCTTTGGATAGCTTTTGCTTGAGTGCTTAGCTCTAATGAAGTACTGTACCCATGCTACTCTATTTTTAGTAATGGTTACTGGTGGATTCCTTAAATGTCTAGAATCTCTAGATTGTCAGAGAAGATTGCCTGTGGTCATTTGTACTTTAGAGATCTATAAAGATTGCAATCTACTTCATGGTTTACAACTCTAATACTTGTAGTGTAATGTCATTATAGAGAAACAGCACTGTGTGATTGCTTTATGAGCCAGTAGCTGCATTTGGTAAGAAGCACTTTAGTAGCCTGTTAAAAAAAAAAAAAAAAAAAAAAAATTCTCTATTTGTGCATGTGCATGCAAAATCTTATAAATTTTCACTACACTATATTCTGAGGCTGACAGTGCATTTTTACTTGAGTGTGTTTATTATTATAATCAATCTTTTAGCAGCAAACTGTAGTTTAATAAAAGAGGAAGATGGAAATGAGCAGTTTTTGGACTATATTATTTCTAATGTCTGCAAAGAAAATTTCATTTGAGCTGTATGTGACATATAGTCCCATGTAATTTTGATTAAGTAGTGTGAAAGGGTAACCATTTACAGAATTAGAGAGGTGGTGGTTTTCATAAGAGGACCTAATAACTGAGGATATAGTTCATCTACATGAATTTTCATGAAGTGAATATGTGTATTAACAAATGAGTAGTACACTACAGACTTAACCGTTAATAATACTAACAAAAAAGAAGGGTGGTCTACTGTCCATTATACTGAGAATCATACACTTATTAAATAATTACTGTATGATCCTTCAAAATCAAATTATAACTGATTTAAAATTAGGTCTCAGCAAACAAAATATGTTCACAATTATTAGTAACAGAGTTTGTTTAAGTACTGGGATGAGTTGTGTGGGATCTTGGAATCTATTTTCTTTTAATTACTGCAAGTAATATTATATGCCCACTATTACCAATTAAATAAGTACACCAAACAGAAGACCATTAATCGCAATAGGTAGTCCCTAAGAAATAATATCAAAAATCTACTCAGTGACATCCAGAGTATTCTAAATTCTTAGAAATAGATTTCCCCTGGGTCTCAAAAAACACAGAAATAAGATGAAATAAAACATACAAGTTATTAATTTTTTGAAGAAAAAGATTACACAATTGAAAAATGAAATTGTAATTGTCTAGGAAAATACATCTCGAACCCATTAATCACCTCAAAACTAGTTGTTCTCTTGTAACCAATGAGAGTTAACATCACAATCTGCTGGGGATCCCCAGTTTCATAATGCTTGCCTCTGATCAATATGGGAGACAACTGCATGAAGAAAGGACCTAAACATTGGCAGTGCAGTCCTCTGGTGATTTTCAAAAGACTGATTAAGGAGAAAATCTAATTTGCAATGCTTCTTTGCTACAGTGACAAGACAAGAGATAGAGTGGGATAAAGGGCAAGGATATGGAAAAGGCCAGATTGAGTTGAACTGTCAGGGTGATTTGATTGGAAAAACGAGGAGAACACTTATTAAAGGTTGGTGCTGGTGCAGGCTGTGGATGGAACTGCTGGAAAGTCATGAAGGTCAGAGCATGAGCTTGAAATGATTTACTGATGGGAAGGAATGAGATCAGAGATCTTCACGAGAATAAAACCACACTGAGATGAGACAGGGAGATACTCAGGAGAAGAAAATTAAACAGTATGCATAACAGTTTAATCACGCATATAAGCAAAGGCATCTGATAGAAAAGAATATATCTGCTGGTCTACCCATTTACAATGACTAGAAGAAATCAAGACAAACTGTAAAGCAAGCAATTACACTGGAATAAAAAATCTCCTGAAAAGAGAATAGTTCTACTCCTAGATTTACTGACTCATAGAATAGTGCTACTTGTTTGTTTAATCATTAGTGTTTTAAAAAAAAAACGTAATGAAGGCTATTTAAAGGACATGATTTAATAGTTAATATACTTCCTCTGCTGTCTTGAAGCATTAATTAGAAAAGACGGTATAACTTTAAAATAAGTGGCCATTCTGCACAACGAAGGGTTACTTGTTACATATCTCTGTTTGAGAAAGAGGCTAACATTTTCATTAAAGAAAAGGAGTAAAAATATAAATTAAAATTTAGCAAAAAGCCAAACATGAGTAATGGATTGGCTGCTTATGAAGAAAGAAAGCAAAAAATAATGCTGTTTTGCTAAGTAGAGAATAATACACAATTGCTTCAGAAAAACTTTTAGCATGTATAGTTGTAAATTATTAATAGATTTGTTGTAAGAAACTCTTAAGTTAACTGTTAACGTTTACAGATAAAGTAGGCAAACCATGAATTTAGTCTGTACACGGCAAAAGAAAGATAAAGGTACTGATGATTATTTTAAAATATTTTTATATCTATTTTTCTTTTTTGCTTACTGTGACGTAGCAGTCAGGGAGTGCTAAACTGAGACTCAAAACTAAAGACGAACGCAGTGAAAGGGACAAAGCGTTCGTATGAAGGGAGATAATCTCAGGCAGCGGACTCACTCTTTCCTTGGCTTGATGTAGCAGGCAGCACGGTAGGGGCTCCGCTCCAGGACGTCTAACAAAGTCCCTCTTGTGGAGTTGTGGTACACGGTGCCCAGGAAATTGCACAGGTACTTCCTTCTTGCGCCCGGTGATTGGCGCGCGCTATCCACTTTCGGGAAGCCTCGATACCTGAGAACACAGGAAAGATTGGAGTGCTTGCCGCTTGGTTCATAAGATAACGAAGGATGATTGTTGAGTGAGATTAACTTGCTTGCCATTACGGCCATCACAGATCAACACAAAACCCCACTTCTATCATCAAGCTTCGAAATGTGCTTGAATTCACTCTATTCATTTTTAAAATTTATTTTAAATGTGGGGGGGGGGGAGAAATGTTACAGACTAAACATAATATCTGCTAAATCTGAATGTACTGCCCACCCACATTGATTGCTATATGAAGCAAATACACTTACATCTACGCCTCCTCAGGATTGCTGATGTTTGAAGCAAATAGATATAATTAGGTCAAGAATAGAGGGGTGCTATTTGAAACAAATACACACAAAAACTGAGGGATGCTGTTTGAAATTTAAATATATATATAGGCTTATTATTTTGTCTAATTACAATGGACTGATGCAGTATGCAATAAAATATATACAGTCCTTTCTTTAATCTTTGAATTAATGCTATTTGAAACAAATATGAGTAGGCCTACGTCAATTCTATGGACCGGTGCTACTGGAAACAAATATACTTGGCCCAGTGTCTATATTGTGGATTGATGCAGAACTGCTGCTAACTTTCTCTGAACAAAAACAGTTATTTTACCGCAGAGAGAGAATTAAAAGGAGGTTATATTCGTTGTTATTCGATGAGCACTTCGATGTAAGTGAATTATGCCGGATGGATAGTTTGTACAGTTCCAGCAGGCGTTGTGATCTACTCCGTGGTAAAGTTCGCGATTCGTTATTCAACACAGTTTAGGAGTTTTTCTTTAATAATTTGTTAATGCTGCAATAAAAATTGGATAATACAATTAATAATAATATAAACAGTTTAAAACTGTGTCGCGACGCAATGAACAGTTATAAAACCTTGAAGTCTTCAAACGAATTATACTGCATTTCTGTAAGCCTCCTCGAACGATAGGTTCTCTCCCCATTTCGGGAGGTAATCGATGTCACACAATATTACAGCCCCTGTTGCGTTCCACCGAGTTTAATGATCGGCCTACCCTGCCAGAACGACAGCCATGGCTATAAAAGTAAGTTATCAAATAATAAAGTTGTAAATGCTTCTCTTTTGAAAGCATTGTAAACTCTAATTCAAAGTAACATGTCAAATAAAGTTGTAAATGCTTCTCTTTTAAAAGTATTTTAAACTCTCACTCGTTTGACAGAAAAATTACAGAGAGAGAGAGAGAATAAAGAAATAGGGAGAGAGAGAGAATAAAGAAATAGGGAGAGAATACAGGAAGATCACACTCGAACAACTTAAAGAAAACGATTGCTAACTCAGTCTGTGTCTTAAATAATCGTACACCCACACGGACAAAGATGCGCTAGACAGTGCATTCTGGCAGAAATTCAAATCAAAACTATGCAACATCCACAACAAAAAGAAAGAAAAATAAAAAAAAAATAAAAAATTAAACTTGAAAAAGACTGGCTAATGAGTCGAAGAACGAAACTTAAGTCCCGCCCTAAAGAACTCAATAAACAACTCTATTTGCCAAAAATACTGATAAAACATCCCGCTCCTGGCAGGAGTGTGATGTTAAAGAAAATACAAACAAACTACTTGAAAGGCGATAAAGTAGAAAGAAAAACAGAACAGAAGACATACATGGCATTCCTGATTGGTAGTCTGTACGCTCGAGATGCATTAAACTTACGCAGCAAGCAACCACCCAAATAACCAAACTAGCAAACAAACAAAATAATGAAAGGAGCAAACAACCATACGAGCAAACTAACAACCAGGTAAAGACACGCCGATTCATCACCCGGTTCCAGCCGGAACGCGCGGGCAGTAGGAACAAGTAGGAACTCATGGCTGCCAAGTGATAAGAAAACGGGAGGAACAACTTGAAGGTTTGTTTCCATTACAAATTAAAAAAACACACAACGACATTCCATATTTACATTCGGTGTTCATTGTCAAGCTCCCCTCCCTCCACACACAAACACACTCTCCCTTGTAGAGATCGAAAAGCCATATTCTGGTCCGGAGCTAAGTTATGCGTAGCCGCACCTGTACATATCGACGAAGGGAGATAATCAAGAAATTTCAGGAACCAATACGCCTGGCCTGGAAATTCTTGTAAATCGCTGTGCGCTAATGATTACAGTGTGTGGGCCCTTGAACTCTGGGACGAAGAGCAAGAAGCATGGGCAGAGAACTATGGTAAGCACGAAGTGAGATTATGAATGACTGATGAAAATGTGGTGATATACAAAAGTACAGTTATTCTGGTATGAAGTGAGACTTAGAATGATTGATGGAAACGTTTATGCATATAGGTACAATTAATCTGGTAAGAAGCAGAATATCTGATGAAAATGTGCAGTTGGATAGGTACAGTGTCATCTGGTGCGAGACTCAGAAGTATTAATGGAAGTCTATAGACGCAATGATGCACTACATTTTGATACGAGAGGTGAGACTTAAAATGATTGATGAAAATGTGTAGGTACAGATATACAATGTATATACTGTATATTGTGGTTCACCGACAAAACCGCGAACGACAAATGCGCGCCGACAAAACCGCGATGGACAAAATCGCGACGACAAAATCGCGCCGACAAAATCGCGCCGACAAAATCGCGATCGACAAAATCGCGATGATACATGTTAAATCGTACAAGAATGTAATAATAACATACGTAGATATCAATATTACGATACACAAAGCAATGTTAAGAGATACTGAGTGCAAATAATCCTCAAAATAAGGCAATGAAAAGAATGAAGCATACATCAAATCTTAATAATTTTATTTAAAGATCACTATTATGAGATACTACGTGTAAATAATCCTTACACAAATGCAATGAAAAGAATGAAGCATACATCAAATCTTAATAATTGTACCATAAAGATCAATATTAAGAGATACTACGTGCAAATAATTCTTACACAAAGGTAATGAAAAGAATGAAGCATATATCTAATCTTAATAATTTTGTTTAAAGAGCAATATTAAGAGATATTGAGTGCAAATAATCCTTACACAAAGGCAATGAATAGAATGAAGCATACACCAAAGATCAATATTAAGAGATACTACGTGCAAATAATTCTTACACAAAAGTAATGAAAAGAATGAAGCATATATCTAATCTTAATAATTTTGTTTAAAGAGCAATATTAAGAGATATTGAGTGCAAATAATCCTTACACAAAGGTAATGAAAAGAATGAAAAGAAGTTACGTAATAGAGCGAACATACATAACACTTCCTGCCATTCTTTACTTGGTGATGTTTATCGCGATTTTGTCGGCGCGCATTTGTCGGCGCGATTTTGTCGGCGCGCTTTTGTCCATCGCGGTTTTGTCGGCGCGCATTTGTCGTTCGCGGTTTTGACGGGTCACCGTATATTGTATAGTGTATTATTGTTTCGAACTTCCAGAGGCAAGGGCACACAATGACCGAAGAATATGTGTAGGCACTATGTATGATCCACAAAATAAGTGATGACAGTGAGGAAGGCCAGTATTTCTGATACGAACTGCATGATCCACAAAATAAGTGATGACAGTGAGGAAGGCCAGTATTTTCTGATACGAACTGCATGACCCAGAAAATAAGTGATCACACTGCAAAGTGATGAAAATTTGCATGACTCTTGTACACTCCTGTATGCATGAAATGCATGATGCACAGAACAAGTGTTGAAAATGTGAATGATCAATAGTCTGGTACGAAGTGAGACATAATGACTGTTGAAAATGTGAAGGGTCAATATTCTGGAGTGAGACAGAATGTTGAAACTGTGCATGGTAAATGTATTCTGGTAGGGAGTGAGACAGAATGAGTGATGAAAATGCGTAGATCCAAAACATACTGGTATGAAGTGAGACACAGAAAGCACACTGGTACGAAATAAGACTGACTCAGTGAAGAAAATGTGCGGTGTCATTGCATTCAGGTATTGATTGGAAGGTCGTCATGCTTGGTCAAAATGCGCGGGCTAATGAGTTCTGGTAAGAAATAAGATTTAAAATGTACGATGAAAATTTCCAGGACTAGTTTTTATGTCAAAGCGTAGGCATGCTGGAATAGATATTTAAAGATCGATATGAATACTAAAACGATGCAAGGATCAACGATCTAAGAATCAGGTCTTAACAGTCAAATGGTGGGAATAGTTTTCCGAGGTCAAATATAACGTGAGCATTGTGTTCATGGATGGTAGACACTGAACATCAATACCGCAAACCACATGTTGCTGGTTAGCCAAAATCTGAGCGACACCATCAGGTTTAAGCTACAGGGTACATGCTGTCTGAAACAAATGCGTGATGGATAGCTGTTAATCTATTCTTAACACCATCACCACCAAATTATGATTAGGAACTCTATACTTTTAAGTTGGGGTGGGTGGGAAGAATAAAAAGCTAGTGTGACATTACTGTAACGAACCGCACACTATTTTACTGCATTAACACTGAACTGTTCTTACGTAGTGTTCATTTTACTGCATTAACACCGAAATATTCTTACGTAGTGTTCATTTTACTGCATTAACATTGAACTTTTCCTACCTAATGTTCATTTTACTGCATTAACATTGAACTTTTCCTACCTAGTATTAACATTGAACTTTTCCTACCTAATGTTCATTTTACTGCATTAACATTGAACTTTTCCTACCTAGTATTAACATTGAACTTTTCCTACCTAGTGTTCATTTTACTGCATTAACATTGAACTTTTCCTACCTAGTATTAACATTGAACTTTTCCTACCTAGTGTTCATTTTACTGCATTAACATTGAACTTTTCCTAACTAGTGTTCATTTTACTGCATTAACATTGAACTTTTCCTAACTAGTGTTCATTTTACTGCATTAACATTGAACTTTTCCTACCTAGTGTTCATTTTACTGCATTAACATTGAACTTTCCCTACCTAGTGTTCATTTTACTGCATTAACATTGAACTTTCCCTACCTAGTGTTCATTCACGTGTAGTTCGTGGTTAATCACGAGTCATACAAAGCGGCAGTCACAACAACACGCAGAGAGAGAGAGAGAGAGAGAGAGAGAGAGAGAGAGAGAGAGAGAGAGAGTGCTGACGGGGGATGGAGACACAAGGCGCGCTGTTACTGGCACAAGGCACATTTATTTCACTGCGTTCAGGCATTTACACAAAGCCACATAATAAGTAAACATCACAACACTTATCAATGCCGTGTATTCACATTCCCACGGTGCTATAACAACTAAACAATGCATCAAAACATGGATCGAGAAACACTTCACGCTGAATGTCATAGAACAAGGTAGAGTTTCAATCAGTCAAGAAACTAAAGTCTCTCACACAGTGGAGCATCGCAGCATGTCCACGAAAGTTCTTTATCAGTCCCATTGTTAACACGACATTGCTTCTAATCTGAGCATGAGCGGGTCTGCCTAAACTAATCTCTGCTTGAACCATCACCAATAAAACAGCAACCACAACTATCAAAATGATTCAAATGTATATCTCCTCTCTAACTGGCTCTTACTCTAACTGACTGGTGGACTCTGACTCTACAACAATCCAAAATGAATATATTCTCCTCTTCTGACTAGTGATGGTGGTGGTTGATCTAATGATTTAACGTCACAACTGAAGCTTTCGTGATCATTTCGTCATAAGATGTACTCAGATCTGTAGTGCTCCTGTGGGACATGTTCTCCTAAATTTTGACTTTTGTAAAATATTTAAAACTGCATCCATCTGGTTACAGGGTTTTGTTCTTCTTTGGTCATCGCTTTTCTCAGTTGGTTTCTGAATCTTGTTTGGTCCATACATGGCATTCTTGACAGTCTTCAGGAACTTTTTTGGTTGGGACAGCATGAGAGAAGAATCTTCATGACATATATTGCTTGCTGTGGCATGAAGGCAAATATCAGATTAGTGGTGTAAAAGATGTGTTACCCTGAACATTAGTGTTGCAGAGTGTGTGTTCTATTTATACTCAAAGGAACTTTTGCTCTAAGAGAATAAACATTGTAAGAAAACTTTTTTGGGGAAACAGCAGTTTTAAAAAAATGGACTTTTTGCGCAGGCTAGATTGACTAATGATTTTAAATTGTAATTGATGTATATTTTTTACTTGTTACCTATTTCCTTTTATAAATTCTTTTATTAATTTTTCAATCATTTCTGTATCATTCTTTAACATCTTCACTTTATGTAAAATTCCTCTTGTAAAGTACGTATTGTCTCTGTTTTTGTTCTATATTTAGTGAGAGATACTCATTTGGGGCTCCTTGAGTCACGGGAGGTGTGTCACTATAATGCCGTGTTGTCTTAGATTTTAATTTCATTTATGGGTGACTGACACAACAATGATGAGGAATTTAAGATGATGATTGCTAATTACACAAAATGGCCATCCTTTACTTTCTCACCTGACCTGGAAGTAATTTTATGAAGACATGAGTAAGTAATGCAGAGATTCTTATTATTTCGAACATAGACTTGAAGCATATATATATATATAAAATGAAACAACGAAAAAACAAACCAACAACCAAACATATTCGCTAGAAAATGCAGTTACATTTTCTTAACTAGTGCACGGCAGTAAAGGGTTAACTCAGGGCAGCGAAACAAAAACAAGCGTACCCGAAATATTTTCTTTTAGTTCCCAGGCATCCCAGTTAGGATAAATCCATTTAATACCATTAATGGAGTGGATCACATGTAAAAGCGGAAATGGATCAATGTCATGTTTTTTTCGTTGATTCTTCAAATGGTGGTTCCAGTATGAGATAGTCACGCGTTCCTTCGTGCTGATCGACCAAACGAGGTCGTGACACGCGGTAACTAAGTGGTTCTATTTCTAAGTTGTCGCAATTTTCTGACGTTGCGTTCTCCCATGTAACATAATCAAATTAAGATATCACCCCCCACCACCACCACCACCCACACAGAAATTTTTTTATCTTCCATCCCCTGTCTCTCATATTATTCTACCACTCTCTCCAACTCTTCTCCGTCTTCCATTTTCTCTCACTCCCATTTCTATCTCCCCCACCCACCCAAACACACACACATACAAATGGCCATATCTCTCCATTTTTCTCTTTTGCTTACTTTTCCTTCCATTTCTCTTTCTCTCATTCCACCTCTCTCTCTCTTTCAATGTCCATTTCTCTCTTTTTTCCGATATTTTCTCTCTTTCCTCCATCTATTTTTCAATGTTCATTTCTCTCTTTCTTTCATTCTCCCATCTTTCTTCCTTTTACTTTCATATTACTCTTTCTCTTCCTAACCTCTCTCCATCACTTCCCTTCTCTTTCTATTCCCAATATTTCTTTCTAACTTACCAATCCTTCATCATCACTTCACCTCTCTCTCGCTTATCATTCCCCCCGCCTCCTCCAAACTCTTTTTCTGTCATTCCCCAAATCTCTCTTACTCAACGCCTCTCTCTTTTCTCTCACTCCAATTGCTCTTTCTCTTTCACTCACACACAGTGTAATCAAATTAGGTCTCTCTCTCACAAACACAATCACAGACAGACATACACAAATGAGCGCCTGCGTGGACTTTATTTCATCTGTAATTCTGAAATCGACTGAAAAGAGAAGTAGAGTTATCGGTTTGTAGACGTGAATGATCACTGATTAGGATTAGTGTTACAATTTGTGGGTTTCTTGTATTTCCCCAGAAAACACTAATGTTAACTAGTGAAAATACTCGTGCATATTCTTTGGATGAGTCACAATACAAAATGTGTCAAGGGCATTCAAGGATAAGAGAGCGAAAAACAACTCTATTTAGCAAAGTACATTCGCCTTTTTGACAAATATTCTTTAGGCGAATTGCTCCCCCCCCCCTCCCCTCCCCGGCACTCTCACCTCCACTTCTACAGTTCTGAAAAGCAAGATGTATCAAATTAACAGTCCGATGCCCCTTCAAAAAAACAAAACAAAAACAAAAATAAATAGTAAAGTAAAGAAAATCATTAAAAAAATAGTTAAAATGTTAGATGGAGATATTAATAGAAACTATATAGTTATTGTTGACGGGGTATTCAACTCAGTTTTTTTTTTAAAAGTAAATATTTTTTAGAAAACACTAGACATACAAGCAGAAATACAGAGAGCGATAAATAGAAAGAGACACACAAACAGAAAGATAGCTTTATTAATTAATACCTAAATAGATAATGATAAATGAAAGAAAGTGAACAAAATGAAAGAGAAAAAACAAGATGTGTGTGTGTGTGTGTGTGTGTGTGTGTGTGTGTGAGAGAGAGAGAGAGAGAGAGAGAGAGAGAGAGAGAGAGAGAGAGAGAGAGAGAGAGAGAGAGAGATGTAAGTTCCAATGTAAGTTCTGCTGTCATAAGCACAGTAAATAAAATTATAATCATGAAGACTATCTGGTCCGGCTGCTTTGAAGTACAAGACCACAATTCCTACATCCTCACTGCTGAATACATATCGCGTCTTTCGATCAGCCAACATGCAGACGCAGACTGGTTTTCAAATCTCAGATGCAACGTTAGACCAGTTTTCTTATTACGGTTATTAGCGAACGTCTACTTATGTTCGCGCTACAACCTAGATCAGAAGGTAAAATCTAGTAATTATATCCATGCGTCCTCACACACACACACACACACACACACACACACACACACACACACACACCAGCCATATGAATGTTGTTCTCAACCTAAACTGGCGATGCAAAACAAATATCAACGAAATGCAGATCAACATATTGTACATGTTTCGCTGCATTTCAAAATCAAAATACACATACTTTCGGAAAGGGAGAGAGGGATAAAATCGCTACACAATTTTACGATACAGAATGACCTTCAATACACACTGCTCTTCGCAATAACGCATGGTTTATCAACTACATTTTTAATTTAATCGATAATGGTGATTCGAAGAATCTAGATTAGTAGATTTTTTCAGCCAATCAGCTATCATCTCTCTGAATTATAAAATGAAATCAAAAATACAACCAATCAACAACAAAAAATCTAACAATAAACTATCTGAACTTTTACAAATAACAATAATGGATTAAGTCTGGAACCCCGATGTCCTATTTAGATCCAAGCATATGGGTTGCCATCAAAATTAATAAATAAATTATCTTCTCTTCGTTGTGCAGCATCAAGTACTAGAAAGAGGTAGTCATCAGAGTGCGTGAGTTCGTGCGTGTGTTCGTACGTGTGTGCGCACATTATATACATTGGTTGTGTGAGTACTGTATGTGTGTGTGTGTATAATTACGTGTATGTGTAGTGCATTTGGGTATGCAGTGAAATGTCGCGTGTTTTATGTGTATTGTATTTATGAGGGTAGTCAATTTGTGTGTGTGTGTGTGTGTGTAGTGACGTTCTACTACACTATTACAGCAGATTTCATGCACTACGTCAAACACAGAGTAATAAAAATTTCGTTAGAACTACAACACCAACAAAACCACAACAGAAACTTACGTCGCCACCCCGAGCGGCCACTGAAAGAAATGCACGCTGTCAATGTCCGGGCTGTCGTAGACCAGGAAGACCCGGCTCACGGGACCGCCACGCAAGCTGATGTAGGGTCTTAGCCAATGGTTGCGGCACTGCTCGTTGCCCAGCAGGATGACGGCTGCGTTCTTAAGACGCGGTAATGTCTTGACAAAGTCCAACCATATTTTGGCAGAATGTACCTTGGAGGCGTCTCGTCCGTTCAGCACCAGCAACAAGTTCTCCGTGTCTCCGGGAACCTTGCCGGGAAGAACACCGGGACCAGTTCGGTATCTAAATAAAGAAATAAATATTACAAGAACTTAATTCAAAAAGATCCATTAGAATATTTTATCAAGCACGTGTTTCAAGAGTGAAAAAACTACAACGAGAGGACAACAAAGCCGTGTTAGTGTAATATGTGATGGATGATTCGTGTAACACCTCTCTGGGCACCCGTCACTCGTTATGATTATTATTTATTTCTTAATAACACATAACTAATTACAAGTGACCGAGAATCGTAATTTATAGTTGTTAATAATTATCCCACAAGACCAACATGTCTCTCACTTGGCGGATTATAATGGTGTCGTAAAACTCTATTCTTTACACAATAATAATTAAACCAACAATCAAATATATAACAATTGAAAATAATCAAAAGAGCGTTGACAATTACATCACAACAATGTTCGATTAAACGTTAGACACTCAATCAATTATCCTAGAATAAACATCAGGAGTCAGATTAACATTTATATAATTAAGTTCGTAGATATAATTCATCATAGAAATGAGAGTGGAGTTTTAGAGAGATAATTAAAATCACTGTACGTAACCTTTTCAATGATGGCAACTGTCATTAGCACGTGTTCTCATGCAGGCGGTTTGCAAAAGTCACTGTCTTTCTTATTTAGACGACGGTCCCACATACCGCTTCTAGGCACATTACACAAATGTTCCAGAATCTTCGATGTGCTGACAAAGCACTTAGTGGACAACTGTCCAGAACGTTATATGCACTATCAAACACATCAGGAGGAATGTTCAAGAAACTTTCGTGAATACTTCAGACCAAACTAAAGCTTCAATTTTCGCCCTATTGACTCTTGAACAGAATTCATAGGAAACTTCTTTCTCTCTTATACACATTCTTAACCTACAAATCCTGATACAATATTCATTAGCCCCATACACACGCAGCATAAGAAATATAGCATTGATCAAAATTCATAAGTATAATGTACAATGTAATCAAATTAGTGAACATAGAAATAATGGTTTAAAGATCAATAGCAAACATGTAAGAAATATTTCTAAGTACATTCTTTCTTTATCAGTGAGTTAACTTACCATAAGCTAATGATTGCCTTTATGACCAGACTCAAGTTATGTCAAAATCAAAGTGATTAGAAGAAAGAACTTCTTCAACAAAATTACTTTTGGTCCAAATAACTTTTGGACATGGTTGAGACTATTAGAAAAAAATACTCATCAATTTGTAACTTGTTTGGATTGCATCAGCAAGTTCTAGCATTTTCTCCACCTGAGCTGTTCACTCCAAAAATATCAGCATAAGACCCAAAGGTCGGGTCACGGTAACATTGGGAACAAATATATAGGAGGATAGATACTGTATAATTTAGAGAAATGTAGAGATAACACGTAGGAAGATAGATATTGTACGACTTAGAGAAAGGTAGAGATAACACGTAGGAAGATAGATACCGTACGATTTAGAGAAATGTAGAGATAACACGTAGGAAGATAGATATTGTACGACTTAGAGAAATGTAGAGATAACACGTAGGAAGATAGATACCGTACGATTTAGAGAAATGTAGAGATAACACGTAGGAAGATAGATACTGTACAACTTAGAGAAAGGTAGAATTAAAAACTGACTAATGGGAAGGCAGATGCATCGTATGACTAGTAAGAAAGCAGAAATAAATTATGACGGGTACAAAAGTAGAGGCATCGCTAGACTAGCAGGTATGTGGGGCATATCACGTGTTTAGTAGGAAGATTAAGAATTGATTTGCTATAGCAGATTAGATACATATATCACATGATTTGCAATGCAGATAATTATCACGCGACTATAAAGTAGAGATGTCACGTGACTAACAGGTTAGGTAGGTACAGAAGGCGCAGGTGGTTTTCCAAGAGATCCTTGAAAACGTACACTCATTACTAATTCGATATTGAAATAATGATAATGACAACGATGATGATAACTTATTCTTATAAAAGCTCTATAAACCTTTAACAATATATAAAGATATATTTTCAGACAAACTGCTTAATAAAATAAGAAAACTCAAATTAATGCAGCAAAACAAATTATGAATCCTCAATCAAGATCACACCATCAATCCCATAAAACTCATCGATTAAATATCACATTACCACCATCAATCATGTACTGCTCATCAATTAAATGTCTCATTACCGCCATCAATCATGTACTGCTCATCAATTAAATGTCTCTTTACCGCCATCAATCATGTACTGCTCATCAATTAAATGTCTCATTACCGCCATCAATCATGTACTGCTCATCAATTAAATGTCTCTTTACCGCCATCAATCATGTACTGCTCATCAATTAAATGTCTCCTTACCGCCATCAATCATGTACTGCTCATCAATTAAATGTCTCATTACCGCCATCAATCATGTACTGCTCATCAATTAAATGTCTCATTACCGCCATCAATCATGTACTGCTCATCAATTAAATGTCTCTTTACCGCCATCAATCATGTACTGCTCATCAATTAAATGTCTCATTACCGCCATCAATCATGTACTGCTCATCAATTAAATGTCTCATTACCGCCATCAATCATGTACTGCTCATCAATTAAACGTCTCACAATTTTACGTATCCCGGGTTTATTTTTTATTTTGTTGTTGTTGTTGTTGCTTATCTATTCTATCTATTCAGTTTAGCTCTACAGATGCCTCATTATCCTTCTCTCTGCCCTGTTTTAGCTCAGCTATTAAAATGACCTCTCGTACACCTATCTATCCTGTTTTAACATAACTATTAAATGCATGTGTTACTATGCAATACGATTATTTTGTACTGTACTATTAACTGTCCCAAAACCTATGCTATTTTTATTTGTCTTGATCCCCAGGATCTTTGTAGACTAATTTCACCCTTATGACATTAAATGAAAAACGAAAAAAAACTTAGCAGTAGCAGAGTTAAGCTGAAAAATAAAAAGTAGCAAGGTACAATACCAGACTTAAAGACTTATCCCCGACTTAAAGACTTATGCCCGACTTATCCCCGACAAAATGCAGCAGTCAGAATTGAACATGAATTGTTGTGTTGACTGACTTGAGACATTTGCAATACTTCAATGAAAAAAGATGAGGAGACTTAGGAAATTGAAGTAAGCGCTGACCAGGTTGGGAAGGAATTAATAAATCCTAGTTAATCACCTGAAGAAAGACACATATTGTCACAAGACCTTTAGTTAAAACTGTAAATTGAAAGATACTAGTAAATCAGTCTCACAAGACAAGGGGTGAAATAAAGTAGTATTTTTCTCCTGTGGAGTCTTTTAGATTAGCATGAAAGCTAACATAAAAGAAAGATCTTTTTAAAAAAAAGAATTTCGAAATTCATATCAGTAACAGTGGGGAACCAGAAATTACCCTAGTGAGGTAAGCGTGGTTGTTTATATGGGTGAAAGGAACTGTTTATTAAATTACTATGTGCGAGTATACTGATATAAATTTCTATAGCAGGAATACTTAGAATACAATATAAATGATACTTTATAGTCCTGAATCTAAACTTGATTTTCTAAGCCATATTAGATGTTTAAATTATATTACAGAGGATTTTAAATCTGAAGATACTCTGGAAATTTCAAATCTGAGTCTGCAAAATCGAGATCTGAGGTTGGGCTATGGAGAAGACTTTGAGGCTCGAAGCGGACAGATGGTCTACATTCTACAGTCCACACATTTCATTTAGGGAGCTAATCACTGAATCAAGTTCCATTGCTTTCAAGAGTTATCATCACTGAACTACTTACAAAAGCAGAGTAAATAAACAGGTAAGAATGCAATTTTTTGATTGAATTAGCATAGAAAGTAAGTAGGCACTATTTTGATATGAGAACATAACATTCATATAATGATTTGAACTATATGATGGATTAACCAATAAAACACAGGTATCATATTCTGTTATAACAGGAAAAATAGAAAAGATTACCATCCCTAAGCAATAGTCAGGGGGAAAGTGCATTTCGCATTACTGACATTGATTTAATATGTAAAACCTTTTCAATTATTGTGATTACATTCACATACTTTTATTTCTTTATAACTTTATTTTGTATTTATTCATCTCGATATTTTAATAACTGCATCGAAGTGTATTGCAATAATAAATATTTAATGTTGGTGATTATGTCATCTCGGGGTGCAGTAACGAACCACAAAGGTTCACCAAACTAAGGAAGTGGAAATAGAAATTAATGAAAACATCGGCATATGAACTCTGTAAAAAAGAAATTACAAAGTAAAAGTGAGATGTATCACCTTTATAGTGGCTCGACTACACCTTTCTTTATTCAGTTGTTAAATGACTCTAAGCATTAAACCATAGTGCTTCCCCCCCCCCTCTTATGTGTAATATCTCAGTGCTTTTGTTAAACTTTTCGCTTCATCCCAGAATACAAGAAAAACACTGGTGGATACGCGATTATTATCAATATCTTGTCAAAGCCGATAAACAGTGTAATCAGAGACTTTTCACTTACTCTAGAATCCTAAAATTAAGAAAATGAAATTTAAACACACGAACACAGCTAAAGTGCAACTGCTTTTCTCTTCCTTTTTTTTTCTTTCGTTTTTTTTTTCTCCCTCCACATTTCGGTGACACCCCCCACCCCCCTCCAACGCAGCTGAATACGTTGTGCAAATCGCAAGTGACTTTGCAGATTGTGCAAATGGTGGTGGAAAAATCCTGAGAGTGAATTCTGGACCAGGATGGAATGAACGAGACCTTGTTCCGTGCCAACAGTCATGACAAAGACATTATTCTCGCCTGATAGGAATGACAAAATTTACTCAGACACTTCGTATCTGCAAGCCCAGGGTCAGCAATTACATTATATCTGAGCGACGATGCATTAAACGATGACACAATTTCACGATGTTCTTGAGGAATTTCGTGTTATGTGAAAAGAGTGATGCCAAAAACAAAAACAAAAATAAAAAATAAACAAAACAGATATATAAAAAGGGAGGAAATCCTAAGAGTTACAATTTTTAAACAGTAAAATAAAACATAATTCACGAATGATATTAATAGTGTGTGTGATTGCTATGATGAAAGACAAACAAAGGAAGACTGGAAGAAAGAAAGAAACAAATAAAGAGACTAAATAAATACAAAAATAGATAATAAGTATATAGACAGATAGTTAGATGGATTGAAAGATAGATAGACAGACAGACAGATAGATAGATGGATGGATGGATGGATAGATAGAGAGATAGATAGATAGAGAGATAGATAGATAGATAGATAGATAGATAGATAGATAGATAGATAGATAGATAGATAGATAGATAGATAGAGATAAGCACTCACTCTCTGGCAATACTACAATTCCTCTTCAATAGAAGTAGAATAAAAGGGTTCATATCACATATCTAGCATTATCTCTCTCTTAACCAATAAATTGTTGTTCCCTATCTGTGTCTTTTTACAAGTAAATAGAACAGAGCATCCTTGTCACAAAACCCAGTTTCACTTTACCAGCAATCACAACAGAGCATTCTTATTACAAACCCAGCTTTAATTTATCAGTAAGTAGAACAGAGCATTCTTATCACGAAACTCAATTTCACTCTACACACAATCACAACAAAGCATTTATTCACAAACCTAGTTTCTCTTTACCAGCAATCACAACACAGCATTCTTGCCACAAACCCAGTATCTCTTTACCAGCAATCAAAACAACTCTCTCCTTTCACATATGCCAGCCCACGAACCCAAACAACCCTAGAGTAAGAAACACAAGTCTTTTCCACTGTTCGGGTCATCACTAAGCCATTGATTTATTCTGGGACTTAAACCATATTCAGTATTAAAGAGACAACACATAAAGGCCTATATCTGTTCTGGTGGTATAGAGCAGTGGTTAAATTATATCGGATCTGCTGTACTTTATATACTATGCGTTGGGAATGGGATGTACGCCGAAATGGCTGGCTACCTGATCATTTGAATGTCAATGACAGCCGATATTGATCGCTCCAGATGAGTTTTACTCTTGAAAAGCGGAAACAAAATTATTAATCAAGGTTACTTGAATAATTTGTGGTGCACTTTCAGATTTGGAGGACAATAAACAAAACAAAAAATCAAAACAAAAAAAAACACGCACTAAATGGAATTAAATGGTTTTGATTGTCTGTTGTGATGTCAGAAACCCTTGACACTTGCTCTATGACTATGAATTTTTTTTATTCAACAATGTTTCATTGTCAATTTGTATCCACCTCCTGATTGTATCTGCTGGCCATCTCTTCTGAACGAGTGCAAACTTTGTCAGTTCTAACAGCATTTTCATCTTTTTACTCTTTGTGCTTGTGTAGCATTTCTTACGAAAGAGTTGTGAGCTCGAAACTCAGAAAAGAAAAAAACAAAAGTTACTTGATCGGTACCGGTGTGTTGCTTGCAAAATTGTAAAATTAAAATCTTTTAAACTTATAAATCAAAACAAACGTTTGTGTGACAACGCACTAAGCAAAGTACCGTCAACATCCAGCACTCGCGGACAAAGGTATTAACCCCTTTGTGTAATGAACGCGTGGCTATTAACCCTTTGTGTGATGAACACGGGGCTATTAACCCTTTGTGTAATGAATGCTGGGCAATTAACCCTTTGTATAATGAACGCATGGCTATTAATCCTTTGTGTGATGAATGCACGGCTATTAACCCTTTGTGTAATGAACGCTGGCTATTAACCCTATGCGTAATGAACGATTGGCAGATATGATGTTCAAGTGCAACAGTCTGCACACATGCGAGGTTCCATTCTGAAAGTCGACTAGCACCCCGAATTACACGAGGACTGGTACTCCTTTCTGGCGTGTAGGAGTTTGTGTGCGTGCAGACTGGTACTCCTTTCTGGCGTGTAGGAGTTTGTGTGCGTGCAGACTTTGTATTTGTAGAGACGGGTCTTGCTTTTGAACCCCAATAAATCGTATTTCTTACTCCTATCCATTCACTCCCATATCAAATATCCCCATTCCTTGTCCTATTCATGCATTTGAGCTCACACCAATCTCGGGCATTATACTTATTAGTGAACACGAAATGCGTTATTCAAAATAACACGATACTTCCTTTATTCATTTACTGTCTTTAAAAAAATCAGATGATCAAAGCATGAACATAGCAAGCAAGAAATACTATTAGTTCTAAAACAGATTATTATTATTATTATTATTATTATTATATTAGGTTTTTTCCCAATGAAGAAAAGAATTCTTCAAAAGAAATTGTATTTTGGGAGACAGGCGGTACTAAAATTACAGGAAAATATTCGATAGTTTTAAGGATCTGAAAGTGCGCATCAATTAAATAATAACTTTAAATTATCATGTCTTATACACTTAGTAGTTCATTTCTATTTCTCTTTGCTATTGTAAAATTATATTGAGGGGGGGGTGCGTGCGTGCGTATGTGAGACAGAAAGAGAGTATGCACATAGATATTAGGGTAGAAAGAAAGAAAGAAAGAAAGAAAGAAAGAAAGAAAGAAAGAAAGAAAGAAAGAAAGAAAGAAAGAAAGAAAGAAAGAAAGAAAGAAAGAAATCGTACGTCAAACATCAACTACCGTCGTTATAAATATTTTTATTCTTTTTAAGTCGGTGATACTTGAAAATTTGAGCACTTATGAAAATAAAATGTTATTTTTGCTTGTGTGTGTTTGTTTCGGTTTCTATTGTTTGTTTTCTTTTTGTTGTTGTGTTTTTAAAACCGCGTAAGGGACTTGACCCCATTGTGATGACGTGCCTCCAGTGGAGTTAATTGTTTGCCCTGATTTCGAGAGTCTTGCATGGTTCCCGTTGTGTAGGAAATATGACCGTGTCAACAACAGTTCATCACTTTTAAACAAAGATGTAAACATTTTTAATTATTTTTTAGTTTTTATTTTTGGTGGGAAGGTGGTGATGTGTAGAGAGGTAAATTTACAAATCACTTTAAAAATGTCGGTTTCCTGAAGTACGACGAAAAAGGCAGAAATGCCCCGTCAATGTTTCCGGAAATGAGCATTGCCGAGTATAAAGAACGTTAGTACTTGTTTGGCTGCATGTTCCTACACATTACGAGTCTTTTGCACGTGGTTTCCTGGAACAAGAAATGGCCATGTGTTGTTGACAGTTGATAAATACCGACCAGCAGAGAATGGTAAGTCACGCAAACTATACATTTGCAGCTAAAATATTACCTGTCTGAAAGAAAATAAATAATTTTGAACCTTTGCTCATTGCACACAATTAAGAATGTCTACCAACTCATCAGTAATTAAGTGATATGTCTATAACCTATCACTAGCTAATAAAGTGTCTACCACAGATCAATAATTATTACATAACGTGAGTTCTAGAATGAGTGTTAATCTTGCTCAGTCAGCTCGCAGTATTTCCAAATGTCAGGTATTGTTATGTATGAACTGAGAATGTCAGGTATTGTTATGTATGGGCTGATAATGTCAGGTATTGTTATGTATGGACTGAGAATGTCAGGTATTGTTATGTATGGGCTGAGAATGTCAGGTATTGTTATGTATGGGCTGATAATGTCAGGTATTGTTATGTATGGACTGAGAATGTCAGGTATTGTTATGTATGAAATGAGAATGTCAGGTATTGTTATGTATGAAATGAGAATGTCAGGTATTGTTATGTATGAAATGAGAATGTCAGGTATTGTTATGTATGGACTGAGAATGTCAGGTATTGTTATGTATGGACTGAGAATGTCAGGTATTGTTATGTATGGACTGAGAATGTCATGTATTGTTATGTATTGACTGAGTATGTCAGGTGGTGTTTTGTGTGGACTATGTCAGGTGTTGTTATGTATGGACTGAGTAAGCTTCAGCTACACACACACACACATACGCGCGCGCTGAATTTATAGTCCTGTGTTTGAGATTAAGATTTAGCTTGATACTTCCTCCTTCATTATCTCTTCCGCCTCTCATTTCTTGTTTCAAAAGCCATGTCGTGTTTCCAATCTGTCTATTTAATTGTTTTGACTCCCTAACATATATGGTTTCACAGGTGCTACTGAGTTCGGATATTTTTGCTGACAAAAGATACGCAGCAACACCTGTCTCTCACAAACAGATGGTATCAGACATTGAGTCCGTGGACTCTTGCACTCGAACTATCAAGGCGAGATTGGTAAAGCATAAAACATATTTATGTAGGCCATAACCTGGCTTGTCCTAAGCACGTATCAATGAAGTACGGGTCTGAGCTGTCCTTCCCTTGTCTATGCTATTTTACGGCACGAGAGAGAGAGAGAGAGAGAGAGAGAGAGAGAGAGAGAGAGAGAGAGAGAGAGAGAGAGAGAGAGAGAGAGAGAGAGTCAGCAACAACGCAAGAAATAAAAGTGCGTTTGTAATGACAATGTCGAGAGAGCCTTGAAACGTGGTCAACTATCACTTACCCATAAAAGGTCATTAAAAAAACACATGCATATGCATACATGTACACACACGCACACACACAGAGTTATATACGTTGTCATGCTGAACTCGGAAACCTACAAAAACTGAAAGAAGAATGCAGTGTCGACGTGTGGAATTCAGAAACATACATAAATAAAAATCAAGAAGAATGAACACTCAGTGTCAGAATGATTTTTTTTAAATCACAGGAATTCGAACTGCTGATTGAGTCTCTAGGTTAAAAATCCACAGGGACAAGAACTAATTTGCAGGATCAATTGTCAAGTTAATAAACCTCACGCGATAAAAGATTAAGAACTATTCCAGCAGGCTCTGTTCTCAAGATGATTTCAGAAACTGATGGTAACAAGTGTAAAAATTCCGGGGCGCTGTTAGGTCGAAGTAACACTTTAAAAAAAAATAATAACGCGAATCAAAACTGAGGGGCAACTTTACTGTTAAAGCGAAGACATCAGCAATACAACAACTATCGTACAACTTTTGAGAACTCTCACGGTCTAGCGTGAAGGCCTCACTATCAAGTTAAATTCACAAACTTCACACGAATCAAGAACTACGTAAGGTATATGTCCATCAATATGAAGAGTCTCATCGGTATTAAGAGCTAGTTTATGTGATGGCCTTGCAGTCCAGGAGAATTTACAATAAAAAGCCATATCCAAAGCGCATTAAGTGTATGCCTGAAAGCCTCGTGAGATTTAAAGAAAGCGGGAGCGCTACAAAGACGGGGTTTTTTTTTTTGTTGTTTTTGTTTTTTTCTTTTTTGCACATCAATCCTAACTCGTCATAAAGAACTCGAATTTCCGCACGTAGCGTTGTGCTGTTTACCGCAAAGCTGACGCGAATCCACACTACATGTACATAATCTTGGTAAGGTTGCAGGCAGGTTGCTGTTTATTCATTTTCTGGTCTTCCCTCTCTCTCTCTCTCTCTCCGGTCTTTGCTTGCTTTCTCTCTCCCCTTCTCTCTCCAATCGCTTAGTTTATAAATTTTATAGTTTTAAATTTTAATTTGAGGTTTTCTTTTAAGTTTTTAAACTGTTTTCTTTTTTATTTGTATTTATTATGCATGTTCATTGCAATTATATGTGTAAGGCACTTCTACTCTTACAAACCAAAAAAAAAATCATTGAAAAATATTATCTAATAATAACAGAAACAAAAACTATATCATTACCTTTAACAAACCAACTAACAATAGCATTACCTTTAATAATCGTAAACAAACAATAGCATTACCTTTAATAATCCAACAAACAATAGCATTACCTTTAACAAACCAACTAACAATATCATTACCTTTAACAAACCAACTAACAATATCATTACCTTTAACAAACCAACTGACAATATCATTGCCTTTAACAAACCAACTAACAATATCATTACCTTTAACAAACCAACTAACAATATCATTACCTTTAACAAACCAACTAACAATAGCATTACCTTTAACAAACCAACTAACAATATCATTACCTTTAACAAACCAACTAACAATAGCATTACCTTTAACAAACCAACAAACAATAGCATTAACTTTAACAAGCCAACAAACAAGCATGTTTAAACAAACTAATAAAATTACAACAAATTGAAAAGTGTATTAAAACTATTTCGCAGGTATGTGCTCCCAATGAGACTGGCATGCATATATGTGCACTGAGTACAAAACAAAACTTCCTCGAATAAAAGTCCGAGAAGAAAAATGCACATTGTGAAATTAATTAGGCTAGGATTTCCATCCATAGTGTCTGAAATATCATCGTTTCTGTGCAGATGTAATCATTTCATTTTTTTAATTGTCTATAATTGCGAAATGTTTATAAAGATGAATCAAAGATGCTATATACACTTTCTCAATGGGCAATTCAACCTAATTATACAAAATGCCTTCATAAAATGTTGGTTTAGTCCCTGCAATGGATCCCACTGGTCTTTTCTAGACTGAAACATCGTTCATTTTCCCTAATGTCAGATTGTCTCCCTTGTGTGGAAGTGATTTTTCCTTTCTGGAAGTCTTTTCACACGTTGCAAGTTCAATTTTCATCTTAAAAAACAAAATCTTTTCATCTGTCCTCACTGAAAATCCTGACAGTATTCGTCAGTTTATAAAATCTATATATAGTTAAATGTCCCAATTTCATTTTGTATCCTAATCATGGCTTCTTGATGACTTGACTGAAGGGATTTAGTGCTAAATATACACTTAAATGTCCCAATTTCATTTTGTATCCTAACCAAGGCTTCTTGATGACTTGACTGAAGGGATTTAGTGCTAAATATACACTTAAATATCCCAATTTCATTTTGTATCCTAATCATGGCTTCTTGATGACTTGACTGAAGGGATTTAGTGCTAAATATACACTTAAATGTCCCAATTTCATTTTGTATCCTAACCAAGGCTTCTTGATGACTTGACTGAAGGGATTTAGTGCTAAACAGAACAAGAGTGTTAGCAGGACATCGCCTTGAAAGAATCCGGCATTTCTTTTCCATTCCAGGCGAGGGTGGTTTTCAACACTATTCTTAGTGTAATTTTGTACAGTTTCATTGTCTCAAATATGCATGAATGTGAAAACGAGTCACAGGTGTCTGGTAGTCAATCCACTTCATTGCTAGACTTGTACATCGTTACTAGCTGTCAGTAAGGCCCTTCACTATTCTGCTACCAGACCTAGCCCCCATTTGTTTAGTGGTCAGCTTTTGAGTTGTTTCAAGGCGACTCATCATCCTGCTATAATTTTTTATAGTAATCCCCAAGCAGTCGATAGGCACATGATAGGGCAGTAGTTTTGGGTAGTTCTGTTTTCTTTCTTACATCTTTCATAATCAAGCTTGATTTTCCTCTTGTTACTGTTCAACTAGCCCTCCCAGTCGGGAGGTTAGATACTTCAATCAGAGTAGTTGCAACCTTTCAGCAAGCATTCCCAATATGGAGGCTATATATTTCAATAAGTTGCACCCAGTCAGGACCTGGCACCAAGGTTTTTGGTTATGATTGCTCATACCCTTGAACCATGCCTGAACCAAACTGAAGTCGGACCCACTTTGATTAACCCAGAGATAAATAACAAAGATTTCGCAATTTCTTATGGACATGTGGGAACAGCTATGGCCTTATTCCAAGACAAGAACTGCTGTAAAGGTTCACTTTAAGTGCTTGTTCTTTCCATTACAAGTAATTTAGAAAGCTATAATAATGCCTCGGTCACACAAATACTTTAGTCATGCGGAAAACTGTTCCAGTCTGCAGAAAACTATAATTATGCCTCCTGTCAACGATCGCGCCTAAGATTGGGTGTAAAGCGTGATTAACGTCACGTGACTAACGCCATATTAAAATTATCTGGCACTAACTTACACCATAGTGAAGATCAAAATTAAGCAGTACAACGTATCTGCCTTACGAAGTCTTACTGCAATGACTCATAATTTATTATCAAGATAAACACGCATGTAATTACTATTATACGAAGAGGTAAAATCACATTACTATATAATTGTACCGCAAGCAGAGAGACTACTGGTTTATACCAGAAAGACCCCAGGCCCATATGTTAAAAGAAATTTCCAGTAAACAGGAAACGAAACGAAAATATGTTTGACAGCCTCACCAGACTTCAAGAAATCACAGTGCAGATGAATAAAATCGGCAATTCGCATTTTTCTACTAATGAGAGGGAGGAGGGATATACAGGGTGGTTATATATTCCCCTCTCAAAGACTTTCACATTATTTTTTTATTATTCCTCCTCCACTTTCGCCACTAACACACTTATCTTATGGTTGCGGCATATCAGTTCCCTTGTTACATGCATCATTTTTCAGAACATTGGTTGTCGTGTTAAACTAAACAGGAAATTCAAGTTGACTCGGAATTTAAAAGAATGTTGAGTATTAGACTTTAGTCAGAATAAGATGTACTTGTTCTCAATTTCAAAGCTATTTATAAGTTACATAATATAATGCTATAAGTATATTATTGTATTTTAAACTGTATAATCATAACCATGCTTAAAAATAAAGACATCTGTTATCAGTACATATCTTTATGACTGTACATTTAAAGGCCACTAAGACATCTGTTATCAGTACATATCTTTGTGACTGTACATTTATTGCTCACTAAGACATCTTTTTATCAGCATCTATCTTTTGTCTGTACATTTACTGACCACTAATACATCTGTTATCAGTATCTATCTTTGAGACTGTATATTTATTGACCACTAAGGCATCTGTTATCAATATATATATATATATATCTTTGTGTCTGTGCATTATTTGCCACAAAGAAATCTGTTATCAGTATATATCTTTTGTGACTTAATTTATTGGCCACTAAGACACCTGTTATCAGTATATATATTTTGTGTCTGACCATTTGTTGGCCACTAAGACATATTTTATCAATATATATTTTTTGTGACTGTACATTTATTGGCCACTAAGACACCTGTTATCAGTATATATCATTTTGTCTGACCATTTGTTGGCCACTAAGACATATTTTATCAATATATATTTTTTGTGACTGTACATTTATTGGCCACTAAGACACCTATTATCAGTATATATCATTTTGTCTGACCATTTGTTGGCCACTAAGACATATTTTATCAATATATATTTTTGTGACTGTACATTTATTGGCCACTAAGACACCTGTTATCAGTATATATCATTTTGTCTGACCATTTGTTGGCCACTAAGACATATTTTATCAATATATATTTTTTGTGACTGTACATTTATTGGCCACTAAGACACTTATTATCAGTATATTTCATTTTGTCTGACCATTTGTTGGCCACTAAGACATATTTTATCAATATATATTTTTGTGACTGTACATTTATTGGCCACTAAGACACCTATTATCAGTATATATCTTTTGTGTCTGACCATTTGTTGGCCACTAAGACATATTTTTGTATCAATTTATATCTTTGAGACTACATTTATTGGCCACTAAGACGTCTTTTTTTTTTTTTAGTATATATATTTATGACTGCACATTTATTGGCTTCTAAGATATGTGTTATCAGTATATATTTTTTCTGATTGTACATTTATTGACCACCATGTTATCTGTTATTAGTATATATCTTTGAGACTGTACAATAATTATTGGTCACTAAGGCATGTTTTATCAGTATATATCTTTGTGAACATTTCTTGACGACTAAGACATCAGTTATCATTATATATGTTTGTGACTGTACATATATTAGCCACTAAGGCATCTGTTATCAACATATGTGTCTGTATATTAGCTATAAGACATCTTTGAATAGTATATAACTTTGAGATTGTACATTTACTGTACATTAAGACATCTGTTATCAGTATATATCTTGTGTCTGTACATTTATTGGCCACTATCACATCTTTTACCAATATACATCTATGTGTTTGTACATTTATTGGCCACTATGACATCTGTTATCAGTATCTATCTTTGTGTCTATTATGGTATATCCGCCACTGCGCATTTACCGGTGAATCATGTATACGTTATTTTTGTATTGCCGATCATCGCATCTTCTCTCCTGTCATTGTATTACAAATAAATGTCCACTTCCGTTAAAGAATATTTAATGCCAACTATGGCAACATAAAACCTAAGATATAATCTGTCATCCCAAATTTACTGGTGCAGTGGTATCTTGATTCATTAGCGATCACCCCCCCCCCCCTTCTCCTCTTATCAATAAAATCTGCAGTAATTGGCACACTTATTCACATAAATGCACTGTCCTTTGACCTAATGACAGGCAGACTCCTGCGATCCTCGTAAAACGAAGGCATTTCGTCGAGCGTGTAGTCATGCTAAACTAAATAACGCACTGCACAGGCATAACGTTATAACAAGAAGTCTTCACTGCATCTGACAGGAACCAAAATGACATCTTGCCTTCAGGTAAAATGATAACAACGTTACCTCAGTGTCAGGCTCGGAAAAATGCGAGAATACCAACCCTTGTACATGCACGTGGGAGTTGATGCTAAAGATACTTGAAACTCTAAAGGAAATATTAACAACTGAATAAAAATGCTAGTAATAAAATAAAACATTCAAGCAGGACGGAATGCGAGTAATAAAGATCTGCTGTTGCATCGCCTCTCGCAGCAACATCTTGGACCCTGGTCTTCTGAGTGCGGCTGTGCAATTTCTAACATTTTACAGCCAAGTCATTACAGCAGCATGCATATTACATGGGGAGAAATAAGAAATGGCACGTGAAATACATTACATCGCCTATCGATTTAAGATGATAATGCCGTTCCGAGTAATAGTTGAAGTCTAACCAAAAGCAACGAACACCGAAAAGAGAAAACAATCAATAAAAAACAAACAGGGGGAAAACAAAAGACCCCTCCCCACGAATGCATTATACCATCGATCTCGACGTCTCCATCACAGCCGGTACCTCCTTTGCAATAGCATTATCGCTCCCGACTTTTGTTAATCTTTATAAGAGACGACACCATTCTACAGCGACAGCAATCCAATAAGGCAAAGTTAAATCTCGATAAGAGGAATACTGGAAGCGTAGTTAGAGCCCGTATTTGTAAGACTTAACAGCCACCGAAGCCATCAAAGACTTTCATCCATGGACTAATAGAATGTGGCGTACAACATGTCAGATGTTACCAAGCGCAAAGTTCCTTGTATGAGAAGGACTTCATCCCTACCCGTTCATGCGTCACATCCCACAACACGTTTATACCCTCTACCAAACTGACAACGTCACTACCAACCCTCCTTACTCCCCACGCAAATATAAAATTTAGTACTCCATTTACTATATGACATGCAATACATCCAACCATAAGACACATTCACACTTGTACACTATACTACACACTGTCAAGAGACACAGGACAGATGCTATCTATTCAACAGCACACTATTGCCAAAATACACCACACCAAAGAGCATACAAAATACATACATCATATATACAATACATCAAACATCACAACAGATATCAAACCGCGCTACACATATACAAAACATGTATTCCTTTACACATATACTACACACACCCATAGCAACACCACACAATAATTATCACCACCTAAACTCATTCACTCACTCTCTCCCACATACACCATAAAATAATTAGTACCATCAACGTAAACTCATACACATATATCCGAAAACAAACAATAGTAAAATAGGGCATACCACAAACACAGAGATAAGGTAACGACAATCTTCATGCAGAGTAGACTCACATACATTTAGAAAATTATAATCAAATTATTTTTTAAGTCATTACGACCAAGTAACCTCCAAATAGAAAGGATCATATGCAAGCAGATAAATACGCACTGCGAATGGCAGATAATACTGCTATGAAATCGGTAGTAAACTATAGTACAAAGTGACTGGAATGAAAGACCATTTTACAGTAGGGAGGTGGAGAGATTCCGACTTGATGTCAGCGACAGAAATGTTAATATCGTACATACTTTAATACACACTTTCAATGGTTAGATCCAACATGATCACACCCTCTTTATTGTAATAATGATATGTCTGCCATTAGAAACATTTCAAATCAACACAAAACTGGATTTCACACACACACATACACACACCACCACCACCACACCACACAAACAAAACACATGCACGCACGCACACACAATTCATGAACAAACTTAGCAATAATTCATCCAACTTCAAAATTATTGACTCTCTCTCGAGCCTTCTATATCTAATTAGCAGATTCTACATCTAGCTTTAGTAATTCATTTTACTCGACAAAAAAGACCGGAAGTAGCAAATGACGCTTTAATGTCTCCCTTCTCGAGAAACGCTGCTCGTCCCGGAGGTGTGTGTACTTTGTCCATGCCGCGTAAAACTGTCGGACAGTCAAAGGCAAAAATCTCAGCTGGTAAAATCTGCGGACGACTGGATACTAGTCAACTGAAATTTACCCTTGCCTTTCCTTAGTCCCTATCACACACACACACACACACACACACACACACACACACACACACACAATCACTCCAGATGCATTATTTGAAGATCGCTAAAAAGTACTGTTACATCAAAGTTCAACTAATTAAGCCTTCTTGGAAGTACTACAAGACAGACATTTGAGGGTATTACTATTACCGAGATGCTACTGTAGAGCGTTCTTATATAGTAGCTGGAGTTTAGACCTTGAGACTAAAGCCTAGTTCCAAATTAAGGCTTGTGTGTGCATAAACGCGAGAGTGTGTATCATAATCATTTATGTGGTTCTTGGTGACTAAATTTAGTGTTATCCGAAAAAGAAAAAAGCTGTCTAAATGCAGATAAGCTTGCCTGTGTCCGTATGTAAAGAAGAAAAGCTCAATACTTTTTTTTTTTAACAAAAGCCAGAGGTAAAGAAAAAAAAACCAATACTGTATATTGTTCGCCCTTCAAAGAATATAATTAAATAATCAGTCTCAGAGATTCGGTGCAAAAAGTTATCTGAAATATTAATAAGTTTCACAAGATTTTGTGGTAGTTTTTCTTGAATGTTCTTTCCATTTTATTTAAATTCAGTTTTTACATTTGTCTTTTTCTTTAAGACGGCAAATAATGTTATTATAGTAATACTAAATAAAACAATTAACTTTGAGAGCTTCTGATTATGTTTTCATTTTAAAGACGGCAAATGATGTTATTATAGTAATACTAAATAAAACAATTAACTTTGAGAGCTTCTGATTATGTTTTCATTTTAAAGACGGCAAATGATGTTATTATAGTAATACTAAATAAAACAATTAACTTTGAGAGCTTCTGATTATGTTTTCATTTTAAAGACGGCAAATGATGTTATTATAGTAATACTAAATAAAACAATTTTAAAATTAATTTTGAGAGCTTCTGATTATGTTTTCATTTTAAAGACGGCAAATAATGTTATTACAGTAATACTAATTAAAACAATTTTAAAATTAATACTGAGAGCGTCTGATTGTGTTTTCATTTTAAAGAATGAATGAGCATTTTGCTGTCATGGTTTACTGTGTAACTGTTGAAGACTTAAGATTAAGAAAAGCTTAAAACTATCAGATTAAATGAAAGATGTAAATTTCAAGGGTATAAGAGTAATTGACTCTTAGGACTAAGTTTTAGATAAAGAAACAAAGACTGATAGACACTGGTGAAACGGGTTGACTGAGTTACCACCCACTTCTGACATGATAGCCATACAATTGATCTAGGATTGACATATATAAGATTTATGAACATTGAAAAGAATGGTACACAAAGTAACACATCAAATTACATATGCAACATTGCTTAACAGAAAGCTGTGGGAGAGCCTAGAAATAATGGATAAGAAAAAAAATGACAGTTATAGCAAAGAGGAAACATTTTTAGACGAAGACCCCCAACCCCATCCCAGCCCCACACACTATACTGGGTACACATATAATAAGACGACAAAGGACTAACAGGGAAAAGAAATACATGTAGACAATATCAATAGAAAAAAAGTTACTTGACAGAGGATTAAAAAGGGACAACCTGATGGACAGATGATTTATAATCGTAACATTATGGAAAATTTGCTGGAAAGAAAAACTTAAACACACAGGATTAAAAGAGGAAACAAACAATAAGAGTGGCAGCGAAATAGAATATGAACAATAAAAGAGGAACTACTGTTAGAAATGACACAGACTGACAACGATGGAGGAAATATTGCTAGTAAAAGATTGTTAAGAAACTGACAAAGAAATATTGCTAAAAAAGATTGTTAGGAAACTGACAAAGAAATATTGCTAGCAAAAGATTGTTAGGAAACTGACAAAGAAATATTGCTAGCAAAAGACTGATGGAGGAAATATTGCTAGCAAAAGATTATTAGGAAACTGACAAAGAAATATTGCTAGAAAAAGGTAAAGAATATGCTTGAACTTGCTGATGCAATCCAAACCAGTTCTAACTGGATGAATAGTTTTTTTTCTAATAGTCTCACACTTGTTCATAACAACTTCAACCAATGGGGATGAACCGAAAGTTACTTTGTTGAAGAAAGTCTATATTCTAATCAGTTTTATTTTGACATAACTTGGATCTGGTCATAAAGGCAATTGTTAGCTTATGGTAAGTTAACTGACTGATAAAGAAAGAATGGATTAGAAATGTTTTGTACATGTTTGTTATTGATCTATGATTTGAACTGGAGAATGCTTTATGTAACTGAACCATTATTTCAAAGTTCACTAATTTGATTAGGTACAATATACTTGTGAATTTTGATCGATTCTATATTTGTTATGCTGCGTGTGTATCCGGCTAATGAATATTGTTACAGGATTTGTAAATTGAGTTTGTGTGTAAGGGAGAAAGGAGTTTAGAGATGCCTGAAATTTAGTGCTGCCTTAATTTAACTTTGCAGAAGGAGCACACTTTTTTCTTTGATGCTTTTGATCAACTTCAGACTACAATGACTACTGTACTCTACCAGGTCATGTTGGTATGTGAATCCTTCATTGTCGTCAAACTTATCCGTAAACATGTTACTGTAAGTAGATTCCTATGAATTCTATGAAGAGTCAATATGGCGAAATTTGAAGCTTAAGTTTGGTCTGAAGTATTCATGAAAGATTCTAGAACATTCCTCGTGGTGTGCTGAGTAGCACACATGAAGATTCTAGAACATTCCACATGTTGTGCTGTTGATAGTGCATGTGAAGTTATGGACTATTCTCCACTGTGTGCTTTGTGAGTGCTTCGAAGATTCTGGAATAGTTATGTAATGTGTCTAGAAGGGGTACATGGGACCGTTAGCTAAATATGAAAGACAGTGACTTGTTTTTTGTTTTGTTTTGCAAACCACATGATTATTAACCTTCTTGCACATCATTTAAACGTATGTTGGAGTAATAGTGGGTGGATGGGGGATTGTTAAATATAAATAAAAAACAGATTTTTATTACTCCTTTAGTAAGAAGTTTTCAAGTACTATATGCACAGTAAAACGTCTATCTTATTATCATGTAAAGAGCAGAGTTTTACACCATTATAATCCGCCAAGTGAGATCATATTCTCTCATTATAAGTTGGGATATGACCCCTTTATGTCTCTACACTTAAAGAGGAAATATAGCATGATTCATCAAGAAAAATCATTACAATTTCCTTTGTTACACATATACACGACCCGTTTATGTTTCTACACTTAAGGAAATACAAGCGCAAATCATATGCAAAAGTCATTATCATTATTATCCACCTAAAACCGGTTTAGATTACATCAGCAGGTTTCTAGCACATTCTCCACCTGAGTTGTTTACTCCTAAAATATCATCATAAGCAGTGCCCAAGGTCGGATCATGTTAACAATGGCAACAGAGATATAATTATTAAGTAGAGAAATAGGGATAGGCAACTTTACTCCGCCACAACACGCAATAAATAAAATAAAATAAAATATTTGTAAACAACAGTGGCGAGCAATAGAAAAGCAACACGCTGGAAAATATCCATTTAATGAGAAGTACTAATCGTCATAATAAGAGATGATACCATGCCTTAATTTATTTTCTGTCGTCGACAATGATAGTCTGGTTTCGCCATAATATTAAACAAAAAAAAAAATCAGAAAATTAACAACAACAAAAAAAAAAACCAAACACAAAACAAAACAAAAAAACGAAAGGAAGAGTGGCAAACAGTGAAAGAAAATGCAACTACATCTGACCATTCTAATTGTTCCTAACAACTTTGTCTACATGTTACCATAGCACGATTTGTTTTTATTTTAATTTTTCGGATTCCCCTACAATTTTTTAGCATCGATTTGAACCGACTTCACAACCAAGGAACCGAGACTCCTGGGGTTAAGCGTTTGTCTCTTACGGCCGACGTCTGCCGGCGATGGCTTAAGAGAATTACGGAAAACAAATTATTGAAGAACACAAATAACCTTAACTGGGAACCAAAGTTGACAGCGTGAAAGCCAAATTCTGTAGGTGATGAATGGTCTTAACAACCTCATTCTCTCAAGAGAATCAAAGAGTGAGTGCCTGTCATCCTTTTATCTATCTAATAATCGTTTTAATCATTAATCAATCGACCGAATAGACACCCATCCATCCACTGATCTCATTGTCTACATCCTGTTCTGTACATCTATCATGTAAGTAAGGTTATACACGGCATTTGCTCCTGATCTTGTTTGTTGAATCAATTACAGCAAATGGGAACACATCATGACACATCATTTCTCGAATAATATACCTTTCCGTAATCCTAGTTAGCTACTGTATTTCAACCTACTTGCCTGCCTATAAATATAAATATGTGTGCCTGTCCATCTAAACGTCCAGCCGTTTGTCCGTTCAACAATCTTGTCTTCTTTAATGTACCCAGTCCTATCTGTCTATTAGAATTAGACAGTCCGTTCGCCCCATCCATCCAGAATAACAGGTTACATGTATTCTACTACTTACATAATGATAGTTTATTCTGTTTCTAATACGTCAAATTTAACCCATTTAAACATTTAGAGAGGAACAGTGTGTGTGTGTGTGTGTGTGTGTGTGTGTGTGTGTGTGTGTGTGTGTGTGTGTGTGTGTGTGTGTGTGTGTGTTTGTGTGTGTGTGTGTGTGTGTGAAGCAGGAAGTTAAGACTATATATATTCTACCATCGCAAGTGAACAATTACAGAAATTACTTTACATCGTTAGATAGTGAGTGGCCAGATTCCAATTAAATAACTGTAGTATTAAGCCTGGCATCACAGAGATCGCACACGTACATTAATAGAAGCTTGCATTCGCGAGGTGCGACCGGCAATTCATCTTTCGACTTGATAAATGATCCTATACCAACACTAGAAAATAATTTCATTCGATAGTCGTCATACACAAGTCGGAAATGAGAGATGGCCTTGAACTTCCTGAAGAATCTGACATGGAAGTAACGAAACAAGCAAACTAATTGCTAGACATAAGGGGTGCGTTCACAATCTGATGCAACTATCAAGCTATGAAGTTAAAGCTATGAAGTTTGTCTTATATGCTCAATCTTTGTTACCATACTCCAGTAGAGAAGTGCACACGCGAACACACATACGGATAAAAGATACTAATCAAAAACACGCTAGCACAGTTGTGACTAAAGAGAACATGTTGATGAAAAGATAAATGTGCCTGGGAATAATTAGCATCACAGGTAAATGCATCAAAACTGTATACTCTGTTCCCAGACTCTTTAGCTCTTCGCTTAACGAGGAACAGAGAACAAGAAGCATACGTCTTTCTCTGTTACCTTTGCGAACAAAAGTTTCAAAACATTAATAACAAAACCAAACCATAATTAGATCAAGAAGATAGCTATTCCAAAGAGTAACCTTCGAATTGCAGCTAAATCTGGGGTTATATAAAAATAAAAGTATATATGTATTACGTCCTGCGGGTTATATTTAATGACCATGTCGCAGTATCAGACTAAAAATTATGGATTACAACATTATCAGTTAACATCATCAGTCATTATCATGGATTATAACATTATCATTTAAAATCATCAGTCATTATCATGGGTTATAACATAATCAGTTAACACTATCAGTTGTCATGCAAAGACAACAATCAAACCAACTTCCTAAATAATTAACAATTCATTATTACAACTTATAGTAATGGTCCTCCACTTTAATAGGGCCTATTCATTTACGTGTATGAATAAGGAAATACATTATTTATGAAATTAGAGTTTCACAGTATAAAGAGAAGAAATAGCGCTCTACCGCAAATGACAGCAATGTAAATTCCCTAATAGCCTACTCACTAACGCCACACAAAGCAGCTCTGTAACAAAACAATTACATTAGCGTTATTAAATAATTATAAACAAGGAAATAAAAATGGCAGTCTTTCTACTTAATAAAACAGATAAAGTCAATATACTTGCTCTCTGTAAGGTAACAGAGGTCCGTCAGTGCCAGTCCAAAGTCTAGCCCGACTTAAATAGTTTAACTAAACCCATCATGCTAATCTAGGGTAGTCTATTTGGATTGTTTGAATCGACAAAGAGATGCTGAAGGGGGCGACTCTCATGACCTCTACCCTCACTGGTAGGTCAAGGTTATATGTACGGTTCTCTTCACTGGCGATGTGAAATAAATAGCAATTGTGATCAGACAAATGCTCCCTCTCTTTCTCTAGTTAATAACAATAGCAACGAATATACTCTCCCACAATAATAATGGTACGTGTCTGAAGTAAGTAAAGAAAATATGATATGTCGGACTATACCAGTAATTTGCCTTCAAAAAGGGTTGATTCCTTTACAGGGTAAAACGTATAGATCTGTGTTATCTTTACATTACGAATTATAATAAAACAGAAATCTCGATTTCCTAAGTGACATTTAAAAAGACGGCGTAAGGTTTCTTTTATACTTAACCTTCTAAAAAGAAACATAATAATAATAATAAATTACAAAAGTGTGGAAATCTACAACACAAGAGTTCATGACACTGCAAATTGAAAGCACTTGTCTAAATATTATCTCTGCCATATATGATATACTAATTAAGGATGACTAGTTTCACAATGACTTAACTGACAGATAGAACGAGATAGGTACTTTGCCACCATCTAAAGGTCAATAACGATTAAAACGACAATTTAAAAAAAACCCGTAGCTGTACAAACAATTAAGAAAGTTTTAAAAGTCGGTAACTTTATATATTTTGTTGTTGCACGAATCGTTTTCAAGTGCGGTACAGCTGTCAAGTAATGTTCAAACAATTAAATCTTTCACTGCAGGTGTTTTCCTAAGATAAATAACGTCATCACTAATTATTAAACCGTCTGAAAAAGGGATTAAAACTAAGTGTTGTGTAAATGGGTACACTCAGTAAGTGTTGAGTACTGAAAGGGTTAAGACAAAAGAAAAATCATGCACGGAGGCAGAGTCAGCACCAACTATAACACGTTCGTAGTAAAAAGGGTTAATTTATACAATGTTACTTCAAACTGTGCACAGTCATTACTAACTTCTGCGACCAAAAATACATTTTCGGATTGGGGGAGAGGAGGAGGGCACAGTCAGCACTATTACGAGTTCCGAATATAAAGGGTTACGATCAAAAATGCCACTTACGGGGGCTTAGTCATCACTAATTATATGTTCAGAATAAAAAGGGTTAATTTAAATAAATAAATATACCATACATGGTGAACACAGCCGGCACTATTAAGCGATCATAAAAGAGTGGATAAGAACCAAAATGCCATGTGTGAGTTGCACACAGTACCACAGTTATGCTTTCAAAAAAGAAGGGGCTACAAAACAACAACAAAAACAATATCGTAGATGGGGCAAAGTCAACATTAAGTATTACGTGTCCTAAAAGAACAAAATCCCAGTCAGTACTAAGTGCTTGTTACAGGAAAGATTACGAACGATGATATCAAAGCTATTGCACATTCAGAAGAGAAAGGCTAAAAAACAGTAACATCAGTATCATTTATGGGACACCAACACTAACTAGTGTGCAATTTAAAATGAAAAATGTTAAATACAAGACCACACACAGAGCACAGTGTCAGTCAATTATCACGTCACCTTTAACTATATTACAGACTAACAAGAATTATTACCAAGTTCACAAAGGTCCAAGTATAGAACGCCAACACACACACACACACACACACACACCGCGATTTATTCTCTCAATCCTGTCTTTAAACGCGGACACAAGGTTCAGATGCAATGGATTAAGGACAGCCTCAAGTATGGGACGGCGTTAAATGACACTACAGTTAGTTTTATTTAGTGTCCCAATCCTATAGACGCAGCTTGGTTGTTAATTGAGGACAGCCTCAAGTATGGGTCGGCGTTATATGACACTACAGTTAGTTTTATTTAGTGTCCCAATCCTATAGACGCAGCTTGGTTGTTAATTGAGGACGACATCAAGTATGGGACGGCGTTAAACGGTACTACAGTTAGTTTCATTTAGTGTCCCAATCCTATAGACGCAGCCAATTTGCCATGAGCCTTCGAGAGACGGAACTGATCGTCGGGAACGAGAAGACGTTGCTAAAAGTACATCAAGATTACGAGTAACACAAGAAGTCTGCAAATAGGACACACTCTTAAAAGAAAGTGTGGAAGGGACGCAGTTTTTAATGTGGAAATTTTCAGTCATACGACTGACGGCTTAAAATCATGCATGCTTTCTGTACAGTAAATGGTTTCGGAATGTCCGCCGACAACATGCTAGCAGAATGTTACAGGCCGTTTTAAACACAAGTGTGCGAAAAACGGATATAAATTAATTTTAAACAGAAAGTCCGAAGTGCATGCACGCACGCCGCATATACCGGGAAGGGGGGGGGGGGAGGAGATATTCGACAAATGTTAAATTACATTTGAAAGACATTTTAATTTCTAAGGTTGGTTTAACCCTTGATATTCTTTATAGAGATTTGGCGTTAAATGTCGTCCGACCGACAAAACAATCGATATCTATCACATCCCCACCACCTCCCGCTTTAGCTCAAGTACAATCCAGAGGCGACAAGACCTTACTTAATTGCCTCCATCAGACAGACAAGTCACTAACTTTTCGGCCCTGAGACAACCACGTGACACCAGAAAAGTCCCTGGATGATGATGCCTTTACCCTTGTGATGGGAGGATATTCTGGCATTAACAAAGGGATTGGCTGGCAAGCAAGAATAAAATATAGCCATCATCTGCCACTTTGTATATTTTTACTGAAAGGTTGTTTTTTTAAATTGTACAGGAAACAAACCATTCATGAAAGACATTTTAGAATTGAATTTCTAAGGGCATGCGGCCTACTGCGAACATGTAATTACGCTTCGATCATATATTATAGAAAGGCTATGTTTACTCTGTAAAACCAAATTCTAACAACGTCAAATATTACAGAAAGGCTATTTTTACTCTGTAAAGCCAAATTCTAACAACGTCAAATATTACAGAAAGGCTATGTTTACTCTGTAAAACCAAATTCTAACAACGTCAAATATTACAGAAAGGCTATGTTTACTCTGTAAAACCAAATTCTAACAACGTCAAATATTACAGAAAGGCTATTTTTACTCTGTAAAGCCAAATTCTAAGGTCAAATATTATAGAAAGGCTATGTCTGTTATGTGTTTTTTAAGCCAAATTCTAACAACGTCAAATATTATAGAAAGGCTAGGTTTACTCTGTCTGTAAAGCCAAATTCCAAAAATGTAAAGTATGGCTTCCAGTTCCACGTATATTTAAGTTATAACAGTCTTTTTATTCTATTCATACACCACAGCCATGAGTCATTTCATCATCTTCATAGACCAGATAGGTCGTTTCACCATGCTTATACATCAGTTTCAGGTTGTTTCACCATGTTCATACATCAATCTCGAGTAGTTTCATTATCGTCTTACACAAATCAAGATCTTTTCACCATTTTTATACATCACAATCACAGCAGTCTTTTAACCATCTTCGTACCCCACAGTCAAGGTCCTGTCAAATATTCACACACACCAAAGTCACAGCAATCTTTTCACCATCTTCATATATCACATCAAAAGTATTTTCACTATCTTCATTCACCACCGTCATAGTAGTCTTTACACAATCTTCGTACACTACAATCATAGGTCGTTTCATCATTCATTAACATACACCATAATCACGGCCATCATTTCACTATTTTGCACAGTACAGTCACAAGTCTTTTGACCATCTTTATATTCAATAAACGCAGCAGTCATTTTACTATATTCATACACTACAGTCCACAGTTCATCATCTTCAATCGCTATGGTCACAGCAATTATTTCACACTCTTTATACACTACAGTCCACAGTTCATCATCTTCAATCGCTATGGTCACAGCAATTATTTCACACTCTTTATACACTACAGTCCACAGTTCATCATCTTCAATCGCTATGGTCACAGCAATTATTTCACACTCTTTATACACTACAGTCCACAGTTCATCATCTTCAATCGCTATGGTCACAGCAATTATTCCACACTCTTTATACACTTCAGTCCACAGATCTTTTCATCATCTTCAATCGCTATGGTCACAGCAATTATTCCACACTCTTTATACACTTCAGTCCACAGATATTTTCATCGTCTTCATACTCTATAGTCATATCATCATCTCACGAGCTTCACACAACAGTCAACAGTTATAATCTTTATACACCACATCATGTTATGGCAGAGAGCAACACACTTTTTCCTTGGGTGCACTGCTGCAATCGTAGGGCAGTTATCGGACTGAGTTAAAAGGAGATCCAAAAGACTGTCACAGGTATGCGCATTTTAGCAAACGTTTTTAAATTAAACCACGGTCTGATGGCGTAAACAGACATGTGGCATCTCACCTTTCGCAATAAAACCCTCCTGATATTCCTTAGTTGATAAAGTCAGTAGGATGTTCACACAAGTTGTTTATTAACTGTGAAAGCCAGGAGGTTGTTCGCACAGGCTGTTCGTTAATTGTGAAACCTAGTAAGTTGTCTGCGACAGGCTGTTCATTGATTGTTAAAGCCAGTAGGTTGTTCACACACGTTGTTCATTAACTGCTAAAGCCAGCAGAAGATTGTTCATATAGGCTATTCATTAGCTGTTAAAGCTAGCAGATTGTCTATAGGGTCTGCCCATTAATTGCCAAAGTCAACAGACTGTCAGCAACGCCGTTTAGAAGCTATATCTTAAGTACTACAGCCAGAAAATTGTTTGGAAAAGTAATTCCTCAACTGATAAAACCATGAAATCCTTCATTAAGACCATTCGTAATTGTTCAAATCAGTAAAGTTAGAAAAGCCTGCTCTTCAAAGCATTTAATTGCTAAAGCCAATACAAACTGAGCAAAGCCTTCTCTTCAAAGCATTTAATTGCTAAAGCCAATACAAACTGAGCAAAGCCTTCTCTTCAAAGCATTTAATTGCTAAAGCCAATACAAACTGAGCAAAACCTTCTCTTCAAAGCATTTAATTGCTAAAGCCAATACAAACTGAGCAAAACCTTCTCTTCAAAGCATTTAATTGCTAAAGCCAATACAAACTGAGCAAAGCCTTCTCTTCAAAGCATTTAATTGCTAAAGCCAATACAAACTGAGCAAAGCCTGCGCCAATTACAATCACTTGTCTACGATCAACTCAAACCTGGAGCTTGAACGTATCGCTGAGGCTTTGAGCAAATTAAACAAGAAAACGGAACTATCAACAACAGCAAGAATGATAATGATTATGACGATGATGATGGCATTGTGGTGATGATGATGAAGATTTTTGCAGCACTTATCTAAACTGTACATTGAACAAAACTAATGTAAACACACTCTCTATAAACATATTAACACACTCTGAAGTCCAGTAACCATACAAGGGTATGTAAATCATCACAGTAAATACATTATCACATGTATGACCTAATACTAAATGATTCAGTTCTTGTGAAGGAAGTAGTTTGTCTTTATAAAATAATTAAACAAGAATGGAGAAAAACTGTTTTTGAAAAAAATCATGCATATATTATTATGAACATACTTTATGTGGCAGCATCCCTTTTGAAAAAAAAGGTCTAGTCTAGGAATTCTCTCTGGAGCTAAGAAAAATATAAACAAACTCTAAAATCAGAAGCATGCCAGAACATTTAATGAAATAAACAATCTTTACATCATACAAATCACACTGGGGTGCGGGTGGGGGGTACCTAAAAAAAAAAGACTACCACAGCAGACACTATAAGCCAAGAGACAAGAAAAACAAAAAGAAGATAACCTCCACTTCCCCCCAAAAAAGAAAAAAAATTCCTTTTCCTCTGGCTGCAAGCATAAATTGGTAAATGACTTTTTCAGACATCATTTCCTGTGTGAATTCTAAAAGATGTTTGGAAGAGTTATCTTTCATTAGAATGATATTTTTTTGTATACAATAAGAAACAGAACAAGCAAATGAATTCTGCTGAACATGCATAGTATGAAAGTGAATTAATTTGTTGTTTATTTTTCTCATGATAATTTTCAAAAGATACTTTGTTTTCTAAATCTCAACTAGTTTTATTATTAATCAATACTGTATCGATAGTCATGATATTTTTCTTATAAAACCTTATTGTTAGTAATAATAGTAGTAATACTACTACTAATATAACCTTGTAAGTACTACTTTCTCCAAAATCTTTAATAGTATGACAGTATTTCTAGTTTTAAGATTTATTTCATTTTTAATATTTTTAGCAGTAAAACTACGTGAAAATACTGTAAATCTAGTAATAATCATTTAAGACATTTTATAAAATAGACTTACTGCAAATATTTTTAGTCTAGTAATAATCATTTAAGACATATTATAAAACAGACTTACTGCAAATGTTGTTAGTCTAGTAATAATCATTTTTAAATATTACAAAAGTGACTTACTGCAAATACTTTTAGTAATAATCAGTTTTAAAATCATACAAATTAGGCAACTGCATATACTGTTAGTCCGATTAATATTTTGTTGAAATCTTTACTAGCTACTTCAATTACGAGTTCTGTTAGTATGATCATTATTACTCTATTTAGTCTATTACCTTTAGTAATCATGCTTCCTTATATTATTTTTAAACAGTTCGATTTTATTAACCCTTACAGATAAACTTTATTAGGGTAACTAACACCTAACATAACCCACCCATGCTATTTGTCTGATTAGTAGTAGTAATAGCAGTAATAGGCCTATAAATATTACTAATATTCTACTTATATTAGGCCATTTATTATAAAATATTTTAATCATATTTTACTTATTATATTTAATTACTTTTTCAACGGTCGTTAGGCTAATTCTGGAAACGACTTTTGACTTCTTGAAGTTGGTTTCAATTAACACTGTAATCTGTCACTGACATATTTCGTGTATTTGCTGTTAGTCAATGCAAACTCCAAAACAGTTGCAAACTACATCTTGCTCTCCCTTTCAATCTGATGTAGTATAAGTAACAACAACGCCCACGTCTTGGAGGGTGGGGGAGGCAACCACGCGAGTAACCCAACGGATCAAACCCAATACAAACACTTCTTTTTACCCCAACCCCATCCCTCCCATTCCCATAACCACCATCCCTCTATCTTCTCAACGCTGACCTGAGCTTCATTTTTCAAGCCTTGATTGCATTCAGCCCTTCAAGAGTGCGTGCCCCTCCGACACCCTGAACCCATACAAACAAAACAGAGCAAGTCCGCACGTCTTAGTGAATTACATGCTGCATGCCTGTGCGTTCCGGTAGGCATTCATTGTGCTCGGGCATGAAGGAACGGGAGAACACAAGTGATCGAAATCTACAGTGTGTGTGTGTGTGTGTGTGTGTGTGTGTGTGTGTGTGTGTGTGTGTGTGTGTGTGTGTGTGTTTGCATGCGTGCATGCATTCATGCATTTGGGCAGACATAATTTTTTTTGGTTATCATTTTGTTAGGGCATCGCGGATTGGCCTCCTATAACAGTATTATATGTTTGTCAGCAGTGCGTATTTTGGAAAGAGGACAATCTTTTAGCCAATCTTTTAGTCAAGTACAGCGACCAGTGAGCTTATTGATCTCATCACGATACAGGATGATGAAAAACACATACAGTCACACTTCCAAGTGACCAATGTGACTAACCTGAAAGTGATGGCACCAATTCTTTTGGTTCCATAACTCCACACACCACCCATTTTCTCCTCCACTTCCCCGTCAAGTATGTGCTCCCAGAGGTACTCTCCTGCAACAGACACACAATCACCTGTAACAACTGTTCTCCTATAAAACTGAATCGAGAGTATCATACCAGTCTCCTGCAAAATTTACTGCGAAAGCAGCAATCACATTCTCTTGTAAGATGAAACATTGAAGCAACAATCATTCATCAAATGGATATTGTAAGCAGTGAGTGATACCTACAACATACATTTATTTCCGCAAACACACAGGACAACACAGAAAATTACTGACAAATTATTTAGTGTCACAGGGAAACAATGATGCATGGTTTTATGCTGATAAATTATTTAGTGTCACAGGAAAACACTAATGAACACTGATACATTATTTATTGTCAGGAAAACCTGAAATACTGATAAATTATTTAATGTCATAGGAAAACTCACAAACTATTTATTTACTATTTCAGGAAAATATTGATGCATATAGATAAACTCAATTCAGTTTTACAGGAAAATACTGATGCATGCTGACATATTATTTACTGTCGACAGAGATTTCTGAAACACTCGCAAATGTCCTCAATGCCCATAATCTTCTGAAACATGTCAATTTCCTGTGTAATGACGCAGTAAAAATAACTATCATTACATCAACATTCCCAGTTGACACTACCTAATCTATATAAGTATACATCAATGTGTTTCTGTGCCACACAATAAAGTAGTACTGTCTGAACCATATCGTAAGAATGTCAACATTCCCAGCTGATACTACTTAATCTATAGTATACATCAATGTGTTTCTGTGCCATACAATAAAGTAGTACTGTCTGAACCATATCGTAAGAATGTCAACATGTAATACTGTGTCGCATTCTCCCGTAATATATAATATCCTGTCGCTAAACAAAAATGATTATTTATGAGCGACCACGTAGTACATTTAATAATCTATCAATGCACGAAAAAATTGCATTTGACTAAATACCCTATCGCTGTATGCAATATCTCAAGTGACAAAATATTCCATCTTTGTTGTGTAAGCTCTCCACTGACATTAGTATCACTGAAATTAATTTAACACTGATTAGCAATTTTGTGTGATAAAATCCCATTCTAACAATCACCTAGGATTTTACATAGTGTATCATTATATCAACAATCACGTGACACTAAATAGAATACAATTCTATCGACAATTTATTTCTTTTGAAACCAAATGAGTTACAACTGTATCGTACGGCACAGTGCGATAGGAACGTGTACACGTCACCAATTTGGCAACGAACACCAGACGTGGCACAGTTCCGTTGTTTTCTTTCAATTTCTTTCATAATTAATCAGAGAAGAGAAAGAAACTGAAATGACTGTATATACACCTCCATTTTGGTATAAGTAATGTATAAATTGAAACGCACAAGGACAATGAAATAAATAAATCAGAGATTAAATTAAACGGATAAGGTTCGATATTAACGTTATAACTTTGAAATTAAAATTTTCTGCGCACACAGACAGACATGACACAGAGAGAACAAAAGTAAATGTTCACCACAGAAGACTAACACCATACATTTGAAGAGATAACACAAACCAACAGACAAATAAAGAGAAAACCAAAATGAATGATCAACACCTCAAGAAGTCGGAGACAGGGAGACAGGCAGAAGGGGAGAGAGAGAGAGAGAGAGAGAGAGAGAGAGAGAGAGAGAGAGAGAGAGAGAGAGAGAGAGAGAGAGAGAGAGAGAGAGAGAGAGAGAATAAAATATTAGTACTAACCATTAGCAGACAACTCACGCGCAAGTCTCTTTAAAAGTAGTCTACTCTAACCAATCATTTTTGATCTCTCTTAAAAGGAAGTCCAGAGATGGGAAGCTCAAGAACATCTATCCAAGCTAAAATCAGAAATAGTCTATACAAATATACCAAAAATCTTAACTCAATGAAACTTTCCAACAGTGTTTTTATAATATATATTCTACATTTAATCCTTAAAATATTAACTATTCCCAAAGAGGAATAGAAAAGTACACTCGGAAAAACATTTCAACTGTGTCTCATAGTACACATTCTATATTTAATTAACTAATCATTATTTTCAGAGAGGAATTAAAAAAAAAAGTATCCTCAGGCAAACCTTTCAATGACATTTTAGAGTCTTCTTAATTAACTATTAACTCTTTCTAGAGAGAAATGGGCAGTGCCTTCATTTTATGTACTAGCAAGCCAAACTACTCCATTAATTAGTGAAATATAAATTTCCAAAACATATATTTACCTAATAAGTGCTAGACTCAGATTTCTTTCAAAATTTACTACCCAAGATGTAGTCATGTTCGGACTGCATCAGTATTTATCTCCCTTATCAATCCACTGTTTCTCCTTTATGCTGATTACTCTAAATACAAACATTTACACAGTGTAAGAAAAACATTCCACCTGGCTGTACTAGGTCGCCTCTTAACCGCGACCAGAAAAAACTGTCATCACCACCATTATCAACCGTTTGCTTATATCTCACCAATCACAAGTTTCTGTATCTTCCGATCACAAGTGTTGCATGATCCGGTTACGAGTCGTCACTCTGAATCAGTATGTATTGCGAATTTCCCTCTGATTCGGATGTGCATTTTTTAAATACAAAATCTACATGCAAATACTAGGTCTTCTGTGATCCAGGCATATAGTTTTACTGTACTATCTATATGTACTTAACTAAAATGCCTATGACCCTAGCAGATATTTTCGTACAATCTATATTCAGTAGTTGGTAGTTTTTGTTGTGAACCAGACAAGTAATTTGTACAATCTGCATATATTCACTAGTTTTTTCTATGACAGAGTTTGTAGTTACTAACATTACCGGGATCCAAGCATACCGATACTAGTTTCTTCTGTGATCCACTCTCTAGTTAGTAGTTACTAGTTTTAATGTGATCCAAGCATGCCGATATATTTATGTCAATCTAAATGCATACACTAGTTTCTTCTGTGATCCACTGTATGTAAACATCAGAATTATGCGCATACAAAACGGATGCAGGTTTCAGTCAACAATTGTTAATAAAGCTATCGTGTGTACAGAACAGTCTTTCAAAAATCGTCAGCCAGTAAATTACGAGATTGGCTAGTTGAAATGAGCGTTCCAACTCCATCACAATGTCGTAGTGTTAGCAAACTAAAACAATTTCCTGACCTCATATTTACGTAAGACAAGGAGTTACAATTTCTTCTTCAGTCATTTAATATTATTTACGACGATATTATTGCGCACATATATACAGACACACACACACACAAACACTTTTACAAACAAAAACATGACATAACAAAATATATGAAGCTTATAGTGTTATACGTTTCTTTCTTAATTTTCATCCACAAGAAAGGAAACTGAATTTCTAAACTGCAATTCCTTACAAAATCACCACTGCAGCATTGACTCAAATAGAGAGATTTTATGAAGGGACTTTCCATTATAAAGCTCCAAATAGTATGAATTAGATACGAAAAATGTACAATGCATTATACTTTTAAAATATGTCTGAATTTATCCCACATAAGGCTACTGCTCTTTAAACAAAGAAAGTGAAATTGCTAAGCATATCAGCACTACCCAAATTACACTTTACAGCACTATCAAGCTTGCACTCTACAGCACTACCCAACTTACACAACACAGCACTACCCAACTTACACTTTACAGCACAACCGTATTAAATTCTACAGCACTACCCAACTTACACTTTTACAGCACAACCGTATTAAACTCTACAACACTACCCAACTTACACTTACACTGTCTACAGCAGTATCAAGCTTGCACTATACAGCACTACCCAACTTACACTCTATAGCACTACCCAACTTATACAACACAGCACTACCAAAATTACACAACACAGCACTACCAAAATTACACAATACAGCACTACCAAAAGTACACAACACAGCACTACCAAAATTACACTCTACAGCACTACCAACATTACTCTACAGCACTACCAACATTACACTCTACAACACTACCAACATTAGACAATACAGCACTACCAACATTACACTCTACAACACTACCAACATTACACAATACAGCACGACCAACATTACACTCTACAGCTCTAGCCACTTAACATTCTAGAGCATGTCATCTACAAGTCTTATTATTTGTACCCCACGACATGTGAACTTCCAATCTTAAACTCCTGCAGCATATGAAGTGCCTTGGTCTATCGTACAACCACGCCGAAGTACCAATCTTACGCCCATCAAAACGCGCTATAACTTGCGGGAAATAATAGAGGCGTGACTTGTATTGAATAGTGCCATGGCGGAAATTACCAATTTCTGGAGAGTCTACGCATTGCTATGGTGACTGAAATTTTAAAGACTTAGTAGTACGGGGGAGTCTTCGTGCAGACGAAGACCTAATCACTCGGGGATTTATTTTTCTCTTCTGGCGGGACAAACAACAGGCTCGTTTATATCAGTATAGATAGTCTGGCTCAGGTCGGGAGAAAACAGATAATCACTGTCGGTAGTAACCAAGAAAGAAATGTTTAACAAAAATTAAAGGGGCAGGGGATGCAACGACATAATGGTCAAATATTTATACAAAAATATAAGGTGGATTGGGGGAGGGGCTAGCAGCAAGATGCCAATGGTGCCCAATAAAGATAATGAAGTCGTCTTTACGCGTTTGTATGGACGCTTGACCGTGACTGAATCAATCATATATCTGCAACAGTAGGAACTGGTAAGGAAAGCAAAAAAAAAAAAAATTTTTTTTAATGACGTCAGTAATGCCACTCGGTCACCAGACTTAATATTTTCGTACAAAGGCTATGCGTTAACAAAACATGTGAATCGTATATTTATCTTTCAAGCAAGAGTTATGAGTTTAAAGCAAATTCATTTTGCTAACTTCTCCCCACAGTTTACGTGCACGCAGTTCTGTAACGAGATGAATACTAATGACAATGTGCAAACTTCTACCTCCAAATAATGACAATGTGCAAACTTCTACCTCAAAATAATGACAATGTGCAAACTTCTACCTCCAAATAATGACAATGTGCAAACTTCTACCTCCAAATAATGACAATGTGCAAACTTCTACCTCCAAATAATGACAATGTGCAAACTTCTACCTCCAAATAATGACAATGTGCAAACTTCTACCTCCAAATAATGACAATGTGCAAACTTCTACCTCCAAATAAAGACAATGTGCAAACTTCTACCTCCAAATAATGACCTAGGTGTATTTTACTTTCTTCATTCAAAGATATACATTAAGTTAACAATTTAATCAAATTTTGTAACTCTTCAATTAATAATGATGTACAGGAATTATCAGAAGAACAATTTAATCTCTTGTACAATTCTTCAGTCAATAATCATTTTAATGATGTATTTCAATTTGAAAAATGTCATCCAATAATTATACTTTTATATTTTCCATGAGTTGAACACTAAAATATCCTGTTTTGAAATGCTTCAATGAATAATGATGTATTTATGAATTTGAAACACTAAAAATGGTTTTTGAATTTGCAACTACCCATGCAATAATTATGTTGGTGTTAGAAATGAACACTTTAGTTTCATTTTGTAAAACTCTTTAAATGTCAGAAATGATAATGAATATGTATATATCTAATAATGAACATATTTTTATTTTAATGTGCTTTAATAATTATAATTTCTCTTAATTTACAGGAAATACAATGCGATTTATGAAAGCGGTCAGTTCTTTGTGACAGAACGAAAAACTGCTAGGAAAGTTTATGTATGCATAAGTTACATATAACCGTATGGCCAAAACCAGCAATAGACCACTTTGAATAATATTAATAAAATATGTAAACTGCAAGAATCAGTCAAATAATTTCATGAAATTAAAATGTGTTCTGTAATGTGTACAACTGCTAGATTCCCACTACTGCTGGCAGCATGATTCTTGGAATAGCAAGCAAGGAAGAGAGCGATAGTTTGAAGATTTCCTTCAAAACGAGGCACGATTCTTGGAATGCAAGCAAGGAAGCTGGCAAACCCTTTTGAAGAGTTCCTTCAGAGCGCAGCAATATAATCTAACTCGCAGAAGGTTATCACTGGTGGCTTAACTTGACTGAAACGTTTTTTAATTGACGAACTGTTTTCTTCAGATTACCACCTGTCTCTGCCAAAATTAAGGAGTAATCGGACTATCGGGAAGGGGGGAAGGGGAAGTAAACATATTGCACATGCGCACATATCTACATACGTTGTTTAAAACACAGTAAGTTATAACACAATAAGTTAATAAAATAAACCCAATCAACTGTCACATCTCTTTTAAAACTCAGACAAACTAAAAGCTACACTGGATATCGTGTTTCCCGTAAACTGGAACATTTCCACTTAGTGGAAGACATTTTTCACTTACAGCTGTTACTGCTGTGGTTTCGATCTCACACTGTGTCCAAATATATATCTGAAATAAGGTCAATCAGTGTCTGATTAATGTGTCAGTGGGTTTCTGATTACTGTGGTCAGTCGATGTCTGATTAATATGGTCAGTCAGTGTCTGATTAATGTGGTCACTCGATGTCTGACTAATGTGGTCAGTCGAGGTCTGATTAATGTGGTCAATCGTAATGTTCCAACATACATCGGGTTTCAGACTTGATAGGTTTGAACTTTTACAAATGTATATCCGATTAATGAAATCAACCACTATGTTCGTACATGAAAGCAGGTGCAACCTCCACAGTGTCCCACAAATATAAAATCTACCATATTAGGGGATCATTACATTCATATTTGCATCCGGTTTGAACCTATAAATTCTACCATATTAGTGGATCGTTACTTTTGTAATTGCACCAGATTTGAACCTGTACAATAGGCCCAAGGTATGTATCATGTCTGCCCCCCCCCCCCCCCCGCCCCAATCTGCGCTTCACATTGGCCGGGGTGGGGTGGGGTGCACAGACTAATTTGGCTGAAAACGTCATGAACACACTCGAGAGCCCACACGGTGTTATAACCAATATTTATGTCGAGATGAGATGAAAAGGCAAAGCGACGATTAAAAGTTAATAAAGTATTTACTTAACAAAAAAATAAGGGACCAAATAATAATTAGATTTATTTTGATACGATGAGCACTTCCACTCATCGCTACACACAGGTAATAGCTTTCTCTATATAATATTGTTACAGTTCATTTTAACAGACATCACTGAATCAGTTACTGGTAGTTCTGACGACTGTGTACCAAATGTTCGTAGTTCGTTAGACTGCTATCAGTTTCTTCTAAGTAACAGAATCACTGAATAATTTTCAACAGTCCTCTGTCTTGGTTAAAAGATGAATTTTATAAAATTGCTGGCATACAAGTCAGTAGAATCACAAATACATCAACAATTTCATAAATAATGTATCTTGAATACAGTATCTAATAAGACAAGGATTTGCAGTAATCACAATACTACACAATTCCACAGCATATAAAGATTTCTCTCTAGTTCTAAGCACAGCAAGATACAACACATCACGATTAAAGCCTTCAGTGCTCGCTACTTCGCATTTTGATGCTTTGACGTCACGTTTCATACACTAAGTTGTTTTCTCTTTTGCTGGACAACCGACCTCTTCACTTGTCGTATGTGTACACACTCTACTGGTAATTCGAAGTCTCACCTGTCCTATGTGTACACACTCTACTGGTAATTCGAAGTCTCACTTGTCCTATGTGTACACACTCTACTGGTAATTCGAAGTATCACCTGTCGTATGTGTACACACTCTACTGGTAATTACAAGTACTCTCTATCCAAATGAAAAACACACTTGTCCTATGTATACACACTCTACTGGTAATTACAAGTATCACTCACAAGTACTCTCTATCCAAATGAAAAACACACTTGTCCTATGTGTACACACTCTACTGGTAATTCGAAGTATCACTCACAATTACTCTCTATCCAAATGAAAAACACATTTGCCTAAGGGTTTGATTCACAAAATGAAGAAAATAGATTATCTTGCCTTCTGTCATTTTTCTCTTAGCCCAAATCTGGCTATCTAAGCTTGACCACTGCTTCTTTTGATGTGACTTTGACTTGTGAATGACTTTCCCATCCGTAGGTGTTCTTTCCTGGTCCAGGATTCCGGAATAGTGATCTGTATTTGGTGTATTGATCCATAATCTTACCTCCTTTCGTATGACAGTCTAATTTCCCTCTCTATTGTACCAAAAGGTTATAAACGAGTTTTCTCTCTGTCACTCATGTAGGCCAAGCTCGTGTCATCTTTTCAATCCCGTCTTACGGTCTGAGGCTTGTGACTAGTCCAGCAGTGGCTATTTACACCCTGCTTTCGTCTACAGTGGGTTTTCCCCTTCCTGCCTACGACCAGTGAATCATATCAAACGTCAGTATTTCCATGTTTATTTACATCTTTACTTACGTGAATCATATCAAACGTCACTATTTCCTTTCTTTATTTACATCTTTACTTACGTGAATCATATCAAATGTCACTATTTCCATACTTACGTGAATCATATCAAACGTCACTATTTCCATACGTACGTGAATCATATCAAACGTCACTATTTCCATTCTTTATTTACATCTTTACTTACGTGAATCATATCAAATGTCACTATTTCCATACTTACGTGAATCATATCAAACGTCACTATTTCCATACGTACGTGAATCATATCATACGTCACTATTTCCATACTTACGTGAATCATATCAAACGTCACTATTTCCATTCTTTATTTACATCTTTACTTACGTGCGAAGAACAGTACTAACATTGAGGACTTCTGGCGTGTATTATGCGTAAGAAATTGGAACTAAATTTTCCGGAAACTGAGTTTCCGGTTTCTTGTTCTACAGTGTTTCTGCCAGGCCAATTTTTATTCCGGTGCATGGCATAAATTAAATACTATGCGCTGTGTCCCCCCCACCCCTCCCGGGAACGCACTACAATATATTTGATAATGACAGTTAAACACCACATTCGCATAGCTATTATATTCCAACCTTTACAATAAGTTCCAAATATATTTTGTGACTATTGTATTCAAATAGCATATTGATAAATGTATCAGATTTTAGGCTTGACAGTGAGCCTCAAATGTATGTCTCGCTATGGTAGTCAAACACGCACACACACACACACACACACACACACACACACACACACAAACACACATACATTTAAACTTTTCAGCGTGCTCGAAATATTTGGATGGTTGTGGTAGTCAAAATAAGGATCGGCTATCCGTCAATAACCAGTGCGTCACAATATGTGTATGGTTGCTGCAGTCAAAGCACTGATCAGATACTGAACATTGCAATGCGTCTTCAATGCTTCAAATGGCTGTGATAATCACCTCGAACTGTTTACACCAATTTACAGTATACCTGGAATGCTTTATGTGAACCTTGATTCCAAACATAATTGCTATTATTGTTAAAATTATTACTACTATTAACATTATTATTAGTGTTGTTGTTATAACTACTATTACTACTAATTCCTACTACTATTCGGAAATCAGACGATAAAATGCAGCGAGGATTCACAAATAAAATCCGGGTCATTCAGACAATACGTGCATTTAATATGTTTGCGTGAACATGCTACAAGAAGCAGATTCAGCAACTAAGGTATATCGGGACCCATTATAAATAACTAACCAGCAAGCAATTATACATTTTTCCTAAAACCAATAAATTATACTCCACACGTAAAGAGGTATTCAAGAAAGGATGCCGAGTTCTGCACAAACTACGGCTTCAGAACTCTGAGATCAGAATGCGAAAGCCTGATTGATTGTTTGCTGTTGAAAAGCTGAGAGATTTCCTGGAAAACAAAATTCCAATTTAGTAGCAAGTCAGACTACTGCAAGTTAGGTGACGTACGCACCGATCAAGCTCGCTATGTCCAGCCCTAAGAACGCTTACTCCAGACTGATCTAGAGAAGGGAGGGATGTTTCTCTTCTTTTACTATTGTTTCTTTCCCTTGAAATTAGCAGTGAGTTTCGCATGTACAATAATATATCAAAGTAATATAGGGGTCAGATGCCTAAGCCAAATGAGTGGGTAAGAATTTAACTTGCACCAAAGTTGTTCCTAAATTCCAAAAGTATATTTCAAGCAGGTGTTGTCATGAAGTATCTGAACTTTCTCGAGGGTGGGGGGGGCATATCATCGTGTGTATGTGTTATATAAATGAGCATAACAACAGTAATAAATGACTAACAACCCAACCAACAGTCTATATCTCTTTCAAAACTCACACAAACTAAAAATACCTTAATATAACAAGATAAAAAATTCTATTTCAAGGAACGCAAAACGACACTATAAGACGACTTTTAAAAGTTCTACTGCAATAACGACCTAGCCAGTAGGACGTATTTCACACACACACACACACACTTTCCAGCGCGAAAACTGGAAACGCCTACACACACACTTATAAGAACAAACTAAAAACTACATTGGATATCATCTCTCCCGTAAATTGCAAAAATTTCTTCTAGTGGAAGACATTTTTCAATAAACCTGTCAGTGTTACAAAGGAGAAATATACCCATACAAATCATTGTCTTTGCCTTTACAGTGTATTCAACATATGTCTGATTATGTGGTAAAAGGCTATGTTCGTACATATATCAGCTTTTAGACTGAAATTTGTTTGAATTTTTACAAATGTATATCAGAATAATAAAATCAGTCCCTATGTTCGTACATCAAATCAGGTACAACCTTTACAGTTCCTCACAACTAAAAATTCTACTCCTAGTAAACGATCCTTATACTCGTGAATGCATTAGGTTTGAACCCCCAACAACAATGAAAGCCCAACGTATGTGACATTATAACAGTGGGACAACTAGAGGGAAAGTTAATCAGCATAATTATAAATGGAGACAGAAATAATTTAACAAAATATTTATTTGATTATAACTTTTGGTCGGGTGTATTTGTTTATACATTGTGAAATATTAAATAAGGCTAGAGCAATTGCAAGTGGTATTTACAGGGGGACAAAATGAAGGGGAAAAAAGCAATCCTGCTTATTAGCTTCTACTCAGGGATCCTCTAAAAAATAATTCCATACCGTACATAACTGTTAAACACTACGTGGTGCAGGCGACTTTGCATACTGAGAATTACGTCAAAATACGTACAAGCAAACCTAGGAATCAAATATCCACGAATCACATAAATGTACGTATTTTAAACTAAAATAACAATTAAAATATTTGTTAAATTTATTTTTTACTAAGTATTTTATTTCAAATAGCGATAATAAGATACATAGTAAACAAAGTTTAAATGTATTTTAAATAGTACACATAAGTGTCACATATTTTATCATCAGTGCTTCAAAGCCATTTTTGGGGTATCCTGTTTCCATGAGGTATTTTCTTCTGAGCACCTTGTCTCATGCGTGACAAATTTGGGAAAGGGGATAGAAATGCATCATCCTGTGTACCAGGAGAAAGTCTGTTTCTCAGGAAAAGACTGACTGGCCAGTATATGGTAAGTTGTTGTGGCTGATGACTGATTTCACCTGACAGTTTTGACATTGTGGGCCAAGATGACCTATATTTTTCACATTGTGGGCCAAGTTCACCTATACATTTTTTGAAGATTGTCGTGTCACGTTTAAAAATTCATCAGGTGATTTATTCTAATTTTAACCTCTCGTAAACTACCTCTGTGGTAAAATTCCATTTCCTACTCCAACATAAATATCTTTGTATCTGTGTGCCAATTTAGCATCTTTATTGGAATAAACAACTGAATTGTGAACATTAATATGTTGAAAAAAACGAGCTGAACTTTGAACTTTAGTATTCAGAAGAACAAACTAAACTGCAAGCTTTATTGTTTTGAAAACCAAACTAACTGTGGAAATGATTAGTTAAGCACAAAACTGTTGGACTGAACTGCTTAAACTTTTCATAATTAATTTCATTAACAGAAATATTGTTTATGACTAAACAGCATTTTACCTGCATAGTTTTACATATGTGACTATTTTGTGACTAGATTGTAGGTATTTGTACTATTTAAATTTTCCATAAACCAACTCCACAGTTTAAACTTTCAGTTTGTTTATTCTCTAGTTAAATAAATTCTTTACATTTTGTTAATATTCAGATTTTTCAATTAATAAGTCTGATATGTGCTTTGGGGGGGGGGGGGGGGCAGGTCTTTGTCTAGTTGTAAGTCAGACATTATCATATCTTAAGTGAGTGTCTCGCCAAACAATGAGATGTGTAGATACTTAAAGGGCTATAGTGTAGTGTAAAGGTGCACAAGCTGACATGGAGATTTTGAACCTGTAACACTCAGTGTGGGAGGTGAATGCTACCTTTAATCAAAAGTTGAGGCACTGAGATTTGACCGAGTCTGCATTTTATAAAGTCCTTTACGGGCGGGGTTACAGAGATTAATAAGGTGAATTATTACCCTACTAACAATGCTCATCATAACGATGATTTGATCTCTTTCTTTCGCTCAGTAATTATACTTCTATTTCACATATGAATGAGGTACATCTTGTGCGTCAATTATTGTTTTAGTTCCCAATGAAACTGAGGAAAGGAACTATTCTTTGTCTAGATCCGGCACCCTGCACGTCTTCACGCACGCCAGCTGTAGAAACGACAGGCCACGACCGCACTCGCCTCTGGCTGTTCCGCGAGCACAAAGGAAAACACCTAACGCCAGCACTGAGTTCAACCCTCTGACGGGGTCTATGGACAGAAAGTCTGCCAGCCGTCGAGGTGTCAGCTAATAGCTAGCAAGATCATGAAAATACTCTCTGTTTAGCACTATGGACACTTAAGAAAAATCGAACAATTCATACGCACTTGCGTCGTATTCATTATCTAATCTTTCTGCTGCAATTACGTTGTTTTAAAAAAAATAATAAATGTCATCTATCCTTAACCTTATGAGTGTCTGCGTTCTTGTTTTTGACTGTTCGTATTGCTCAGTTACGTCAGGTTGGGATGGGGGGGGGGGGGGTCAGAACTATTAATAAGTAATAATCGTTCATATTAAATATTTGCAAACTTTGTAACATCTGACAAATACTAAAGTGTGGTCAGGCGTGTGTGGTCAACAACGTAAAGGTTTCGGAGTCAATTTAATCAATTTTAATCCGTCACTAACCCCTCACGCCACAGTCGTTATAGCGAAACGCAAAAGTAAATAAACAACAACATAAATCCTTTCGGCAAATCTAATCCGATGGCTTTTACCTGATCCTGAAAACATATTCCAGTAAACCGTTTTGTCATTACAATCACAGATTTTTATTCATCAAAGCACAATGCAAACTATGACCTCTCTAATTCATATAAGAAACTCACAGCCTTCATGACTGTTGCTGGCTCTTCTCAGGCCATTCATCTTCATAAAAACTCAGTCAAGCAGACGGCACAGTAGATCAAAGTAAACGGAACTGCGAGCGTCATTGATTTATTTCTGCTTGACGTTCACTGCCAATTTTCGTTGATTTCGCGAATTAATATACATTGCAAGCACTTGGCGTTCAGGAGAGACGCCGCATTATTACTTAGGTGTTGCAATACCCAGCTCTGTACAGTATGCGAGGTGCCAGCTGAACGAAAGTGAGAGGGATATGTATGTTTGTTGTCGTCTGTTGAGCGAAAGCAAGCATTAACACCTTTTTCTTTCAAAATTATATTCTAGCATACAAAATGGCATGCAACAGATTAAAATGAGATTATTTTATACCAAAGATTTCTCATTATTTTTTGTTATTTCATGATATATCTTGCTATTTAATTTTTATATATATAATGGAAATTTACCGCTAATACGCAAGCTCCTAACTGTAAAAATAGCTACAATATTTTCGTTAAATGTATAAAATTATTTTTCCCCTTAATAAATAAAGCAGAAATGTAGTTAAGCCACGTACTAATATAATGTATAATATATTTATTTTCAAATAAATGTCAGAGTTTAATAAAGTATACACTATGAAAATTTAAATCATAAAAAGAAAAAATGCGAACGGAAGAATCCCTAACTGCCACAGCACGGCAAACGTCTGGTAAGTGTTCTACATAGGACAACTATATTTATTAGCTTGTTGTTCCTACACTGCAATGTTCTACATAGGACAACTATATTTATTAGCTTGTTGTTCCTACACTGCAATGTTCTACATAGGACAACTATATTTATTAGCTTGTTGTTCTTACACTGCAATGATGCGTAACTCGTATTCGTTATTTTTAAAATAATTATTCCCAAGACAATTCAATACTCGAACTCTTTTAAAATCATTACTTTTTAATGTTGATGTGCCAGTATTCTGGTACCGTTGCGGCCGAGTAAACGACGCCATAACTACAAATAACGTCCACCTAAAGTGTGAGATAGTGAACGCAAGCAGAAAGTCGGAAAGTCGCGTTCATGTTTCTCTCATGGTATAAGATTTCGTCAAATATATATTTTTTTTAATTTATGGATATCTGACGCCCCGACAGCACACATTATATCACTTGTTTGGAGTATTTTTTAAAATTTTAATATCTTTTCGCTTATAGTGTAAGCACACCACAGAACGACAACAAGGACCAGACTGGCACGAGTCAATGCCGAACACTGAAGGGAAATATTACGAGTAGAGTGCTACTCATTACAAAAGCAGCTGACGTGTTTACAACAATTCCCACCCTCCAACCCCGACCGCAAATCACATAACCTACAATAGTCTAAAAAAGAAAACTTTCTTGATATAATCATAATAATAAAATTAGCTACATCACTAAGGTTTAATAAGTAAATAATTTATAAATGAACACTGTTAAGAGGAATTTTAAAAAGCACAACTCTGAAGTCTACACCTATAATTAACGATCGGTTTTCAGTCCGTTTGAATCCATCGACTTCCATGGTATCAATGGCGGAAGTCAGCCACGCAAAATCAGGTGTTCTATTTCAAGCATTGCAGATGACAATAAACTGTTCATGATGGCCACACGTACGCACGCACACGCATACACACCAGTTTTCACTTAATAGGTGTATCACAGTACACTAACCATATAGCATTTTTACGGCTGCGCGGAAAAATATTCTGCGCGCAATAGCGAAATGATGGGCTATTATTACACTGAAATCCTGAGCACAAACTATACGGAAATAAACCTTGATGTCGATGTGCTTTGCGTTAAAGGCGCAATGTCCCAATTACCGAGGGTCCCTCACAGACAACAAAAAGCGCAACAATAAATCACTCAAATCCTCACACCAAGTGATTTCAAAAGTGACTGTTCGATAAAGCAGTTCTCTACTCAGGCTTTATTTTCTACTTTCCAAAACACACTGTACTCAAAAATGCAGTTTTATAATACATTCTGTTAATTTAAAATATTTACTGTGCTATATCGTCTTCAGCCTAAGTCACACTCAGTTCCAGGAGTAAAGTGAACAACTGATGTTGGTATGATCATAGAAACTGTCTGAAGCAGATAAGAACAGATCACAATTAACTAAGCAGCATATTATGTACTATCATGAGTCAGCACATGTTGCTTGATTTTGTATCTCTAATCAACATTAGAAGCTACATAATGACATATGCATATTATCCATCAATATTTGCATATTAATAATTCATGCATAAAGTGAAATACTGAATGCATATAAATCCCCACATGAGTACACACAACAATACATACATTATTTTCATTAGCATGGATGCAAATAACTCCATCACTATATCTTGCAATAGAGGATATATAATGCATGTAAATCCTGCAAGAGTTGGTATATAATAAATGTATATTGCCCGATAGAAGAAAGCAAATCCAGTATTAGCAGATATATGATACAGGTATAGTCCACACTGGTTGATACATAATAAAACATGTATGTCCCACACTAACAGACATATACTGTGTTCTATCTTCTGTTAATGAATGCATGTCTAATCTGTATGAATCAATATGATATATAATATATGCATATCCTGCATTGATAAACCTCTAATATTATAATACCTGTATATCCCAAATTTAGTGGATAAATAAAATAGATGATATCCCTGCACTTACAGAAACATAATACGGCATTAAAGTGGGGAGGAAGAGGAGGGGAGGGAGAAATGCCAACTCACTTTAGTTGTCAAGAATCATATATCAAGAGCCTTGCCATATTGCAAAAACAAAATAATGGTTGTGCGCAATGCAAATTATGTGTTGATAAACAAGTTTAAAAAGTAAATAAAATATCAAATTCTGCCTGCTATTATTATTATTAAATGAATATATGCACTATAATAACAATAAATCATTTCAAGAAAAATGTATCAAAACTTCCTGTCCATTGTATAGCACTGAGCAAAGTGACTCTGGACATGCTCTCTCTGCAGCTTTCCACAGAGATTTCCTTCCACTCTACTCTCAACTCTATTCCTATTTAATGCATGTTTAATTTTAAAAAATAAAATAAAATTTGAATTAAACATAATCAGACAGAGAAAGCACAGGGACAATACAAGAACTTTTAGAAAAATATAACATATTACACACACCAGAAAGAAATTATAGAGACGAGAAATCTATGCCATAGTAAGTAATAGGCAATAAAATAAGAATTTAAGTAGCTTGCAAAATTACTGACAGATTTTAACATATTCCCCAAAGAAAAATAAAATAGTGTACCAGAAATGTATCTGTAAATATTTCACTCCTGTTAAAAACTGTGCTGAATGTAAGATATGCATTTGAAAGGAAAACAAAAACAGAAAGTTGTTTTGCCTCATTTCAAAGTAAAACAGCTTTAAAGTAAGCAAATGCATATGTTAAAACATAAATAAAAGCTCTAATGATTTGTAAACATAATGCAGTGTTCATTTAAGTAAAACAAACAAGTCTAATTTATTTCTGAGGTTTATTTCATAGTGAGCAAAGTTAAATGTATGTCTTACCTATATTACACTGGGACTATATTAAAATTAACTCTCACACATGCACACACACACACACACACACGCACGCACACAATGTCCATCAAGGTAAATGGCTTAATATTAAGACAACTGATTCAGTTTTGCAATAGTGTATTGACTTGTATGACATTAACGAAGCCTACAACAGTCATATTTCATATGTGCATTCACTGTAAACCAAAATGCATAAAATATTTTGGAACCTGCTTTTCAGCAGCTTTGCTATCATTATAAAGAAATATCTTTAATGGTCCAAGTTCAAGTTAAATTTATTTATTTCAAATAAAAAAACTAAGTGAAATCTTGATCAGATATGCAAACAAAAATTAATATATAAATGTTGACATTTTCCAGCTTGTGTATGTATAAGAAAAATATTAACATATATAAGGACAAAGATAACAAGAAATTATGAGAAGAACAGTGAAAATGTGTAATGGTACATGATAAACATAAGGAATGGAATAATGTTAATGAAGTTCAAATATATATATACATATTTTGATATTTTGTTTAAAATTAAACAATAAATCATACTTTCTTTCAAAATCAGTTTTGCTTTTTGATGATGTAAACACATTTAATTGTTTGCTGCATAAAAAGCGAGCATCTGTTTCATATATTCCATGACCCTATACGTTTTCTGTTATCTAAATGATATACAGTGCTTAGAGCTATTTCTGTTTTGCTTTTAATGAGCAAACTAGCAAGAACAAACATTATTAATATTATTACCGTACAAACTGAGAGTTAAGATAAAACTGAACAACACTAGTGTCTGTCAACAGCTTGTTTTTTGCGACCTAAATAGCTTTGAGGAACAGTTGGTAATGTGGTTTGTTGCTATACAAATTGCTGCGAACTGTCAGCTTGTACTTATTATCGTAAGTAAACGTGTTTGTGTGGCTTCTACCCCTCCTCCCCTCTTTTTTCCGACCCAGACCTGCACGCCTTTCACAGCTTCGTTGACGGACGGGCAAAGACACTTATAACTGTCTTTTATATCTCCCTACTTCTTGGTGTTGAAAGCAGCCCATTGTTATCCCCCCCCATCCACCACTACCCCGATTATATCCCTCAGCAAATACTTTAGATTTGCTTCCCCCAAAACTACTTCCACAGTCAAAGCATCCGTATGTAAATTGTGTATAAGCATGTCTATGTGAACGAAAAAAGAGACAGAGAGAAAGAATGTAAACTTTCGCAAATGACCAACAATGACACATGTGTCTTTAATTTACAAATACAAGAACCGATAAACTACTTAACTAGTGCAAATATATGCAACAACTAGGCACGAAACGTGAACATCTATAAAGATTTGCAACAAGACCTGGCAATCCAAATGTGACACGCCATAGTTAAGACTGTACGATAACATCACGTGAGGCAATCGCAATGTCGAAAACGTCATCTGTCGTAATTACACTTAGTAGCCTGACGCAGAAAAATTAACGTGGTTTGTCCACCATCACTAGTGAAGTAATGCTGATTGTACAGAGTTGACCTGAAAGAGTCCGGTCAGGAACACATTTATACCAGCAACAGTTTTTAAACTGTACTACATACGTCATTTCGCACGCTACGCCTTTTGAGAACGAGCTGTGTTCACGTAGGAAACTGTACAGAGAGAAAAAGATAGAGAAAAACATAGAGACCAGGATATAGAATGAATGACATAAATATCAGAGATAAAGACAGAGACGCAGAAAGAGAGAGACAGAGACAAATAGAGGGTCAAACATAAAGAGGCAAAGGGGCAGAGACAGAGACAGAAGCAAAGAGGGGGTGAGAAAGCGAAAATGTTATTCTCCTTTTTAGTAATTGGATCCCTGACGGCTGAAGCGCCACACTGCGACTTCACCAACCCTTTGGTAAAGAAAGTAAATCCGCTATGTGGCTCGGCAATCGGGGGTCCAATTTCTAGACAAAACAGGAAATAACTCCTCTGCAACACCGTCCATCATGAACAATGAAACGTGACATTCACGTGGTTTATACTGACCAATGGCGGCTTTGCCCCACACTTCCACCACGTAATCTTCAGTGGTGTTGTCAACACTGACCAGCGGACTGCGCTTGCCCATAGATCGCTCCACGCCCCACAAAATCTGGGGTGCTTCATGGTGCTTCTGAGCTACCCCTTCCTCCTCGAATTCTTCACCCCAAGGATTCCAATCCCGGTCTTCGGCAATCTCTGAAACAAGAAAGCACAAAATATAAAGCTAGTGTATGTAAATAATCTTAATCTACTGTTCCAAAATTATGCTAATAATGTTACCACCAACCCAACCCATTTATGCTGATGCTGCTGTTCATGTATCTCTCAAAATGAATTCAAAATATATGCAAGTAGTCAGCAAGCGATAAACTAGAGACATGTCTGCCTTGAATGACTTGCATAAATGTGTACTTACATTAAAGAATCAAAATGAAAACCGGTTAACATGTCATTATAATTAATCATTGTTAACGCTTGATAAAAGTAATGAATTTTTCATAAAATTAAAATTAAATACAAGTGTATTAAAATACGTGTAAGGGTCTCACGAGAGAAGAGTCGCATGCAGATAGGTGTTTAGTATGTGCGAGTGTACTACGTGAGCATAAAAATCATCACTATTATTTCTTGGCAGAAAATGCAATGCCTTTGAAAGCACATAATACAGAATGCTAAACCCAAGCCGAATCAAGAAACGCAAGTACAAGTACTAATATTAAGCAAAAGTGTGCTTATAATGATCATCAGTCTAGTGCAGAAATGAAATGTTCACCAAACGCTTTGCTTCACCAAACCATAGTAGTCAAAGTCGATCCCGATCAGTTAGTAACACTTAAAATATCTACACAATTATGTGGAAAGGGAGATCATAATCCAACCATAAGTGAGTACATAACTGGCTTTAAAAAAAAAAAAAGACTTTATGTAAGTATGTATATAGGAAGAGTACATATCTGGCCTTGATATAAGAACTTATGTAAGCATGTATTTAGTAACACTTTTACAGTAACTCGACTGAAGACTATATGGTTGGTGCTTTGTCATGAGAGCTGTATTACAAAAGATGTAACTGAAAGTCGATTTACATTCCGATCAACTCAGCAGACGTTGTCAAGAAAACTTCATTATACGAGTTCCAATGATGAAAGTAAGCGGGGTGAGGGGGTGGGGTGAGAACCTCCATCTATCGAGAAGTCTGATATGCGATCAATCAGGTCGATTTGCTCTTGTATACATGCCTGTGGGTGCGAATACTGTGAGTGCCGGCAACATTATAGTTGCATTCACCCTCCTACACATGCGCGCGCACATCGATTTCCATATATTGACAACTTATCAAAAGACAGCAAAACAACAGGTCACTAAAGCCAGTGAAAGAAGCGCAACATGAAAACAGGTCTTAACGATAACAAAGGAATATCAAACCAGACACGTGCAGTCCCCAAGAGTACGCCGTATGAGGCAGGGTGGTGTTCCACAACTTCGGTCTTCAAAGTTGTATGTAAATAGGGTGATGAAATCAACAAAGAAATAAAGGCATCATGCATTTTATGATACATATGCGCGCAATGATCCAAATAATTGTGTGGGTTTTTTTCTTTCCTTCGTTTGCTTTTTTAATTTGTTGGAGAACAAGAGTCAAGCTTTGTGTGTGTGTGTGTGTGTGTCGATGAAATGTTCGAGTACGTGACAAGGGTTCCGTTTATGTCTGTAGGTTAGTCCTTATCATTCAGTTGCTAACTGTCTTTAGACGTGGCATGTACAACTAGCTAGTTATTTTAATACTGTCCCTATATAATACAGCGCTTCCAGTCATGTCAGTTAAGAGTTCTTAGGCTTAAAGCCCACAAACCAAAACTACAAAGCTATAATATGTTAATATTACACAATACGAGGCAGCTGATTGCTAATGCTATACAATTTAATGTGCACGTGCTCATGCTGAACAAAATCGGTTTGTAATTGTAATAGAATAAATTAAATTTTATTGGAATATATTTTAATCAGTCGTCGTTAAAACACTTTAACATTAACAAACTGACATCACTTTTGTTTATAATAGAATTTCGCAGCAGGATAGAAATTAAGAAATAGGAAAGGATTCAGACTCCATTTATTCGTATTGATGCAAGCATCTCGTTCACATTCTGACTGATTAGTTGGCTTATGCAAATATCTACTCTCAGGGTTTTATAATATATAAAATCGTGTGTGAAGTACTGCGTCTACTGTGTGCTATGCTGGGGTGTGTTGCTGTGTGTCTGGTGAGGTGACTGTGTATGATATGGTGTTTTGTGTTTTCATAGGTACGTAAACGCACATACGTGATGAGTAATAAAAATAATTGTGTTTCTAAACTAGAAAGGAGAGAGAAGATAAAATTATTGAAATCACTGCATAGAGTTATATTGAAGGAGTCAACATTATTACCGTTACTTTTTAATGAAAGCATTTAAATAGATGGACGATCCGATAATTAATGAACGGGTGGAGAGATAGAAGAAAAAATTCTACAAAGATAAATATATGGTTATACAATTTTGGTCTGTACATAAAATGAAAATATGCTAAAAATTAGAGCAAACAAGTAGGCCTCCTATATATACATTCTCTGAGCAATTATTTTACATGTTAAAATCTACAACAGGGCCTAATGCTCACAAAAAACACAAGTAAAGATAATAATTATAAAAATGTTGATGTAATAGGAGCTTAAAATGTGTAAAAGCATATATATCCGTTGAAAATAAAATAATCAATATAATTATCTCATTACAACGAATAAATTTTCGTTATTAACCTACTTTAATATGGATGCATATATTAATTTAAAATGTTTTTTAAAAAAAAAACTATAATTTAGTAAAGGGCAAACCATATTAACAAAATTATCAGCCATCATAAAAGAAGCTCTATTTTCTCAACTAAACATAGAACGGGCTAAGTTATTATGCTGCGAAGATAATATTAAGTAATAAACAAAGTATCCGTTTACATTTAATGTTTTTAATATATATAATAAACCTAATCGCGATATTTCTATTCTTGAATGTAATTCACACATCTTTTTACCCTTACTAGCTCAGGTTCAAAACATACACACAACTATGTGAAACTTTAAATTGAAAAGAAATCTCTGTTGTTTTGAAACGTCCATGATTCCGAAAATTTTCCCGCCATTCCTCTGCAACCATGTGATCTGAATCGAAAACGAAAGTTATTTTCTTATTTGGTACTTCAACTCATCATACCAAGACTAAATGACGTTAGAGTTATCTTTCCGGAATATGACGCGTTTTATCGTCATTATTTTATATTTACAAATTTATTAATTTCTTTGTCACGCGTATAAACAGAAACGAAAGCAAATTAGTTCTCATAAAGCTGAATATATCGAATAAATGTGAAAAACATTAGCGTATAAATACATCGGTAAACGAACATTTTGAAAGTCCAATGGTGCTCGTGTCTAATATATCGCTGTTTGGTAAAAGAATAAAAGTTTTGGATCCGATTTTTGTAGAAACTAAACGTTACCAAGACTGTGCCTTTTGAAAATATTATTTCTACACAAAATTGCCTGTTTGCAGATAAAAGGAATATTGAGTGTTATTAACTGTGTTATCGCTTCTATGAAACATCGATACGGCAAGTTTGTTGGATTATTTATAACAATGAATTTTTTTTTTAAATGGCTAGGTGTATCCATGTAACAAAAATAGGAGGTTCCATTTTTCAATTCAAAACGAATTTGTTTTACAATAATTACAAAAAATAAATACATATTCATGCAGCTATCTTACGCATCCTTCACATCAATTCTGAATATATAGAATATAATTATAAAACATGATATTTCAATGCTTTATTTTTAAGAAAACACATTTTAAAGGGACCCACCTCGTGGGTCATATTCCCACTTCGTGGCACATTTCCCCAGAGAATGATCCACATATAAATAGATTGTTTTCCCACAATCCTTTTTGCACACCGGTTATGGTGATATATGAGACGTGTTTTTGAGTAGAGACTGTCTCTAACAGTCACTCCGACCTTTAAATACTGTATCTAAATCACTCTCCGCTTTAAAATTAAAAAAAAAAGATTCACATACACACACAAACACTTAAAATAGATTAACACAACTTAAAGAAAATACTTTTTTAAATACTGTATAAAGAAAAAATATTTTAAATATTGTGCCTGCATGTGTGCAGAGTTACAATCAAACTAATCTTCACTTAACTATGACTGCTGCAAATGTGTGCAGTTACAATCAAACTAATCTTCACTTAACTATGACTGCTGCAAATGTGCTTACAATTCGAAAAATAAACAGTTTAATCAAACGATGTAGGCACAATCATGAAAAAATTACACTAATAAAGTATCACAGAATGAGAAGACAACAATAAACAAAAGTTTAGTGGTCTCGAATATAGAAGAAGAACACACAAAAAAAAGAGTCAAAATGAACCTAAAATTAGTTTATGCTATTTTGAAAAAATGGTGAATTATTATTATATCTGTCTACACTTCATGAATGTTTGTTGCTATTGTTGCTATTTTATATGGAAAAAATGGTGAATTATTATTATATCTGTCTACACTTCATGAATGTTTGTTGCTATTGTTGCTATTTTATATGGAAAAAATGGTGAATTATTATTATATCTGTCTACACTTCATGAATGTTTGTTTCTATTGTTGCTAAGTGGAGTCAGTATGCAGAAATGTCTGCGACGATGGTATTAAAACGGTCTTCGAGTTATCTACAGAAATAGTATTAAAACAAGAATGTTTGGATGGTATTAAAATGTGTGTGAGTATTTGCAAAGATGTTAAAACATGCGTACGAGTATATATCTGGAAGATGTTAAAACATGTCTATGAGAGTGTCTGGAAGATGTTGTTAAAACATATCTACGAGTATCTGGAAGATGGTATTAAATAAAACACGTCTACGAGAGATTCTGAAAGATGGTGCTAAAACATGTCTGTGATTAGCTGTGAAGATGGCGTTACAACCGTCAGTGTTTATTTTTTTTTAAGATGGCATTAAAACAAGTCTATTATTATCTGTAAAGATGGCGTTACAATCGTCAGTGAGTATTCTTTTTTAAGATGGCATTAAAACAAGTCTATTATTATCTGTAAAGATGGCGCTAAAACAAGTCTATTATTACTTATAAAGATGGCATTAAAACAGGTCTATTATTATCTGTAAAGATAGCAATAAAACAAGTCTATTATTATATGTAAAGATGGCATTAAAACAGGTCAATTATTATCCGTAAAGATAGCAATAAAACAAGTCTATTATTATATGTAAAGATGGCATTAAAACAGGTCAATTATTATCTGTAAAGATAGCAATAAAACAAGTCTATTATTATATGTAAAGATGGCATTAAAACAGGTCAATTATTATCCGTAAAGATAGCAATAAAACAAGTCTATTATTATATGTAAAGATGGCATTAAAACAGGTCAATTATTATCCGTAAAGATAGCAATAAAACAAGTCTATTATTATATGTAAAGATGGCATTAAAACAGGTCAATTAATATCTGTAAAGATGGCATTAAACAGGTCTCTAATTATCCGCAAAGATAGTACTAAAACTGGTTTATGATTATCTGCAAAGATGGTATTAAATCAAGTCTGTGATTATCTACACAGACGATATTAAAACACGTCTTTGAGTTTCTGCAAAGATGGCGTTAAATGTATCAATAAGTATCTGCGAATAAGGTATTAAAACAGGTCTGAGAGTATATATCACACCCGTTAGTTCACAGAAAAGTATGCCGATTATGTTTTTTTAAAAAAAGTTTTAAAGAAAATCGCTTAAAAATAAGCCCAAATTATATTTTCTCATAAAAGTGAGTAGTAGGCGCATTTGATTTGTGTCCAACCACTAACAGAACAAGAGGAAATTAACTAAAATAACTGCATTGCTTCGCACACATTAACGAAGGTACACATCTCTCTACAACATGACCCGAATCAGACACATTGCTATCCTGGGATTAGGCCTCTACGAAAAGTCTCTTCTCCACCCTCAGGCAATCCATTCATTTCAGCACGGCCACGAGAGGCAGTAAAGCAGGACCCAAGAAAAATGGATTGAAATCCTTACATTCATCAAAGGTAGTGTCTGCCTGTCAAGGTCAAACAGTTTCTCCCGCGGGAGCGAAGTCACGGCGCGTTGTATCGACGAGGTATCTGGTGACAACGACGTTGAATGTTAGTCTTGCTCCTACACAGCCAGTATGGCAAGTCATCTGGGGTTTTTTTTGTTTTTTTTTTGCCCTGACTTCAAAGGCACTAAGATCAAACAGTGAATGTTCGCATACCTCTTTTTTTGCAAAAAATATCTAGCGTATAAAGGTACAACAAATGTCAGCTACCAATGTCATCAAAACTAAATCTGATTAGTGACTTCTGTCAATAAAAATATCAGAAAAAACAATCAGTATCTGAAATACCTAAATAAATTGATGAAAATGATTACTGAAAGGAATTATGTACAAAGAATACTGACATAAGAACTAACGCACCACTCACATAAGCACCACCATACACCATAATTAAGTTTTGTGCAGACTATAACAGTAATACTGACAAACTTAAATGTACCTGAAATTTCAAATTGTGTAACCCTTATGTGCCTAAACTTCAAGCTGCGCAGTATCAACACTGGCAAGAATGATTGTATCAATGACTTAAGCACTAATGTACTAATGATAAATACTGATGTACTTTAAAGCTGTGCAGACACTAGTAAGACCGGCCTGGCAAAATTCCTACTGACATTAACACTAACGTACTTCTGACATTAACACTAATGTAGCTCAGACGTTAACACTAATATACTTCTGACAATGACACTAAAGTACCTCTGAAATTAACACTAATGTAGCTCTGGCGTTAGCACTAATGTACTTCTGACATTAACACTAATGGAGTTCAAACTTTCAAACTCTGCAGACAATTGTAGTAGTAGAAACTACTACAAGCATGTAATACCTCCATAACTGCAGGCATTACAATACTAAAATAATTAGTAACACTAACAGTGAAAGCAATATTAATGGTTCGGACTACAAGCTCTGAAGACAAAATCAACCTGCTGCACAAGACTGATTACAACCTCAAACTTCAATATGTACAGATACAATGATTAAATTGTATTTTTAATCTTTTTTAAGCCTAGATCATCAAATCTCAAGATGTACAGATACAATTATTAAATACTGTATAAACATTATACGGCCTAAAACCTCACACTTCAAGGTGTACAGATACTACTATTAAATTGTATAATCATTATTAAGCCTAGAGCATCAAATCTCAAGCTGTACAGATACAGTTATTAAATACTGTACCATCATTATAAACCTAGAACCTCAAACTTCAAGATGTATAGAATACTATTAAATAAATAGTATAATCATTATCAGGCCTAGAGTCTCAAACTTCTAATTACGCTGATATTAATATAAACCAGCATAATCATCATTAGACTTTTAAAGCCTCAATTTTCAAGATGTGCAGACACAAACAGTAAATAATACAACCATTATTATAATCTTAAAGCAAAATATTCAGAATATTTAACAGAAACAGACCATTACTGCCTGCAAAAGAAGAACTCTCAGCATACTATAAATACACTTGAGCGTAGGTCAACTGATGCCAATCCGGCAATCGATCAGACACAACAGTTCTATGAAGACTACCGTCTTGGCAGTCTGGCTGTTGAAAGTGACGTACTTCTTATACACTACTGACCAAACGAATTTGTTCCTACTTTGTAGCCACGTCCACGGGCAATAAGAGTTTGTCAAAAAGAAAAATCAATCATTTGGGGCGCATCTTAGAAAAAGAAATCGATATTAAGATTAGATTCATTCGTGAAAAGAAGTAACGCCAAAGTAAGTCAGACTGCACGTACAGTTCATGCAAAATGCATTGCAGCCATAAAATTAATTAGTCTTACATTATCTGGCAGTGAAAGCCCCTCGAATATGTATGCGTGTATCAATGTAAGAAAAGGCAAGAGGGAAGGACTGGAGTGGGTGGGAGGGAGGGTGAGAGTATCTGACGAGCGCTAATGTTGGGGTCCTGAAAATTCCAAGCTATATTAAGACACGTAGGCTCAAATGGAGTTAGCTGACAAAAACTGATTCGATAACAGATGCTCAGAAATGTCATGAAAGTCTGAACTAGGCCAACAAACTCGGACTTAGTTGATAAAAACTGATTCCATAAGAAATGTCCAGAAATGTCTGCAAAGTAGAAACCTGCTGAGCTTCAAACTTGTGGATGACAGACTAATTCCATAAGAGGCTGACAGACTGATTCCAAAGGACAGTATTAGACTGATTCCATTAGAGGCTGACTCCACAGGATAGTAACAGACTGATTCCATAGGACAGTAACAGAATGATTCCATTAGGGGCTGACAAACTGAGAGTCTAACAGACTGATTCCATAAGAGGCTACCCGACTAATTCCATTTAGAGACTTACAAACTGATTCCGTTGGAATTCTGACAGAATGATTTCATAAGACGCTGACAGAATGATTTCATAAAAAGCTCGCATACTATCTTGCTTAAAAACTGGCAGAATGATTTCGAAAGAGAATGACAGAATGATTTCATTAGAGAATGAAAGAATGAGTTCATTAGAGAATGACAGAATATTTTCATTAGAGAATGACAGAATGATTTCATTAGAGAATGACAGAATGATTTCATTAGAGAATGACAGAATGATTTCATTAGAGAATGACAGAATGCTTCCATGAAAGAATTATTCAAAAAGAGGTGACAGACTGATTTTATTACAGGATGACAAACTGATTCTATAATATACTGACAGAATGCCTTCATGTTCAGAAAAGAATGAACTATATAAATAAGCTCAAGCTGCTAGCCGAAAAGATGAATGCATTGCATAAAGAATGTATACAAGAGTTATCCAACAAAACTTAAAGCATTAAAAGGAAATGTGTAGAAAAAACGTATGAAGTCTGAACCAAGTAACTGTAAATAACCCAAACTTCTAGCTGACAGACTAATTCATTAAAGGATGTCTAAAAGTATCAGGAAAGATTGAAGCATAACAATAAGATTAAATTATGTCAGTTTCATTCGACAGCATGTCCCAAAATGCCATGAAAGACTGAACCAGACCAATGAGATCTGACAGTTAACCGACAAAGTGATTCCAAGAGAGTTCCAAACTTCCACGGCACTAATAGAGCATAACGAGCCCTGGTGATGTGGGGCACACGTGATTTAGAGAGAACGAGGGCACCACAGCTGAGGAATTAAAACATAAAAATCACCTTTCCTGAATCATTTCGAAATATATCTGATAAAATTCGTAAAAAGTCTCCACCCAACTGATGTTCCTGATTTAACAGGGAAAAGAATAAATATACAGGTGACTAGAACAAATCTTCCCCTGTGTTTAGTAAGGAGGAAGTGAACATACCAACTTAAGTGCACAGGAGGAAGAAATGAACACCTCAACTTTAGTGAATAAGAGAGAGAAATGAACACGCCAACGTTAGTGAATACGAGAGAAATGGACACATCAACTTTAGTGAATAAAAGAGAGAAATGAACACGCCAACGTTAGTGAATAAGAGAAAAATGAACACATCAACTTTAGTGAATAAGAGAGAAATGAACACATCAACTTTAATGAATAAAAGAGAGAAATTAACACATCAACTTTAATAGGAGAGAGAAAATGTACATATCTGTAGGGCACGGTAAACACGAGTGAACGTCTCTTCCTCGATCAACATGCTCTGAGCCCCTCGTATACTTAGATGTACCCCATGGCAACCAAGAAATAACCACACCATTGTCCCATAGCAACCAAGAAATAACCACATCACTGTCCCGTAGCAATCAAGAAATGACCACATCACTGTCCCATAGCAATCAAGAAATTACCATATCAATGTTTCACAGCAATCAAGAAATGTACATATCATTGTTCCCATAGCAATCAAGAAATTTACATATCATTGTTCCCATAGCAATCAAGAAATGAACATATTATCCCATAGCAATCAAAAAATGACCACATCGTTACCCCAAAGCAATCAAAATATGACCATATCATTTTTCATAGCAATCAAGAAATGAACACATCATTGTCCCATAGCGATCAGAAAAAAAAACATATCAACATTTCAGAGCAATCAAGAAATTAACATATGATTGTCCCATAGCGAACAAGAAATTACTGTCCCACAGCAATCAAGAAATGAATATATTGTCCCACAGCAATCAAGAAATTACCACGTCATTGTCCCATAGCAATCAAGAAATTACCATATCAATGCCTCACTGCAATCAAGAAATTACCATATCAATGCCCCATAGCAATCAAGAAATTACCATATCAATGCCCCATAGCAATCAAGAAATTACCATATCAATGCCTCAATGCAATCAAGAAATTACCATATCAATGCCCCCTAGCAATCAAGAAATGACCATATCAATGCCCCATTCCAATCAAGAAATTACCATATCACTTCCCCACTGTAATCAGGAAGTGAACAGATCCTCAGTTTTTGGCAATCATCATTTGAAAACATTCTTAAATCATGGTAAGCAAACATTCCTGGTGCTTGGTAATGAGGAAATTAACATATTCTTAGTGTTTTTGAAACTGAAACTGAACATATTCTTTTTTAGTGTTTAGGCAAGAAGAACTGAAATTAATATATTCGTAGTGCTTATGAACAAGAAAGTGTATGTATTTTTGCGAGTGCTTGGTAAAGAGGAAGTGAACATACTCAAAGTGCTTGGTAAAGAGGAAGTGAACATACTCAAAGTGCTTGGTAAAGAGGAAGTGAACATACTCAAAGTGCTTGATAAAGAAGAAAGTGGCATTCCTTGTACGTGGTAACGAAAATTAACACATTCTAACTGGTGTTTGGTAAAGAAGGATTTAACAAAATGATGATATTCTAAGAGCTTGGTAAAGGGAAAATTAATATATTCTAATAGTGCTTTGTTTTGGAGCAAATAACACACTCTAATTAGTGTTTAGTAAAGGAGATTTAACACATTTTAATTAGAGCTTGAAAAGAAGAAAGTGACACATCTTTTCTGCAAGGTAAACATAAACAAGAACATAATCTCAGTACTGGTGGCAAAATCAAGGAATTAACATGTCCATAGTGCAAGAAATTAATTAGCAACTTTAAACAAGAAATAGACATAGCAACCTTACGAAATGGACGTAGCAACCTTCAGAAAGAAAGACACAACAACCTTAAACCAAAAACTGGACATAGGAACTTTAAGAAAGAAATGGTCACAATAACCTTAAGAAATGGACATGGCAACCTTAAATAAGAAATAAACATAAAACTCATCCTTAGTCCGTGGCATTACTATTATGAGAACGTTCAATGAACGACAAGTTTCCATTTCACTTAAGTTTAAATTTTATTTTAATGTAGCATTTACTACATTTAATTCTTCTTCTTCACTTTATATTAATATTTAATGCATTCATCTTTTCGGAGAGTTAAGGCGGGAAGGGGAATTGAACACTTCTCGCCGCAAATATTAAAAGTTCATATGCATTGTTTATTAAGCAATGATCAACGAGAAATGCCGACGAAATGTAATTTTTGAGAGTTGAGACACAAAGTGGTGAAGAAGTGATTTTAACAAAAATGGTATGCAAACAGTGATAATCAATAAAAAAAAAAAAATAATAATAAGCAATTACAAAAAATTCGTCCTCCTCTACAAATCAACAAAAGGAGCGAAAACGAATTCATTTTTAAAAATTATTATTAAATGTTAGCTCAAAAAGATTAATAAAAATCACGTAACTAAAATGTGTGAAAAATAAATGAACAGTACAAAGGGAGCTCACTAGAATATCAAAGCAATGCACAAGGTGAGAAATCCATAAGGTAACTATAGGAACGAGAAATTATAGGGATAAAATGATCGGAAAATTGCAAGTCAGAGAATAAATTAATGAACGTACACTTTCGATTTCTCGACGGAGCCCTCAACACACAAGATGTTCGGTAATTCAGAGTCAGACCTGATTTAGCATAGTCCTGACAATATCATTCACAATTATTCGTAAGATCGAAAGAGGGTGATCATTCACAGGCCTCATTTGGCATAATTGTGGCAATATCATTCGCAATCAATTATAAGATCGAAAGAGTGTAATAATTCAATGGACTTCATTTAGATGATCTTAGTAACACTGTCCACATTTCATTATAAATAGAACGAAAAGTCTGATAATTCAATGAACCTAGTATAGCCCCATCTTAGAAACTCCAGGGGGTTTTGTTGTTGTTTTTCTTTAAAAAAGAGACTGAAGGTATGTCATAATTCAATTAACCCGGTCTTAGTAATATTGTCAACATTTCTTTATAAAGAAAATGAAAAGTATGATAATATGATAATTAGTGGGCCTGATTTAGTCCGGCTTAGTAATATTGTCCACAAGAGAGAGAGAGAATTCGGTGGATCTTATTTCGCCAGATCTTAGAAATGCTGTCCATAATTAGAAATTAAAAGAATGTGACAATTCATTTAGCCCAGTCTAAGTAATATTGCACACAGAGAAAAGGAAACATTGTGATAATTCAGTGGACTTTACTTAGCCCAGTCTAAGTAATATTTCCCAGAGTTTTATACAGAAAAGGAAACATTGTGATAATTCAGTGGATTTTACTTAGACCAGTCTAAGTAATATTGCCCACAAAGCTTTATATAGGAAGAGAAACATTGTGATAATTCAGGAATCTTATTTAGCCCAGTCTAATCAAAGCTTTAAACAGAAAAGGAAACAGATAATTCAGTGGACCTTATTTAGTCCAATCTAAGCGGTACTGCCCAAAGAGCTTTAAACAGTAAAGAAAACATTGCGATAATTCAGTGGACCTTATTTAGTCCAATCTAAGCGGTACTGCCCAAAGAGCTTTAAACAGTAAAGTAAACATTGCGATAATTCAGTGGACCTTATTTATTCCAATCTAAGTAATATTGTCCACAGAGCTTTAAACAGAAAGGAAATATTGTGACACATTTAATTCAGTGGACCTTATTTAACCCACTCTAGTATAAAAATAGCACCAAATCCACATCAATATAGAAATATAACAAAAACGAAAATACCCTCCACTGATACTTATCTCTTTTAGAAGAGGAACTTGCATTTTGCAACTGGTCTGCAGGACATAGAAGCAGTCTTTCACTTTCCCCAAAGAGAGTGCAGTGTGACGTCATAAATCAAGTTAGATAAGCCTGGGAGAAGCGTCTTTGGAAGGATAAAAAGTGGGCTTGGGGAAATTAATATAAAATCGAAGGCAGGCTGGAACATTTCAAGCTTGTTTGTATTATTTATTGTAACAGAGATTAGCTAATTACACAAAGTTTTAAAAGTTTTGCCTTGTGTCTAATCTAGACATTTTAAGATTACTGACCCGAATGTCTCACTCACAGATTAACCACTTAACTCTGTCTACTTTACTATACTTTAAATATTTCAACTATTAATAATAATAATAATAATAATAATTGTACATTTGTTCAACGGTTTTTAAGAATGTTAAGGCATTTCCTACAAATACTTTTTAATTAAAATTTTGCAAATTTTCTCAAACTGCATAAATGTCAATATTTATTAAATAAATGTAATCATAAACATTTTTTATTTTAATTAAAGCTATGCATAATATGCGCCATTTCTTCATCTATAAACACTAATGATTCACAGAGAATAAAATGTGACTCTGTATAGTAACTCTTAAGAAAACGTGTCATTGACGTGTAACTCATAGGATAATTTGACACTCTGACTGACAGGAGAATGTGACAGTATTGTAACGTAGGATATTGTGGCATTGACTGTAACTCGTAGGAGAGTGTGGCCCTATATTGCAACTCATAAGAAACACAAACAGATATATTAACTCTGATCGACTTAGCAAGTCGAGGATGTGATATAATTCCCACACGTTAAAGGTACCGTAACTGCCTCTCTTTGAACTTGAAATCAGAAACCTGCTTCAGCGCAATTTCACACCAGTGATGAGTTCATTTTCTACAGGTCATTATTAATATTTTTAATGCCTATCTTTGAGTGGGACGAAATCAAGAACTGGTTCCACTATTTTTTATACGTCAATAGTAATATTTTGATTATTTATCTTCAAATGAGAAAATTCAAGAACTGGTTCCCACTATTTTGTATGCGTCAATAGTAATATTTTGATTATTTATCTTCAAATGGGACGAAATCAATCACTGATTCCATTGCGTATCACCTCGCCTATGCTAGCTCATTGTCAACACGTCACTTATGACATCTTTATTATCTATCTTCCTCTTAGTCATTTTCTTGCAGGCTTGGCCACGTCAGTCTATATCGACTGTGCACGTGATTAATTATACCTATTTTCTCCTTTGTCAGATTCGGAAACAAGATTATCAGTATGCTACTTCATACGTCAGTATGCTACTTCTTACGTCAACAATAAATAATAGCACAGTTGGCTATGTTTTCTCCTTCGACGGAATTAGAAGTAACTTTGTTCGTATATCATCCTATTGTCATATGCCGCCGGCAATTACTGATGGCTATGGAGATGCTTGAAAGTAATACAGCGTGCAGGTAGCAAGTGTGCTTATATTTTATTTCAGATCAGCAATCATAAACAGCTACGTGTCCCGTCTAGTGCACCACTGAAATGCCTTGCACGTCTATCATCTCTGTTTACTTGATGTCTGGATTCTTATCCTGTACAAAATGTCATATGTCTAGCGCCATTACCAGACGGAGCCAATGATCTCTTGCTGTACAAGAGAGATCAGTTCAATCAAGGATGTCCTCGGTGCAATAGATTCCGGTTGGGGCGACCTTGGCTCGATAACTTTGAAAACTGGAGTCTAAAAAATATATATTCACTGTAAGTTCATAGGAACACGTTTTCCCTTTTATCTGTAATTTGCATGAACTATCAAACACAAATCCAACAATGATACAAGTGCTCAGATAAAAATAGGAATTTTGCGTAATAAAATAAGAAGTAATCTATAATATGTTAGTTAAATGCAAAGGATTTAAACGAGTTTTTTTTTCTTTCTGAGTATGGTGAAAGTAGGTTGTTTTAAAACAAAAACACAAACCACACGTACATATCATGTTTTCTATACACTGATACCTGGTACTGAAATAATACGCACATACATGTAATACTATGTTTATTAATAAACTTCTGTTGCTCATTTAAGTACTAATCATAAGTACGTAAATTATTTCCTGGTATATGAGGAGGAACACAAATGAACACTATTTTCTATATCGCTGACTGATCTGCATGAATAACAGTTCGAGTCCTAATAATGAGTGGGAAATGTGACCCAGAAAGTGCATTATTGTTTATAATTGAAGTACAACCATCAAATAAACCAACATTTATATCACGATATAGCTTAAATTTTAGAGCTGGAATTATCAAATGGAGTTTATGGATTTATTCAATATATATTTATATGTAGACAGAAATGCGCTACAAACTTTATTGCTTTTTGAAAAATCCTGAGGTTCTGTTTTCTCACACAAATCTTGCAGTCTTAAAGAAGAAGAATATAGCAATGTGTCTAGCCTTATCATGCAATGGGTAACACGTTAAAGAGGGCTGCAAACATTTAATAAATAGTGTTACTTACCGTGTCTAAACAAATTAGATAGCGGTCGTGCGCGAAATCAATGAATGTAGGAAGTGGACGTTACGAAGAAATATATCAATCAAATCAATCAACCAGACGATGGATAACACTTACATAGGCCTTCAAGCACTCGCTGCTTTCGATCAACGTGTCTCAAGACAACTGATATCTCTTATAATAAGACATGAAGCGTACAACTTATGACCAACTGATATTCACAATAAGATTGCTTGACAACTGCTATTATTATTAAACATGATAATACTTTAAATCGGCCTGCAAACACACGTTCCATTTAATCAATGTGTGTATCAACGTGTCGGGCAACTGTAATTTTTTTATTTTTTTTGCACATTGAATAAACAGATACCACTTTAAATAGGGCTGTAAACACTCAATCTATTTGTCAATGTGCTTCAGAGGTATCTGACACCACTTAAAATAAGACCCTGAATGAATGGATGCCACTTTAAAAAGGCTTGCAAATACTCATTCCATCTGACAATGAGCTACATACGAAAGTAAAATCATTTAAAATAAAATCGTGAGACAATAGATAATACTTAAACAACTCAACAGGGCAACAGAAAGAGCAGGTGGGCAAAACTCTAAAGATAAATGAATACCTTTCACATAAGACTGGAAAAACTGACTTGTGTCCAGATGCTCGAAAAAACAACTGGCATCTCCTAACGTAAGACTGTAAACCCTCAGTCAAAAAGCGTTAAGAGACAAGTGAATACAAGACTGCCAATGTTCAATGAACCGTGTCAAAAATGCATGAGATAATTGACATTCTTAAAATACGATTGCAAACACTCACTGGACTACTCAAATATTCACTGCACTGCAGTTGAGTCAGCATTCTACTCACTCTACTTGAGAAATGCTGCTTCACTTTTAATAGGATAAATATAATACAAGCAAAGAGAGCAAGAGGTATATTTTAAACACTGAAACAGAATACTGTGTAACAAGAATGCTTGCAAAGTCTTTCGGTAATCATAAAACATACTGTAGCTTTAACACTTCGACCTGTCGGAACTATGACAGTCACAGTCTGGGAATTATAATACAGCTACCTAGTATATATTATTACTATTTTAATTATTATTGCAGTTTATTACTACTGACTTTTTCACGACTTCTGTTATCTGTCAGTTACTTAGCTAAGAACTCTGGTCTCAGGATTCTAGGAGAAGCAATTATTTTATATAGGGACGATGTAGGCACTTTCAATGAATACTGCTGCTAACAGTGGGGACGGTTTATAGTTTTTTTGGCATTGTAATGAGAAAAATGTCAAGTCACATTCCCTCTTCCCCAGCAGTCCTATTACTAGTGGTATTACTTCTGCTCTTGTATTCCATAGTCTGGATTTCAAATTGTTTTCATTGTATTTGTGTTTCTGTCTTTTGGCACAGCAATATTGATGGTTGTTGTATATCCTGTTAGACTTGTTGATAAGTACAATGTCTGGTCAGTGTGAATTATGCGATTTGTTCTTATCTGAAAGTCTCACAGTATTTTATCTTGTTTTAATGAATGCTCTCTGGTGCCTCCATGCTCTTTCTGGTGTACTGGTTCTGGTTCCGTAGTTCAAATTACTATTTATGACTTTGGCACTTCATTGCGTCTTCTGATGCATTCTGTCAGGCTGGAGACTGACTTTCAAATAGTATATGTGCTCTTTCAACCAAGCTCTTGCAGTCTCCCCGAGCTGGCTTACGTTGACTGTTTTTGTTTTCATGAGCTTGCTGCGCATATTCACTGACTGCTTCGTTGTTTCATCAGTTAGCTGCGCATATGTATCTTTTTTTCCCACAAAACATATTTTATTTTTCCAATGTCACATTGTAGATCCTCTGTTGCTTTGATCTTTCCTTTCTAGATGATGAAGTCTAATACACTTCCGAATTTTCTCATTGAAAATCTTCAATGTCCATCAGAGAAATTGTGTTTTTAATTTTACTGCACAGCTTGAGATCATCCATATATTGTATATGGCTAATTAAATGTTCCGATGTTTCTTGTATCTAATCCTGTTTACTTAATGCCTCCCGGCCTCTAAAGTCTAATGAGGCCACGTATCCTTTTGTTCTTCAATTAGTAATCGGTTTGTTTCAAGGTGTCTCATCATCTTGTCTGTTATAATTCATTATAGTACTTTCCAAGTGGTTGATAGGCTTGTGATTGGGCGATAGTACAATCAGACTTTTTCTTATACCAATCTGGCTGGCAAAATTTCTGGTGTGTCTAAATTATTTTGCAACTGTTTAGCAAAACGTCCATGTTCAGGAGATGTTTCGACCTGCATAATTGGTAAGCTTAATGTTTGTACATGTTTTTCTGTTCTCTTTGAATTCTTAGTAAAGTTTCCCAGAGTGAGTATTGAATAAAGTCAATTCGGTCGGAAATTATGTTATCTTGCATTGTGTCTAGCGACAGTTCTGTATATTTATACTGCTATCTTGCAGTGTAAAAAGGGTCAGTTTTAAATAGTCTTTTGGAATTGCTGCTATCTTGCACTGTATAAAGGGTCAGTTTTAAATAGTCTATTGGAATTGCTGCTATCTTGCAGTGTATAAAGAGTCAATTTTAAATAGTCTTCTTTGTTGGAATCGCTGCTATCTTGCATTGTATACGGGTCTTTTTTTAAATAATCTGTCTGTTGGAATTACTGTTATCTTACAAGTCAGTTTTACTATTCTGTTGAAATCACTGCTATCTTGCATTGTGTAAAGGGTCAGTTTGTTGCTGTTTTATCTTTCGTAATTCTAGGGCTGTAAGAAGCCTATTTTGCTGTATCACTCTCTTCTGGTCCAGGAGCCGCTGTTCACTGATATCTGGATGGTGTTTGAGCCAGAGTTCGTGCATCCTTTTTCTATATCCTCTTGCTGTGGGTTGGCTTTGATAGTAAGAGACCATTATTTGTATGTTTTCCTCTCTAGTCCATCTCCTCCGAGTTTTCGCTGGTGTTTCAATAGGACATTTTTCACTAGAACATCCTGAAACATCAGTGACCTAGCGCAGACCTTGTTTCGGGAGAAATAACATAAAATGTTGTTTTCTCCATCATGAATGGGAAGGGGGTGTAGTTTGGAGGGAGCCGCTTTTCCCTCCCTCGATAGTCCAGAAATGGGACTGGAAGCTGTCACCCATCCATGTTTGTTGGCACAGCTCAGGTAGCTTAATTTTTGGGGTCAGGTTTTGTTCCTCAGTCCACTGGACTATTTAGACATCATTATTATTACTATATACAAAAAATAAAACTAATATTTATTTGTAATAAAATATTCAAAGATTTGAAAAGTGAATTACTTTCTTAAACAAATACAAGGACTGTAATAAGTGATCGTTTTTATCCCTTGTATGAATTGCGAAGTTGTTGAAATAATCTGGTATCAAACGAATAAGTTTTAAAAGTGTCAACAACGATCAGGAAATTATTGCGAAATACAAAACTGAATTTTAAAAGTATGCTATTTTCTTAACAATTGCTACAATAATAATGCTTAAGTAACGTAAAACGTACTTTGACAATGACTGTTATTGTAATACATACTTTGGATTAATGACTGTTACCGTAAAACGCACTCTGCCTCAATGACTGTTAATGTAAAACGTACTTTGCCTTAATGACTGTTACCGTAAAACGTACTTTGCCTCAATGACTGTTATTGTAATACGTATTTTGCCTCAATGACTGTTACTGAAATACATACTTTGCCTCAATGACCGTTATTGTAACACGTATTTTGCCTCAATGACTGTTATTGTACTACTTTCTTTGTCACAATGACTGATTTTGAAATTCATTCTTTGTCTCAATGACTGATACAGTAATACATTCTTTGTCTCAATGAATGATAATGTAATACATTATTTGTCTCAATGACTGTTATTGTAATAATTCTTTGTCTAATGACTGTTACTTTAATACAATCTTTGTCTCAATAAATGTAGCGGTAATACATTTCTTACTTAATGACTGATAATGTAATACATTCTTTGTCTCAATAACTATTACAGTAAACATTCTATGTCTCAATGTCTGATACTGCAATACATTCTTGGTCTCAATAAATGTTAGTCTAATACATTCTTTGTCTCAGTGACTGTTACTATAATACATTCCTTGTCTAAATAACTGTTACTGTAATACATTGTCTCAATAACTGTTACCGTAATACATCTTCGTCTCAGTAACTGTTAAAATAATACGTTCTTTTCATAGTAAATGGTACCATATAAAAAATGATATAGCAAAGATTGTCTTCTGTTGTTTACTGTTGTCTTAACAGGTTCTTTGTACTATTATCTTTTCAGACTAGCTAATATCGTAATATCTTATAACAGAATGCCATCTACCCAAAATATTTTCTTTTCATATAAAACTTCTAGATCTCATTGCCAAATAACTAGTAGTAGTACCGTATATTTTCTGTTCAGAATAACTTCTACTCAAAAGTTCATTTCTCAACAACTACATCGCAGTATATTGTATTCAGAAATCATTGCAGTCTGTGAATTACACTACTAAACAATGGCATAATTTCACAGATCTTCAATTTACAGACATTGCAACAGAGCTCACGAAATATTCTTAAATGTAGTGGTGGCTCGATTGAAACACTCGGAAAGAAGTTTTAACTGAGTCCACCCGACGTATCCCTTACAATTCTATTAAATTCAATTCATGGACAATTTTAATTTAACAGGATACGCCGTGTCCTTTACAATTCTATTAAACTCAATGAAAGAATAATTTTAACTCAACAATCTCGTGGAGTCTTTTCTAAATCTATTAAATTCAATGCCCAAACATTTTTTAACTCAGCCCACTATGCTTGTCTTTAATAAATTATTAATAATCAACCCACTCGGCATATTGTTTTAAGTTAATATTTAATTATTAAATTCAATGTAGAACAATTTTAACTCAACCCACTCTCCATGTCTATCATAAATCAATTAGGGGCAACGCAACGGCAACTTATACGTCACTGTTTTCGATTTCTGTAGTTTATAAAGAGTGTAAGCGTGATACTTTCAGATGGGAGTACAGTTGCGTGCGACGGGTTGTGACAAGGAGGAGATAAAAATGTTCCAAATTTATTACTTACTTTATCGAAAGACTTCTGAGAACTAGCTCATAACAGAAATTTACTATTGTTCATAAATTTGACAAACTCTATCGACAGCCCCTTCTGAGAACTAGCTCATAACAGAGATTTATTTACTCATGTTCATGAATCTGTGTACAACTCTAGAAAACTACTATCACATAACTGTCTTGCCAAAAGCGAGTTTGTTCCCCTGATGGAAGAAATCTCGCTCTGGCTCTCGCCTCACCTGCAGCTTGTCAGGGATGAATGCGAGACAGAATGAACGAAAGAAAGAAAGAACGACGGCTCTGACTGAAAACAAAACCTTACTGAATTTTTTACGCGTTGCGCCCGCGACATGACAACACGAATCTTACATATGACAGTAATATGATCCTAAAATGGATTAGAATACAACAGAGGGGTGTGTGTGTGTGTGTGTGTGTGTGAGACAGACAGACAGACAGACAGACATACTTAGGAACTCGTTGACGAAAGTACTAATCCCCGTGATTTGTTTGGTATTTTTAATGGTAATGCCGCTTCTGTTTGCACTTGTGAGATTCATAAGATCATTTTTGGCAATGGCATGGATTCGAAATGTATTACTGGCAAAGTAGGCAGCGTCTTGTGGTAAGATGAAAGTATTATGATATTATGATAAGAGTTTCTTTACGTTTGTTTTTGTTTCTTTGTTTTTATCTAACCCTATACAGCTATTACGGCTACTGATTTCATATTTGTTTCTTACTAAATGTGACAAACGCTATCAGTATTAGGTAGAGGTGGCGAATTAAAGTGGAAATGTCGAAAAGAAGATGGTACAACGTGTTTTTTTCTTTTGTAATACCTGAAATTGCACCATCCATTCGCTCCCTCCTTTTATCTTCTGTATACCGATGATTTTGACTGTTGTCAGGGTATGCCTTTGTAAAAGTTGCTGTCAATCAAATTTTATTACAAAATGTGTGTAGGCTTTCTTTTAAAGAATATCTTGAATATCTTCGCCGCCCAAATTCTAACACCTCTGGAAAGATCTGCGCCAGAGATTTTCCTTAGAAGACCAGCATCCATTATAGCCAGGTGTCATTGTATCGTTTGATGGAGGATTTACAGAGTCTCATATTGCAAAGTATACAGAATACAATAGCAACTGATGCTTGTACAACTGTGTATGAGTATATATGAACATGCCTACGAACAAGTCATCTACTTCTTTGTGTATTCATATCTGAACATGACTAAGAGCAAGTTATCTACTTCTTTGTGTACTCATATCTGAACATGACTAAGAACAAGTCATCTACTTCTTTGTGTATGCATATCTGAACATGAAGAGCAAGTCATTTACTTCTTTGTGTATTCATATCTGAACATGACTAAGAACAAGTCATCTACTTCTGTGTGTATGCATATATGAACATGACTAAGAACAAGCTATCTACTTCTTTAAAATGTCTGGTATGGAAACAACCATGTCAATTTGTGATAAAGATGCGGAATGTGGCTTATGACATCAATATCAGTAGGAGTGCATTAACTCATAAAAACTCTATGTGAAATGACTTTATTTATCGTCATGTACTTCTCTGAGGTGGCAAGCAAATGAAACCAATACACGTATTTGATATTTATCAGCGTAAGCCACTACCTCACTGACCCACCATACAAATTTTTTTTAAATCTTTTTTAAATTTTTTTTTATTAAAAAAAAACACGTATTACAAATACACACACACACACACACACACATACACCAAAAAATGATTCGCAAAAGTACAACTAACAAGGTTTATATAAGCGTGCATCAAATCAAGAATTTTACTCGGTATCCAATCATTGTAATGTTGCGCATCAATACCGGTGTCTGAAAGATGACACTTTGTGGACGGGGGGTGGGGTGGGGTGTTGGTTGGTCAAATATTTGTGAAATAAACGTTGCCAGTCGCATTTAGAGAAATAATACACTGTCTACACGGTTGTCAAACTATCGAAATCTATGTTTCGAATGCAGCAGATGTTATTAGTTATTGCTGATAATATGGTTACTGTGACAGGTTGTAATAAAGTTTCTGAGTGTTCTACACGTTTTTTATCTATTCATTTCTGAGTGTTCTACACGTTTTTTATCTATTCATTTCTGAGTGTTCACTTCTAAGTGAATTTTAGCGATTAATTTATTTAATGACGATTAAATTTCAAATAATTTTCTTCCTTACTTACTTAAGTAATGTCGCTATTTAGCTGCACTGGAAGATTTTATTTGTTATTATTTTTTACTGCCAAAATGGCCGATTCTAAGATAAAAGATTATAAACCGGTTAAAGGTAGATTGCGTGACCATTTTGGTTTCAAAGTAGATGATAACAAAGTTATTAATGGTGAGAAGGTATACAGTTTTAGTTGGGGTTTTTTTTTTTTTTTTAGTCTATTAATTAATCGTTAATTGTTTTAAGATTAATCGTCAAAGAAATGATTGATCGTTAACAGCCCTACTTTTATCTATTTATTATTTAGCTTTCTATCTATTCATTTCTGAGCTTTAAGATTAACTACAAGAAAATGAAAGACTGGCATGGCGATAACTACATAAAGTCTGCTTTCATCTGCATTTTGTGACAATAACTGCAAAAGTCTGTCTGCTTGCATTAACAGTTTGTGACAATAAATTTGAATAAATGTACAAAGTCTGCAACAGTTTGTAACAATAACTGTACAGAGTATGTCTGCGTCATCAACAGTTTGTAACAATAACTCAACTGTACAGAATGTGTCCGCGTCATCAACAGTTTGTAACAATAACTGTACAGAATCTGTCCGCGTCGTCAACAGTTTGTAACAATAACTGTACAGAATCTGTCCGCGTCATCAACAGTTTGTAACAATAACTGTACAGAAACTGTCCCGCGTCATCAACAGTTTGTAACAATAACTGTACAGAAACTGTCCCGCGTCATCAACAGTTTGTAACAATAACTGTACAGAAACTGTCCCGCGTCATCAACAGTTTGTAACAATAACTGCACAAAGTCTGCCCACCGTCATCAGCAATTTGTGTAGGAAGTGTGCTTGCTTGATTCGGCACTTTCTGGCAGTTAATGCACTTTCAAGCAAAGGTATATTTTACACAGATCGTGCGTGCGGAGGCCACCGATAGCGCTCTTCAAAATAATAGCAACGATTCACCTAAAGAAGGAAATGTCATTTATTACATCACTTAGTAATCCCAAAATCAAAGTCACTGCATCACCTCAAACCGACTGCATAATCTAAGCATAAAAAAAAAACAACCTCTGACTGCCAAAACAGATACAGAAAGAAATAGGTTTCAAGACGCATAATTCATCTCTGGAGGAGTACAAATTGCTTATTTGCTAACCTCTTCAATACAGTGCAGACGAAATCCCTCGCTCAATCCTGCAGTACAAACATTTATCATACCCTCGACGTTACCACTCAGTCTTCACTCTCTGCTAAAAGCAGCTCTTGATTGCAGCGAACCCCAATCCATCAAACAAATGTTTGACCATCATTCCAAACAACCTTCGCAAATAATCTTCAAGGAACTCTAGAATCGAACCAGCGACAGACCAAATCTAGTCGAGTGTGACGTGTTCATAGAGCCTCGTGGGACAAAATTGCAAATATCTGAGAACAGTTACCGTCGAGTGCAAACATTGCAATTATGTAAATCTCTTAATTTCTAGTAAACGTTTTTTTTCTTTATTATTGTATTTTTCAAAATAATGCATCGTTCACTTTTCGTACTATTTACGTAAGTTTGTTGTTATTGCATTGGCAAGCATGTCAATAATGAGAGTTTCATCAGTGTTGTTATTTCAAGACCCATCACAGTGAAGAGCGAAAATAGTTCAAACGCGCGTGTGTGCGTGCATGTAAGAGTGTGGTGTCTGTGTGTATGCGTGAGCGTGCAGTCTTCCTCGAAAACACCTAATTCACGGACCACTTACGATTAAAAGGACTACGAATTGTTGCTTTGTTCAATGACGGCTTGGGACCGAATATATGTAGCGGTCGTATGCGTTCGATTTTAAAAACAGTGCAGCGGTAAACAGCTAGTCACCGCCAATCTGTCACGCGTCACTAGCGTCCATAACACTGCTCGTGGAAAGCAGCTATCATCTGGTTATTCATGCATTTGTTGGTGTTGTTTGTGACAAACTTACAATCCGAAAGAGAGTAATCCTACTTACGCAAAATTTAATGAATTTATAGAGTACGCAAAATTTCATTTAATCCAGGTTAGCAATGAGATTAGCACGAACAATATTTACACTGTATTAATAAAGTATTATAATATTGTACCATGACAGATAGTAATATTAAAAGTCTTTTAAATTTCGCATGCAGTGACATATTTCTATATTATGCACTAACAACTTTATATATATATATATATATAAGTACTATAAACTTTACACTTTCTAATTTCGCACTGTAAACTTCAAAGACAGTATTTTGGTTTTGGTTAACAAGACGGGTATTTAATGTATAAATATTTAAATACATGCAGAATAATAATGTTTATTAAAATACACCTCTATAAAACGACTGCAGCAATATTGCTATAATGTTACTACTACTTCCGAACAATTTGACTGTTGTGGTACACATAAAATATAAACGGCTGGTTGGCCCGTACCCTAGTTCTCTCACCATGCTAATTAACTACGCTAATTAGCACTGTGTCAAAACTGCCCGACTATTATCTGCTCGTCACGGTAGATTTGCGCCAATTACTAGTATTGATTACCGATTTCGGAATGCTCAACCTTGCGCTTCATTAGCGCTAGACATCTCTTCGGTCGCCGCGAAAAGCATACCATTTTAAAGAAAAATGAAAATTGGAATGAGGAAAATTTAAAAGTGTTGATGCTGACAAATGCATCGCCATAAAATGTAAGTAGTGTTCATGTATACTAAATTTAATATAAAAATAGCATTACAAACTAAAATTGGTCTTAAAATATAGATGGATTAATTTTAAAAATAGCGGTTCGCTAAATTACCGAAGTGAAAGGTTGCTTTTAATTACAAGACTGTCAACGTTTGCTTTTAGTTACATGGTTGTGTCAAAGTTTCTAGTCCTGTCACTTGCAGACCTGATAGTACTGCAGTACTACAATAATCACATTGGGTCGCTCTACTGGAGATCGCTTAAATGAAATGCATCTAAAGCTAATTAAATTGTGTGTATGCACATCACCACCTGTACTTAACAGACTTAGTATTCTGTTAGTAATATATTTTTGTTTTGTCATTTCATTCTTTTTGATCAGATTCAGAATTTAACTGTTTCTCCTAAATCGCTGCTAAAGACAATATACATGTAATATACAGTGGAACTTCGCGATAACGCTGAAGCGGATTCGGATATAACGCGGTCGTGGCACGGCTCCCGAAATTTCGTATATTCATTCGCACGTGGAATTTTTTCCAAAGTACGTGTAAAAGAGTATAAAAAATATTTAACTTCATTTTGGGGATGAGATCGCGTATGAATTTGAATATACATGCAATATGATCGTGGTGTGGTTCCTGAAATTTGAAATTCGTGTACGTGTATTCTTCTCGTACCGGGAAGTTTTTTTGTTTTTTTTTAAAGTACGAGAAATAGTGTGTAAAACGTTTATTATCATATTGGGAAAGAGTTCGCGTATGACTTCTAATATAAAACGATCTTAAATTTAACAATTTCATTGAATAAACATTATCGGAAAGGTTACTTATTACCGATCCATGACAGTAAGTCGTCTTTGTGATTATATTCAATTAATTCCGTATACAATCGTTGCACAAACAATAGTCGCATGTACTTCTTCTTTAACTGCATACACAGCCAAGCAGCAGACAAGGCGGTGGTTGATAAAAGATTCTCGCAATAAACATCAAAGAACGAAATCCGCCAACATGTTGGCTGGGCTTGGTAGACTGGCGGTGTTGGTAGACTGGCGGTGTTGTTAAATGCAATCAGTTGAAAGTATATGTATATATTCTCGGGGGAAAAAAGTAAACTGTTGCAAAACCCGCATTAACATGACTCCCGCTATTATTATTATTAACATGATCCGATTTTATGGACCCCAATTATCGCGTTATAGCGAGGTTTCGCTGCAATAAGGAGAAAGAATTCTAATGAAGCGTATTTGAATTAGATATTCGTTTCAGCGATATGTATGCGCGCGTGGTTGACGCATTTCATGGACTTTACAAACATACATATTTACAGTTACATGATGCGAGATATTTCCGACAGTCGTTCAGAATGAAAGTTGTTGTAAAAGCAATCTCGTGGAGAAAAACATTCTAGTTTACTGTGTACGCTGTTCATAAATAATAAACCATTGAAAACGCATACGAAACGACAGTTCTTTTTTTTTTTTAATCTTGCATATATATTCAACTTTCAAAGCTTTAAATCTATGATCAACGTTCTTCTTGAGTAGAAATGCCACTCTACGTGAAATTTTCTGCCTTTTGAACCGAGGAGCCATTTTCAAGAGGGCACTAACTCCTCTGAAGACACATCTTTTCTATCAGCAAGAATCTTAGTCCTTTCCGTGCCACTGTATTTGTGTAACTTGAATTTTTTGTTAGTGATTCCAAGCTTATTTTTTTCTTTTAAAGCGCCTTTCAATTGAGGCGCAGCTCGGCAATCTTCAGCCATAGAGGGGTACATAGGTAATTTTTTTTTAATCATAATCAACTTATCATAATTGGTGATATTGTTTTCAAACCCAGGAACATTCGCATGCATTGCCAGTGCCGACATCTTGTAGCCATTCAACTCCCAAAATAGTTTTGATTGTTTATGTTATCAGTTTTGGCATGTGGTCTCATGCTTTTTACTGCTTCGTTGTTTTCTTACATTCTCATAAGATTTTCTTAGGCGTTAGTTTTCTATTAGATGTTCGCATGCAATTTAATTTTATGTGTAAATACTGTAAGTCATCGTTATTAATATTATTAAATATTCTTGACATATTCTATATTATTAATAATAAACACATTCAACAGAGGAAGACTGAACTACCAAATATTTAATATGAAATTATTTATTTCAATTTTCTTTTGAATCTTGATTAGTTCGCACTTATCGAATGTCCAAGGAAGATTGTGTATGGATCATTCTTTTCCTATAGATACCGGTAATAATACTAATATGGCTTGTAGTGCCTCCAGAACAGATATAGAAACAAAAAGAAAAACAAAAGGCTTTCATGGCATTCATATACAACTACAGAGATAAAGTTTAGCTTTAAAAAACAAAAATCCTCTCCAAGACAAAGCCAGCAGGAACTGCAAGGTTCTATATCTCTTACTCTGACACGCTCGATTCATGCAATATGACCAACCCCACCCCCAAAGTGGCACGTACCTAAAGGGAAAACGATAAGAGGTAAGGTGAAACACGGTCGCCGTGGTTGCCGCGCATTTAAAGTCTAGTAAATCTATTAATATCATTGGCCTAAAAAGCATAATGCTTAAGACCAAACATAATCCAATATATAGACTAAACGTAGTGATCATCCATTTGAATCAGAAAGTGGTCTACTCGCCTTCAGTAGGCAAGTAGTGAGATAAATTTGTAAACTGGGGGATGGGGGTGGGTGGAAGATAGACACAGGTAGGTTTCAGAGGACAAGAGTTACAAAAACAAAGTATCCGCATATAGCATATATCTATCTACAATAAAGTAGGACATTCATTTCAAGTATAGATGTCACATTTGTATACGTAAAGGGTGAAATGGAACAGCAAAAAGTGTGTTTGGTTCTGTACATACAATATATTGCATATTTTCAGATTTAACTTTAATTGCAACGCACTTTAGTGTCAAAAATCAAGGCCTGAAAATATAAGCATTGACAAAGATGAACAGCTCACTTCTGTCTAGATTTCAAGGCAGAAACTAGCCACAGTTCAGTCTAGAAAGTCACTTCTGTCTAGATTTCAAGGCAGAAACTAGCCACAGTTCAGTGCAGAAAGTCACTTCTGTCTAGATTTTAAGGCAGAAATGAGCCACAGTTCAGTGCAGAAAGTTAATAGCTTGTGGACTTCTTAGAAGTAATCCTCCAGCTCCCTAGCTTAAGGTGGTGAGAAAAGTGATCTAAAATGATAAGACGATAAATCGGATCAGTGTGCTACAACCGTATAAACTGTGCATATTGTGTTAAAAATTAAGAGTAGCCATATTAATTGGGCTAAATTGCACTCAGGAAATCCAAAAAGAATCCCAAAAATGCCCCACATAGTGGCAGTGCCTTTTTAAAACAAATCAAATACATGTAAATGATGGTATGAAATATCCTGTATACAACACTTTTGTTTGATAAAATTGTATGGAATATTTTGACTACATAGTACATTTTGATAAAAAATTATCAGAATGTTTTGAATACAACATTTCTGCTTAATTAAACATTCTGAAAGTCAAGTTGAAGTCAGTCAGCAGTCTTTTGCTTATTGATGCCCATCCACCAGAAATGTTTTGTTGTTGTTGTGAATTACAATTATTTTGTTGTCATTTTGTGTGTGGATTCAATCTGAGATTCTATAAATAGTATCTTTAGGTTTCTGCTACTATGTTGAAAAATAAAATGTGTGTATTTTATGTGTAATTATTATAAAATGTTTAGGCACTATAGCTAAAAGATAAAATTGAACTTCTTCTACCACTTACTAGTTCTAATATCAATATTATCATAATATAAAATTATATTGAGTATAACTCTTTTGTTTCTTAAAATAATTTGAAATATCCTATAAAATAAAATTACACTTTCATATAGAATGTAAGACTAAGATGCAGTTTAACATCTTTTGTAAATAAACAATTTGGTATAAATGCATCCAACATTATTTTTTAAATGTCCATTATTTTATGGGTATATCATATGAACACAAATATGTTGTCAACTAAAAAATAATTTATAAAGCATCTAATCTAAATATGAAATAAGGTTAAAAATTTTATAATAGAATGCAATGTAATAACTGTTATATAATAACTTACATCTAGAAAGGTATCTTTCTGACAAATGAGCAATATGGGTCAGTGGAAAGGACTAGAACTTTGTAGAAGTAGAAGTATCAACAATTACCACCAAATTGGAACACTGCCAGTCCAAAAGTTCTGTTTGCAAACAATTAACCACAACACCCTATGGTATTTTCAGTACAAGTACAACTCAAAGTGAAACTGAAATACATGACCCTGGATGAATTTACAAGGCAAATACCAAGTAGCTGGGATAAAAATGGCAAACATGACTGCCTAGCTAGCTGCATCAGAATGTAGTCAAAACAGTGAAAAACATAACAATTAATTAACCTGTTGAGTCATGGTGAGCAAACTTTATTTTACTATTTTTAGTGTAAATGCACTGTATAAAACTATAACATAACCCATTTTAGCATTAGAAATAATTGGTAAGTTACTGAAGAAGAATTAAATCCTTGATTTTAAATTTAATTAGTGCAAATGAATTAAGATAACTGAAAAAAAAAAGAAATTTAATGCATTTTATATCAAAGTTAAAATTTGAATTTTCTACATAAAAATGTTGTGGCTCTTTCACTTACAATGTTACATTGTTTCTTTAATTTAATATGTGTATTATTAATACCATTACTATATTATTACTTTAACTTTAAGATGAACAGTATAGTTATTTAACACAGTATACTATAATAGTCTGATGATCATTTTTAATGATAAAATTTAAAACTCAACCATAATCTTGCTTCAGTTAAAAGAAAATTCTACAGTATCTATAGCATCATTTTACATTTTAAGATCTTTTTATTTAAATATTAAAAAATTATAATAATAATAGTAATATATTTATAATATTAATATAATTATATTTAAATCCCTATATATTACTGTATCATTACTAAACCAGAACATGAGGTATAAAATGCAAAAAATAATTTGTTTTTTAATGCAACTGCTAGTACTAGTAATAAATAGTATTTTATTACATTTACACTTTACAGTATTAATACAGTAATAGTTTTACTTTTATGTCTGATTTGTAGCAAGTAAACAATTTATTGTATGAACATAGACAAAATCGATACACCAAAAATTAACTTTAAAAATTGATAACTACACTTAAATTACATTTAAGATAAAACTTTAAAATATTGCTCTAGTCTGTTAATAATAAACAACTTGAAATTCTTTATCAATAAAATGTGAATATATACAGATTATTAATAGTACTACTACTAGTACTAGTATTATTTTAAGCAATATTACTATTATTACCCCTTTCAGTTTTAGCACAATATCGCTAAATTGTATATAAATTCAAATCAATTTTGTGGTACTAATGAATAATTACCTACATGGCTCTAGGAGTAGGATATAAAATGATAATTGACAGGATCTAAGTATTTTAAGTTAACACAACTTACTGCATTAATCATTAGACATGAGTAAGCTATAAATTTCTAATAACATAACTCTGCATATCTGCTACTATTTACTAAAGTCAATCTAAATATAAATACATTACAAACTGCTCACCAAGTAAATAAATTTGCAATTCTAAATTGGAAAAAAATCTGGTAAATGTAGTTTTTTCAAATATGCAACACTGTCAATCCTCTAGAAAAAATAGATACACACCTGGCTCAGTAACAGCACTCAATAATAAAACAAATTACTGTAATACTTTGTTAAAACAACACAAGTTTACCATGAAATTGAAAGAGCAGATGCAAATATGAAACTCAGCAAGGCAGAGTATTATTTATAATAATATGTAATATTAATATATATTAATATATAATATTAAGTAACAATATCTTAATTAGTAGTCCTAACAATAAGTAACACTATAACTGTATATAGTGCATGTGCACAATACTAGTTACTATATGCACTATTTTTTTATTTTTACTACTTATTTAATTGAATAACTCATACTAATACAGTAATAGTAATAAACGCTGAAACATTTCGATATGATTTATTTTAAATTAAGCATGTAGTAGAGGAAAGCTAAAGTTCATGTTTGCTTGCCTCAAATGGTTTATGGCTAAATAGTAAATTAAATATAACAAATTAAACAATAGTATTAATACTATAGGCCTAACTTAAACACTAAACAGCTTTCAACAATTTCCGATTAGTTGCACATATAATTATGCTCTACCGAATCAATATAGTTTCAACCTTAATTTTAATTTTTTTTAACAAATACAACTATGTTTACCATTATTATTTTATATCAACCAGAACTTCGTAGCAATTACAAAACAAGAAAACTTAACATTTTTTACATTTTTAAATGAAGTACTCAAGTATACAAGCACTAAAGCAGCAAAAACAAGCTTTAAGAACTTACCCGAGAGTGACTTGATTTTATCTAAAAGAAATTGTTCTTTATCATGAGTGGAGTATGAATATGCCCGCCTCTTGATTAAAAGGAACCCGGTATAGCATGTCACTAAACAATAAACTCCCAGCACAGAATAAGCTACTTTCCTGAAAGTAAACCTCATGTCGATCACATCCCAAGAGAACTGAAACCTACAGTTCCACTTCTCTTCCTTCAATGGATTGCAAAGACAGCCAAATCATTATAATGAAATTCCTCTTATTTCCTGTCAGGTTTCGCCATGCAGAAAAAAAAACTAAAAACTGCAAGAATCCCTTAAAGTTGTGTACTCTCCTAGGTTTGTTATCACAGTCGCAGTCTCACACCTATGCTCGTATCTCTTGCAGACGCACACATGAAAACATAACCAACGTGCGCTCAATCACGTGACCTTTTGCGAGATCTCGCTTTAGGAATATTAAAATGGAGGCTGGCAGCATGGCTACATCGTCAGATTCAACTAGTTGTATTATTGAAGCGACAGTGCCTACAGGTTTCGAAGAAGTTGCCAAAGAAGAAGCAATTGAAAAATTTGGAACAGAATGCACTTCAAGTCGTGGAAATATAACATTTTCGGTGCCTATTAATAGAGTGAAGGATGTTAGTAAATCTTTGTTATTTGCAGATGAGATAGCAGACGACATTAATACTATAATAGAAACTAAATGAATCCTTTCGCTAAGGCGCGTTTAGTAGCTTCATAATCACAATTAATTCATTATTGTTGTTGTTCTAATAAAATCTTTATATTTGGTTTAATTTTTGGACAACCCAAAACAGAATTTGCTTTGATTCTGTAGGCTATAAATAGGACCTAAAAAATTTATAATAGGCCTACGTTATGATCGAATTATTTAATAATTTATTTAATATATTTAAATTGTTTTCTTTTAATAGTGGTCCATACCAGTAAAGAATTGGAGAGAAAAATGTATATGGTAAACACTTTGGGGATCTTTCTTAAATTATATTTAATTTAGTTTTTTACAGTACCAAAAACTACCAATCAACTTTTGCTATGCAAGCACAAATGAATAAGCCCTTAGTTGATTTCTGAGTTTGGAATAACAGTTTGAAATGAGAATACAAGTCACATAACTATGAGAACTTTAGATAAATGATAAGAGTAATTTAAACTGGCTTTATCAACTATGGGACAATTAGTTGTATTTGATTTGGGGGGGGGGGGGTGTCTGCTTAATTATTAATATCAGTAAATTGTTCACTGTTTGCAACTGGACTAATTGATACATTGGGGAAAAAATATTTCTGTTATGTTCTGAGAATGCTGGGTTACTTCAGCAAATTGGCATAAAATTTGGTTCATTGGGTTTTTCTCCCCATTTACATAATAATAATATATAAATGTGTTTAAAACTTAGTTATTCATTCATATTTATATTTTTAACAAATTTATTAATCAGTTTAGATCGAATTCATAAAGGTTTGAATAGATACTAAGACAGTGTAAATATATTTTGTTTTATTCAGGTGTGATCAACTAAAGCTATAATTTGAATAAATTGAGTTAAAATTTCAAGTTTATCAGTTTATCACTGAATAATTTCCTGTGAATTGTTATTTGTATGTAGTTGCTCACTTGCTGTTTACATCACATCCGTCATCATGTAATTTTTGTAAGTGAAAGTAAAGGAGAAAGACTTAAAATGATAGCATATGGATGTTATATATATAACTGTATAAGTTCAAGGGCTAAAATGGTCACAAATGGATGCTGTTAATTTATAACTTTATAATATAAGTGGTTTTTCAATATAAAAAAGATTCATCTTTAAATCCCATGATGATTTTAAGTTTGAATGGTTGTAAGCAGACAAGATTTAAGCCCCTTTTGCAGCATAGAGGAAAGGAATCCCTGTTTCCAGCATACAGCACTAATATATCAGTAGGCTAAACTGTAGATACAAATAATATAGTATTTAGTACACTATAGCCATAGGAAGCTGAGGGTGACAGTTAACACTAAATCTTAAAGATTTAATATTAATACCTTAATGGAGTGCATCAATTATCATCTAAGATAATTTCTGTGAAAATTAGTGTTCTATATCGTGCTTTCATTATTGTATGCCCCACAAAATGCAAGTGTTTGAATATGTTGTTAGTTCGTATGAATTTCTTGCATAGTTTATTATATATTTCTGTAAAATCTGTTATTATGTATGCGATTTGTACCTGATTATTTTCTGAATTAATAGATTAATTTCTACTCTTACTTTTTTTTTTTTATCTCATTACCAAAATGAACATAAATTTTGTGGAGAGTTTTCAATATAGTTTTCTGCACTAAAGGGTTTAATATTAGATCTCTTGTTTATGCCTGCTGGAACAAAGTGTGTATATATATAATGCTTTCATTTGAGCTGTACATCTTGGACTCCATGTGAAAATAAATTAAAATTTAAATACAAGAGTGCACATGCTTTTCCTCAATTTTTTTTCTCAAAGCATCCAGTGCTTTTAAAAATAACTATTTGGCTGAATTTTGCTTCTTTTTGGTCAGTATTACTTTATTAGTTTATTTGTTTCTTGTGATATTTATTGTAAAGTATATTCAAAATTTTAATTCTCTTTTTGTTTAGGTTTTACAGTTGGGTGGGATTGACAACTTCCAAGCACAGGTGTACCATGTACCAAACTTTGGATTTACAAGTGACCCAGTATGCTCTTCCTTGTCTTCATTCAGCATATAAAAATGAGACTAGTTTAATATATTCATTACCAATACCAGTTTACCACACATAATTTAACATACACAAAAAACATGTTTCAAGCTAAATAACATTTAACAAGTGAAAAGAATATGGTGGAGTATTATAGTTCACACCCAGTCTTATAACATTTAACTTTAAGAGTCTGACTTTAAAGATAGGAGTTTTAGAAATTAAAATATTCAGCAACATCAGTAGATCCCTCTTTCCCTAAGCATCCATGAAGTACTTTTACTCACTATAATTTATACTAAAAATAGTATAATCACTGATAAATATTTTAGTTGGATTCTTTGCAGCATTATAATATTTGAGAATCATGTAAAACATTATTCTTATTTTAGTGTCTACAGGGTGGCCACAAGGTTTTGCAGCCTTTAGTAGAAATCGCTTCATTTGTTTGTATTATGTTAACTGACAACACTGTTGGAGGGTACAAATACAATTATTCCCTATGCATTTACACTACAGTACTCTCTGATTTTATTACACATTTAAAATTTTTCAACATATGACATAAGCCTTAATTGTCCACTGGGTTCCTTTGTGCTACATCTCTCTCAGAATGCACCTATTTTTTTTGTGGGGCATTTTCCAGAGTGTGAGTCAGTGGGATTAAGCAAGTCTCACTACTTGTTTAAGATCATCAGTGGTTTGGTAATCACTGCTGCAAAAGATTCTCCTTTATGAAGCCAAAAGGAGTAAAAGACATTTTGGCCACCCAGTTCAATGTGTACTTTCACCAAGCTTTTAAAATATTTGTTCAACATGTAAAGCATCAGTCCTGTGAACAGGCTATAATTTCTAGCATTCAGAGTAAACATGTGTAGGGTTTATTAATTATCTATTTACTGTATGATGTTCTTTTGCTCATTCATAATCATATGCACTATTGTGTACTTATAATTATGGTTTGCCACAATCTGGCCTGTGTTCTCAATCATATACTTGAAACATTTGTTTACTTCTTTCAGGTTTTTGACTCTATTGGAGACCTTTCTTTTCCCTTAACTATGGGAATTTAAAAATTCATGCGTTTCATAGTTTTCTGCATGCCTCTTGAATCCCATTTATGAAACCCTAATGGTATGTGTACCACACTGAGAATCTTGTGTTCTCACTGAATGCATAATAATAATATGCAAGTTACAGCTGCTTAAGTTAAAGTAACCTTACTCAACAAAAGAGTTATCTTCTAAATACTGGTATCTGTATGTTGAATTTTTGTACATGTGGTTGGTTCTTAAGGGAAGTAATGCTTATTTATTACTAAACTCTTTTAATGTACTATAAAAGTATAATGATCCTATGAGATCTTTTAAAATCAATAAAATTGAGATGACCATTAAAGTACTTTTGTTCATAAATTCCAACCTTCAGTTAGTATTATGTATGTTGCAACTGGTATCAGAATTCTGAATTTTAAATGTAATCTTATATACTTCCCCAAGCAAAAATGTCTGTAATATTGATAGAAGAATGAAATGAATATGAAAAATTTTAAGTTTATGGTAAGATTTTGAGAAAGTGACATCACAGCACCATCTTCAAAAGAGAAAAAGAATGCTCTAGATGACTACAGTATAAAGCGAGATAATTCGTTAACTGTTTACTATGATAGTAGAAGCATGCATCAAATTCCAAGACATCTGATTGACATTGACAATGTACAATGAAGTCCAAATCAACCGAGCAACACTTACAACAAACAATGAAGTCAGAGACAATTGAGTGACCTTGACAAAACATAACAGTGAAAGGAAATGTAGGCTTTCGTGATGACAGTTGAACTTCAAATGCTAGTAATTACTTCTTTAAATTTAAACAATATTTATTAGTTCTGCAGGAATATATAAAATCATTCAACAGTACACCCTACTGTAAAATAAATGTATTGTTAATGTACAACTTGCAGATATTCTTTTTTTGACCAATACTTCATTAGCTTAATAATAATATCCTTCTAAGATATTGCTTGATTTCATTCCTTACAAAAGTAACAAGCTCCAACTGTATGTCTAAATAATTAATGAGTCTGTATTTGTATGCCTGTTATCCTGTCAGATGGTGGTGGATGATAATTAGGTGTATGTATCCATTCTCTCGAGTTACTCAGCATATTAAAATGTTATTACATTTTTTACCCAGTGCTAGAGCAGAATGTGCAGGAACAACTATATTACTATTAAAATTAGACCTCAAGTCAGCATGTTTGTTTTGTCCTTTAAAGTACATGGTTGACATTTTAATCCAGATTTTATAAATTTTTCTACTTAAAAATTTCATTAACATTTCAAGCAATTTTTGCAAAACACACAGATGTAAATAATTTTTCATTTTTATTTAATATTAGTAATGTCTGTCTTTCATTTGTTCTAGCATGACTGTCTTTCTCGTTTACAACTTCTTGTTAAAACCATTGACTGGTCTAAAGGGCTGGACGTTTGGCAACAGTTTTACTCCTTTGAACACCCAATCTTATCTGCCCCAGAGAGAATACTATCAGATGAAGAACTTCTAAATGTGTGTATTGTTACCAACAAAACACAACCACAGAATGGAGGGGAAAATGACAAAAACAAAAAAATGAAGGGGAAGGACTGGCGACGACACAAAGGGGGCAAAGGTGAATCAAAAAAGGGGAACTTTGAAACAGAGAAACAGTCTATCAAGATGCAAGAGAGAGAGAAGGGTAAAAATATTCCTGGAATGGAATTTCAAAGTAGTTCATTGCTCACAATAAACATTGCAGAAGATGTTGCAGCAAAGAAAGATGTATCATTAAATGAAAGCTCCAGCTCTGATCCTTCATCTGCAACCCTGATTGCTGAGCAAGATATGACAAGCTCCTTATCACATCATGTCAAGGTCAACCCTGAAGGAGCTGTAAGTGATGCCATCCGGCTTGAATGGGAAGAGAAGACCACTATGGTATTAGATTTATCACAAAATCCTGATACTAATTTCACACTACATCGAGCTGTTAATGCGGCTCAGAGTGATAAAGCTGTACCTTCACTGTCTCCGAGTAAATTTGTTGATATTGATTCATCCCCACAAATTGGTGGTGATTGTGCTCCAGATAGTACAAAGAGTTTGACAGCTAATATTTCTGACCCTGGCTTTGTGCTGGAAGACAGTAACAAAGACAAAGGTGATGTGATGGCAAAAGTGAAACCAAGAGAAGACCCCACAAAACCAGCATTTAGAGTTACCTGCAATCGAATAGGTGATAATCACAGTTTTGATTCCTTGTCAGCTGCTTCTAGTTTTGGTTCAGCTGTTCAGAAATTTTTTGGTTGGAATGTAGACATGAAGAACTTTGATATTGAAGTGATTCTGAACATTGATAACGAGGATATATCTGTAGGTATTAATATAACAAAAGAAAGCCTGCACTTCCGGAATCTTGTTGTTTTTGGTGCCACAACGCTGCGTCCCACCATCTGCCATAATATGCTGAGGTAGTAAACAGATTTTGTTGCTTTTGCTTTTCAACATTTATCAAAAATAGTTTGCCTTTCCTAAGTTTAAAATCTGTTTAAAATATTAAAGTCTAAAGCTTTAGAGCTTGGAAAAGAAATTTTGTATAGCAACAGGTTTATTGACTATTTATATTAGGTAGTGGCACAGTAGCCTGCCAGCAGCAATACTTTTATAAAAGTGCACATTTTCATTACTTTTCATTCAACGATTTCTCAACAACCAAAGCATTGTTTAATTCAAACAAACATTCAAAATCAAGTTTAATGTTTCTATTTCTTATGATTGTAAATTTGTATGTCTTGCTTGTATGTGGAAACTATGCAGATTAAATAAAGTTGACTAATTTTTCACCTGTGTCGAGTAATGTCCAACCAATTTACATGACTTAACAGAATGCGCATTTTGATAATCTGTGTTTCTTACCTTGGCGCAAATCCCACAAGCACACTACACACATATATTTGGTATCAAAATGAAGATAATTAAATGCTGCATCTATTGCTATGAAGTTTGGTGTGGTTTTGTTTAGTACACATTTTAAAAATTAGTTTTAAAGCAAACTTTGGCAAGAAATCTGCAGTTTTCATCTTTAAAAAATGGTCAAAAGTACACTATACTAGGCTTGAATGAAAGATCTTTCCATACCCTTTCAACTGAGGTATGTGGTTATTATTCATGACCTGTGGGAAAAGCGCAATCTAATCAAATGCAAGCTATCTAAATCACTCATTCTTACAACAATGGCTTCCAACATGTGTATTGAGCATGCTTCCTTAAGCAAATTCCAAAGTGAAATTGCTAAGTTTACACTAAATTTAATACTGCATAAGTACTTTAGTTGCTATTCTTGAAAGGGGTTATAGTGTTATTATGTGGTTTAATATGATTAACAGTTTGTTTCCATCGCTTTATCATAGTAGTGGATCTGTCGTCGCATGCTTGTGCTCTTTAACCAGGAACGAACAGTCATGTCACAATCGACATAAAATGTAGAAAATATACTAAGATTTATGAAGATAAGACAGATGAATTACATACTTGGCAGTGTTATTATTTCACTTTAAATTTATATGTGTTTGATGGACTTCGTTCATTCATAAATCGATGTTGAATTAGGTCATTACAAAAATCAACGAAGATTATCCGTATTTACATGTTGCAAAGATGCTACTTTCATTTCTAACCTTGATGTTCCACAGTTTTACTTGTCTGTTTAAATAATTAGGCCTATTTAACATTTCAACAATCTAAATATAGTTTATTTTAAAAAGTAAGAAAGCTGAAATTATTTTAATTGTACAAGTACTGAATTAGTAAAGTTCAACATTAGTGTATGTACAGTAGGTATGATTGGCCTAATCAATCCACATAGATCTTTTTTTTTTCAAATTTTTTCTAACTTTTGTCCTTCCCTACCCCTTGAAGTTGTACAATGTCTTCTCTTTATAACACATTAAATTGCATAAAATAAAGTGCAAAGATTTTTATTAAGCCTAGTAATGGTGTACTTTTGACCATTTTTTAATGAAGATTACTTGCCAATGTTTAAAATTCATTTGTAAAATTTGTACAGAATAAACCAAGCCAAACTTCATAGCAGTGGATGCAGCATTTACTTATCTTTATTTTGATACCAAATATATGTGTGTAGTCTGCGTGTGTGTGTGTGTGTGTGGCACACAAGCCAAGATAAGAAAAACTGTATACCATAACACACATTCTGTCTTGTAAATCTGCTGGACAAAACTCGACATAGGTGAATAATTAGTCAAATTTATTCAATCCATGTACTTTCCACTTACAAGAAATACATAACAAATTTACAACCATAAGAAATAGAAACATTAAACTTGATTTTGAATGTTTGTTTGAATTAAAGAATGCTTTGTATGTTGAAAAATCAGTGAATGAAAATTTGCATTTTTAGTTTTACACATTAATTATTGCTGGCATACTATTGTGCTGCTACCTACTAATTAATATCTTAAACAATTTTATGATTAACTTTAGTAAGTGAAACATGACAGTAACAAATTTTGTTTGGTTATAGAGCAAACAAAGAATTCAAAACTCAAGATTTTGACATGATATGAAAAAAATATTTACTAATTCTGTATAATTGCGCAGTTTTTATATGCATTTTTAAAGCATAAATTTACTGTTACAGTGTTAGTGCATAAAAGGTGTTGAATTTTTTTCTTATACCTAATGAGCAAATTACTATTTATCACACTGCAAAATTCCATGATGATCATGCAAATGGTTCAAAATGTTATGGCCAGTTTTGTGCAAAAATGTCCTCAGTCATTTTGATGATTTTACAAAGTTTGGGCCAACCTGTACATGAATCAAATGAAAATAACATTCTGGAAAAAAATGGGCATATTCTTTATATACATTTTAACATAAATGAACAGTTTCAATGATATATTTCAATTAATGAATCAGATCTGCTGTGTCAAACTTCAATCATGTTATTTCTAACTATCTTGATGATGTATTTTTTAATTAATTTCTGCTGCTAGGCATTTTGTTATTTCATCATATAGAAAAGTTAAAACTTTGCATTGTGATCTGCAGGTAGAAAGGAATAAAGTATTAAACTTTAAAATTACAATATGCTATTCACCAGATGACTTAATATTTTTAACTGAAAATATTCAGGGTATTGGGTTAGTAGCAGCCCTACTTTCAAAAAGTGAAATGCAGAAATGGAGGCACTAGTCTCAGTAATTATGGGTGTTGTGTGTTTATATAATGTGTGTTTTATTTTACTTTTCATAAAACAAATCAACATTTTTAAGTTACAGCAAACTTTGTTCACAAGAGCACACTTTTGGCCACTGGAATAATGATTTGTAGCTATAGACAGTCTACATATACATGGTACATTGGTAGTACTTAATGTTCAGATCTGTTTACTCTTCTGGAATTTGCTGTGCACAGCATTCTTGTGTAATGACACACCCACACTTTCATTGTTCAACTTTTGCAGTTAAACATAATGCATTCATTTACTTATTGTGGTTTATTTATATCAATTGACATCAGTCTACAAATATTACCAAAACAGGAAGGAGTGCAGAAGAGTGCGGTTGTTAGAACCTAGAATTTTTTAATACATATCCATGGTTTTCATATTTGTAGCTATTTCTGTCAATGACAGTATAATGACAGTCTGCTGGATATTTTCATTCTGGGTTTTAAAATTTGTAACCACATATTTTAACTTTCAGAATGTGCAAAATTCAAGATGGTCACATTGTATGTGATCCATTGTGTGGCAGTGGATCCATACCTATTCAGGTGAGTCTTTATTGCTTGTACCATTACAAGTTATTAGTTAGTAGAAAATATTTATATTCATTATTTTCTAAATTATGTCTAATTTAACATAAGACTGTAGTGACAAACATGATAAAGAAATGTTGATTTAATTAATATATTTTCTAGAATATTTTTTAAAGTACCACTCTAGAAAGCAATAGATCACCCTCCAATGATACTTAAAAATAAAACCCAGCTGTTGATTAGCCATTGTTAACAATTGATTAATGCACCAACCTTTATGATTTATAAATTTAAAATATCTGTATGTCAGGATGATGTTTTTAATACATCTTTGCTATTAAATAGTTTTCTTGTATCTTTTATTATTTGTGAATGCTTTTGTTTTATGTGTTTGTTATTCTTATCAGAGAAATACCGGTTTTCTATTTGTTACTCTCCATCATGCTCATATGGTTTTTCAACCTATACTTATTGGGGTACTGAGGGGACATTACCCATTTAACCGGGTAAACTCTCATTTATCTCCTTTTGGGTTGTGGGCCTCTATCATTAGATACTGTACATAAGTCCTACACTATGTTCTCCTAGTAATTTTAATTCAGGAAAAGCATATTAACTTTTGCACTGAAAAATTCTTTCTTTAATGTTTCTAAATTTTATTGATTTATTTGGCAGGGTTTTTTTAAAAAATAAATAATAATTTAATGCAGTAGAGTTTTGTTAGTTTACTTTTATCCGTTTAAAAATTACTGTTACGTTTGATGGACTTTGTTGTTTATGCTCTTTCAAAAAGAGTTTGTTTGCATTTTGTTCTTATTTCCTCTTACTGTTTAATAACTTTAATTTGTTGGATTTTTTGCTTTGGTTTGCTCTTATTCATATAAGTGAAAAAAAATGTAAAAAAAATTTGCAGCTTTGCTTTATGGAATTTTGTTTTGGTTTGCTTTTACATTAATAAATGTATGAATCTGCTATACATTTTTATGTCTTTTAATATTTTGTTCTTCACTATTCATTTTATGAAATTTGAGTAGTGTGCAGTGGGATGGCCCAACACAATGCAGATCTGTGGGGAAATTCACCAGAAGTCGGTGGAGAAAACAGAAACGAATAAAAGGGTTTTAAGTGCCAGGAGAGTGAAAAGTGGACTGTAAGTGTATCCCTTGAAATTGTTTCCAATGGTTTTGCATTTACAGACCTGGCCAGAATGTATGCTTTTTTTTCATAAAATTTCTCTTGTTCAGATATGGTGCAGACATAGTATCAAGCACAGTGCACAGACAAAACTGGGTTTTAAAAATAGTAGGGAGCAGGAAAGTGTTGAACACATCAGAATGAATTTAAAAGTATATACATATATTCCAAATACTGTTACAGTTTATAAATTTTTAAAAAGTAGGCAAGGCTGGCAACATTTTGACATTTTTATTTACTGCCATGCAGTAATAGATAAAAAAAAAAAAAAAAAAAGCTTCCACACCTGATTGATTTCCAACAATCTGATTAAATAGGATAATGAATTATAAAATGTGCATATATTTCACACCATAGCACATAAATTTAACATAAAATGAAGCCCAAACTACTTTACCAAAACTGTAGGTTTGAAACCAGACAAAATATAATCCATTAGTCATATTTGCTGAATACAAATTGTAGTATGTCTTTCTTACAGTCAGTTGGCCATTAAAGAGATTATTTTTACAATGGGCACTAGAGTAAAATTTTACAAAAACTGATTAGAATAAATGGTTGGATCAGATTCACTTAAGTGTCGAGCAAATTAATCCAAAGATTTTTATGTTTGATTTTTAAAATCTACTTTGTAGGCAAAACAGATTGTTAATAGTATGCAGAAATGATCTTCCAAAAAAGAAAAGCTATTATATGTGCTTTGCTTTTGCATAATGAGGTCTAACTTTCTAATGACAGAGATAAACAGTGAGAAAGGATTTGAGGGTCTTCTGTAATTTTGACTTTTCAACAGATCTAACTCTTTTAGCCTTAATGTATACTGAACTAAAATATCACACTGTTAAAAGTTTTTATGTTAATTAGCAGAAAATGCATAAGTATTTTCATTAATATTAGCCACAATTTGATCTATCCAGTTTATATCAATCTAGAAAGTCCACACATCAAGCAATTATACCTCATGTAGCTTCAGCCAACACCGCACACACTGGATGTTTACAAGCAATATCCAAACTATGCGAAAGTATGGAGACAAAAAATATATAATGTAGTATTAATTGATACATTTTATAAAATAATTCTGGCCAATTATCGAATTAACAATTACTGCACTACACAGTAATCCACAGAAGTTCACTCTTTATTTAATTCATAAGTAAATTTCTTTTTTTTTAAATGCATTTCATTATGTTACCTGAAACAGAAATGCTTATAAGCTGTTCTTTTACCTGATATTAGTAATAATCTGTAACCAATCCATATAGATGCTGTTAATTAATTAATCATTATATTTTATTTTTCTTGTCATCTTGATATAAATTATTTGGAAAATCAAAGAAAATAAATGAAGGTTAAAGTTGTAGAGTTTAACCCTTATTAAGTTTTGATTTTTATTTTATTAAATCTCCTCCAATAATTACATTTCTCAGTTTTTTTTCCCATCAAACATTTATGTAAAAATATCTTTTCAGAGGTGGACTCAAGGCGGACGTGATTCGATGGGATGCATGCCGTTTGCCTTTGCGAGACAGTATTGTGGATGCATTTGTAACTGATCTGGTTAGTTTTTTGTTATATATTATTTAAAAGGAATATTTGACTCTTCTAAATAAGTTTCATTTACTCAGCATGAGATTTAAATAACTGTTTGACATGGGGTTTTTAGAAAGATGTTTTAAAAAGACTTAAAACCCTAACATAGAAAACCACACATCTGTACACACTTCACTAGTGTCAGGTGTTATAAATATTTAGAATATTACTGATCACAAAAACAGCTATGAGACCCTCAATCCCGACCTGACATATTTATAATATGAAATATTGACTTTGTTGTTAATATAACTGATAAAATTCTTGGAATTGTCTACTGAAATAAACATATTAAACCTGTACTCATGACTATCAAAGATAATTTTAAAAGAGTTTTTTTGTTTTTACTCAACAATAGTATTTTAAATTGTATTAATAATATATATTCTAAAACTCTTTTTAGATGAGTGAATAAATCAGTAACTTCATTGGAGAAAACAGAAGCTTTGGTGTGACATTACACATTCTTTGTCTATAATTGTTGTAATATATTACTTTCCATGATACATATCTTATTCCTTTTTGTTACTGTTTTAAATAAGCATTATGCACTCAAACAACACAATTTATATTATTAATTGGAATTTTATTATACAGTTTATACATAATATGTACAAATGAATATATTTAACATATAGAAGATTTATTTGTTTATTCCACAGTATGTAGTTTTTTTCCTTCATTGTGATTGGTATGGATGATCAATTTTATTTGTTAGGTTTATGTATTACAGTGTTTTATGTCGTATAAATTAAGTATAATATTCAAAATTGTTATATCCTATTATGATGTTTTTCCTTTCAATGCCAAACACAGTGATACATATATATAGAGAGAGCATGAGACAGAAGAATAAATGGGAAATAAACAATTAATTGATTTATAACGTGTGCATGTTCTCAGAAAAAGTTATAAAAGTCATGTATGTAAAATCTTACACTCTTGTCACTCACTGTCTAACCCAATTTGCTGTTAAAAAAAACTTTTGTCTAAATATTATTAGTGGAAGAGAAACTCTACCTTGTACTCTTAGTCATTCATTCACTCATCTTATATTTTCCTTCTTTGTTTTATTTACCAGAACATAATAAAATAACTAGAATGTAGTATGGTTATGCCCCTTTTGGGTAAATCATTGTTTCTGAGGACTGCTTGTTTCGTTGATATTTTATAAATATAAGATTATGTATTGAATGCATTCTTTCTTTAATGTATTTCATCTAAGCTGAAACATTTTTAACTCTTTTTAAACATAATTCTGATAAAAGTAATGCTTTTCCAAATGTTTTTTAACTAATAAATTCAAAGTTACCAATACAAATATCTTGTTGATTATTTTCTTTATGAGTACTTGGATTTTAAAACTTCTAGAGCAGTTATTTTTTTTTAATGTAGAAATTTACATTTTAAAAATTTATTGGACTGTTTCAGTACAAAGTATTTGAAATAATGATGACTTAATTTTTTTATGTTTTTAATTTTTACTCCTAAAACTAAATGTCACTTTTTCCCCCCATTTTTACAGCCCTTTGGAAAAAGGTATGTTATAAATGTTTGTATTGTTTATATTATAGGAATTCATCATAAGATATATATTCTATATGACAGACTTTAAATATTATAAAATGAGAACTAATGACTGAAATATATTGCCATTTACAATTACATACATCATTTTCCAGGCTTGCATAGTACAGCAAATGTGTTGATAATTTGTACAGAACAAACTATAAAACAAACCTATTCAAATAAATATATCTCTCTTTAACTATATATTACTTTTAGTTACTTTTTGTGTGTAATATATGATAAGAATATTCTGTAATATATCCACTGCAGTTTGAAATATGGTTTTATATATTTAAGGTACTTGTTAATATAATCATTTGTTTTTTTAACATACACATAAAACTTAATATACATTAGGTACTAATTTATTGAGTTTTTAAAAACTTTGTGACAGGTTTCATTTTATAAATAAAATAACAGTTTCTAGGCATTATTTAGATTGTATTTTTCCATCTTGAAACCACAGCATGGCTCAGGTTGACATTGTTTAGTCATTTCCAAAGGGTGGGCACTCGTAAGGGCAACCGTAAGCTGTACCCTTTGGTCCTAGATGAAATGGCAAGGGTCGGGAAATATGGTGCTCAAGCTTGCATTTTGACTGAAGATAGAAAAAACATTATGCAGGTGAGACAGGATATGGGTTGTAGTCTTAGCTGGATGTTATTTTAAATGCTTCTTATTAAACAGCAAGTTTTTCTTTCAAACTGCAACCCACCTTTGCTTGTGTCTCTCCCCTTGCATTTGTCAAAATGTCTAACTGTGCTTATGTCTGTCCCCATTCTTTTGTCAAAATGTCCGTCTGTGCTTGTGTCTGTCCTCATCCACTTGTCAGACTGTCCACTTTGGCTTGTCTGTCCCTCTTTGTCAGAATGTCCACTCTGGTTTATGTCCATCCCCATTCATTGATCACAATGTCCACCCTAGCTTGTGTCTTTCCTCACTCATTTGTCAGAATGTCTACATTGGCTTGTGTATGTCTCATGTATCAGAATGCCCACCCTGGTTTGTGCCTATCCCTATTCATTTAACAGTATATCCTATCTATCTCTGTCTATCTATCCCTTAGTCTTGTCGATCGTTGGAGCACCACTTATGACCAGCACAGTATATCCACCTTGACCTTAAATATTTACAAATCACCTCCAGGAGAATGTGTTTATGATTTGTCATTCTTTAATCAACTGACACCATTTGTCAAACTGTGCTGTTTGATGTTTTGGCTTTACCAAAAGTGATTTCATTGCTAGGATGAATGTTAACCCATGAAAATAAATGTAAAACTTTCATTACAATTTTATTTCATGTGTTAATTGTTTTGATGTTTCTGTCAATGAGAGGAAGAATAAGTGAGTGCATTTGATATTGTTTTGTAGTAATTCATAATTTACATTTTCTATCAAAGTGTCAAACCCTTTCTTCCAGAAACTCATTACCAAAATTTTAAATAAAACTATATAAAGCACTAAAATATACTTTTACAAACATTTAGTAACTAGAAACAGATATTGTGAAGATGAAGATATAGACAAATACATTTGAAACTTCTGAGGTACACCATTGTAAATTCAAATTGCATATATAATAGGAAGGTTTTAGTAACATTTTGCTTGGGGTGGGGGTGACCTTTTGTTAATAAATACTTTCATTGTTGGAATTTCAATTGAAATTGCAGGCTATACATCTAAGTGGTCAGTATTGGCAACGCCGTCGCATTCTAAGTGTGAATATTGGTGGAATTGGAGCCGGTGTGTTTCTGCTTTGGCGCACATCCACACCATATAATAGCCAGTTCAAGCCTTTTTCCAACTGCCACAAATTCACCAGCTTTGGAAATTTGACTTCTGAATCCAATACTGATACCACACCCACTGATACAAAGGAAAGCAATACAGGTCAGATCAGTGCTGCTGAATGTGGATTAGTTACATGCCCCTTTGACAATGTTTGTTCAGCTCTTTTTAAAGAGAAGAATGTGCAGGAATCCAAATCAATAGAGGAAGAAGCAATTTCATCCTCGCCTTTTGCTTTGGATGATGTGAAAGTTGGTGGGAGGAACTTAGAGAATGATAAGAGTAGTGGGAACAGTTTTGTTGAAGAAGGAAAATCTATGAGAGACTCATTTGAGGGGAGTGGCTTGGAAAAAAAGAGTGACTCTGGAAATGGCTGGAGTAAAAGGGAGAGTGTTGGAGGTGATTTTAGGGGCATAGACAATGGAAGAGGATTGGTGTCAGAGGAAATCTCCAGAAGTTGTTCAGGGGAAATGAATATTGCTGAAAATGTTATAGAAAAGAGAGGTGATTTAGATCATTGAAATTTTATAATTGTTTCAGGAAACAAAAATTAAAGACATGGCAGTCAGTGAATAAAGGTTGAGGGAGTGTTTTGAGTGAATAAAGAGTTTGGGCATAGTATAGGATAATGTGGAAGTATTTTTGTTCAGTAGAAGGTTGTTGGTTAAAGAAAGTGTGGAAGAGTTTGGGCACATAAACATATAAACAATAAATCAGTTGCTGCCATCTTTTATGTCCAGTTTCATTAAATTTTTTTTCCTAATTATAAACTGATGAATACTTTCCATGTTTGTAAAATTGTATATCAGATTTTGCTTCAAAAAGGTTTCACTTGCAATTCCTAACTTTTCATAAGATGGTAAACAGTAATATATATTCATACCTTATTCCCTATATCTACTGTATTTTTAACCTTTTACATTCTCCTCAGCAGCTGTATATTAGTTATTTGTGATCTTTTCTGATAAAATTAGTCTTAAGGCAAATTTTGACAATTTTTAATTATGGGGATTTGGGAATGTGTCATCTGTTTAAAATTACAGTAGAGTGATTAGTTACAAGCATTAGAATTCCGTTTGTGTATCAGAAGTCATTATAAGAATTGAGTTCAAAGATTAGTAAACATAATTCAGACAGAATATCTTTGAATATGCTGAAGTTGATAAAAGAATATTTTTGTATTTGGAATGTATACCTAGTTCTTACCATGCATCCTTGTGAATATTTACCTAAATGGATGGTTCATATTTGACCAGTAATTTTTTTTTATATTAGGCAGCCTTCTCAAGGTACTCTTCCCCTTCATGTATTCACTTGTCCCAATGGACTCCGGGGTTTGGAATTTTGGGGGCATGGGAGAGTTCATGTGACGTCATTCTTTGCTTGCCTGCTCTCACACTGGATCCTTGCGACGCTTTCTAATGTATAGTGTTGGATACTTGTATCACCACAAGTAGCAGTCTGGTCATCAATTGCAATCTCCTGTGATGTTCTCCATTTTCTGATTATTGCCATAATCTGTGTAAGTCATCTTGCATTTCATGAATACTGCACTACATTAGTGGTTTTTTCTCATATGGCTAAATCCGAAATTTCTTGCATCATATACCAGTAATTCTTTTCTGCCTGTTTGTGACTTTTGTTCAGCCATTTTATTAATTGTAATTTTTAATTCCTTTGGTATTTTTTGCTTCAGTAGGTTATGGTAAGTACATAAATGAATGAGATACTTGAACTGTAAATCAAAATCCCTATCCATTAAATGCACGGCCAGAAATACTCAGATAGTCATAATTTTTAAACAATGTATTAGCAATTTGTGAAATTTAATATGTGCTTGTTGATCATTTGGTTTTTTATTACTTGTATGTATGAAATAAATAGCATGTGACATTCCTTTTAAAAACTATCACTTCCAGGTGTTTATACTTTTTCCACACTCTTTCTAAAGATCTATCAATATTTATGTAAAGAATAACATTGAAATTTGTTTTTAATTTGTTAACACGATTACAAATATGCAAATGTTTTAGATTTTATTTACCTTAAAAAATGAACGAATTTTTATTAAGCAAGCCTACAGAATAGAAACCTTCAAGTAAAACTAACATTAAACTGATAGGCTTCAAGTAGTAAAAAGGAAATGTAAATGATATTCTGACTTTAAGATGAAATTTCTGTCTGAAGCTACATTTCTTGAAAAATAATTTCTATTTAGCATTACTGTGCTTTATGTGTAGTCTGAATGTTAACACTGAAATATAAAAGTTAAAAATAAAATTTTTCATTGTGAATCAAAATGTTTAATTTCATTTAAGTTTAATTTGTTAATTTATGTGTTTACTGTTGGTGCATAAAATTGTTTGGTTGTATCGTTTTATTTCATTAAGAGTTTGGTTGTTTATTAATTGCTTAAATTGTTTCATTTTATAACTAAAATTTTCTTATTATATATATTGTATTCAGTAAAGTTTGTTGTTTTTCACATTTTTTCAATTTACTTAAGTTCACACCAATAATGGTTGGTGGAAGGAACTCTTTCATTCTTTATAGTAACTGAAGTTTTTATTATTATTTTTTGCTCTTCGCAAGATATAGATGAGAAAGGAAATTAAATATTAAAATGCCACTTTTTGTCTGGGTTGTGGTATTTTGTTTCTAAAGAAAATAAAGTGAAAGTTTTTAAATTTCAAAATTGCTGTTTGGGAAATTCATTTGTTAGTGATTTGTTTTCACCAATGGCTGACCAGAGTGTTAATGGCATGCATATATCTTGTTTGAATTTTATTATTTTTTTAAAATATGTCAAAAGATATATTTCTATTTAAAAGTAGATTATCAATACAGTTATTTGTAAACTGTTGATTAAATTGTTAATATAACTCATGCTTTGTGTTTCCTTAAAATTTTTGCATCTTTGTGAAACCATTGTTCTCCTCGCACTGAAATAAAACATCCCTTTAAATGTGTGTTTTATCAAAGTTTGTTTAAATTTGTTAATTTACTTTCTCATTTTGTCTTTATATATTAAGAGTATGTGTTTTTTTACTGAAGAGAACATATTTTAGGTAATAGATTATTTTTTATTGTGTATTCATTAAACAGATAAAAGTGTGTTCTTATACTCACACTTCTTGTACTTGTTTACTCAAGCCATTATTTTTGCTGAAGTTTTACTGCCTCGTTTCTCCTTACCTATGTGCTGTGCATGACTAAGAAGGAGCACCTGCTTCAAAGTGGTCACAGTGGTCACTTTTAAGGTCTTAAGATGTAGTGCAAACAACATGGCAATCCTTCAAGACTTTCTATACACTCCCGTCCCCGAGTGCACACACTTCTACGAGATTATCTGGTCCTGGATACATGGGCCAAAGACTGGCTCAATGGGCCACATGCCCATCCGCTACTATGACACTCACTGGGACCCTAGATGACACTTCAGCTGAATCCTAAGTTAAGTGACTATAAAGTCAAGAACTGTAAAGATTCAGTCAAGCTACAACCCAATTCAAACTTATCTCAGATTTATCTTTGAGTTCACTCAGAAACATTCAGTGTTCTCTTATAAACTCATTCATTAATTCACTCATGCAAACATACCAAATAACTACCAGAGTACCACAATACTACAATGAACATTCTCTTACTACACTACATGGTCATGATTATGAACAATGAACATTTATAAACTCTAATTGTAATCATGGAATTATTCGCTATATGTAATCATACTGTCTTATATTATTTTTTGTTGAATACATTTATTGTTGATACTTATGTTAGCTTGACTCACTTACATGTTGTATGTTGTAGTCTGTCTTCTGTATTTACTTATACCTGGCTTTATGTATCAGGGGACTCGAGCTATCTTCTAGAACTATCACTCTTCTATTCTACATTATATATATATATCTTCCATCTTTCTAACACTTGTGACCAGCCAGATGGTATGGTTTGGGGGATTAGCCTAAGATTACTGGTAACCCAGAGTGGTGGAGAATTAACATCTCGCCCATCTCCCAGCAAAACGTCAGAACAGTTTCCATGATGACAACAGAATTACCCTTATTTCCATTCACCCTTTTTTTCTTTGTCAGTCATCCATACCTTTCTACTTCACATCTTTCATCTGATTTCGACCTTTCTATTTCACAATTTCTTTCATCTTGTGAATTACTGAGTTCCTCACTCTTTCAAACAAGCGTGTCTGTTGTTTCAGTTAGGTCTGGTGTCATTCATTGCCATCCATGGACAAAATTTAATTTAAAGGACCTCTGGTAATTATGAAATCCTTATGTCTGGTCACATAATTAGGGCACTGCATTGACCTAGGTATAGGAAATAAACTGTTAACGCTTGCTGAAATAAGGTGCTGTGGTTCTACATCACAATGGAGATTTTATAATGGAGCAGCTGGGGTTCTACCTCATGATGGAGATGTTATAAGGGAGGCGCTGGGGTTCTACTTCATGATGGAGATGTTATAAGGGAGGCGCTGGAGTTCTACTTCATGATGGAGATGTTATAAGGGAGGCGCTGGAGTTCTACGGCATACTTCTCTAAAATTTAACGTATCAGCGTACATTTGGCGGCAATAAGCAGCATACATCTCTATACACTTAATGTGTCAGCGTACATCGGTCAGCTATACGCACATCTCTGTAAACCTAACCTGTCAGCATACATCGGATGGCTGTAAGCAACTATTACCGGATCCTTCTTACTTTCTATTGTTATTATTCTATTAATAATATTGGTTATTGCTAGTGCTAATTAACCGGTGATCACTAACTAACCCTAATTTACTTTGGGGTATCTTACTGACTAATTTTCCTACAATCTTTTCCTTTACATTTATTTGAGTTTGCACCCAAGCTAATCATGTACATTTTCGGGATGAGAATCTGTAATACAAAGACCGGTGAAAATACTTGTGGCATTTGATGTCAGCATCAAAACGCTTGTACCCTAGTTCATCTTCACTTCAAGTCACTCAAACTAACTTGTCATTCTAATCATTTTCATTATGGCATGTATAATAATTATTCAGAGACATAGTACGACACCAAAGTACAAAACAATATGTTAAACAATTCCTAAGCATAGTTTTTAAACTTTTATTTATTTAATTCACTAACAGCTATTACATTACAATAGACACTCTTGTACGAAGTACACTTGATAAAAAATCAAAGAGATACACAGATCATCGCGTCACGCTCTTTGTGGTAGAGGTCATGGTAGTGGTCGAGGTGATGGGAAGCGAGGATGTCCACACAGGTGAACATGAACTACAAGCTGAAAAGACACCCGCTGCTGAATTCCAGTGATAATCCAAGCATGAAGCGCGTCATCAATCGCATCACTCATACACTGAAGCCATTTTCAGGGCAGGCACTCACTCACACACACACTCTAGTCGTTTTTTTTTTTTTTCAGGGTGGGGCAATGAGGAAAACGAAGAGGACGGGAATCCAAAGACAGAAAAATAACACTATACTCTAAGGCACAGGGAATAACTAACAAAAACCCAGAGATGGAAATGTACCTTCCATTTCAGATAGACAATCCGTTCCAAATATGGAAGGATCAGAAATCAACAACAAAAAACTACGAGAAACCATTGTAGCAGTAGAGTTCATCAGGTGGCAGGTATTAATACTAGTCAACCAACCGTTCCAAGAGCACCTCGGCTCGTCAAGTGAGGTCAGGCAAAGAAACTAAAGCGCCATTTATGAGAAATATAAGAAAGCAACATCAACACAAACCGCAGGAGTCATTGTTGAAAACAACACAAATTGTCTGGAAAATACCGCCAAGGACAGTGAATTCCGCTCATCCAATGCAGTTCGAGATCCTTTCACGAGTGCCAAAAGAAAAACTCCAAAGGCTGAAACTCGGTCCCAGCCTACAATGCTCGCTAAAAGCAACCCACATGGCTACAAGTCAAGTGTAGGATAGCCATATTGCTACAGCCAGGAGTGGAAAAGTCATATGATTACAGTCAAAAGTGTGATAGCCTTATGGTGACAGCCATATGATTACAGCCAAAAGTGTGACAGCCATATGATTACAGCCAAAAGTGTGATAGCCATATGGTAACAGCCAAAAGTGTGACAGCCAAATATGTGCCAACAATTTGGTTACAACCAAATGTGTGATAGCCACATCTTCAAAACCAACTGTGTGACAGCCATATGGTCACTAGAATCTAACTTGATTGGTCACTTCCCACATTCTCCAACCAAAAGTTCATTTTTCACACAGAGTCATGCGCAACGTCAGTGCTAGTTCCTCGCAGTATACAGGGAGATCCAGGTACACATTGCCATAGTTACCAAGAACAAGGACATTAAGAACTGCCTCTGATCCACGTGAGACAGAGTTAAAATGACCATTACGCTTCCAAATGTTCCTACAAGAAGGAAAAAGGGAGTGATAATTTTCCACAATACAGCCAGGACTTTGGAAAATAACAACAGTTGCAAATTGTATGGATTCAAAAGGCCACTGTCGTAAAAAATTAGTTCAACACTTGTGTTCTGTGTTTCCATCTCCTGTGTTTGAATCTCGGTAAATCCCACTTAGACTTTTGATATATTTCTGCATGTGTACTGTTTCTCTTCTTCAAAGTTCCTAAAGAAAAGAAAAACAGAAGTGAAAAGAAAAATGTTCGGCATATTTCCTTATGTCAAAACATTGTAAGTATTAAGCATTATTCATACCGAACTGTTTTGACGTGACATTACGAGCAATTAATTAACAATGTGTGAATGAAGGCATTTTTTAAAAAATGATCTAAGTGACGTAATTCTTGGCGTAATATTTTACAAGATCTGTTTTGCTCTCGAGCCGATACTAACTGCATGACAATCATCATCGAAGCTTTTGCAATACGAGATACAGAAACCGACAAAGTCTGTGGTTAAGTACCACACAATTAGTTCAGAGTTCAGATACACATATATCCACTACCTCTGAGGTCATCAGTTGTGACGTCAAACCCCATATGGTAAATTAGCATTTGAGTGACGTATAAAACAAATATAAAAGGTGAATTCAAAGACTAATAATGAATGGAAAAGTAGATAAATAAGCAAAGTAATATGATGAAAGATGTTAATGTTCATACAAAGGAGACAAAATGCCACATTCACTTGCACTTTGATCTTTTTGTAAGAAGGGTATAATTTCTGACATAATATTAAGAAATACGCTGCAGTTGTCAACACTTAATGCTGAAAATAGATAGTAACCACATACTAGGTTGTCAACACTTAATGCTGAAAACAGTCATTAACTACCTGCTAAAGATGTCAAGCATTTGATCACTAAAATATATGTTTAAAATGTGCTCAGCACGTGCTCACTAAAATGTGTTAATATTTCCTGAAGCAGTTGCTTAAGATGTTTTCATTAAAACAAAAGCAAAATATGTGCTGACTAAAACAAAAAACAAGTAGGCCTACTGATCTCTATAACGAATGTTGAAATCGTGCTCATTAATACAGTTGTTAAGCATGTTTACAACAGTGTCTCAAAACATATTTTAAAACTCGCTGAAACAGTGCAAATGTTTAAAACAAGCTGATTAAAACATCTGTTCAACATTTTGATCAATACAACAAATAAATTTAACACAGTTCTCCCTAGGACAGCTTTTTAAACTTGTAATCACCAAACAAATGTTAAGCAATGTTCACTAAACTGTATGCTAATTCATTTTGACGAAACAATAAGGGACGGGGAGGGTAGTGCTTTGGCCTTTCGATCTCAAGGCCCGGGCTTGAATCTGGCGAACTGAACTCAAAAGGCCACTCTAGAATTTTGTCAATACACTTCTTAGTGTATCACTAAAGCTCTGTTATCAATAATATCTCGTTCGGCATCGTATTCATGACGCAAACTTGGAAGCGAATCTAAAATATTAATCAAACTAGCAAACAAAGAAACAAACAAACAAAATGAAGTAATTGTTACACTGTATTAATGAGTATAAAGCCAATGGGAGCTTTGTGCTAAAAATAAAATTGCTTTCTTCTTATGTACCCGTCGTGCTGACAGAAAGCAGTTGACATAATTCCACCCAAAATACCCTCCTCTCCACCCTTTTCCCTCTCGAAGTGTTCTTTCCATACCCAAATTCCAGACGCTTTCGTCCGAATATGAAATCAGCGAGAAGTGAAAATATGTATCACACTGACACTTCTAGGTATTAACATTAAGCACTTCAAGGTGTTTACATTAAACACTTCAAGGTATTTGTGTTAAGCACTTCTAGGTATTTACATTAAGCACTTCAAGGTATTTACATTAAGCGCTTCTAGTATTTACATTAAGCACTTCAAGGTATTTACATTAAGCGCTTCTAGTATTTACATTAAGCTTTTCAAGGTATTTGTATGGACTGCTGATGGAATTTCTTCTTCAAACGTCCATTTCCAAGTAAGTCGTTGATTTCGCGGTCGGGTCTCAGGCAGAGATAGAATTGATGGTGAAGAAAGTGGTAGACGATATTCCAAACTTTATTAATTGCATGTAGTCATGAACACATTTTAAAATTTGAAATATGTCTCTACCACCTCATTCAATTCCAACTTTTTAACAAACCCAGATTCAAGCAGTTAATAATTTGCCTTTGAAACTGAAACGGACAGTTATTTTTGTCAACCATGTTATCCGAGAAGACTTTTGACGACAATAGAGCAACCGTCTGACACTAAGCAGTAGAGTTTATAAAGAGATGTTTAAATCCATTTAAACATGTTTTTCTTTACAGCTGATAACCAATAACTTCTTGTTACACCAATAACTTCTTGTTTCAAGGGAATTCATTCAACTGTGTCCACTTATAGTATGAAATCAGGCCAGTTCCAGAGTCTTTGTCTTCTGTTCACTTGTCATCAAATTAATTGTCACAGCACGACATTCGTCGTCTGGAATCTGTTCATTTAATTTAATTAACAAATTGCTTAATTAGTGATATTTACATTCACTTTGTATAACCGCAAATGTTTTCATATTGTTTGCTTATAGAGTCTACCTAAGCATGCACATCTACCTACTTATTCTTTTAAACACCTATATCTAAAACACATACTCAAACACATAAAAAATAATTATACTCACAAAGTCATGCGCGCGCCACACACACATTGGCGCGCGCTCTCTCTCCCTCTCACACACGCTTTCTTTCTCTCTCCACACACTTGCTCACTGTTCTTCTGTAATATTATATTTGCAACTGGCAAGTCCTTTGAAATACATTTATGCTAAAAAATTATATTTAAATACGAAATGGGGTTTAATAAATATAAAATCCTCAATAATATAATATTAAAATACAAAAACATATTTCTTCTTTTTACGACAATTTATATCCTTCTAATTAGAAAGTGTTCTTTGTGTGTATAGATGTGTGGATGAGTGTATCCATAATATTTTTAAAATATTTACACATTTATGTACGATTAAACTTTTTTATTAAAATTAATTTATTGAATTTGTTTTTATATTTTTTTCAGTTTAAATTCTTCACCCCAATGTCTGCTGAATTTCTACATACGTTTTGTTTTACTGCATGATTACGACAATCGATTACTTACTATTTTTAAAACGCATGAAATTTACTTGTCTCAGACCAGAATAATCTGAAGCAACTGATAAAATTATTATTATTATTATTAAATCATTTTAATAAGCGTCAATCGCATAATAGTTACAAGTGAAAACACAGACAGATATTATTTTTTTTTAAGCCCCAAAATCGTATTTGAAATTTCACATGACTTTACAATTGATTCTTGCACACGTTTTTATTACGATCGTTAGATGTCGATGGAGAGCTATTTTCACGCTCACAAAAAAGCACAGCCAGTATGTATACGCTGCTTACGACTATATAAGGGAGACAATTCCTACATAACTACACTATTCGATGTTTGCAGATTGCCAGATACATCTGTTGGCTATTAGAGCTGTGGTTGTTTTTAAAAAAAATTAGTTGAAAGGGAGGTCAACTCGTAATTATATTTAGACTTCAGGAATGTTTTAAATCTGCGTGTGATCACATACACAAACACACACGTACAGTCTCACACACACAAAATCGCACATTTTCAGTTTTAAATTATTGTTTATTCATATAAAAACACATACTTTACTCAGTGTGTCCGTCTGTTATACTTCGAACATTGGTGACCGTGGGTCCCAGTGCAGACCTCGTATTTGGATGGTTGGTGTGCACGCCCTTAGTTGGCGGTTTTGGTAAGTTGAGGAGGCTTTTTGTTGTATTTTTTCTTTTTAAAACCACTTGTATACTCTTTGTTTGGATTGCTGGAACGTTCCTAGTGACTTTACGATAGTAAAGTGCTTAATGATTTTGACAAATTAAAGTACTTGGAGATTTTGACAATAAAGTGCTTACTGCTTTTGACGATAAAGTGCATAGTGATTATGACAATACAATGCTTAGTGATTTAGTAAAGTACTTAGTGCTTAGAGATTTTGACAGTACAATAGATGTTTTGGCAATAACGTGCTTATAGATTTTGACAGTAAAATGCATAGTAGTTCTGACTGTAAAGTGCACGGTGATTTTGACATTAAAGGGATTAGTGGTTTTGACAGTAAGGTGCTTAGTGATTTTCACAGTAAAGTGTTTAGTAGTTCTGAGAGTAAAGTTGTTGTTTTTACAGTAAAGTGATTACTGATTTTGACAATAAAGTGCATAGAGATTCTGACAGTAAAATGCAAAGCATAGTGATTTTGACAACAAAGTGCTTAGTGATTCTGACAGTAAAGTGCTTAGAGATTTTGACAGTAAAGTGCTTAGATATTTTAACAGTAAAGTGCTTAGAGCTTAGAGATTTTGACAGTAAAGAGATTAGTGCTTAGAGATTTTGACAGTAAAGTTCTTAATGCTTATAGATTTTGACATCAAATTGACTAAAGATTTTGCCAGTAAAATTTTCATTGTTTAGAGATTTGACAACAAAGAGATAGTGCTTAGATATTTAACAATAAAGTGCTTAGTGCTTAGAGATTTTGACAGTGAAATGTTTAATGACTAGAGATTTTGACAATAAAGAAATTATGCTTAAAGATTTAACACCCAAGTGCTTAAAGACTTTGACAGTGAAGTGCTTATCGCTTCAAATTTTGTATGTAAAATGATTAAATATTTTGACAGTAAAATGATTACTGCTTAGAAGTTATGGCAGTAAATACTTTCAAATTTTGGTAGTAAAGTGTTTAGGGCTTACAACAGTAAAGCGCTTGAGATTTTGGACAGTAGAATGCTATTGATTTTGACAGACAAACTTTACAGACTTTGTAAGTAAAATGCATAATGCTGAGAGATTGTGTGATAGTAAAGTTGGTATTGAATTTGATAGTAAAATGCTTTGATATTTTAAAGAATAGAGCTTTGCTTTTGCAGATTTTGGTAGTAAAACTATTGATTAGTTCTTGAGACTTTGATATTCTTAGAGATTTTGACAGTTTAGTGTTTAGTTCTTCAAGATTTTGAAGTTCTATGATATTAAAATAAAATACTTAGACATTTGACAGTACGCTAGTAATTGCTTCAAACTTTTAACCAGAAAATGCTTGTAAAGTTTGGCTCTATAGTGCTTAGATATTTTGACAATAAAGTGCAAAAGATATTGATAATATTAAGCGCCAACGAAAGCCTTCATATTTCATTTTATACCCGAAAGCTTCAGATCGACATTTTCAGCATATGTTAAAGCATACTAATAAAGAAGAAAGGTTAAAAATAGAACAATTGCACACATTCACTATAACTACACCACCAGGAATTAAAGATCTAATGCGCATAAAACACATTTTAAAGAAAACTCTATTAAACATTCATATTCAATGCAGTAGACTATTAATTGTCGCGTCATAAACGTTTAAAAATATAATCATTTTTCTCGTGTACCACGCACTTTAAGGCGGGGGGGGGGGAGTCATGGCCGAATCTACAATGTTAACTCAATTGACACGCGCTAACAAACCCCAAAGGTAATAAGCAAATGACACTCGATTTCTACATTAACAAAGGTAATAAACAAACGACACGCGATTTCTACATTAACAAAGGTAATAAACAAACGACACGCGATTTCTACATTTTTCCACATTAACAAAGGTAAATTAATAAGTAAAGAGCATACATTCACTATTTCAAAAATAATAAAATTTCAAATTTATAAACAAAATTTCCGATAAAAATGGCAAAACACCTTCAGACATCAATCAGTTAAATACTCAATTAATAAATATAATAATAATAATCAGTTAAATAAGAAATAAATATTTCATATTATAATAATATAATACATATTATAATTTTGATAAATGTACGAAATAAATCCATAAATAATAAATTAAACTCTTATATTTATGGATTTATTTAGTATACTTTTCAAAATTATGTATTTCTATGCAATTCTGGCATTAATTCTTTCATGTAATAATTAAATAATGATTAAGTCTCACTATCTCTAGCCTATTCTATCTACCTGTCTATCTATCTATCTGTCTGTCAGTCTATCTATCTATGTCTATCGATTTAATTAAATATTTAAGCAAACAATCAAATATGTTTAGCAATATAACAATTGACATAAAAGCAGATCAGAATAATCAGCAATAATGACTCCACAGCACCAGTACATGACCAGTGTGACGAAAAGCACGCATGGAAATTATATTGCAGTGTATTATTTCATGTATAATCTAGTTTACTGTAATCGGTGACGGCACTTTTCAGAACGATTTAAGCATAATATATTGCAATAATATTTCAAGTAATTAACCTTAAAGAACGATTTACGTATAATATATTGCAATAAAGTATTATGAAATGACTAGCCTTAAAGAACGATTTACGTATAATATATTGCAATAAAGTATTATGAAATGACTAGCCTTAAAGAACGATTTACGTATAATATATTGCAATAAAGTATTATGAAGTGACTAGCCTTAAAGAACGATTTACGTATAATATATTGCAATAAAGTATTATGAAATGACTAGCCTTAAAGAACGATTTACGTATAATATATTGCAATAAAGTATTATGAAGTGACTAGCCTTAAAGAACGATTTACGTGTAATATATTGCAATAAAGTATTATGAAGTGACTAGCCTTAAAGAATGATTTACGTATAATATATTGCAATAAAGTATTATGAAGTGACTAGCCTTAAAGAACGATTTACGTATAATATATTGCAATAAAGTATTATGAAGTGACTAGCCTTAAAAAACGATTTAAGTAGTATATTGCAATAAAGTATTATGAAGTGACTAGCCTTAAAAAACGATTTAAGTAGTATATTGCAATAAAGTATTATGAAGTGACTAGCCTTAAAAAACGATTTAAGTAGTATATTGCAATAAAGTATTATGAAGTGACTAGCCTTAAAAAACGATTTAAGTAGTATATTGCAATAAAGTATTATGAAGTGACTAGCCTTAAAAAACGATTTAAGTAGTATATTGCAATAAAGTATTATGAAGTGACTAGCCTTAAAAAACGATTTAAGTAGTATATTGCAATAAAGTATTATGAAGTGACTAGCCTTAAAAAACGATTTAAGTAATATATTGCAATAAAGGTTTATAAGTAACTAAGCATAAACAACTATTTAAATAATTAATCTATTGCAATAGAGTAATATAAGTAACTGTTGGTCGTCCGTAAACTAGTGAATAATTGAGGACAACAGAACTGAGGTCAACATTTCCGGTGACTTTGACGAGCCTCGAAGTGAGATATATCTCTCGCTACGTAGATGGCAAAAACATTATAATTATTAATTTTACATAAAGTGAAGATGATAAGTAATGACACAAAGAAGGATGAAAAACTGTGGGTCAAGGTATTATCTCACGCCTACTCATTCTTGAGCAGAAGACAAGCAGAGCTAATCCACCCGGAATTCTGACTTCCCGACTGAAACAGCCATTGATACAGACCGGGTTCTGCCCACTATGGGTCAGGGGTGGATTTACAATTTTAAAAATATATATTTAGTTTCCATTTTACCTATATTTTATTTTTAAAAATCTTCTGCTCTACCTCTACTTGTGGCTTAGATGATTTAGCTTATGTGTTTGCTTCATTTTCACCTTTTATGCCAATACTTCTTATGTATCTAGAATCAATTCATTTTATTCTAATATTTGTTGAAATGAAACCAGGCAAATTTTTATACCCTGGTCTCTGGAGAGACTGACAGTAACTAACCTTAAAGAATGTTTTAAGCATAATATGCTGCAATAAAGTATTATAATAAAGTACTAGCCATACAGAATGATTTCAACCAGAGTAAGATATGGAATTAGCATAAATTAGTGTTATTATATTACCGTATTAATTTTACTTGTAAATATTGGTTTGTTTTAAATTAACAAAATACAGTTCCAGTGCTTTTTCTGTCAGATTTTGGATGCAGTCAAAAAAATGGTAATCAAAGCTTCAACGGTTCCTGAACAACATAATCCTGCGAAAGAAATTGTCTTTTTCCAAGGAAGTGAACGCCATATTTTCAAGTTATTCTTACACACAAGAGCTGTCAATAGTACAGCCCAGACAAGCATCTGTTAACGAAGATATTTTCCTGTGTAATTCGAATCTATACTTGTGCAAAACACATTACTGCAGCAAATCGTTAGGTCGTATTCATAATACAAAAAATAGTAATCATAACAATAAATGGAATATGAAATTAATAAAATGTTCCAATTATTATGCCAATGCTAGGTCTTACGTTTAAGTGTCTATTAAAACAATAATAGTCACACTTTGTTCTAGTTATTACGTCATACTAAGACCTAATAGTCACATCACGTTCCACTTATTTACGTCATTAAATAATGCCGTCAGAATATAATTAAAAATATATTATTATTACAAAAAATTATTTAAAAAAAACAACGAAGAAAACTCTGTCTAAACGTGTCATTTAAAAAAAAACATTTATGTACTTAACATAAAAGAAATTGGAAGACAAAAAATTCTTAAAATAAAAAAAAAAGGAAATGGAAATAGAGAACACAAGTGTCGATGACTTCTTTTATGACGGTGACCTATTGAACTCCCAAGACCTACAACTGCAGCCTCTTTATAAAGTCTCGGTCGACTTGTGGAAAATTATTCCTCCCTTTATCCTTCTCTTAGGGTCATTTGGAAACGCGATGACCATCTTAATTCTATTCCACGCGGACCAAAGGCAGTTCTCGCTGTCCGTGTACATGGTTACCATGGCAGTATTTAACTGGATCTACCTGTACACAGGGCAAGGCTGGCGTTGGCTGATGTACCAGTTTGACTTTAACTACGCATTACTTCACGACGTTGTTTGCAAAATTAATTCATGGCTGGTGACTATCGGGAACGACATATCCATGTGGATTCTAGTGACGATGACTGTGCAGCGTGCAGCAGCGGTCGTGTGGCCCCACCGAGTGAACGTCACGTGCACACGTAAAAAGAATCGGGTGGTCGTCGTTGCTGTGGTTGGGATCACAATGTTGCTGCAAGCACATCTCTTGTATGGCGGGGCTGTGGACGAGATGAAAATTAACAACAACACAGTCTTGCGAGAATGTCTTTACTTTCGCGACCTCGAATATGCACATTTTTATGAAAATATTTGGTCCTGGGTGTACATATGTGTAGCATCCCTACTCCCATTCGCCATCTTGCTCGCTGCAAACATAATACTGTTGTTTCATGTCGTGAAATCCACGAGAAATGCACGCCGTACCGTCACCTCGGAACAACAGCTGACCTCTCGCGAGAAGAGAACGTCCTCCATGACAGTCATTCTGATGACACTTTCCTTTGCGTTCTTCATCCAGACAGCCCCGTACGCAGGCTACATATTTTCTCTCCAGTACTTTACTGATTCCATCACGAAGGACGCGAAGACGTTCGCCGTTTATGAGCTAGTCTGGACAGTAACGGTCATCTTGAAACACTCCAACAGTGCGACCAACTTTTACCTGTACTGCCTGACCGGGACGAGATTTAGAAACGAGTTTAAGAAGATAATGCTGAGGTCTGGTCCTAATACTTGTACTCCTTAACACCATGTACGGACACGGAGTGACATCAAATTATTTAAACACTGGCAGTGAACATGGAATGTAACACTAATTGTAGGCACTGGGAGTGAACAAGGAATGTAACACTACTTGTTTCACAACAGAATGTTCTCACTGCCCTCAACACAAGACTCTGAGGTTTGCACCGCAACAACGATCACATCATTGAGATCACCACACTACTAAGAGCAACCACAACCACAGCCAGCACAAACACCTACAGGTCTATTAGCATGCAAAACAACACAAACACCCATAGGCCTATTGGTACCCACACCTACAAGTACAAACACCAACCATTACTCACTTCGGGCAGCACAAACTCCTATAGGCCTATCAGCACTCACTTCAGAGAGACACCCATTGACCTATCAGCACCCACTTTAAACAACACAAACATCCATAGGCCTCTCAACACCAACTCCTGCAAGTACAAGCACCCATAAGCCTATCATCTCACTTCAGAGAGCACAAACACCCATTGGCCTATCAGTACCCTCTCCTACAAGTACAAACACCCATAGGCCCATCAGCACCTACATTAAACAATACAAACATCCATAGACCTATCAACACCAACTCCTTCAAGTTCATGCACCCACTTTAAACAACACAAACACCCATAGATCTATCAGCACTCACTTTAAACAACACAAACACCCATAGGCCTATCAGCACCCACTTTAAACAACACAAACACTCATAAACCTATCAGCACTCACTTTAAACAACACAAACACTCATAGGTCTATCAGCACTCACTTTAAACAACACAAACACCGATAGGCCTGTCAGCACTCACTTTAAACAACACAAACACCCATAGGCCTATCAGCACTCACTTTAAACAACACAAACACCCATAGGTCTATCAGCACACATAATAAACTTGTGGCAGTGTTGAAAAAGTGCATGAAAGACTATTGAGACAGGTTAATTCAGGTTATGTAAAAGACTATTATCGCTTATCTCTAATAACTCCATTTCTGTTCTCTGATAAGAACTAACCTGTGTTTTGTATTGACATGTTAAATTGTACTTTTCTGGATAAAGACTGTGTATTAAGGAAATTATTTGAATGTGGTTTCATGACCGGACTTCTTGCCACTCCAAATTCAAAGGGATCAGAGAATATATTTCTCTACAGCAGACAAACTTTTAGATCTCATCCATTGGCTGGTCTCATTCTTGTAAATCATTACCATTGGATAATAAAAACTACTCACACAGTTGGAATTAGTTTGCATTATATCACCAATTTCTAGCATATTCTCAACTCGAGACTTACTCCAACTCAGACACTTTCAAAAATACTGTCAAGAGGAGTGTCCAAGGTCGGGTCACTCCGACAATTTAACAATTTAAATGTAAAAATAGGGATAGGCAAATTTACTCCATACAGGCCACACAAGCACTCACTCGTGCCTGCACATCCAATCATTGGCCTATCCAGCACTCACTCCAGCATGCATACCAAATCAGAGGCCTACCAAACACTCGTGCCAGTATATCCAATCATTGGCCTATCCAGCACTCACTCCAGCATGCAAACTCGGCCAGCGGGCACACCTACAGGGCAATCCAGGACACTCCAGGCAACATTCCAACCCATAATTACATTTGTAAGCAAGCATATATATGCAGAACTTTAGGTGTAGCATGTATATGTACACAGAACTTAATTTGTAAACATGTATATGTATGAAGAATTTTATGTGTAAGCATTTATATGCATGCATATTTCATATTTGTAAATATGTTTATATAGGGACAACTACATTTGTAAACATGTTTATGTATACATAATTTCAAGTGTAAACATATATGTGCATACAGAAGTGTATAAGTAGACATGTATGCAAAACTTCATATGTAAACATGACTGTGTATGTATACAAAACTTCATATGTAAACATGGGCATGTATACTGAGTTTCATGTGTAGACATTATAGCCTGAAAAGGAAGAGATTGAGTATACTATGTAAAATTCTGCAATGGTTTTGTAATAAATAGTGTGTTTGTAACTGAAGAAATGTGTTAGAGATTGAGTATACTTATAAAATTCTGCAATGGTTTTGTAATAAATAGTGTGTTTGTAACTGAAGAAATGTGTTGGTATGAGTATTTACTTGTGTTTATTTGCAAGTGTGATTTGTACATCAGCCTGCTTTTATAATTGTTTGCATGCAAATGTGTCATATGTGTTTGTTTGTCTGTATATATATCTTCTTTGTACTCGTGTACTGATATATGTATTTCTTTGCCTGCTTATGTGTTTCTGTGATGCCAACGCCACCTAGTTAATAGTTATGGTTATTATTAATTAATCATCCATAACTAATTACAAGTGATGGGAATCTTAATTTATGTGATTAATAATTCTCCAGCCTTAGTCACTCTCAATTGGCGGATATGTGGGCGCTGTAAACGTTTTCTCTCTTCCACAAAATTAAAGTAAACATTTACCGTCACACAATTTTCTGTAGGCAGAAAACTTCTTACTAAAGGACAAGACAAATCCGTCTTTAACCTATATTTAGTGAGCCCCCATCCACCCACTTTCTTCTCCAACATAAGTTTATCAATACGTGTAAGAATGTCAGTAAATTTAACAATAAATTCATTAATCAACAATCAAATATACTTATAACAGATCCAATAATAAAGGATTACTTGACATCAATATTTAACCATGTTCAAATAATTTTTGTACTACACAATCTTATAGCCATCCCCCCTGTCTGTCAATTTGTTCAGCTCCTTTCTTCCCCCATCTCTGACTCTATCCAACCGTCTTTGTTTCCCAGGTGATAAAATAAAATTATTTTTATATCTTGAAGTCTGAATTGCATAAATACACTTCCGCGACTTACAGAAAATCGAATGTATCGCTTGTAGTAGTCACAAAAGAGAAAGAAAGCATTGATTAATAATGTAAATATACAAACATCTGCATCTTAAATTTGGAGGGTATTTTGTAAAAAAAAAAAAAAAATCATTTAAACACAAGGAAGTGTCAAGAGTGAATTTTAGAAAATCGAAATAAAGCTTTCATTGCCTAATGATCCTTGTTCTTTTATCTTATTTTACGTTTTTTTGTTTGTTTTCCCCGGATGTGTCATGAAGTCTGACTCTGTCACCACCACCACCACCACCACCACGACCTCCCGCATTACTCCAAGAAGGATGAAATACAATAAATGAACGCAAATTCTACCGATGAGAAGAGTGAATGAACGGAGCTTATTGGATATAATTACGTGTGTTAAATACATAAATTAACACGTGTCACGGTGACAAATTGCGTGTGGGTTTAGATAATTGAAATTAAACGAGCAACTGTTTCGGAGACTAAACTGGATATGTGGCTGTTGTATTTTTAAGTAAATGTTTTACGTCAACATTCTTGATTTGAATACGTTAATGGAAACTGAAAACTGTGGCAACATCCTGGATAAGTCCGTATTTACTAAAATGAATTTCTGTATGGGAGTTTAAAGTAACTGCCGTATCAGATAGTTTGAACCAAGTGAAATATCGAGTTCTTGAACTCAGTGCTGTGTCATGTAGCTTGAACTCAGTGCTGTGTCATGTAGCTTGAACTCAGTGCTGTGTCATGTAGCTTGAACTCAGTGCTGTGTCATGTAGCTTGAACTCAGTGCTGTGTCATGTAGCTTGAACTCAGTGCTGTGTCATGTAGCTTGAACTCAGTGCTGTGTCATGTAGCTTGAACTCAGTGCTGTGTCATGTAGCTTGAACTGCACTGTGTCGGGCAGTTTGAACTCAGTGCTGTGTCATGTAGCTTGAACTGCACTGTGTCGGGCAGTTTGAACTGCACTGTGTCGGGCAGTTTGAACTCAGTGCTGTGTCGTGTAGCTTGAACTGCACTGTGTCGGGCAGTTTGAATTCAGTACTGTGTCGGGCAGTTTAAAGTCAGTGCTGTGTCAGGTAGTTTGAACTCAGATTTTTGTAGTCAAATTCCGGCTTTCATTGCTCATACTATAATCTTATAACAAATCACTCGCGTTCAACATTGTGTTCTTAAGCCATAAGTATAAACCATTAACCAAGTGCAGTGCGTAAGCTATAAACCATTAACCAAGTGCAGTGCGTAAGCTATAAACCATTAACCAAGTGCAGTGCGTAAGCTATAAACCATTAATCAACTGCAGTGCGTAGATGTCCATACCACTAGAGAAAATGTTTTAATTTTTCAAACTCAATCTTGTTTTGAACGTTTTCCAATCAAACTATGCGACTGTCATTCTGATGTACCCTTCACTTTCTATCGAATGTAATTGGAGCCAGACCTCAAGAGGCAGTTATTTGCCTGCTTTGTTAGTGAAAAATCCTCCAGAGAGTGTTTCTGTGTGCTGATAAATGTCGATCTAAGTGACGTAACCCCTTGGTTATCTCTGTCAGTATCATGGACTCATTTCAACGTTCAGAGATTTCTATAAACCTCTCACCTCTGAGGTAATCTTTTGTGACGTGAAACATAGCAAACTCCTGGAAAATTCTAATTTGAGCTTGATATGTCAATCTTAAATGGTGAATTCAAAGACTAAGAATGAATGGAAAAGTAGATAAATAAGCAAAGTAATATGATGAAAGATGTTAATGTTCATACAAAGGACACAAAATGACACATCCACTTGCACTTAGATCTCTTTCTAAGAAGGATATAATTTCTGACGTCACATTAAGAATGACGTTATAGAAGACACATGGAAGACTGTCAACTTAATTTAAATTGAATGAAAACAATAATTTTAAAAATGTAGTTATCAGAGATAAGCGATAATAGTTTGTACTTAACCTGGTTTAGTCGCTGTCTCAATAGTTGTTCACTTGCGTTTTTATAAGAAAGTCAAAAGTTTATTGTTCAGTTATTACTGTCAATTTCACACGATTCCCTCCTCAGGTTGTAGAACACTGATTTGCAACTATTCTCTTGAGGATACCTGGGTGATCCTTCATTGTATTAGCTCTCTCAAGCAGAACAACAATTGTAGCAATTTCCAGTAACCTCTTTGTACCAGAAATTGCTCGACCTAGTCAGCATACCTTGTCACCATACATCAACAGAGTGTGGTGTATTCTTTACTCTTACTCACTGCAGTAAATGTTTCGTGCGTCTACCACCATCATAGCGATTTATAAACCAGTAAACCAGGAGATTCAGATAACACGACGAAAGGCCACTTTTTCCCTGAAAAAATATAACCAGGGAGCAAATGCTAAGTTTTCAGTTTATTCCTTAATAACTCCATTCTTTCTTACATTCAAGTATCAATTTACAGTTTCCTGCAACAGTATTTATTAGCCCAATACATGCATACAGCATAATAAATCCAGCATAATAATTTATGAACAGGTTCACTAGAAACAATATCAAGTGTTTAGCATACACATATAAGCATGATAGTTTACAATTTGTAGAAATAATAATCTACTCACATAATACATCTCTAAGTAAAATGCAAGTATAACATATCAGTAGCAAAAATGCATGAAATATTTCTTTTTCTCTCAATCAGTCAGTTAACTCACTATTAAGCTAACAGCCGCCTTTCATGACCGGACTTCTTGCCACACCAAATTCAAATGATTAAACAATAGAATTCTCTATACTCTATAGCATGTAAACTTTTGATCTCAGCCCATTGGTTGGTCTCGTTCTCGTAAATCTTAACCATTGATAATAACACTATTCATCCAGTTAGAACTGGTTTGCATTGCATCAGCAATTTCTAGCATATTCTCAGCTCGAGTGTTTACTCCAACTCTGACACTTACAAAAATATCATCGTAAGGAGTGCCCAAGGTCGGGTCAATTTGACAGTGTAACAATTTATAGAACAATTCAGTTTAGAAATAGGGATAGGCAAATTTACTCCGTCACACTGTAGTTTCCAACACTTAATACTAAGAAGAGATATTAACCACATACTACACTTGCCAACACTTAATACTAAGAAGAGATATTAACCACATACTACACTTGCCAACACTTAATACTAAGAAGAGATATTAACCACATACTACTACACTTGCCAACACTTAATACTAAGAAGAGATATTAACCACATACTACTACACTTGCCAACACTTAATACTAAGAAGAGATATTAACCACATACTACTACACTTGCCAACACTTAATACTAAGAAGAGATATTAACCACATACTACACTTGCCAACACTTAATACTAAGAAGAGATATTAACCACATACTACTACACTTGCCAACACTTAATACTAAGAAGAGATATTAACCACATACTACTACACTTGCCAACACTTAATACTAAGAAGAGATATTAACCACATACTACTACACTTGCCAACACTTAATACTAAGAAGAGATATTAACCACATTCTACACTTGCCAACACTTAATGATGAAAAGAATTAATAACCACGTGTTGCGGATATCAAGCGTTTGATCACTAAAATGTATGTTTTATAAACTTGATCTCCATGTGCTCACTAAAATATATATCTTAAATATTTTCCGTTGCAGCTGCTAACGATATGTTCATTGAAACAAAAGCTAAATATGTTCTGACTAAAACAAACAGCACGTACAGATCTCTATAACGAATGTTGAAATTGTGCTCATTGATACGGTTGTTAAGTACACATCTCTATAACGAATGTTGAAATTGTGCTCATTGATACGGTTGTTAAGTACGTGTTCAATAGACAAATGTTTACAACATTGTCTCAAAACATATTTAAAAATTCACTGAAACAGTTGTTCAAGATGTGCTCGTTGAAACAAATGTTAAAAGTGAGCTGAGTAAAACGCCTGTTCAACACTGATCAATAAAACAAATGTTAAAAGAGAGCTGAGTAAAACGCATGTTCAACAATCAATACAACGACAAATTTAAAATCGTTCTCATTAGAACATTTTCTTTAAAATGTGATCAACAAAACAAATGTTAAGTAAATGTTCAAGTCCCTGACTCGAATCTGACTCGCAGGTAAAGACATCCTCATACAGGTTCTGTTACCTGCACCTTTGCTAAGGATAGCCAGATTGTCGAATGGATTCATAAAACAAATCTCTTGTAAGTGCATGTACAGAAAGAACTCTTGGTAGTTCAAAATCAGAAAGAATAAGTCACTCACCTGGTGAAATAAACTCAAATGTTCACTCTAGAATTCTGGCAATACTCTTCCTAGTGTTCGGCACTAAAGCGGCACACTCTTGCTAGTGTTCGGCACTAAAGCGGCACACTCTTCAAAGTGTCCGGCACTAAAGCGGCACACTCTTCCTAGTGTTCGGCACTAAAGCGGCACACTCTTCCTAGTGTTCGGCACTAAAGCGGCACACTCTTCCTAGTGTTCGGCACTAAAGCGGCACACTCTTCCTAGTGTCCGGCACTAAAGCGTCACACTCTTCCTAGTGTCCGGCACTAAAGCGACACAGGACAATATCTCGCCCGGCACCCTTTGCAAAGTCGCGAACTTGGAAGCCAAGGTGTAGTCGTTAATCAAACAAACAAAATTAAATGACTGTTACGCCATCTGGACGCTAGACTACAAAGCCAATTGAGAGATTTGATTGTGCTAAAAATAGAATTAAGTTCCCAGATACCCATCTTGCTGCCTGAACAGAAAGCAGTTGGCGTAATTCCACCGAAATACTCTCTTCTCCACCCTTGTCCTCGACTCTCTCATGCTGTTATTTCCAGACCCAAGTCCAGTGGCTTACATTCGAATGTGAAATCAGCGAGAACTGAAAATTGTCAATTTTAGAAAAGCAGTTAGAAAGCAATGTAGTATGACAAGTTTCCTTAACTTCCATAAATGAAAATTATCTATGCCAGTTTATCGCATTCAAATTTCAAACTTTTAACAACCCCAATGTAATCAGTTAAATAATCTGTATTTGATCCATTTGAAACAGTTATTTTTGCCAACCTTGTCACCTGGAACAACTTTTGACGACAATGCTGCACCTTATAGAGTGGTTGGCTAAATCTATATGAAGAGATGTTCAAATCCATTTAATCTTGTTTTAAAACCTTTTTCTTTTAAAATGATACTCACTTCGTTAATCTCTTATTTCAAGAGAATTCATTCAACTGTGTCCAATTCAAGAGAATTCATTCAACTGTTCCACTTCAAGAGAATTCATTCAATTGTGCCCACTTCAAGAGAATTCATTCAACTGTTCCAGTTCAAGAGAATTCATTCAATTGTGTCCAATTCAAGAGAATTCATTTATTTGTATCCACTTCAAAAGAATTCCTTCAACTGTGTCCACTTCAAAAGAATTCCTTCAACTGTGTCCACTTCAAGAGAATTCCTTCAACTGTGTCCACTTCAAAAGAATTCCTTCAACTGTGTCCACTTCAAGAGAATTCATTCAATACTGTCCACTTTTAGTATGGAGTCAGGCCCGTTTCAGAGCCTTCGTTTTCTGTTCACATGTCTTCAATTTATCTGTCAGTGCATGACATCCGTCGTCTGAAGTCTGTTTATTTAATTTAATACGCAATGCTTATTTACACATTTACACATATTTTTAAACGCTTACGCTCGCACACTCATACACGCGCGCGCGGGCGCACAGGGGCTCTCATTATTTCTCTCTTGTACACACGCTCTCACAAATTGTTCTTCTGTAATATTATTATACTTACAGCTGGAAAAATCTTTGGAATGTATTTGTGTTTCAGCATTACATTCAGATAAGAAATAGTTTCATAAATTTAAAATCATTAATGTAATAAAATAAAATTATGTATATTTCTTCTTTTTACGATAATTTACATCCTTAGAAAATGCGCGCGCTTTATTTTTTCTTAAAATATTAATGAATTTATGAATTTATCATTATTTTCTGTTTAATTTCCTCACCCCACCAACCCTCCGTTTCTAAATAAGCTTTGTTTTACTACATGATTACGATAATCGATTACTTACTATTAAAAAGCACGAATTTGTTTGTCTTGATGCGCCAAAATAATCTTATTAAAAAACATATACAACAGAATTATTTTTATATTAACTATTATTACTAGTAACTTTTATGTGAAACAAAAGGTCAGTCGCACACTAGCTTTACCTGCATAAAAAGATTTTATGAAAGACCAAAAGTCAAATAGGAAATTTTACATCATGGCTTGTTATTTGTTAAAATTATTATTAAAATTATTAGATATCGAGGGAGAGCTATTTAACGCTCACAAATAAACACAGCCAATGTGTGTTGCGTGTACGGCTTTTATGAGACATCTCCAACATAACTAAACTATTTGATGCGCAGATAGCCAGCAAGAACTGTGACTTTAGAAGAAAGTAGTTCAAAGGGAGATCATCTCGAAAGTACATTTAGACAGGAACAATTTCATAATCATCTACTTGCACACACTAGACAAACACACATATACTCTCTCACACACAAAACCACACTATATGAGTTTCAAATTAATGTTTATTCTTACAAAGGCATGCATTTTACCTAGTGTGACCGTCTGTTGACCTTGGAAGAGTGGTGACAGCGAGTCTACGTGCAGACATCTTACACTGATGATCAGTGTTCAAACCCTTAGCTGACGGCTTTGGTATGCAGATGTGGTTTTTTTTTCTTTAATTAGCCCACGTGATTTCTCTATAGTTTGGAATGCAAGAAAGCGCCTTAAAGTAGACAGTGAGGTGCCTAGAGATGAAAGAGTGAAGTGCTAAAGATTTAACAGTGAAGTGCTTAGTGATTCAACAGTGAAGTGCTTAGTGATTCAACAGTGAAGTGCTTAGTGAATCAACAGTGAAGTGCTTAGTGCTTAGAGATTTAACAGTGAAATATTTAGAGATTAAGCAGAGAAGTGTTTAAAAATTTGACAGTGAAGTGCTTAGTGATTCAACAGTGAAGTGCTTAGTGCTTAGAGATTTAACAGTGAAATATTTAGAGATTAAGCAGAGAAGTGTTTGACAGTGAAGTGCTTCGTGTTTAGAGATTGAACAGTGAAGTGCTTAGAGATTTAACACTAAAATGCTTAGAGACTTAACACTAAAGTGCTTAGAGATTTAACACTAAAATGCTTAGAGACTTAAAACTAAAGTGCTTAGAGACTTAACACTAAAGTGCTTAGAGACTTAACACTAAAGTGCTTAGAGATTTAACAGAAAATTGCTTAGTTAGACTCTACAGTATTCAGATACGAAATAAGAAATAATAATATATGACAAAATCGGTCACCCATCCTCACCCATAGACCTCCTGTCCAGTGTCTTTCTTAAGCACCATATAAACGTCAATGTTACTGCTATACAGGTGTGTTCAGGAACATAAATTAAATAATTCATCTATTCAATAAAAATAGTTATACATGTTCATTCAGAAGAACAAGTTTTATTTTTTTAATTGACAAAAACTATTAAAAGTTCAGTTATGTTTATATTCGGGCAATGGCACGTGTATCTGTTAGTACTCAATGAGAATTAAACATTACATTACACTTTGATATTTATAGATTCATTAAGTACACTTATCAAAATAATTTATTTTTTAATGCAAATCAAATAATGAATGATTCAGTTTCTCTTTTGTCTCCCTCCATCCATCCATCCAACCACCCACCTATCTATCTATCTATCTATCTATCTATCTCTAACGATTTAGTTAAATATTTAAACTAAACGTCGAATTTTATGCTAAGCAATACAGCAGATCAGAATAAATAATAATTAGACTACTATACCAGTGCAATATGATCAATGTAACAACTTTAAGCATGCATTACAATTGTATCACAGTGTATTATTCCAAGTATAATGTAGTTTATTATAATCAGTGACATCACTTTTCCTAACCATTTAACCATAATATATTGCAATAAAGTATTATGATAAGTGACTAGCCTTCAAGAGCGATTTAAATATAATATATTGCAATAAAGTACTACAACAAATGACTAGCCTACAGAACAATTGAAGCTTAATATATTGTAATAAAGTACTATAACAAATGACTAGCCTACAGAACAATTGAAGATTAATATATTATAATAAAGTGTTATAATAAGTAGCCTTAAAAACTATTTACGTACACTTATTAAGACATGAGATTGGCATAAATCAGTGTTATTCAATTATTGTGTTTGTATAAATGTAAATACTGACATGTTCTAAATAACAGTCTACAGTTCCGGTCATTTTCTTGCAGACTCCTGATGTGTTATATGTAAATACTGACGTGTTCTAAATAACAGTCTACAGTTCCGGTGCATTTTCTTGCAGATTCCTGATGTGTTATATGTAAATACTGACGTGTTCTAAATAACAGTCTACAGTTCCGGTGCATTTTCTTGCAGACTCCTGATGTGTTATATGTAAATACTGACGTGTTCTAAATAACAGTCTACAGTTCCGGTCATTTTCTTGCAGACTCCTGATGTGTGCTGGTAAACAAAGCTACAATGGCGCGAGAGCAATAAAATCCTGCGAAAGAAATCGCCTTTTCCCAAGAAAGTGCACGCCATACTTTCAAACTATTCTTACATCATCAGCAGTTAAGTACAACCCAGACAACCACAGCGTCTACTTAAAACGAGCTATCGAAGATATTTTCTGGTGTAGTTAGAATCTGTTCTTTGGAACAATATACAACTCTGTCAGATCGTTAGGTCGTAGTCATAATACATCCCATAATCATACGAAGCGGAATATGAAATTAACTGTATGTCCCAACTGCTATGCCATGCTAAAACAAAATGTCAATTAAATCATAATAATAGTCACATTTTGCTCTAGTTGTTACGTCTTACTAAGACCTAGTGAAAACTTCATCTAATAATAATCACGCTTTGCTCTAGTTATTACGCCATACTAAGACCTGGAGAATACTTCCTTCTAATAATAGTCACACTTTGTTCTAGTCACATTAACACCTCGTCAAAACTTCCATCTAATTATAATAATCACACTATGATCTAGTTATTACATAATCGTTAGGAAATTTTCCATATAATAATAGTCAGTTTGCTCTAGTTATTACGTCATACTAAGACTTAGTGAAAACTTCATCTAATAATAGTCAGACTTTGCTCTAGTTATTACGTCACACTAAGATCTATAATAATAGTCACACTTTGCTCTAGTTATTACGTCATACTGAGAACTAGGAAAAACTTCTATATAATAATAGTCACATTTTGCTCTAGTTATTACGTCACACTAAGACTTAGTCGATACTTCGATCTGATAATAGTGACATGATATTCTGTTAGGTCACAAAAACAATGACGACAAAATATAATGAAAAAAAATTATAATAACAAAAAAACAAATAAATACATTTTAAAAAAACTATATTTAACAGATGCATTAAAACATATGTAATATAAAGTAGAAGAAATTTGTCAAAAGTCCGAAGACGAAAAATTGCTGAAATACAAAAAAATGGAAATAGAAACAGAGAACACAAGTGTCGATTATTTCTTTTATGACGGTGACCTTTTGAACTCCCTAAACCTACAACAACAGCCAATTTATAAAGTCTCGATCGACTTGTGGAAAATTGCTTCTCCCTTTATCCTTCTCTTAGGGACATTTGGAAACGCGATGACCATCTTAATTCTATTCCACGCGGACCAAAGGCAGTTCTCGCTGTCCGTGTACATGGTTACCATGGCAATATTTAACTGGATCTGCCTGTACACAGGGCAAGGCAGTCGTTGGCTGATGTACCAGTTTGACTTTAACTACGCATTACTTCACGACGTTGTGTGCAAAATGAGCCAATGGTTGACGACTGTCGGAAGTGACGTATCATCGTGGATTCTAGTGATGATGACTGTGCAGCGTGCAGCAGCGGTCGTGTGGCCCCACCGAGTGAACGTCATGTACACACGTAGAAAGAATCAGATAATTGTCATTGCCGTGGTTGGGATCATAATGTTGCTGCAAGCACATGTCTTGTATGGCGGAGCAGTGGGTGAGATGAAAATTAACAACAACACAGCCTTACGAGAATGTCTTTACGTTCACGACCTTGAATATGCAAATTTTTATGAAAATATTTGGTCCTGGGTGTACATGTGTATATCATCCCTACTCCCATTCGCCATCTTGCTCGCTGCAAACATAATACTGTTGTTTCATGTAGTGAAATCCACGAGAAATGCACGCCGTACCGTCAACTCGGAACAACAGCTGACCTCTCGCGAGAAGAGAACGTCCTCCATGACAGTCATTCTGATGACAATGTCCTTTGCGTACTTCATTCAGACAGCTCCACATGCCGGTTATGTGTTGTCCCTCAAGTACATGTCTGATGTCGTCACGAAGGATGCGGAGAAATTTGCCTTGTTTGAGCTAGTCTGGACAGTCACGGTCATCTTGAAACAGTCCAACAGTGCGGTCAACTTTTACCTGTACTGCCTGACCGGGTCCAGATTCAGAAACGAGTTGAAGAAGATAATGCTGAGGTCTGTTTTATATACCACGTGCAGACACAGAGTGACCTAAAAGTATTTAAACACTGGCAGTGCAAACATGGAGTGTAACACCGAGAGCACCACAATATCGTCAGCCAAAGCCCGGCCAGCAACCGCCTAAGGTCTACCATCACCCACTCTAAAAAACACAAACATCCATAGGCCTACCATCACCCACTCTAAAAAAACACAAACATCCATAGGTCTACTATCATCCACCCTAAAGAACACAAACATCCATAGGCCTACTATCACCCATTCCTACAAGTACAAGCACCCATAGGCCTATCATTACTCACTTCAGACAGCACAAACACCCATAGTCCTTATCGGCATTAGATGCAGGAAGCATAAACACCCATAGGTCTATCAGCATCCACCCTAAACAACAAGAACATCCATAGGCCTATTCCTAAAAGCACAAACACCCATAGGTCTATCGGAACCCACTTCAAACAAACTAACGCCCGCAAGTCTGTCAGCAGTAACTTCAGCCAGCACAAACAATCTACACATTTGAGTACCCATTCCAGTCAGCACAAACACCCTTAATCCTATCCAGCATTCGTTATAGTCCACATACCCAATCGCTGGCCTAAAATATCCAGCACTCATCAGGCTGCATACCCAGTCACTGGCCTATCAAGCACTCAATCCGGTCTGCCGGGCATGTGCAAACTCGGCCACCGGTCACAAATCTAAACGGTAATCCAGGACGCTCCCGGCAACATTCAAACGCACAGACCTGTGAGAATGTTCCAGCATCATGCACATCCATCCGCCCAGCCAACGATAAGACAACACAAACATCATAACACGTTTTTCCCCCGTCTACAAACCAAATATATCACTTCCGGTACCAGCCTTGGGCCGTTATCTCTGACGATCACCTCGTTTTGTCATCACATTTCTAAAAGGGCTGTTTCTGCATTTTGTATTTCAACTGGATCAAAGCACTCATTCGAAGTATATTTTGTGAGTGCGTGTACATCAGGCTATGTGTTTTTATTTATATGTTTGCTTATATATTTATTTTGTGAGTGCGTGTACATCAGCCTATGTGTTTTTATTTATATGTTTGCTTATATATTTATTTTGTGAGTGCGTGTACATCAGCCTATGTGTTTTTATTTATATGTTTGCTTATATATGTATTTTGTGAGTGCGTGTACATCAGCCTATGTGTTTTTATTTATATGTTTGCTTATATATATATTTTGTGAGTGCGTGTACATTAGCCTATGTGTTTTTATTTATATGATTGCTTATATATTTATTTTGTGAGTGCGTGTACATCAGCCTATGTGTTTTTAATTAGATGTTTGCTTATATATGTATTTTGTGAGTACGTGTACATCAGCCTATGTGTTTTTATTTATATGTTTGCTTTTTATATGTATTTTATATTTAATATTTTGCCTATGAGTGTATGTTATATATTTACTTGCCAGCCTGTATATGTATTATTTTTATCTGTTTGCCTGTACGTGAGTGTTATATTTACTTTTTGTGCCTGTATAAGTATATAAGTATTAATGAATGCGTAATTGTGTGAATGTGTCTATATATGTGTACTAGTATGTATTCTGGGCATATATATTTGCGCTTTAAGCATGTTGAATTTGTGCATGTTTATGAGAAGGGTTTTGAGCGTAACGTGGGCATTAAACTACCGTACGTTTTCAGGTCAGTTAGTTTTAATTACTACGAGTCTAGGTCAATGAACTGCTTGAGAATGCTGATGAACAAAATAGATGTTATACAAGTGAACACAGTCACATTGTGTTATTAATGCACGTTGCTCTTGCTATCATGTGGTCCTTAGAAAGACTCAGAGCAGCAAAATAGAGCAGCATACCGCTTGCGTAGTTGCAACACCCAATGAAATTGTTTAAAGTAAATTGTAAAAAGCCAATGAAATTGTTTGATGTAAATTTGACAAAGCCAATGAAGTTGTTTGATGTAAATTTTACATCCGTTCAAATTATTCCGTGTACTTTTAAAAAGCCAATGAAATTGTAAATTATAAAATGCCAGTGAACATGTTCAATATACATTTTTAACATCTAAGTGTAGAGGTGGTCCCTTAAAGTGAGAAAACTGATTGTATCGTTAGTGTTCGATTAATTTGTGAATACTGGTTCTACTTCCCGTGCCCGTGAAGTAGTATTATCAGTGTAAATGTTTGCACTTTTAGGTCTACTGTGAAACAACAATTCAAGGCAGTTTGTAGATTTTTACACTCTTAGGGCTATTGTTACAAAATAATCCAAAGCTGCGTAGATTTATCGCAATGTTAGGTCTATTGCTGAAAAATAAATCCAAGGCAGCTTATCGAATTAATTGATTAATTCAATGTGTTACATCGACATTAAAAGATGGCATATATATATATCCATAAGAAAATTAAATGGAGTTGCTTTCATAAAATTGCACATCACCCCTTTCCTTCTCACTTTAGTAGCAATATTTCTCATCATCATGAGTGTCTAAATATGTGTGTTGGTATATGTGTAGGGGTGGTGGGTGTGTTGATATGTGTATGGTTGTGTGTTGATATGTTTGTTTATTTGTTGATGTGAGTGTGTTAGTGTGCATTGGTATCTGTATTTTTTTTGTATGTGTGAATGTGTATTAGTGTGTGTTGATGTATGTTGGTGTGTATATTGGTATGTATTGATGTGGTGCTGGTATTTGTGTATGTTGGATCTGAGTGTTAAGTGTAAGTATTGCTTTCTACTGCTGTGTTCATGCAATAATGTTTGTGTTGTGTGTCTGCGTACGTTTATGTATGTGTATTGTGTGTATGTTTATGTATGTTTGTGTTTGTGCTGATGTGTGGCTGAATGTGTTTATGTATGTTTGTGTTGATATGCGTTTATGAATGTATGTTAATTCTTTGCCCCATTTCAATTATTCATTTGCATCTTTCGCTGCAAACTTGTTGCATATTTTGCAGTAAGTGAAGATTGGTAATGTGTTTGTAAACTAATAGTTAATTACATTATGTTTAGTATTATGTTCTGCTTCGTAGCCTGGGCTGATTTGAGATCTCTTGCAATCTGTTATGAATGCATCTTTTTTCTCATTATGAACTCTGTGTTTTCTCATTATAAGCTGTGTCTTTCCTCATTATGAGCTCTGTGTGTTTTCGCATTATGATATCCGTATTTTTGTCATTATATCCGTATTTTTCTCCTTATGAGCTCTGTATCTTTTTTTCTCGTTAATAGCTCTGAATTTTTCTCATTATGAGCTCTATATTTTTCTCAATCTGAGCGTTGTATTTTTCTCATTATGATTTCCGTATCTTTTTCTAATATTTTCTCATTATGCGCTCTGTGTTTTTGGTCATTGTGACCCCTGTGTTTTTATCACTATAAGCTCTGTATTTTTCTCATTATGAGTTCTGTATTTTTCTCATTATGAGTTTGTATTTTTCTCATTATGCGCTCTATATTTTTCTCATTATTAGCTCTGCATTTTTGTCAGTGTGAGCTCTGTTTTTGTCCTTATGAGTTCGGTATTTTTTTCATTATGAGTTCTGTATTTTTCTCATTATGATTTCTGTATTTTTCTCATTATGAGTTTTGTATTTTTCTCATTATGAGATCTGTATTTCTCTCTTTATGAGTTCTGTATTTTTCCTATTATGAGCTCTGTATCTGAGATTCAAAGGATCAGTATACAGTCTTTTATTATGTTTATTCTTACATAATGGCCATTAATGCATATTAATTCACAGCATTATGCTGTATGACTGTTGTTTGTACATTGTAATTACTTTTGTTGTTTTTGTTGTTGTTAATGATGATGATGGAAGTGGTGGTGACGACGATGGCGATGGTGGTGTGATGGTGTTGAGAAGGAGGATATATCGTCATCGTTGCATTAAATATTCGTAGAGTAGTATAGTACATTCTCAAATACTAGTTTAGAGTATTATAGTACATTCTCAAATACTTGTTTAGAGTAGTATAGTACATTCTCAAATACTTGTTTAGAGTAGTATAGTACATTCTCAATTACTTGTTTAGAGTAGTATAGTACATTCTCAAATACTTGTTTAGAGTATTATAGTACATTCTCAAATACTTGTTTAGAGTATTATAGTACATTCTCAAATACTTGTTTAGAGTAGTATAGTACATTCTCAAATACTTGTTTAGAGTAGTATAGTACATTCTCAAATACTTGTTTAGAGCAGTATAGTACATTCTCAAATACTTGTTTAGAGTAGTATAGTACATTCTCAAATACTTGTTTAGAGTAGTATAGTACATTCTCAAATACTTGTTTAGAGTATTATAGTACATTCTCAAATACTTGTTTAGAGTAGTATAGTACATTCTCAAATACTTGTTTAGAGTAGTATAGTACATTCTCAAATACTTGTTTAGAGTAGTATAGTACATTCTCAAATACTTGTTTAGAGTAGTATAGTACATTCTCAAATACTTGTTTAGAGTAGTATAGTACATTCTCAAATACTTGTTTAGAGTAGTAACGTCAAGCTTGTCTCTACAAACTTGTTATAAATAAACATTTGAAAACTTATTTTTCGTCTTACATTCTTTCGTTTATATTTCTTCTTCTTCTCTGTCTATCTGTCTCTGTCTCCCACTCTCTTTTCTCCTTCTCTATCTCTGTTTGTCTCTCTCTCTCTCTAACTCGCTCCTTCTCTCTCTCTACCTCTCGATCTTTTTCTCTTTTTCTCTATGTCTCTCTCTTCCACTCAGTGTTCCTTTCTGCTAATTTCTCCTTCCTTCTCTCTCTCTCCTTATCAGTCCCTCTCTCACTCTCTCTGTTTGTTCCCCCCCCTCTCTCTCCCCTGTGTCTCTCTGGTTTACTTTTCAGCTCACTCTCCTCCATCTGTCTGATTTTCTCCACCCCCATGTCTGTCAATTTTTCAGATCCTTTCTTCCCCCCCGTCCCTACTCTCTCCAACCATCTTTGTTTCCCAAACAAATGATAAATTATTTTTATATCTTGAAGTCTGAATTACATAGATACACTTCCGCGACTTACAGAAAATCGAATGTATCGCTTGTAGTAGTCACAAAAGAGAAAGAAAGCATTGATTAATAATGTAAATATACAAACATCTGCATCTTATATTTGGAGGGTATTTTGTTAAAAAAAAATCATTTAAACACAAGGAAGTGTCAAGAGCGAATTTTAGAAAATCGAAATAAAGATATCAATGCCTAATGATCCTTGTTTTTTGTCTTATTTTACGTTTTTGTTTGTTTTCCCCCGGATGTGTCATGACATCTACTATGCCGCCACCACCACCACCACCACCACCACCACGACCTCCCGCATTACTCCAAGAAGGATGAAATACAATAAATGAACGCAAATTCTACCGATGAGAAGAGTGAATGAACGGAGCTTATTGGATATAATTACGTGTGTTAAATACATAAATTAACATGTGTCACGGTGACAAATTGCGTGTGGGTGTAGATAATTGAAATTAAACGAGCAACTGTTTCGGAGACTAAACTGGATATGTGGCTGTTGTATTTTTAAGTAAATGTTTTACGTCAACATTCTTGATTTGAATACGTTAAAGGAAACTGAAAACTGTGGCAACATCCTGGATAAGTCCGTATTTAATAAAATGAATTTCTGTATGGGAGTTTAAAGTAACTGCCGTGATAAGATAGTTTGAACAAAGTGAAGTTTCGAGTTCTTGAACTCAGTGCTGTGTCGTGTAGCTTGAACTCAGTGCTGTGTCGTGTATCTTGAACTGCACTGTGTCGGGCAGTTTGAACTCAGTGCTGTGTCGTGTAGCTTGAACTGCACTGTGTCGGGCAGTTTGAACTCAGTGATGTGTCGGGCAGTTTGAACTCAGTGTTGTGTCGTATAGCTTGAACTGCACTGTGTCGGGCAGTTTGAATTCAATACTGTGTCGGGCAGTTTAAAGTCAGTGCTGTGTCGGGTAGTTTGAACTCAGATTTTTGTAGTCAAATTCCGGCTTTCATTGCTCATGCTATAATCTTATAACAAATCACTCGCGTTCAACATTGTGTTCTTAAGCTATAAACCATTAACCAAGTGCAGTGCGTAAGCTATAAACCATTAATCAAGTGCAGTGCGTAAGCTATAAACCATTAACCAAGTGCAGTGCGAAAGCTATAAACCATTAACCAAGTGCAGTGCGTAAGCTATAAACCATTAACCAAGTGCAGTGCGTAAGCTATAAACCATTAATCAAGTGCAGTGCGTAGATGTCCATACCACTAGAGAAATTGTTTTAATTTTTCAAACTCAATCTTGTTTTAAACGTTTTCCAATCAAACTATGTGACTGTCATTGTGATGTACCCTTCACTTTCTATCGAATGTAATTGGAGCCAGACCTCAAGAGGCAGTTATTTGCCTGCTTTGTTAGTGAAAAATCCTCCAGAGAGTGTTTTTTGTGTGCTGATAAATGTCGATCTAAGTGACGTAACCCCTTGGTTATCTCTGTCAGTATCATGGACTCATTTCAACGTTCAGAGATTTCTATAAACCTCTCACCTCTGAGGTAATCTTTTGTGACGTGAAACATAGCAAACTCATGGAAAATTCTAATTTGAGCTTGATATGTCAATCTTAAATGGTGAATTCAAAGACTAAGAATGAATGAAAAAGTAGATAAATAAGCAAAGTAATATGATGAAAGATGTTAATGTTCATACAAAGGACACAAAATGACACATCCACTTGCACTTTGATCTCTTTCTAAGAAGGATATAATTTCTGACGTCACATTAAGAATGACGTTATAGAAGACACATGGAAGACTGTCAACTTAATTTAAATTGAATGAAAACAATAATTTTAAAAATGGAGTTATCAGAGATAAGCGATAATAGTTTGTACTTAACCTGGTTTAGTTGCTGTCTCAATAGTTGTTCACTTGCGTTTTTATAAGAAAGTCAAAAGTTTATTGTTTAGTTATTACTGTCAATTCCACATGATTCCCTCCTCAGGTTGTAGAACACTGATTTGCAACTATTGTCTTGAGGATACCTGGGTGATCCTTCATTGTATTAGCTCTTTCAAGCAGAACAACAATTGTAGCAATTTCCAGTAACCTCTTTGTACCAGAAATTGCTCGACCTAGTCAGCATACCTTGTCACCCTACATCAACAGAGTGTGGTGTATTCTTTACTCTTACTCACTGCAGTAGATATTTCGTGCGTCTACCACCATCATAGCGATTTATAAACCAGTAAACCAGGAGATTCAGATAACACGACGAAATGCCACGTTTTCCCTGAAAAAATATAACCAGGGAGCAAATGCTAAGTTTTCAGTTTATTCCTTAATAACTTCATTCTTTCTTACATTCAAGTATCAATTTACAGTTTCCTGCAACAGTATTTATTTGCCTGATACACGCACACAGCATAATAAATCCAGCATAATAATTTATGAACAGGTTCACTAGAAACAATATCAAGTGTTTAGCATACACATATAAGCATGATAGTTTACAATTTGTAGAAATAATAATCTACTCACATAATACATCTCTAAGTAAAATGCAAGTATAACATATCAGTAGCAAAAATGCATGAAATATTTCTTTTTCTCTCAGTCAGTCAGTTAACTCACCATTAAGCTAACAGCCGCCTTTCATGACCGGACTTCTTGCCACACCAAATTCAAATGATTAAACAATAGAATTCTCTATACTCTATAGCATGTAAACTTTTGATCTCAGCCCATTGGTTGGTCTCGTTCTCGTAAATCTTAACCATTGATAATAACACTATTCTTCCAGTTAGAACTGGTTTGCATTGCATCAGCAATTTCTAGCATATTCTCAGCTCGAGTGTTTACTCCAACTCTGACACACACACAAATATCATCGTAAGGAGTGCCCAAGGTCGGGTCAATTTGACAATGTAACAATTTATAGAACAATTCAGTTTAGAAATAGGGATAGGCAAATTTACTCCGTCACACTGTAGTTTCCAACACTTAATACTATATATTAACCACATACTACACTTGCCAACACTTAATACTAAGAAGAGATATTAACAATATACTACACTTGCCAACACTTAATACTAAGAAGAGATATTAACCATATACTACACTTGCCAACAAATAATGAAAAGAATTAATAACCACGTGTTGCGGATATCAAGCGTTTGATCACTAAAATGTATGTTTTATAAACTTGATCTCCATGTGCTCACTAAAATATATATCTTAAATATTTTCCGTTGCAGCTGCTAACGATATGTTCATTGAAACAAAAGCAAAATATGTTCTGACGAAAACAAACAGCACGTACAGATCTCTATAACGAATGTTGAAATTGTGCTCATTAATACAGTTGTTAAGTACGGGTTCAATAGACAAATGTTTACAACACTGTCTCAAAACATATTTAAAAATTCACTGAAACAGTTGTTCAAGATGTGCTCGTTGAAACAAATGTTAAAAGTGAGCTGAGTAAAACGCCTGTTCAACACTGATCAATGAAACAAATGTTAAAAGTGAGCTGAGTAAAACGCCTGTTCAACACTGATCAATGAAACAAATGTTAAAAGTGAGCTGAGTAAAACGCCTGTTCAACACTGATCAATGAAACAAATGTTAAAAGTGAGCTGAGTAAAACGCCTGTTCAACACTGATCAATGAAACAAATGTTAAAAGTGAGCTGAGTAAAACGCCTGTTCAACACTGATCAATGAAACAAATGTTAAAAGTGAGCTGAGTAAAACGCCTGTTCAACAATCAATACAACGACAAATTTAAAATCGTTCTCATTAGAACATTTTCTTTAAAATGTGATCAACGAAACAAATGTTAAGTAAATGTTCAAGTCCCTGACTCGAATCTGACTCTCAGGTAAAGACATCCTCATACGGGTTCTGTTACCTGCACCCTAGCTAAGGGTGGCCAGATTGTCGAATGGATTCATAAAACAAATCTCTTGTAAGTGCATGTACAGAAAGAACTCTTGGTAGTGCAAAATCAGAAAGAATAAGTCACTCACTTGGTGAAATAAACTCACATGTTCACTCTAGAATTCTGGCAATACTCTTCCTAGTGTTCGGCACAGGACAATATCTCGCCCGGCGCCTTTTGCAAAGTCGCGAACTTGGAAGCGAAGGTATATGCGTTAATCAAACAAACAGAATTAAATGACTGTTACGCCAGGTGGACGCTAGACTACAAAGCCAATTGAAAGATTTGATTGTGCTAAAAATAGAATTAAGTTCCCAGATACCCATCTTGCTGCATGGACAGAAAGCAGTTGACGTAATTCCACCGAAATACCCTCTTCTCCACCCTTGTCCTCGACTCTCTCATGCTGTTATTTCCAGACCCAAGTCCAGTGGCTTACATTCGAATGTGAAATCAGCGAGAACTGAAAATTGTCAATTTTAGAAAAGCAGTTAGAAAGCAATGTAGTATGACAAGTTTCCTTAACTTCCATAAATGAAAATTATCTATGCCAGTTTATCGCATTCAAATTTCAAACTTTTAACAACCCCAATGTAACCAGTTAAATAATCTGTATTTGATCCATACTGAAACAGTTATTTTTGCCAACCTTGTCACCTGGAACAACTTTTGACGACAATGCTGCACAGTATAGAGTGGTTGGCAAAATCTATATGGAGAGATGTTCAAATCCATTTAATCTTGTTTTAAAACCTTTTTCTTTTAAAATGATACTCACTTCGTTAATCTCTTATTTCAAGAGAATTCATTCAACTGTGTCCAATTCAAGAGAATTCATTCAACTGTTCCACTTCAAGATAATTCATTCAATTGTGTCCAATTCAAGAGAATTCATTCAACTGTTCCACTTCAAGAGAATTCATTCCATTGTGTCCACTTCAAAAGAATTCCTTCAATTGTGTCCACTTCAAAGAGAATTCATTCAGTTGTGTCCACTTCAAAGAGAATTCTTTCAACTGTGTCCACTTCAAAAGAATTCCTTCAACTGTGTCCACTTCAAAAGAATTCATTCAATACTGTCCACTTTTAGTATGGAGTCAGGCCCGTTTCAGAGCCTTCGTTTTCTGTTCACATGTCTTTAATTTATCTGTCAGTGCATGACATCCGTCGTCTGATGTCTGTTTATTTAATTTAACACGCAATGCTTATTTACACATTTACACATATTTTTAAACGCTTACTCGCGCGCGGGCGCACAGGGGCTCTCATTATTTCTCTCTTGTACACACGCTCTCACAAACTGTTCTTCTGTAATATTATTATACTTACAGCTGGAAAAATCTTTGGAATGTATTTGTGTTTCAGCATTACATTCAAATAAGAAATAGTTTCATAAATTTAAAATCATTAATGTAATAAAATAAAATTATGTATATTTCTTCTTTTTACGATAATTTACGTCCTTAGAAAATGCGCGCGCTTTATTTTTTCTTAAAATATTAAGCATTGAATTTATCATTACTTTCTGTTTAATTTCCTCACCCCACCCACCCTCCGTTTCTAAATAAGCTTTGTTTTACTACATGATTACGATAATCGATTACTTACTATTAAAACGCACGAATTTGTTTGTCTTGATGCACCAAAATAATCTTATTAAAAAACATATACAACAGAATTATTTTTATATTTATTATTACTAGTAACTTTTATGTGAAACAAAAGGTCAGTCGCCCACTAGCTTTACCTGCATAGAAAGATTTTATGAAAGACCAAAAGTCAAACAGGAAATTTTACATGGTTTGTTATTTGTTAAAATCATTATTAAAATGATTAGATATCGAGGGAGAGCTATTTAACGCTCACAAATAAACACAGCCAATGTGTGTTGCGTGTACGGCTTTATGAGACATCTCCAACATAACTAAACTATTCGATGCGCAGATTGCCAGCAAGAACTGTGACTTTAGAAGAAAGTAGTTCAAAGGGAGATCATCTCGAAAGTACATTTAGACAGGAACGATTTCATAATCATCTACTTGCACACACTCAGACAAACACACATATACTCTCTCACACACAAAACCGCACTTTCAGTTTCAAATTAATGTTTATTCTTACAAAGGCATGTATTTTACCCAGTGTGGCCGTCTGTTGACCTTGGAAGAGTGGTGACAGCTAGTCTACGTGCAGATCTCTTACACTGATGATCAGTGTTCAAGCCGTTAGCTGACGGCTTTTGGTATGCAGATGTGGTTTTTTTTCTTTAATTAGCCCACGTGAATTTTCTATAGTTTGGAATGCAAGAAAGCG